>OX336389.2:1214532928-1215732928 GCA_946902985.2 Meconema thalassinum
CTGAACACTGCAATAGTGTTGTGGGATGCTTTCACGTTTCTGCTCGAATATAGTGTGCTATTGCTTATAATTTGCACTCTAATTTTGGAGACTTAATTTCCATGAAAAAATTGTGCATTACATTCAACTGAGTGCAGTATTCCTATTCTCTAAGGTCTGAGTTTGATTCCCAGCTTTGCCAAGAATTTCATTCTGGTCTGAGGGCTGGAGCAGGCCTCATGAGGCATAACTGAGAAGAGATGAGTTAGATTCCACCTCACCTAGTGTGGGAGTGGATTTCCATAGTTTCCCTCTTCTACTTCAGGAAAAAGCTGGGATCCCAAAAGCTGGGATCCCAATCCTAGTCTCACTTATAAATACACACATTAATATGGACATCAAATTACCATTATATGGGTTATCAGAAAAATCCTACAATGTGGTCATTTTGCAAGCACCTAAATGAATTACCAACTCCACCACTTCCCTATCATGGAAGTGCTATGCTGAAGACAAAGGCTTTCAAAAATGTATTTCCAATACTTATCTCTATATTTGATGTCAATAAATTCCTGTGCTGTAGAAAGCTTTTCTAGCCTGTGATAGTCTTCTTTTATGTTGTCCTTGCCTTATCAATCATTTATTTTCTTCCCAAGAAGCAGAATTTCTCCTCCTTCCATAAGCTTTTCGCCTGCCTATTCAATTTTAGTACTTGGAGGGTTCATTCTGGTTCCGTATTGATAATCTAAGTATAAACAAGAATGAATGATTCCGCCTGCTCAATACCTTTTATTTATAGAACACCACGTGTTTATTTGGGACATGTTTCAAGGCCTGCACACATTGGGCCCCTTTATCAGCCAATACATATGGTTAACATTTACAGCTAGCACAAGACATTACAAAATTAACACTAAAAGATTCACTCTAAATAGTTCCTTACTATTTACCTGGTATGATATACACAATGAAAAATGAGATGATGGAGATTGGCGTGCTAAGAGCAACATTATGATTACCGTAGTGAGAACATGATCAAAGGACACTTAAAATACACACTCTTGTATTGGAACAACATATTAAAAAACACTAAACACTTCACAGTTGTGTGTGGATCTCTGATAATTATAAATTCATAATGTAGTTATATAATCTTGCACCATTTATTAATTAGGACCTTTCATTTAGATTATATCATACAGTCCATTCTTCTGAAACTTTGTGATGTAATTCTGTGGGAGACACAAAAACACACGTTTCACTGTCTATTCAATGTCAATAGGAATACCTGATTTTTTCCAGGTGCATTCCATTATTTTAGTTTAATTTCACCATGAGTTCTTTTTTACCATTGAGAAACTCATTCAAATCTTCTGGTGACTCATAATAGGGAACATTGCAAACGTTAGCCTCCTGATCTTGCTGAAACTTTCCATACATGTTGATCAGGTCCCATTGAATACATCTGTGATTGCATTTCATCCCCAAATCATTTGGGTCATTCCTAGAGAGGGTGAAGCTTTATATGTCTGAATACAGAGGTAACCGAGTTTTTATATTCTCTCCATCCATTCACACTTCTTGAACCACTCCCCCATGGTGAGAGGACTGGGAGAAGTAGTTGCAACAGAGTTATTGGTCGGAGAGGATATAAGAACTCAATCCACACACACCCATATGTGCAGCCCCATGCATGGGCGCCCGCAGGGGGGCTGGAAACATAAAAAGTAATACAATATGAAAATCAGACTGAGAAAGAAAGTTTTTTGCAAAATTTTTTATTCTAATTAATTTTGTGCACAATATTAATACTTCCGATACACTGCCGGAAAAAGAAATTAGGTCACCTGAAAAGACGACATCGATTTTGATCCGATGACGGCAGATGCCACCTGGGGGATTGTAGATGTACTGATAAGGGTTTCAACGTCGTCCACCAACAGATAGCGTAGTGGCATAGCTACCAGAGCACCATCTGTGTCTACCATTTAATAGGGAAAACTCACAGCCATAAGGCTCATTGTGGTGCAAACATGTGAAGCAAGCAGGTAAAATGCCACGGAGACGCACTCGTGTTTCCTACAGCCAACTGAGAGAGTTTGAAAGGGGTCAAATTGTGGCCTTCCGAGTGGCACTATGGTACTTTCGGAGAATTGCCACACAAGTTGGAAGTGCTGTGTCCGTTGTGCAACGATGCTGGTATCGGTGGTCACGTGAACATTCTCATACCCGTAGACGAGGTTCTGGATGTTCACGCAGCTCAGACGTCCGCCAGGATCGTCGTATTGTAAGGGCAGCAGTGGCAGATCGTACAGCTACCACAGCACAGATATGAGGGTTTGTTAGTGAAGTGTCAACACGAACTGTTGCGAACCGGTTACTAGCAGTGGGACTAAGGGTACGCACACCTCTAGCCCATCTTCCACTCACGCCACAGCATCAACGTGCACGGCTTATCTGGTGCCGGCAGAGGATCACTTGGAAGATGGAATGGCATGCCGTGGTCTCCAGCGATGAAAGCAGATTCTGCCTGCATGCAAGTCATTGGCGCGTTCGATGTAGACCTGGTGAGCGCTGTCTCGTAGAGTGCATTCGTCCAAGACACACCGGCCCCTCCCCAGGCCTTATGGTCTGGGGTGCGATAAGCTACAACTCTCGTTCACCTTTGGTGTTTGTGGAGGGAAAGTTAACCAGAGCTCGGTACGTGCAGGATGTTGTTAGACCTGTTCTTTTGCTGTTCTTGCAGCAGGAAGGGGATGTGTTCTTCTAACAGGATAATGCTCGCCCACACACTGTCTGTGCAACTTGCCGACCAGCACGATCGCCGGACTTGTCGCCAATCATTCACTTTTGGGACATGATGGGCCGATAAGTTACTTGTGCGACTTGTTCACCCACAACTCTTACAGAACTGTGTGAACAGGTCGAGCAGGCGTAGAATAACGTATCCCAAGACAGTATTCGCCATCTGTGTGATCGACTGGATGCAAGAGTCAGTGCCTGCATTGCCGCCCGTCGAGGCAACACCTCGTCCTAATATGGGTGTTTCAGCATGGGTCGATACCTGGTATCTCTGAACCGCTTGACCTATTGATCTGTATATTTAATCATTTCATGTACTCCATATGCACTGTTGCCACAATAAATCTTGAGTGAATTGGTAACCTCTAAAAGGGTGACCTAATTTTATTTTTCCGTCAGTGTATTGAACTTTCTGTCGGGCACAATATTAAATATAGCGGCAGTGGGTGCATTAAGCCTGTCTGGCATGCCTCAGAAATCGGAATTTTAAAAAATTACAATATTTGCCTAAGAACAGTTTTGCTACAATACTGAATCTGAATACAGTCATTCATTCTCTGCATATTACATAGTGGTGCACGATCCGGCACAAGGAGTCTGACAGTTCCCTTTTGCAACAACAGCAGATGTGTAGAAGGGTCATTGACTAACTGGCCAATATGGACTAGCATGTCATGCGGAAAGAGGCAGCTACTGAAAGGTGGAAGTAGCTTCGCCCCCGCGAATGACTAGTACAAGATAAGAATTAACTCGTGTGCCTGTCAGATCAGTTGCGCCCACCAGAAGGCTACATCATCATCATCATCATCATCATCTTGTACAGTTTCCAGCCCCAGGCTGGGTCTGTTTGGAACATAAGCCTCGCCACTTAGTCCTTTCTTCCCACCACCTCTCCGCTGTCACTCTGGTCCAGTCCTCGCCTCTCTTCTTGACACCACACCTTTCAGCCATCTATCTCTTGGTCTTCCCCTTGGTCGTTTCTTCTGCATCTGCATCTCATGTATCCTCTTGGGAATCCTCTTCTCATCCATTCTCTTTAAGTGTCCATACCACCTCAGTCTTGACGTCTCAATCCTACCTTGCAAGGGCTCCTCTTTCACCATTTCCCTGACCTTTTCATTCCTCAACCTGTCTCTTCTTGTTACTCCGATCCTACTTCGCAGGAACTTCATTTCACCTGCCTGTATTCTGCTTATGTCTCTTTTCTTCATTGTCCACGTTTCTGAAGCATAGGTCAGTATCGGGATATAGTAGCTTCTGTATAACACTTCCTTGCTTTTTTGTGGGACATCTTTATTCCACACTAAGCTCCTAATGCTTCTCAGAAATGCTTCTGCCTGTCTGCCACGTTCCGTAATCTCTTTGTCATTTCTCCCATTTTCCTCCACTATACTTCCCAAGTACTTGAGACTTTCCACCTTCTTCAGCTGTCCACCTCCAAGTGTTATCCCACTCATTGGTCTGTCCTTTTTCCTGGTCGTTAACAGGATCTCACATTTACTGATGTTGAACTTCCATCCGTACTCTCGCACTGTTTCTTCCCTGAATTTCCTCCTCCTTGTTTCCCCAGACCATGAGATCATCTGCAAACACCATTGCTTTCATCTTATCTTCTCCTATCTTTCCGTCAATCCGTGTCATTACCTCGTCCATAACCACAATAAAGAGAAGGGGTGACAGCGCACTACCCTGTTTCAGGCCACTCATTTGTCTGAACCAGTCTGTTCTTTCCCCTCCAACTTTCACACAACTCATACTTCCACAATACATCTCCTTCACTCTGCCTACAGTCCCTTTTTCCACTCCCATGTTTTCCATTGCTTCCCAAACCTTCTCCCTACACACACTATCATAGGCCTTTTCGATGTCCAGGAAGGCCATCAACAGATCCTCTCCAAATTCATAGTGGTGTTCCTGGAGCTGTCTCACTTAAAATATGAGATCCACTGTTGATCTCCCAGGTCTGAATCCATACTGCTCCTCTCTCAATTTTCTCTCCACTTTGGCTCGTATTCTACTTTCTAATATCTTTTCATATATCTTGGCACAGTGAGATATGAGTGTGACTCCCCTGTAATTTCTGCACTCCTTTCTGCTTCCTTTCTTAAATATTGGGACAATTAATCCTTTCTTCCAATCTTCTGGGGTATTTTTCTCCTTCCATATCACCCTCATCACACGGTACAGCCACTGTTTCCCAACCTCCCCTGCTGCCTTCACCATTTCAACACTCACTTCATCCACACCCGGTGCCCTTCCTCCTTTCATCTTGTCTATAGCCATCTCCAGTTCTCTCCAAGTCAGGTCCTTTTCCATTCCTGTGTTGTCTTCTCCATCTTCCAATGCATTGTCTTCCTCCCTATGACCATTTGAATTCAGCAAATCCTCAAAGTACTCTTTCCACACTGTCTTGAGTGTCTCCTTGTTGTGTACCTCATTTCCGTTTTTGTCCATCATTACCACATCCTCTCGCAGACCTATTCTCTTACTTTTGACCATCCCATAAAGTACTTTCTTATTTCCTCTACTGTCTTCCTCCATCATCTCTGTCCACTTTACCATCCACTTCTTCCTCTCCTCTGCGACAATCTTGTTTGCTTCTTTCTTCTTTATCTTATAATCTTCCCTTGCCAGATCAGTTCTTTCCTGGAATCACACTCTGAAAGCCTTGTTCTTCCTTCCCACAGCTTCTTTTACTCTCTCATTCCACCATGGTGTCTCTTTACACCGCTTTCTGTTGCTTGTTCTTCCACACACTGCCACTGCAGCTTCCACCATTGTGTTTTTGAATTGCTTCCATTCCTCTTCCCCTGTTTTAGGATTGTCTGTTGGCATCCTTTCCCTTATTATCTTCTGGAATTCTTCCTTGACTTCCTTTTCCTTGAGTTTCCATACTTTGATTCTCCTTTCCTGGTACTCTGTCCTCTTGCTATCCTTAACAACTCCCAGGTTCATTACAAGTATTCTGTGGTCGCTATCTAAGGCCTCTGATGGTATTACCTTTATATCTCTGACACTTCTCTTCATTTCCCAGTCGTACAACATGTAATCTACCAAAGATTTCTTTGTTAAATCACTGCTGTACCACGTTACCTTGTGGCTTTCTTTCTTCCGGAACCAGGAGTTGCCTACCACTAAACCGTTTCTCTTGCAAAAATCCAGCAACTTTCTCCCTTCTTCATTCCTGCTACCCCATCCTTCTGCTCCCAATACATTTTCATATCCTTGCCTTTCACTTCCTACATGTGCATTCAAATCTCCCATGACAATGTCGCTCTGACCATTCAACTGCTGTTGTAGCTCCTCCTCAAAGTCTTCCTTCTCTTGAGCTGTACATCCAACTTGAGGGGCATATACCTGGGCTATCTCCAGGCTTCTTCCCTTTCCAGTTACTCTGATCTTCATGATCCTGTCACTTATTCCCTTTACCTCTTCCTTCATTCCATCTCTCACAACAACTCCTACTCCGCTGCTCCTTCCTTCACTGTTCCCACTCCAGTACAACCGGTACCCTTTCCTCAGTTCTCTGCGACCTTCTCCTTTCCATCTTGTTTCTGCCAAGCCCAGTCTCCCACAAGTCCAACCCCTCCTCCACGTAGTGGGAGACGGGCAACGGCATGAAGTAGGGGATTGCCTGTAGGGGTGAAGTACAGTGGGGACTTCGTGTGCCCCGGGACCGCTGCGGTAGCTGTGAAGGCTCTATGGGAACCCTGAAAAGTGACGGCTGACGGGGCTCTGGTGAAGCTACGATAGGCCTAGCAAGCCAGTAGTGGATATCATATTTGCTTTCAAAACAGGAACAGGCCAGAAGGCTACAAATCATCCTAATCTCAGTTAGGCTGATGCGCTTTCGCTTTTTGATAAACACTTGGGTAATGTTACAAAGAAATATTATAATTTATATGCGCATACATCATTCGTATGTACTATGTATTGTGTTTACTATGAACGGCCGTCTAGACTGTGTCTATGTTATTTCTTCTTCTTTCGATTCGGCCATCTAAGGACCACGTCATTTCAACTCTTTCTTGTTGCATCGAGCTTTAACATCCTCCCAGTACTTTCGCATTAGTTCTCAATACTGTTGTTTCCTTTCTGCAGTCCACTTCTTGTCAGTTAGAAGCTTTGGCTTTTCTTGGAAACATTGGTGTGCTGTTAGTTTTTGTTTAAGGGTGGCACATTCCCAAATATCATTTGCCTGTAATTCCCACTTCTTGTAAATCTTTTGTCCACCTCAGTGAACCAAGCTCCCTTGGTTTTCTTTTTGAGGAAGTAGGTGAAAATCCTATTTGTCAATTGTGCTGGGTTCATTCTTGTTATATGACAGTAAAAGGCAATTCTCCGTTTCTTCACGGTATCAGTTATTTTTTCCACATGGGTGTAAAGTTCGTGGTTGTGCCATTTCCTATATTCCCCATTTTCTTTTACCGGACCCAAGATTTTTCTTAGAATTTTTCTTTCTTTCACTTCCAGATTCTCTGTTAGTCCCTTGTGATGCATTGCAAGGCACTCTGCAGCATATAAAGCCTCTGGACGGATGACTGTTTGGTAGTGTCTTAACTTAGCATTTGTTGATATGGATTTCTTGTTGTAAATAGCCTTTGTTAGATTATATGCCATTTCCATTTTCCTGATTCGTGACTCGAAAGCTGCCTTCTCGGAGAGATTTGGGGTCCATCCACTCACCCAAATATTTGAACGCTTTCGTTTGCTTGATTTTCCCCTGTCCTACATCCAGCTCTATTGGCGCTAGCTTGATATTAGTGATGAATTCAGTTTTTTCAAAGAGATCTTAAGGCCCGTTTTTGCTGCTTGAATCTGGAGTTCATTAATTTGCGCTGCTGCTGCATCGAGGGAATCTGAAAAAATTGCGAGGTCATCTGTGAATGCTAGGCAGTCAACTATCAGGTTCTCTTTTTTGTAGCCCAATCTGACTCCATTTTCAGACTTGTTAATGTTCATTACTTTTCGCCACTGCCGGATGACTTTTTCGAGCACACAGTTGAAGAGCAAAGGTGATAGTCCATCTCCCTGTCTTACACCAGTCTTGATTTCGAAGGGCTATGAAATTTCTCCCCTGAATTTCACTTTGAAAGCAGTGTTGGTTAAGGTTTTCTGAATAATGGCTCTTGTTTTGTTGTCCAGTCCCAGTTCTTTCAGTATTATTTATTATTATTATTTATTATTTATTTATTTAATTATTTTTGTGTGCATGGTCTACAGATGGATGTATATTTCATTTAAAGGCAAGTAATGTAATTTTATGTTATTATAAATGAAAATCCACAGCCTGCTTCCAGTCTCCGACCGGGTCAGGAATGGAATGAATGAAGCCCCCAACTAGCGGCGAGGATATGAACTGTGCCGGCTGCCGAGGCCTGACGCACTCCTCTGGGGCAATGATTAAATGAATGACAGATGAAATGAAATGATAGTGGAGAGTGTTGCTGGAATGAAATTTTGACAGGGAAAACCGGAGTACCCGGAGAAAAACCTGTCTGCCTCCGTTTTGTCCAGCACAGATCTCACATGGAGTGACCGGGATTTGAACCACGGACCCAGCGGTGAGAGGCTGGCGTGCTGCCGCCTAAGCCACGGAGGCTCACTTATGTTATTATATATGATCCAAAATAAAAACAAACATGGGCGCCCCTACGGGAGGGAGCGAGGATGGCCGGGCCGCCCCCCTCCCCATCTGGATTTCTGAGAATGTTGATATTCAATTGCTCTTTGTCACACCAGTTTATTTCATAAATGGAAACTACTGATAGTCAACTGACAACTGTTACAACAGAAAATTTCTTTAATGTTGCTGATGTAATAACTTATATGTACAGTATTTACATTTAAAATATTGTTCTAATGCTGTAATACAGTAGACCACCAATGAAAAGATAGTTCCTGTTTTCAATATGGTTATTGTGTATGTCTACCACTTATTATTCCCGTTTCCAACGGGATCTAGGATGAGATGTGATGAAATCCTATCTAGTGGATGGTTTTAAGGCCGTATGCCCTTCCTGATGCCAACCTCATGAGAGGAGTTAATGAGAGATGAAATTAATGAAGATGAATGAAACCTGCAAGGGTGTGGAAGGAAGCCGCCTATCAGAAGGTACCGTCCCAGTATTTGCCTGGAGTTGAAAATGGGAAACTACTGATAAATATTTCAAGGACGGCCAATGGTGGGGCTCGAACCCACGTCTACCAAGTCCGCAGAGAGCTTGATCCTATGGACTAGTGCTGTGCTTGAGCGAGCATAGCTACCTCTGTCGGTAATTTTCAATGTGGTTATGCCGAGTGTTAAATACTGTATGTTTCCCCAACACTCACGAGTGGGTATTCTTGCGACCTCACTTCGGCAGTGACGGTATGAAAGCACGTTTTGGAGATATTTCTAGACATTGCAACACCGCTAGCGGACCTCAACTTCTAAAACAAGGTTTTCTTTGCTGACTAGTAAAATAGTAGTGCCTTAAGGTTGCGCTTACAATATTGGATCATTTACTGTATTCAGGCCCATAATTATGGGGGGCAAACTGGGCAGGGTTTAGGGCGGAAAAATTTCTGGAAAACTGGACAAAACCTCTTGGGCATTAAATTGTAAGTTATTAAAGTTGATCCCCTCCCCCCCACACATACACAAGAGTATATTCACTGTCGCACATTTGCAATGTTGATTATTTATCGACATATAAAAAGGATTGTCTTAGTATCTTGGTGTTCTTGCTGTTGAATCTGACTTAAAAGTGAAATTCTACTAATGAAGAAATCCTAACCTTGTTTGCAAATGACCAGGCCAGAAGGAAGCCTCTTGTTATTTAAATGATTGGTGGTTTGGCCATTGGTTGTGTATGATATCTGTTAAAATTTCAAATAAATTCTTTGTATTAAGTGTTTTTTCTATTTGTAATTTTAGTAAACGCATATTTATAGTGTTTGCCTCTCATAGTTAAATACACACAGAGATAAAGATACAGCCCCATATGTTAAACTAACTTTAATATATCTACATTTTTTAAGTCGGGGGTAGCAGAAGATTTTTTATTTTTATTTTTTGCCCAGGGGCGTCAGGAGCCCTAAATACGGGTCTGACCGTATTATACTCTCATCTTATTTTGCACCATTTTGCCTTCATGCAATCGTTATCCGTGCCGCGAAATGCTGTACATTTTTATTAAGGTGGCTCATTTCTTGAGAACAAAGAAATTATTGCTACGAATGAACAGCTATCTACCATTGTTGCTGTAGATTCTTAACCTGTAGCGTTATATCTTCTACAATTGAAGCAATTTATAATAGTTAAACTGTCCTGTGATGTTTGTGCCGTTATCAAAGCGACTGAGATCCACACTCTCAATCGAATGTCATTCAAGACAAAATGGTGAATTCAATAGTGATAGACTTTGTAATGTTGTATATGATTCCAATGGAACCCTCTTGGAAGGCAGGCAATTTTTGATGCGCAATATGTACTTATATGAGCGGAGGAGCTAATTTAATCCTAATTTAATGGGGCTTATACTCGCGTTGACCGACTGAAAATTACAATTCAATATACCGTAGATCAATGAGGTGATAAAGCCAAAGTTCTAGGGGGATTGATAAAGATGTGCTTCTGAAAGAAGATAATTACGGAACAGACATTGGCAGCTTCTTAACTCACGATACTATATGACATCCTTAAGTAAAATTTCATAATAGTTAAATGATCCTGCGATATCAATAATGTTATCAAAGCGACTTTGTAAGAAGTACGTGATTTAGTGAGTTTTATATATTTTACTTAACGGTCAGCAATAATCAAACTAAATATTTTCTTGCCAAAACGATAAATTTGCTAAAACCACGGGTGTCACAATTATGAGTAACGTACGGTACAATACGAATTTATCACTTTGTGCAAGTTTCATTATGCTAAAAAGAGCAATGCAAAGTATTACCGATCGGCTGTGAAGAAGATGAAAATCATGATGGATCTGCTGTAACGGCAAGTACAAACTTGATATTTGGGAACAGTGGTATTTGAATTATTAGGCAGATTCATATGTACGGATATTTCCACAAATTAGTTTAACTCAGTGATTTAGAAATACGGTATCTGAAAATATGTCCAGTCATTTAGAAAATAGGCGAACTGGATTTACATTACAATTTTAATTAACTGCTTGATCTTTTTTTTTGTTAATATTATTTTTACCTGTTTTTAAGAAACAAAAGGATTAGGGAATAACCCATCTCATTTGGGTACAATTGTGATGACCAACTGAAAAGCCTCATACTTTCGTTTACTAAGGGAACACTGAAAATGGCTTCAAACACCATAATGTTTTTAAGAACTGAACATTTTAACAATGAATCACAAAATAAGACGAGCAAACTTCAATGGACAAAAATTCTGAACTAAAAGCAAAATATTCCTCCCATTCTTCCCATAAAGTAGCCAACAGTTTCAGAGCAGCGAAAAATGAATTTCATAAAGCAAGTAAGAAATGAGGTGCGTCAGGCCTCGGCAGCCGGCACAGTTCATATCCTCGCCGCTAGATAGGGGCTTCATTCATTCCATTCCTGAACCGGTCAGAGACTGGAAGCAGGCTGTGGATTTTCATTTTCAAGTAAGAAATGAGAATGAAACAAAAATTGGGGGGGGGGGTTAATGAAATGAATATTATAACTTGCACCCCCCTCACCTCCATCCCCCCCCTCCATCCCCCCTTTTAAAAAATCCAAAAAGTTGAAATAAATTTGGGGATGAAATACCAAAACAGATTTATCCTTGTGATCTAACCGACATGTATGCAAAGTTTCAGCAAGATGAGGACCTTCACACCTGTGATGTTCCTAGTAAGATTGCAATGACATCAACAAATCTCAAGAAATGTTATAATTTCACCTGCTCTAAGCTTAGCTCTAATTTTATTCCTTGCTATTTGAATGTTGAAACTGAAAAGTAAGGGTGATGTATTGAAACTTTTTTGACCTTTCTAGACACCTTCTAGAGCCTCCGTGGCTTAGGCAGCAGCACGCCGGCCTCTCACCGCTGGGCCCGTGGTTCAAATCCCGGTCACTCCATGTGAGATCTGTGCTGGACAAAACGGAGGCAGACAGGTTTTTCTCCGGGTACTCCGGTTTTCCCTGTCAAAATTTCATTCCAGCAACACTCTCCACTATCATTCCATTTCATCTGTCATTCATCTTATCATTGCCCCAGAGGAGTGCGACAGGCTTCGGCAGCCGGCACATTTCATATCCTCGCCGCTAGATGGGGGCTTCATTCATTCCATTCCTGACCCGGTCGGAGACTGGAAGCAGGCTGTGGATTTTCATTTCTAGACACCTTCTCTCATATCCTTCAACTCTAAAAACTGCAGTCTGATTTCTGTAAACCTAGGCAGATTGTAGATCGCCCTCCTGTCCCTTTACTTAAATACATCATCATCATCATCATCATCATCATCATTTCCCCTTATCTAGCTCCTGCCGGGTCGGGGTATTTATGGCACTTCTCCACTTTCCTCTTTCCTTCCACCATTCTTCTTCCACGATCTTGTCCCAGTCCAGATTTCTTTTTCGTACGCTGTTCTTCACTGAATCAATCCACCTTGTTCTAGGTCTTCCTCTTGCTCTCTTACCCTTGCACTTTGCCTCCAGCATCTGTCTTGGTATTCTATTTTCCTCCATCCTCTTTACATGTCCAAACCACCTTAGTTTATTCTTCTCAATTCTCTCATTTAGTTTTCCCATCCCAACTTCCTTCCTAACATATTCATTCCTCGCTCTGTCTTTCCTTGTCTTTCCTATCATACTTCTTGGGAATTTCATTTCACTGGCTTGGATTCTCCTCTCTTGCCTGCTTGTCAGGGTCCAAGTCTCAGCTGCATAAGTTAATATGGGAACATAGTACACTTTATACATTACCTCCTTGCTTTTCCTTGGTACTTCCTTATCCCAAACAAATTTTCTTACACTTTGATAGAATGCATTGCTCTGCTGTACCCTTCTGCCATCTCCATGTCCAACCTACCAGTTTGCATCAATTCACTTCCTAGGTATTTGAACGTGTCCACAATTTCCAAACTCTGACTTCCAATTTTCACAGTGCCCTTTCCTTGTCTTTCCCCTCTTGTCATCACCATGGTCTTGCTTTTCTCTATACTGATTTTCAGGCCGTACTTCTGAATATTTTCGTTCAGTGCATCTAGTTGTTTTTGCACTTCTTCGGTGTTCCTTCCCCAGACCACAGTCCTTTTCAAAGTACCAAATAATTTACCCTAATTAACATTATCAGAAGCCTTTTCTATGTCAACATTTCATGAATATTCCCTTCACTTTTCTTATTTTATCTTTCAAGATCAGTATGAGTAAATGCAGTGAAACCTCTATCGTTCATGGGTTCATCATCCAAATTTTGTGGTCCTGAGAATCTTCCTTTTCAACCTGGGTTAACAAACCTGCATCAACGTCTTATGAGATATACCGTACTTACCCCAGGAATAAAACCAGTTATAAGGATGTCTTCCTGTTTCAGATACCTTTGATATTGCCCGAACTGACCACTCCATCACTTTGATAGACTTTAATCCCTGTGATGAAAAGAAGACAAAGCCTCTGTTGTTTACATGGACAGACATTAAAAGAAAATTCAGTGAGGAAGTTGAGGTAGCAAGTGAAGGTGCCACAGCTCCAGAATTTCGATTTCTTGGAGAAGATCCAGGCCTACGGCCCATTAATTGTGAACATTCTGGAATGCCTTATGAAGTGGAGGAGTTATGTGACAGGCAGAAAAATTTGTCCATTATTGACTACATAATTGGGGTAAGTTTCTTGTTGAAAACCCGCTAATCATTCATCCCAAGCTTCTCGCTAGATATAGTGTTAATTTCTTTATTCATCGGTTATATTGTTTTCTTTTATGAAATAAGCGATGGAGTCTGTTGGATTATTTCAGTGTTCATGATTTTTATTATTAATAATACAGCATACTGTGGTTATTCTGTTTGATCATTTATTTTGTATCCTAGTACTTGGACTGGTAGGTAAGCAAGTAAATACTTCAAATGTGTAATGAAAACTTTCCACATGAAATAGGAAAGCTATTTTTCTAGTTACCATATCTGTAGACTTTTTACGTGTATCCATGGTATTTAAATAAATGGCCAGTATTCTTAACTTCTTTCAAGATTTCAAAAATTGATACGTAATCAGCTCTACTAATCCAAAACCAAACCCCATGGCGCTACTGCCTATGAAGGGCCTAGGTCTACCAAGCGACCGCTGCCCAGCCATTTGGTCTGCAGATTATGGGGTGACGCGTGGTCGGCACGTCGGGTCCCCTCGCCGTTAATTTTGGTCTCCGTGACTGGGGCACTGCCTCACTGTCAGACAGCTACTCAATTGTCCTCACGAGGCCGAGTGCAGCCCATTTCAGCCCTCACATGAGTTTCTAAAATCCCTGAAGGAGCTGGCAATCGAACCCGGGGCCTCTGAATGCGAGGCAGGCGCACTACCCCTACACTAATCTACTAATCACAGAAATTAAAATTTAGTCCCAAAACTTGCTCACCTCGACTGCAAAGAAGAACCGGTCTGTAGACCCTAATAATTACAGTCACATACTCAATCAGAAACACATGTTATCTGACAAATTCTACACACACCCAAGTAGATGGAACTGAAGACCGAGATGTCCCAACTCACGGCAATTAGTTAACAGCAACATTCAATTTAATTTGAATTTTATTATCTTAATAGAATTCAAATACATTTCTCATTTTGAAGCAGTCCCGGCGGAATAATGTATGAAAACTTTACATGTTAGAGCAAAGTACTACGGGAGAGCCCAATGATAATACAGTATTATGAATCCAATCATTGCTCTTTTACTTTGCTGGCTCCAACACTGTCTGGTACACCGTGGACAATGTTTTCACTCCCTTTTCCCACCAACCAAGCCCAGGTTTGGTATCTCTCTCTCACATAAATGCAGAAATGTCACTATATTTTCTGTAAAATTATTGTTTCTATGACCAATTTCCTTAATCTTCATAATTTACACTCTGCCATATCATTTACTTCAATTCTATATCAGCAAATGTTCTTGTGTTGTTCTGCATCTAAAGCCAACTCACTCTGATTTCATAATTTCTGACCTGCTTGCCACGGTGGGTGAGTGGTTATCGTGTTGGACTACCAACCCCCAAGCTTGCCGGTTTCCTCCTGGCCATGGTAAGTGATTTTTGAAAGGTGACAAAAATCGTGGTACGCATGTCATACGTTGTTGGCATGTTAAAGAAGCCATTTGAATTCAGTAGGGCATGTTCATAATGGCAAAATTAATTTTGGGATTTTCCGCCAACATAAAGTTCCTCTTTTCTCTCCTAGAAAGTGCTATAGTGTCAAGGAGCTTAGATATCTAACCTCCTTGACCTTCATAACGCTCCAAGGAGTGACAAAATTCAACATGCAAGCTGCGCTCTGGGCGTTAATTAACAAAGCTTGCACCCGGCACCCGAGGCCCATACTATATTATTATTATTATTTCAGTCATATTTGTTTTGCTTCTGTTGGAATTTAAAAATTGTGCATTCATCTTGGAAATCACAATATCTTTTCAGTTTTAACTAATTATTGTCCGGAATTCAGATCTAGATCCTTTCAACCTTGTAGTGGAAGTAAAAGAGATCCACAAGGCATAAATTACGGTAAGCTGATTTCCTTGTACATGACACAAGGTGAAATCATATTTTTTAGGTTCCTTAATTTTACATTGTCATGATCCTACATATATATTGGTCCCACCGAATCTCCAGGAAGAACAATTACGAAGCTTTCCTTGAAAGTATGTTTGTGTTTAAAATTCTACTACTTGGTGGCTGCCGATCTCGTAAGGTGCTTTTTTAAAAATCTGAATTTTTGTATTCCCGTATTTTTTTTAAAATTATTATTAGCTTTATTTTATTTTTTGTTTTATTAATTTTTGTCATTTTTTTAAAATCATATTCATGCAACCACCTCTAAAAATTTTTATTAATCCAAATTTGTATAATTTTATCAATGTTAAGAGAGGCAGATGACCTCACTGTTCCACCCCTGAAAGCAAAAATAACTAACTATTCTATTGCTTGATTATCTGTGTTTGCAAAGTATGTTATGTTAAAAACTGTACTTTTTGTAGGCTAAAGTGGATATGTAGAAACGGTTTGCCGATTATACTGTAGTTGGGAGGCGAGGGCTATGGTTTAGGTGTAGAATGTAAAATACGGTAAAAATTGCCAAGACAGGAGCATATTGTTTTCATTGGGTCAGTATCGGTGCAAGTCCACATAATTACACAGGGTATGGTAACAGCAACATTGAATTTTTTTTTGTGTTGCTCTGTACGGAGCATAGGGCATCCAGGAATTATTTCCATCTGACTTTCTTTGCTGCCAAATTCTAAACTTCCCTCCAAGTCTTTCCAACTTTCCTGGCCTCCTCTTCATAAAATGTTGCATCTCTTGAGGCATGAAAACTGCTAAGTGTCACTTCGGCTGCTGTCGGCTGCGTACAGTTCTGTGGATATGTAATGCAACATGGTCAGTGTGTAATTCTCTCGCTGTCCCTCTCTCGCTATCGGCCAGCCCCTCGCCCCGCTCCCACATGCACCGTGTCGTGGTAAGACATGATACACTCACAATGCGTATGTTGCGCTGTAGCGTAGTAGATTAGCTGTCAGGTTGTAAAGTCGTTCATCGCCGAGCAACCACAGTTCGAGTCATACTGTGAATATTATTTTTGTGAAGTAACATACCATGATGATGTCATGCTACGAAAACAACCGCGTTTGGCCGAGCTAACGTTGATGATAATGTGTCATTGCATTCTGCCATGGCTTACTATACACATGCATCCAGAGAGCACGTCCTGGCTCTTGTCGAACACGGCAATTACCTGTACAGTGTGCATGAGGCAGCAATCTAATGTGGTGTTCCACCTAGATCTGCTCAAAGATGGATACAGTAGTGGCTGGTGTCAGGGAGGATTGGTTGTCTACAGGGCACTGGTTTACCGTGGGTTTCTACTGTAAAAGAAGACCTCCATTTAGTTACAACGTCGCAGGAAAATCCGTTCTTAAACTTGGTAGAGCTTATGCAGATGACCAATTTTCCTGCATGTCAATACATGGCCCGTAAACGATTACGAGAAGCAGGAATTGCTTGCTGAAAACCTGCATTCAAAGAATGTCTCTTCGACCAACATATAGTCGACCGGTGTGCCTTTTCTGAGATGGAATTAAATTGTAATTGGGATCAGGTCATCTTCTCTGACGAGACATGTGTCAGTTCGGCAGAGGTCAGACCGGTTTGTGTTTACAGGCCACGTGGAACCCGATACGAGAAACGGTATGGTGCTGAGTGCACACGTAGTGGTTGCATATCTGTGTCGTGTTAGGGGTGGATGTCGTCGGATGGGGCCGGAGTGCTCCATCGGGTAGATGGACTTCTCACAATGGACCAGTATTTGCACATCTTGCAGAATATTAGGATTCCGAGTGTGAGAGAGCACTATCCACATGCAGTACTTCAGTTCATGCAAGACAACTCTCCAATCCACATGAGCAGGAGTGTTCAGGGTTGGTTTTCTGAGCAGGACTCTATTGAACTGCTCAACTGGGTCCCTCAAACTCCAGACTTGAACCCCATTGAGCATGTGTGGGCAAAGTGGAAACGCCATAGCAGGGAAATCTGGCCTCATCCTCCCCCTCGTTCGCAGGATGCATTGTGTGAGATTATGTTGGAAGCATGGGAGGAGATTGCCCTTGATGAGCAGTAGGCCTACTTCAGAAATCTAGTTCAGCAAGTTGTCAAAGCCGGTGGATACTGGACGAGATGATACTGAAGAAGTGCCTACAACAGTCCTTTTCAGGACTAACAATAAGCAAATTCATTAAGCCAGATTTCCCTTTGTATAAAAACACTCACGTATTTCGTTCATGGAACATTTGACATGTTTAAAATACAAACACCGCGACATATGCCTACAGAAATGTACAAATATAAGATAAACAACGCGTCGGTTGAATCGGCTTTGGCACTTTTGGCGCGAGCAGCGAGAGCCGATCAGCCGATCTGATCGGCGCCTGTCACTGCGAGGGTTTACTGGCAGTCTGCAAAATGCTCATAATATTGTAATGGTATTTCCAACATCTCATGCACGTCTATAACAGCTATCATAAACCCAGTGGTAAACTGACGGTTTATTGCAATATTTCGTTGTAAAACTTAAAAGACGTGCAGTATTGTGCCGTTCCACAATGGTATGACAGAGGCCATCAAAACAAAAAGAATCGCCAAGACCAATATTTGATCCACGGTGGTCCGGGTTACCAACTTCACACCTTTCCTTTACGCTAACGCAGCTACTCTGTTGAGCGCTTCTCATCCATCGTCACTTGGGACTTGTCCCTCACTTCACGCATTTATTTACGCATTTGGGCGGTTTCTCATTAATTGCATATCATTCTTCTCTCTGTGTACTGATAGTTGCATTTTGTCGCAAACATGTCGTTGAACAAAGATCGAAGTGCATCAAATTTGTTGCAAATGGACCGCCACGTCCAAACATGATGATACTGGAACAGGACTTTGATATTTTCCATGCGACAATTTATGATATTCTATCTGTACATTTCCAAGTCTTCCTTGGTCCTCCTCGTCCCTGGAGGATTCCAGTCTATAGCTCTCCTTTCTATCGCATCATTCTGTTTCCTTATAATATGCCCGATCCTGCCCCATTTCCTCAGTTTAATTTTGACCTCTATAGGTTGTTGGTTAACCCTTTGCCACAGCTCTCCATTTGGGATTGTGTACCCAGAATTCGGTGCTGACAACGATTAATGAATACTTGAAGTTAGTGGTCAATAAGAATGGTAACTTGCCTTGTTTCACATGCATACAATGGACAGCTTTCACATTGGTATTAAAAAGTCTGATTTTCATTTTCCTGGATATGTTATGGTCTGCACCTTCCTCTAATCTCACGATAATTCTGTTATTCTTCGCAGCCATTTTAATCCTGTCTCCCACTTAACTTCACAGTTTGTAGCCTAATTTCACAAACTCCCACTGCTTTGTGGTTTAGTTGTTTGTTTACATTCTTTGATTCTGTTACCTGCCTCTCTCTCCTACTGAATTCCAGAAATTTTTCTATCTACATTGAGCAGGTTTTCAAAATATTCCTTTCAGGGTGTGATAATAGTGGCCAAGCTACTTACCTCTCACCAAGGTGAACAGAATTCGATTCCTGGTTAATGCATACGATATGTGATTTTCAAGGTTAGAGGGCTATTTAGTTCTGATGGTATTGAAACCCCATGTACCACAGTTTAAATATCACAACCTATTCGAGAATAATATACACATACCAGTGTTGTATCACATTTCATGTTATTTGTGACAACTTTTTATTTCTTTTCATATTTTGGCCTATAATTTTCATGTTTTTACATACATTTTCAGTGCTTGATTCATATTCCTTTATATAAATCCTCTAGGAATAAAAATAATTCTGTGCTGAGAAACGCTGCATCTATAGGAATCTCACTGAGAGAGTGAGGCCAAGTTCATGTTTACATTATAATAATAATAAATAATAACCTTAAAAACAAAACAGGCTTATCAATGGGCATGTGCCAATTAATGTCGCCAACAAAACAACCCGGAAAAAGTGGAAGAATTCTGGAATCAATTAGAAAATATTCTCCAAAGTGTCCCAAAAAATCATGTCAAAATCCTCGTTGGTGACTTCAATGCGCAAATCGGCAAAGAAAGAAAATATAGATACTGGGTCAGTAAATGATCAGGACATCAGCAGACTAACAAAAATGGTATGCGACTCATTGAAATCTGAAAAAACCATGACCTGTTTTTCAAATCCACATTTTTCAAGAAAAAATCTTCTAAAACCAAAACGTGGATCTCGCCTAATCCACTATTAGGTGAATACCAACTGGACCATGTAATGAATGATCTCCCCCGAAAACACAGTAGAAATAATAAACCTTAAAGGACTAGATCTAGATTCAGACCATTACCCCACAAAATTCTCCTTGGACATCATTCCTGAAAAGAGGACGTTCATTCAGAAAGCCCCGCACCGTAAATACGATGTACAAAAGATCAAAGGCAATGACCAGTTTAGAAAAGAAACACAAAAGTTAAATCCACAAAACTGGCAACAACTTAAAGCAGGACTTGTAAAAATAGCAGAAAACATAGCGCCACTATCCAAGACACTGAAACACGCATGGTGGACAGATGAGTGTGATCAACTCATGAAACTCAGACAAAAGGCATGGCTAAATTGCTCATGCAACAAAAATCCAAAAACTAGGCAGGACCTCAATGATGTCAGAAAAACGGTCACTAAATCTATAAGAACGATTCGTAAACAGCACGAGGACACAAAATTACAAGAAATAGAATCTGACTTCAGGAAACACAATTCACGAAACTACTACAGAACGTTCGAACAAAAATTAACCAAGTATTCTCCCCCATCACTCCAATTCAAAAATGAACTCGGGGAAATTGCTCACAGCAACGCCAAAAACTGTGAAATCCTGGGGAAATATTTTTCAGAATTATTAAATTGTGAAAAACCACAAGAAAAGTTCAAATTTTACCATGCACAACGAAACCCAGACTCAGAACCACCGAGTATACAGGAAATTAAAGACATAATTCACTCTTTGAAAAATGACAAAGCATCAGGAGACGATCAAATCACTGCAGAACTATGGAAAAATGCAGGGGAAAATCTCATCTCAAAACTGAAGAAAATTATGGATGAAATCTGGCGAACTGAAAAAATCCCTGCAGAATAGAAAATGGTGATCATACATCCACTGCACAAAAAAGGAAGCAAGACAGACCCCAATATATCGTGGAATTTCACTACTTTCAATAGCTTATAAAATTCTGTCCAAAGCTCTCTTGAACCGTGCAGAATCTCAACTGGATCCAGAAATTAGCAAATACCAAGGAGGATTCAGAAAAGGACGGTCATGCGTAGGGCAACTTATAAATCTAAAGAACTGTATGAAATATTTCCACAGCTCATCAAACAAGAATTATGTAATCACATTCGTCGACTTCAAGAAAGCGTACGATAGTATAGACAGAGGATCACTTTTCAAAGTATTAGCAGAATTTGGACTTGATCAGAAGACGACAAACATTATCAAAGAAACATTCACGGAGACCAAATCCAAGGTGAAATTTATGGGAGAACTGAGCACAGACTTTCAAATAGAAACAGGAGTACGACAAGGCGATGGACTGTCCCCGTTGCTCTTCAATTGTGCTCTTGAGAAAGTTGTACGGGAATGGAGAAAGGCTGGTGCACCATCACACCGACTGGGGCCAAAACTGAAAGGTATAGAATTAGACTGCTTAGCATTTGCTGATGACATGGCACTAATTGCCCAAGATATCTCTGACGCGCAAAAGCGAATTGAACTACTACAAGAACAAGCGGCGAAAATTGGATTACAAATCTCGTTTGAAAAAACAAAATTTATGACTGACATCAAAACTGCATCAAATGAACTTCAAATTGGCAAAAACAAAATCTTTCGAGTAAACGAATTTAATTATTTAAGTGAATGGATTACAGCAAACTGTAACGAAAGGAAAGCAATTGAATCGAGGCTTCAGAAAATGGGAACTGCTTTTCAATCAACAACAAATATTTATAACAAAAAGAGTCTCTCCTGGAACTGCAAAATTTGCCACTATGCAACTGTAATCAATCCTGAAGCTCTCTATGCGTCAGAGACACTCAATCTCCAACACAAAACACTAAAACACCAAATAGAAGTGAAAGAATGTAAAATAATGAGAAAAATCCTTGGACCGAGAACAAAGGATTGTGTACATTATCCAAAGCCTAATACAGAAATATACAACAAAGTTTCCAAAATCACAGACACAATGCGAATGCGAAGAATCCCATTTATGGGACCCATAGAAAGAATGGACCCGAACAGACTGACTCACAAAATACATACTTTCTTAAAGAACAAGGCTACTAGACTGAATTGGTATAAATTTACAGAGAGAGACTTAAAGGAATTAGGATCACCAAACTTACATGACCAAGGAAATCGGGAAAATCACTCAGAGGAAGAAGAGAAGAAGACTACACAACATCGATGGTCAGAGCATTGGAAACAGACCCACTCTTTGCGAATGAAGGAATACTGGGCAAACAGGAAGGCTAGAAAGGGTTGATTTCCCGTGGTCCTAAGCGACCCATTCGCGAAGAAGAAGAAGAAGAAAACAAAACGGTATGTTTCGGATATCTTCCTGTAAACAAATTACATTTTAGAGAGTCATTTAGTTATGCTTGTTCTGGGAGCATTTGAGGCCTATCTGTGCATTACTGCCTTAAGCCCTATTGGAGGCTAAAGAAAGAGTGGAGCGTCACTTTTCACTTCTCCCATTAGCCATGAGACCAGAATTGGGTAATTCAGTTTGCCTAGGTAATTATTAATGAAAATAAATTTAATGCTGATTAATTCCTTGCTTTCCATATGTTGCAGGAGAATGAGAGGCAGAGTTCCAGTGATTACATCAACTAATGCACCATTTAAGCATTTCATTTATTTCAAGGGAGGATGGAAGTTGATTGTTTGAAAGTGTGATTACCTCATATTAATGGAGAAGATGATGCTAAATTGGTGGAAAATTAGCCTCTAACATTTCAGTTATCAGGATGATTTGAAAATCATTGGACTTACATGATACAGTAACTCTTCTGAAAATTTCATTTGATATAATTTTCCCTCGAGTTAGGACGAGCATCTTGCACAGTGTATACCTCTAGGGCAGGCTGTTCCAAATCCACGAGTTTGAGTATGCGTACACGTGAGTACTCAGCAGTGATGCTCGGAGCATGGTTGGAGAGGGACTGGGGGTGAGAGCCAATACGTCACTGGGCGAAGGTCATAACACAAGTCCATGGGCTTCCTGCCAGTGTTGATATATCCACCGCGCAGCCCTCACAGCAGAGCTGTATTGCTTGTGGCAGGTTTACTCACAAAAGGCGGCGAGTACTCATCTGCTCCCTGGCGAGCAGCTTGGCTGGAACAACCTGCTCTAGGGTGAGCTGAAAAGCCAGGTTGAGACAGCATGTTGCTCCTACTCATAGAATACAAAGTGGCAACCTATCTGGGCCATTTCAAAGGGGCCAGAAATAATTGTAACATGGTGAGAGGTCCTAACTGTAGCAAGAGTGATTTACTGTTGGACATCCCACTGAAAACACCGTCCAAGTTTTGTGGTCCCAAGAATCTTCCTATTAACCCTGGGTTAACCATCTAACATTCCTCTAAATGTCACTTTCCCGTGTCATGTTATCCAGAAATCTTGGTCCCAAAAGACCGTATTCCAGAGTGAGTGTATTAATCTCTCAATGCCAACCTCTGTGCATGGTACAGACCAATGCAATGCGTCATTCAAACAACTTTCCTGGTCAAAGTATTTAAGATATGATGTGAAAACCTTTAAAAAAATTAAATTTATTGATCAAAAGTGGAACAACAGTGTATTATTTTTCGACATAGTCTCCCTGACATTCAACAGTGAAATGAAAACCTTAAATATATAAAAAAAATAAAAATTATTAAACAAAAGTGGAACACAAGTGTATTATTTTTTGACATACAGAGTCTGTCCTGAAAGTAGTCGGACTGTTTTTTCCCCCGCTCAGACGGACAGACTGCCCGCGGCTTCTCCGCCTGGGGTTGGTGGAAGGGGGTGTAAGGAAGGTTGAGAGCCAGCCTCACAGTTGGTTCTCAGCTGTAGTGGAGTGTAAATCGCTAGTCTCCATAACCTCTGCAAGTGCACTCGTCACGCTGCGTCATGGTTCGTCTGTTGAAACAGTGCGCTATGCCATCAAATTTTGTGTTAGGCTCGGCAAAACCAGAAAAGAGACTCAGATATGGTCAAGACGGCTTACGGTGATAACGCCATGGGCAGATTGAGTGTTTTTGACTGACACAAGCTGTTTCGGGAGGGGAGAGGGGAAGTTGAAGACGACGCACGTTCAGGACGACCTTCGAGCATCAAAACGGATGAAAATGTGGCAACAGTGAAGAATTTTTTGGACAATGACCGCAGAGTAAGGTTTTTACGAGGAGATCCTTAAACGGCTGATAAAACGCATCGTCCGTGTCCGCCCAACGACTCTAACTCCTGGGGGCTCCATCACGACAATGCGCCGCGCCTCACAGCCTTCCACGGGCTGGCATACCTGGCCCAACACAACATCGCAACCCTGCCTCAGCCACCCTACAGTCCCGTCATTGCCCCAGCAGACTTTTTCCTCTTCCCCACCTCAAAACCACTCTAAAAGGACATCGTCACAGCTCGGTGAAAGTGTTGCAACGGACCGTGACGAGGGAGCTCGACAGCATTCCGGTTGCCGCCTTCCAGAATGCGTGCGAGGGTAGGAAGTCCAGCAGACAGCGGTGTGTGGATGCAGAAGGGAATATTGAAGAATATTGAGCGTATACTACTTTCAGGACAGACCCTGTAGTCTCCCTTTTATTCAGCTCATGTCCTCCAGAGCATAGGAATGCATGGATTCTTCTGGAAATAAAAATCTTGTGATCATGTGCGCAGCCACTCGTGTAGTGCCTGGTACACCTCTTCATCAGAATGAAATTTCATTCCTCCCATTGCCTCTTGCAGTGGTTCAAACATATGGTAATCACTCAGGGCGAGGTCTAGTGCGTATGGCGGATGTGGGAAAGTATCGGTCAGTGACAGTTGCAACCGTTACACGCACAGTATGAGGCTGTGCATTGTCATGTTGCTTGATCTGAATGCAGGCCGAAGATGATGCGCTGGTGACGGTGTTTTCCCTAGGCATGTAGTGTTCCATGATTTTGCCGCATTCAAACCAAAAGAGAGTTAGCCCAACATTCCCTGCAGATGGCTGCGTCTGGAACTTCTTGGGTCTTGGTGATGAGAGATGGCACCATTCCTTGCTCTCTTGGCTTTTGAGTTGGTGGTAGCATGCCTCGATCTCGTCTCCTGTAACGATTCTTGAAAGGAAGCCATCACCTTCTGCTTCAAAATGCTGCAAAAGTTTTCATAAGCATCAACGCATCGCTCTATCAGTTCTGGATTGAGTTGCCGTGGCACCCACCATTTTAAACTGGTGTTGAGGCAGCATTTCGCTTGTCTGCAGTATACTGGCACATATTGGGCATTCTTTAACACATTGGTAACATACGGTAACAGTACTGCCAACTTACAGAACAATGGTGTGAGAAATTAATTTTGATTAAGTTTTTGATGTTTTCATTTGACTCCCTCTTCTTTAACAGTTCTGTTGATACAGGTTATCAGATTAAATCTTAGCTACCATAATATGTATAAATGTATGGATGGATACCTCACTATCACTTTGCTCATGAGAGCTCCTTCAATGTAAACATTTTTTCTGGCATGCCAAAATTGCAGAGTGATTTCAGCACAGAATATTTTGTTCTGTAAGCATGGGAACTGAAACTGTATACGAGCCTTAGTATGTGTGATATTGTCCCTGATGTCTTCTGTGATGTTTCTGAATGTTAATTCAGTACATCCCCAGCAGAGGGATTGGATCTAAACATTTCCTCTGTTGATCATGAGTGGCACTGTTCAAGTGCAGTTTGTACTGCAATCTTAGACAGATAATTGAACTACTTGCCATATTCTGTTCACAGAGTTTGAAAGACTACATTTCAAGCTACATATTGATTTATTACATCATAGAGGAATCCCCATTATTTTGTTTTCCTTTGGCCTTGACCTTCGGAAGGATCATACAGCTGGGCTCACCTCACAGCAGCCTAGTGTACACGAATGTGATGATGTGAATGTTTTAGATAAATGTGATGTATCTAGTGACATGAGATATTGCACAGTGACAGTAGTGGTTCATTCGATTTGGATGGCTTTGCTATTGTGGAAATTATTGCAGGTGAAAATGATGGCATTGATGGTGGCGATGACCACAGTACCAAAAATAACAAGATTTTCTTAAATTGCTGAGTTAATTCTTGCACAATATGCTACGATTTTGGAGTATCTTGTACTAAAGATGAGAGGCGTTTGCCTTCTAGTTTATTTTTGTCTCTGTGCGTGTGCACGATGGAAAGAGTAACTAAGCATGATATTTCCGTTCATTTAAATTAGATCTTAAACTGATATGGTATTGCACATACAGTAGGTTTTGAGAAATATGTGCATAATGATTTATCTGTGTACTTCTATCAAATTCCGTCATACTGCCTACTGGGAAATATCACATAAAAAATATTTGCTGCAGCAACTTTTGTGCGAGTATGGTTACTCTTTGTGAAGTCTCAGTACATATACGGCGGCAATTATTTTAATCGCAGGCACCCGTCTAGGATTGAATAATTCATGCTTGCGAGTCCTCTGCTGGCTGGAATGAGGTGACCACAGCGACAAGCTTGGCCTCTTTCCAAGGGCTCATGGTCACAGCACGATGCAGGTGTCTCACCATGAGACCTAGGAAGTTTATTCACTAAAATATGGCAGTGACATGGGGGTTTCACTGTGTATGGAATATGTCCTATTAAGTGAACAATTTGCTAGACCTACAGTATTTCTTTGCAGAACATGGCCTTTTACTATTCAAAAATGCAAATGATAGGTTTACGATGTATTAGGTAAAACAATATAAATTACTGTAATTTGATATTTACAAATACAGTGAAATATTGTTATGTTATTTTTCATAAGAAATGGGTTAGCTATTTTTGAGAATACTTTACTTTGACTGTTAAACAATGAAAAGGAAGCTGTACTGCATTCATGCCAACGGCGTGGCCATGTTGAAACACCAGATCCCATGAGAACTCCGCAGTTAAGCAACATTGGGCGTGGTTGGAACTTGGTTGGTATACCGGTTCTATAAGGCATCCAACGTTTAGAATGAAGCACTGGTTAGATAGGGATATTCTTCTCTCTTTCTATTGCACATGAGACATGTATGACGCTGTCATTTTCTAGCATTCCACTGTTGCCATATCAGTCGAAAATTTTTCTTTGTCGTAAAAACAGCATATTCGGGTAGAATTATGTTTTGCCGATCTTTTTTGTCCTATATTAGAACCACGTAAACTTGATAGAAATGCTAGAAAAATTAGATATCCATATTTTTTTTAAAAACGATCAACTGTGTCCCCTTTTTTTTATTAAAATCTATCTTATATCATGTTGCATTGACATTGTGATGCCTAATTTTCACACACGTGTAGCTAAATTTGCCATCTTGATGATGGATTATTGAAATATTTTATGCTGGCAATATTACAGTTTTCATGTAGGTAAAACTTCTGAATATTCTCTCATAACCGCATAGCAGCATTGAAAAAGTTCGTATGCTGCCAACTTTTCTATTTTTAAAGATAACCATGTCATGTCAGTTTGAGAGTTGTAGAGGAATGTTGGAAGAAGTTTTCTACCTGCATACCCCGAGTGTAGGTTTAATTGTTTACACAGGCCGGGCTGTTCATTGACCGCGGATTATATGGATGAAGTTTCGAAGGACAGCGGGGTGCAGCTCACTACTCACAGCTTTATTTCTGTGTCCTTCGAGCTTGTATTTCAGTTGTTCAGCAGTCTCTATCTTGAGTGTGTGTGCAGCAGTTCTGTTAGATTTAACGTGTTGTATTTTACGTATTTCACGGACAACAATGGATAGTTTTGTGAAAAGAAAGCGTGGTCAAGTGCTCAGAAGGAGGGAAAAACCGGTCGTAATTAATGTGTTCAGTTATTTTAAGAATCTTAAACCTAACGAAAGTATAAATAATTTAGTCAATGAAACTGCCCTGGCCACAGGAATATCAAATACTAGCGTTTTTAAAATACGTAGTGAGAGTGGGCAGGGTCCAGTACTATCGCCACGCAAAAAGAGGCTAAGTAATACACTTCGCAAGAATAGCAGGAATGTTAAATAAAATGACTTTATAATGACGTTATAGTTAACTTAATTTCGTTGTATGTGTTATGTTAGCCTACTATTAGTATTATTATACAGTACTTCAAGTCTTCGTCACTGCACAATCGCTGAATGTGCGGAAAGTGTACACGAAGCGCTTTGTACTGCCTCCTCCCATGGAGTGGCAACCCTGTCGTAACGCGCCATAAGACCAATGCTTCATTCTAAACGTTGGATGCCCTATAGGTACTGCGCGCTGTTGGCCAACATACGGAGGAGCGGAAAGGCCCTGGCACTTCAGGTTGACGATCTCGGGTTCCGAGACGCTGTAGATCCAGTTGTCTCGAACACGTGTCCACACAGGTGTAGCGGTGATGTTCCGTATGCTCCTTGGACATGAAGCATCTGGGATCTCTTCTTTAAACAAACTTATAACACACAATTTAACACTCGGGTGTCGAATGGGTTGATCACTGGGGCACACGCACGTGTTTGATCGTTTGCATTTGGTGACGGTTTCGCTAGTTAAACCTGCGTAATGCTGCCTATCAAGGGATACGGCAAGAAATGTATAAAAATTCGATGTCCCAATTTACCCAGTGCATGAGGGTTTCCTGATACACTGGAAATGTCTTTATCTCATAAAATTCAAAAGTTCGATCATGTGATCCAAGTGGTATATCAGTAAACAACTTTATATCATTTCCTGTGGCAATTGCTTGTACTTTCACTAAATTATAAAATATGTGAATATTATCATAACTAACTGGTGCGATCATTTGTAATTGGGAGAAAATCCGTGTTCGATTTCCATGAATAACCTACGAAATTCATGGGGTGGTAACAATACGCTACTAAGATGACCTTGTGCTAATTGCTCTAAAGCTTGACGAAAGTTTATTACTGTACTTTCAAACGTGCATCGGTCGTTAACTGTTCTGCTTCTCTATTCATTGTGTTAGCCTTAGTGAAATGAACTAGACTACTCATGGTTCTTTTATCTTCTTCGTGCTCTGTTTCATGCTTTTTATTTAAAGTTTCAGTATAATTACTTATTTCGGTCATAGCATCCAGTAACGCTTGAGAGTTATTAGTAACTCTAGCTCTAATGTTTTCAGTATAGAAAGTTGGTTACTAATGTTATGCACGACACCATCCGCTGGAGAAGCTACGGCATCAAGCTTCCTATGAATCTCATCGATATCGTTATAATCTGCGGTTCCAAATAGAAATTTCAAAATGGTTCCTCCGGCATTAACTAAACCAGGTTTCGACCTATGATTCATTGGTAAGGTTAGTAAATCTACAATATCTATTATATATTCATTTACATAATTTTTGATTCTTTTAAGTTCAAATTTCATGTTTCTTAATAATTTCTTTCCTCTGTTAGAAGTAACATTTTTCTTATTCGTTATAAGGTTAGCTGTGCCACTCACCAATCGTCTGAGAGCTTCAGACTCATCTGCTAGCTGTCTCAGGTCGAAGGTAACGGCAATAGTCCACTCGTTATCGGAAACGATGACGTTGACCACATTATCGAACACAATACCCTGGCTTAGAGTAGTTTGCTTCGTCGCTTCTGCACATATAATGCCGACGAAAACTGAAATAGAAAATTACCTATAAGTAACGACTCTTCCTCCACGTAACTTAACGGTCTTAGCACCACCACGGTGTCTTAGTTTAATATTCATGCTTGGCTTTAGCTTTTTCTTTCTTATGCTCTCCTTATTCACTTGACTCGCTGGTGGGGTAAGTTCTGGAATTAGCTCAGGTTGTTTGCTCGTATCGCACTCGTCCTCTTTGAACTCTCGACTTCGCTCGTCGGGGTGTCTTCTACTTCGCTGGGGAGTGGAATCTTGAATTCCTAAGCTCGTGATCTCAAGCTTCTATGGTTACAAGTTTTTCTCAACTACCGGTACACGGGTTTGAACTTGTTTACGTGCCATCTTCACAAGGCAAGGATTTATCCTATTGATGTGAACTGTCACAATACGCGAACGTATATTCAGTTTAACGTTCAACTGTGAAACAATTTCCACTATTTTATACGGACCTTTCCACAATCGTGAGCTTGTTTACTTTATGCTTACCTATGCATGGGGTATGTATAGGGAATGGAAAAATTCGCGAATTTCGCGAATTATTAAATGAAGTAATGCACAGATGGTAATGTGTTTTAATAACCCTAAAAATGGCGAAAAAAATGGGTTTTGAAGTCGCGAATTTCGCATGAAGACGCGAATTTTGCGAATTATGCATGAATTTCGCACGAAAACGCGAATTTTAGCTTTTTTCGTTGTTTTCTTTACAGTGCACTTCTGATATTCGCGGCAATCAATGCACGAATTTCCGCGAATTATCCACAGTAATGTTTTTAAGCCTAGCAAAGAGAAAAATATTGTTTAAAAATATTGAAATGTATTTTATGAACACGCAAAAAATAAATATAATACTTTATAACATAGTATTGTAAGACACACTGTGTGGGCTTTACCAATATTAAAAACTAAGAAAAATAACTCATCACTTTTTGTTTCTTAGGTGGTTTATTTTTTCTAATTTAAGATTGTACAATTCTGAAGAAAACAATATATGAGAACGAAAATTCATCTTGATTTTCTATATAAGAGATAAGTGTGACTATACACACACTAGCTTGACTGTGGGAACTTTCGTGATTTCCGTTGCATCACTCTTTCACTCGATAAGTACTGGATCTCAGTTTACCTCACCGACAGTCAAATTCCGTACAATATCCTCATCGCTTTCATGTCTGAAACCATGATTGTCTTTATCGAAGTCTAACTACTGAATGCCACTTTTTTCTGCATCTTGATATTCATCTAGGTTTTACCCTAATGTCATCGTAGTGAAACCACCTTGCCCGTTTAAAATATCGTCACAGAAGCCGACAAACGCTTGTTTTTGTGCGAGTGTAGTACCGGTAATCTTCTCCCATGACTTGACTGCATGGAGAGCATCCAACAAACACGGAAAGATCGGTCACTTAACGGTAGATAGTCGGCCTCGCTTTCTTTATCAATCTGGGTGGTCATCCTGGTAAGTTACTTAGTTATTGTGGTATTAAGGGCCAGAACAGTGAGGTCATCTGCCCCTTCATCCTAGTAACTACTCGCCACGTGGCGTCATATAGTGCGCCTTTCAGACATGAATATCTAGATGGCAAGCATCCAGATCAAAATGTGCCACTGTTTCCGGAACCAGAATTAACCAGGTGGTCTTCTTGGTTTCATTCTGTAGTGTGTCTGTCAGAGTACTTGAAAGATATTTTGCAATTTATGAGCGAAGTAGTGGACATAACTCTGGTGTTGATTTTCTCAACAATGTTTCACATGACGAAATACTTGAGATTCAAAGAATTTGGCACAGGCATCACTGAACTCATCCCTTTATTAGAAGGCCAGTCTTATCAGACTGTTCACCTTCTAGATGGACATCTACGGAGAATTCAGCAAGCCCTTAAACTTGCTGTTTCTAGAAAGTACGTTACCAACATTAAGGAGCAGTTGGAAGGTTGTGGAAATGTGTTAAAAAGAGGGAAAAAACATTCAGTTTTAGTGAATGCTGGGTCGCATGCTCTTGGACAGCTTGAGATCCGTTGACCCTGGGAACAGGATTTACACATGTGTGCATTTGATCCAGCAGAAATAGTGCCAACGAACATCAATGAGGACCTTGCAAAGAAAATTAAGAAGTTGCCGGTCTGCGGAAAACTGGAAGAAAGTGAGGTGTTACGAGGATACAAAGAACTGCAAACTTTAATCAAGAAGCAGATGCATGACAGGACCAAGACAGACATTGTTGGAGTTTGCAAGGAATGACATTTGTATTTCCAAAGTTCTCAGAATCTGTGTTGAAAACCATTTGGATCCCCTGTTCAAACCCTGTGAACTTTTGTTTTTCAGCTTACACTAGCACGTTAAGTGATATGTGTCACCGTTAGTCACAAGGCAATTTGGATCTCTACACTGAAGTATACTTTGAAGGATGACTGTAATGTGTTATGTCATCCATGATATTTAAAAAATCCCGCCTAAAATTCATGATTTTGAAAGTACCGAAAAGTGCACTTGAAACCACCGAATTTGACACTTTAAAATACCGCTTTCTTCACTCTGAAATCACCGAAAAATTCCAATCTCTAGGTATTGCACCCGTTCGTCCTGGGGATGCGATGACCCATCTGCTATTACATCGCATTCCTGGAGTTCCAGGACAGAGCGGAGTTAAATGAACCTCTAGTCAGATAAGGAATGTGTCGGAAATTCAGCTGAGTTATCGAAAAAGCAGTGGGTAACACGAGACAAAGTATCTCTAGGGTCGTTACGGGCTTAAGTTTAATAAAAAAATGCAAATATAAATGGGCGCCATCAACTGAATTCCTAGCAAACCACCTCCTTTCCTGGTTAAGCCTTACTCAAGACAAGGAAAGAAAAAGGAAAATCACACCATCATCAGATCACAACTAAGATAAAAACAAATTTATTTCACTTTGATAGTCAGACCGACATTTTAAATATACCTCCTACCTGAGAGTATGGTCGAATGCCAACGTTAAATTGTCATTGTCCAAAAATCGAACCATCTCTTTTCTAATCAAAAATATTTCATCCACATAAAACAGAAAAATCTCTAAAGTTCTCTTGGGTTCTCAGGATCACTGTAGCACTATGTCTTTCGTCACTGACATTTGTGAAACCTGAGACCTAATTTCTCTTTAATTTAACATCATGAATGTGGATTTGAAAAAGTTATTAATCTGTCTAAACATACACATATTATAATCACATATTTTAAATATCACGTATTTTATGGCTTGCATGGCATAATTTAAATGTTGAACATGTTAGTCAAATGCTCCTAAACATCGAATAATAAATTTACACTATTTACATTGTCATTCATAATTACTTGTTTGTGAATTACAGAAAATTCACTTCTCATTGGTCATCATTATCATCATCATCAAAATTAAATATTTCTCACATTAATTCTCATTTCAAAATTCAACATATTCCTGTCAGAATCATTAACTCATCACCATTAAATCATTTAAATGAAAATTATTATCATCACTTCATTATGCTTTCTAATTATTCACACACTCTTATTTCATCATATACTTCAGATTAAATCGTCTTAAATCATCAATACAAATTGTTTAATTCCTCAACTCAAGTTGCAATTCCTCAAATTATATCTCAATTAAATTTATTTTAATTCCATATAAATTCATTAATCATCAGCTTCTTTAATTAATTATCACCTTCTAATTCAGTTATTCATCATCTATCCAATCATCTATTAATTTATTTAAATCAGTTTATTTATTCAATCTTCAATTCATCCATTTATTTAATTCATTGATTTTTTCCAAAATTTAATTTATCAATTTATTTAAATTTCATTCTTCTGGTTATTTAGATTCTTATTATTTCATCTAGTCATTCTGATTTTTATTTCATTAGGTCAGATCATTAATATGCTTAAATTTTCAGATTATTATTTCATTAATTATTATTCTCAGAAAATCTTGTCTTATCAACTTTATTTATTTGTTTAATTTCCTAACAAATTGTTTAATATGGGTTATAGAACGTTGTCTTACAGTTTTATCACTTCCAAGTTATATCTCGTATTTAATTTTCATGCCAAAAAATATTATTGCCTTCACGACATCACGTTGGATCTGACTATCCACAACTACATTATACACACATCAAAAAAAGTTTTGCATCACCTCGGTTCCCAGATCTCCGGCATATAGACGTTGACTGTGTATATTGTATCCAAGATACAGTCCCTTTGACTGTTCATAGATGTCACTAAAACTGCTCAAAGATGTAAACAACCATGCATGAGCAGGGCCTATTAGACGGAGGGGGTACGACAGCCGATCAGTTCCAGTCATTCCACCAGGACGAAGGTACGCTGCTCATGTTGTCTGTAGTTCTACCATGCCTAGAAGGTCAATACCGCAGTTCGATCGCGTCCGCATTGTTACTTTGTGTCAAGAAGGGCTCTCAACAAGGGAAGTTTCCAGGCGTCTCAGAGTGAACCAAAGCGATGTTGTTCGGACATGGAGGAGGTACAGAGATACAGGAACTGTCGATGACAGGCCTCGCTCAGGCCGCCCAAGGGCTACTACTGTAGTGGATGACCGCTACTTACGGATTGCCGCTCGGAGGAACCCTGACAGCAATGCCACCATGTTGAATAATGCGTTTCGTTCAGCCACAGGACGTCGTGTTTCAACTCAAACTGTGCGCAATAGGCTGCATGATGCGCAACTTCACTCCCGACGTCCATGGCGAGGTCCAGCTTTGCAACCCCGACACCATGCAGCGCGGTACAGATGGGCCCAACAACATGCTGAATGGACCCCACGGAATTGGCATCACGTTCTCTTCACCGATGAGTGTCGCATATGCCTTCAACCAGACAATCGTCGGAGACGTGTTTGGAGGCACCCTGGTCAGGCTGAACGTCTTAGACACACTGTCCAGCGAGTGCAGCAAGGTGGTGGTTCCCTGATGTTTTGGGGTGGCATTATGTGGGGCCGACGTACGCCACTGGTGGTCATGGAAGGCTCCGAAACGGCTTTACGATACCTGAATGACATCCTCCGACCCATAGTGCAACCATATCGGCAGAATATTGGAGAGGCATTTGTCTTCATGGACGACAATTCTCGACCTCATCGTGCACATCTTGTGAATGCGTTCCTTCAAGATAACGACATCGCTCGACTACAGTGGCCAGCATGTTCGCCAGACATGAACCCTATCGAACATGCCTGGGATATGTTGAAAAGGGCTGTTTATGGACGTCTTGACCCACCAACCACTCTGAGAGATTTACGCCGAATTGTCGTTGAGGAGTGGGACAATTTGGACCAACAGTGTCTTGATGAACTTGTGGATAGTATGCCACGGCGAATACAGGCATGCATCAATGCAAGAGGACGTGCTACTGGGTATTAGAGGTAGTGGTGTGTACTGCAATCTGGACCACAAATGCTGAAAGTCTAGCTGTATGATGGTACAACATGCAATGTGTGGGTCTCATGAGCAATAAAACGAGCTGAAATGTTGTTTGTGTTGATCTCTATTCCCTTTGTATTTAACGGTTCCGGAACTCTTGGAACCGAGGTGATGCAAAACTTTTTTTGATGTGTGTATATCCTCAATTCTTCAAATATCACATTTGAATACAACAATTATTCCACAAAACTCCATAAATATTCAGCACATACAGCATGAATCTCAACAAATACGCTAGACTGGGTTCAACAACCTCATGTCTGCTTCAAAATGCATTAGCAACATTGCAACTATCACTTGGCAACTTCCACAAAATGCCTATCACAGACTTCACTTAACCATGTTGCATGATCTACAAAAAATATATAACTGGCTTCAAATTATCAACGCACACAATCTCCAATAACTGTAATTAATCTGATCACATCTAGACAACTTCTTAAACAATTGGAAAAATATTACCTTAGTAATTCAAGATTTGCTTTCAAATAGCATAAATTCTCTTACAATTCTCATAATTCACATCACAGAAAAACACCAATGTGCTATAACCTCTCATATCAAAATCTGCAATACTGATCTGCCTTAAAATAAATCTGACCATTAATGATTCATCTTACAAGATTCAATTACTTTAAATCCTTCTCAAAGGTATCAAACACAATTATAAAAATCATCAAAAGCATCAGCTGTGACAGCTGTTAAACTGAAATTACTCTCAAAAGAGTATAGCAACAAAATATTGGATTGGCAAACAAGAATTACAAATGTAACCCTGATGACATTTATCTTTACTTTATTTAACAAAATTTCGACTGATATGTGACTAGTAGTTCCTTGTTTGATTCACTTACAATCTCATGTACACTCGGATGATCAAAATGAGTCCCTCAATGGCAAGTAAGATGAGTAACCACCGTACAATCGTATAAATACGAAAGACCTCGCCCCGTCGACTAAGATGATAGTGCCCTAAACGATGGGTAAGATAAGTAACCACCATACAATCGTATAAATACGAAAGACCCCATCTCGAAGACTATATGAGTGAATGTACCAGATAGGAATCAACAAGTCTCTAGTTGTCATATAAAAGCGATATTCATTCACTAAAGTGAATAACATCTTAATATCTCCTAACAATCCAATGGAAAAAATCCCTACTGATGAATAATACACACTCGCTAGTATGCAATGAACTGACGAAGTAATTTAGATAATCAATTGCAGATCACGAGTTCGAAATACTCGTTACACAAAAAAAAACTATTCATGAAAAATATCCTTGCTGGAAAAATATCTAAAAGACCAAACATCTGCTTAATAAAGCCAACCAATGGTGAGAATATCGTATAATGATGCCTGCCATATCATATGGTCACGCCATATTCTAGCAAAATTTTAAGCATATAAAGTCAAAGCCATGTCTTAAACAATCGTATCACTCCTATTAGAAAAATATACATGTGTGCCCAGTATTCATGAAAATAATCGTATCAGGTAGTTATAACTCTTACAGTACCTTTTCATAATCAGCTGTTATTAAATTTCCAAGATCGTCGATTTTCCCAATATAATGAATTTCTCGAAAGATCGGCGTGAATATCATTCCATCCATGAAATGACGATTGCCTTCGAAATCCCAAGTGAATCAGCTGGTGGACCTCCTTCTCGTCAGGAATCGAATCCATCGCTCCGTGGTGCCATCGCGTCTCTGTCTGCGTTTACTCCGACATGATAAACTTCTGGTTATCCATAGTGGATATTGTCCAAATCCTCACGAAAAAGTTCATAGAAACAGCGGACCCCCTATTCCTCTTCTACGTTACGCCACTGTTCTATACAATGTTCGCTTGAGTGTTGAAAGTTCAATTTCCACAGCGGTTTAGTTTTACTTGTAGAAAATAAAATTGTTTTATCAGAGTGTCTAAGTTTATGAAACACCCTGTAGCTGTGTTCATACTCGGTAATTCATAACACTTCTTAAGACTGACTTGCATTAATGCACGAGCTAATGTTCCTAAGTGCATATGCTTTCAACATTCCGTTTACTTAAAATGGTTACTGTTACTTGGAATGCGCTATGAAATGCATAGTTGTAATGTCATTGAGAAAAACTATGTTCTTTCGAAGTTCAAAGTTGCAGTATCACGTAACTATTTGTCTTTATAATTCAAGTGCTGAATAAACGTTCCAACTCAACGTAGTAATGAAGTTCAGCTTCTGTTATAATGCTTGCGTATAATAATGGGAATTAACCCGCACGGCCCTACTGCTATGCCATAATAATCTCCGCATAAAGCTAGCCTCGCCATGTCGTTCTACGTTAAAATGCAGCTTGGAATAAAGTTCTCCAGCTACTCGCAATGCTGTTTTAAAATATCCCGGCCGTCTATGCTTGCTTGCTCCGCAAGTCCGCCTGGCCCACTGACCTACTTGTCGCTCGCCGCTCGGAGAAGCCGAAACTGTCCCCTGCACTTTCCGTGACAGTTTCTGTTCGCTGCTCGGTGAAGCTGAAACTGTCGCCTGCACTTTCCGTGACAGTTTCTGTTCGCTGCACGATCTATACCATGCGCCTGGCGTGTGTTACTCAGCTTGACTTCCTTGCTTGGCTCACAGAGCTAGACTGACAGTTCCTGCACTGTCTCGACCCTTACCTGCTTGGTGCGGTCACGTGGCGTCCTCCCCACCACCGTGGTCTTGCGTCACAAATATAATCTCGAACCCCATCATCTCGGCTGTTAAGTTATAAAATAACTTAAGGGTTATCTGACTTCCTTCAAATTATAACCATATATAATGCATGTTATATCTCCTCTTCTAAGATGTTTAAATACCATGTTTCATATATATCTTAATAAAGCTTCATAATTCCATTCATAAATCCATCTGCTTAACTGCGGTCAGCGCCTTCTAAATCCTAGACCTACTACGTCATCCTGACATTCCTCTTGACTCGATCTGAGCGCTATCTTTCTTAACTCTTCCCAAAAACCTCAACTACGGCTTAATATCTGCTGGCGTAGCCGATAGCATCAACTAGTTATCGGGTACATCTCTCCCGTACATCTCCTTTTTTTATCAGGATTGAGAAAAAAATACACTCTCAGGCATTCTATATATATATAACACATGTACACGATAGCTCTACAATTCTCTTAATCAGCATGATGGTACTTTCTGACTCTCAACAATGATGATTGACTTCCAATGATTAGCATCTTGATTCTGTATTACTTTGACGTCTGTTTCTTCTTTCTTCACTCGTGCTTGCTCGATTGACATCTCTGACGGTCTCCTCGAGTGGTGTACTAGGCTGTCTATTTTCTTGCCTCGACCTCTCATATTCACGATTATCTCGTCTTTCGTTAGGATCGTTTCTTCGGCCATCCTGCCTGTCGTTCCGATTATACTGTTGACCTTGGCTCCAGTTATTTCTACCACGATATCTATTGTTGTATCGATTCCTATCTTGATATCTGGAATTCTGGTTATAATTTCTGTATCGGCTATCTCTTGCTTCCTGATCGTATGGCCTCTCATATGGTCCTCTATACCGATCATTTCCACGAACGTTACGGATGTTTCCTCGATTTCCTTCGTTCCTTCTGTTTTCCCAGGAATCTCTTCTGTCCGTTTGAGCTGCGTTATCAACGACTACCGCATTCACCTCTTGCGTGTTTCTATTGTCGTTTCTTGTATTCCTAGGCGTAACTTGAGCGCTTGTATAGTCCAATCTCCGTAAAATGTCGTCATAGTGCTCAAGTGTGTTTGCTCCCGACGCTATGAGTGATCGCTGTACCTCAATCGGTAGCTGTCTCGCTATAGCTTGCAAAAGCTCTTCTTCTGGCAATGGAGGAATCAGAAACTGCAATTTAGCCAACTGTGACGTAAAATAATTGGCATAATGCGTCGGATGTGACGTAGAATAACGCTTCGAGTACATTTCTGCTCTCACGTTCAGTTGATCCTCTGCACTCCAAAATCTCCTTAGGAATGCTATTGCAAATTGCTCCATATTCGCAAAATTGCTTCTGAATGCTCTAAACCAAGTAAGCGCAGACCCGTCTAAGGCGCGTTCGACTATCCTTAGCTCTCTTTCTTTGGCTACTCTATGTTCCGCCATGTAGTCTCGAATATCTCGCAGAAATTCGACTGGTGTGACCCCTGTGTTTCCAGAAAACTTCCTCGGCTTGTCATCCAGATTTCTGATAATGGTAACTGGACCTGAGTATCGTTCGCTTGTACCCAACGTACTCCTATTCAAACTCGGATTATCCTGAGGGGTTGAACATGCCCTTTCGAATGTCACATTCGTTTGCGTTTGACGGTCTTCTCCCATGCTAACTTCTTGATTACCCATACTGCGGTCTATCGCTGTCTGATTCATCGATATTTCCCCTGATGTAGTATTCTGACTGGTGAAACTGTTAATCATAGATTCTAGTTTAGTCATCCTATCTTCTGCCAGTTTCTCTACGGTCTTGACCTGAGTCTTCAACTCATCTAACGACGTAACATTCTGCGTTTTGTTACTCTCGTCTAAATCGTTTTTCAACTTGTCAATCTTGTCTTCGCATGTATTCTTTACTGACGCGACTTGTTCCTTTAACAGATCAACATCTGTCCTAAATAGAGTTGAATCTATCTTCATCGCTTCCTTGTTCTCCGTAAATCTCGCTTCTAAGTTCGCCATACCTGCGATTAATTTCTCATCTAATCCTGCACGTTTGTCTTTTGCTTCGGCATCGACCTCACTATACCGTTCTTCCACGATTGCACCGACTCTATTTTTGAATAAAGCTAAGTTTTCATTAACCTTTTGCTCTATATCATCATCCATCTTCCTAATATATTTCTGCAATTGATTCTCTAATGATTTTAAATTAGAATTAACCTCTCCTAAGACATCCTCTTTAATGGTCCCAATTATTGACTTTAAATCCTTAATCTCATTACCTAGATTCATTTCTAGACCTTTGATTTTAGTCTCGAAAGATACTTCGGTAGACCACTCTTGAATTTTGCCTACATCTGCCACTAAACCATCGATGTCGAATCTCAACTTCGATACATCCGATTTAATGTCTTTCTGTATGGACATAACGTCTGTTCTTAAAGTAAGAATATTTTCTTCTCCTCTACTTTCTAATTCAATAATATTCTTTCTTAATATTTGAACATTTTCCTCTCCTTTCATATTTACTGCAATTATATCCAATTGTAAAGTCTTAAGCATTTCATTATTCTTTAAAGTTAAAGTATTCTCTAACCTAGTTAACTTGTTTTCTAACTCTGTGTTAGTTTCTTCACTACGAGCTTGTAATTTCTCTTCTAATGTTTTAAAACTATCCTTTAAGTTAGCTTCACTAGCTTTCAAATGACTTTCAGTACTAGTCTGTAATCTAGTCTCCAATGACATCAACTCATCTTTACTATTTGAATGTAATCTTTCTTCTAATGACTTAAAATTGTCTTCACTATTTGACTGTAATCTGGTCTCCAATAACATCAACTCATCTTTACTATTTGACTGTAATGATTTTAAATTTTCTTCATTACTAGTCTGTAATCTAGTCTCTAATGACTTTAAATTATCTTCATTACTAGTCTGTAATGCTTGCACATTTTCTTTACATCTAGCTTCTAACCTAGCTTCTGAATTATTTATCTGTTCTTTAACTTCCGTTTCCATTTTAGAAATAGTTTCTGCAATACCAGACATACCACTCTGTAACTCTCCTAACACCTTAGCTAAATCTTCCGGCAACATAATTATATATTCAATAGACGTTTTATTCAGAGACGTTAGACAACAACACATCACAATGTCTCAATTCCTGCATTCACTTGGGTATAGGAAAAATGACTTATAACTAACATGATATAATACTAATACGATTAACATGAACACTGGAATGGGCACACAAGTATATTGTCTGACAAAGTTTAATAAATTTTATAACACAATTAAATGAACTTGAGATCTATCTCTCAGTAATCTAAATCTGATGTGATTTCATAGAATAAACAAAATCGAAGCCCCACAGGTGGGTAAAGCCAATTCTCCCTCTCTCTCTGCACCCGTTCGTCCTGGGGATGCGATGACCCATCTGTTATTACATCGCATTCCTGGAGTTCCAGGACAGAGCGGGGTTAAATGAACCTCTAGTCAAATAAGGAATGTGTTGGAAATTCAGCTGAGTTATCGAAAAAGCAGTGGGTAACACGAGACAAAGTATCTCTAGGGTCGTTACGGGCTTAAGTTTAATATAAAAAATGCAAATATAAATGGGCGCCATCAACTGAATTCCTAGCAAACCACCTCCTTTCCTGGTTAAGCCTTACTCAAGACAAGGAAAGAAAAAGGAAAATCACACCATCATCAGATCAAAACTAAGATAAAAACAAATTTATTTCACTTTGATAGTCAGACAAACATTTTAAATATACCTCCTACCTGAGAGTATGGTCGAATGCCAACGTTAAATTGTCATTGTCCAAAAATCGAACCATCTCTTTTCTAATCAAAAATATTTCATCCACATAAAACAGAAAAATCTCTAAAGTTCTCTTGGGTTCTCAGGATCACTGTAGCACTATGTCTTTCGTCACTGACATTTGTGAAACCTGAGACCTAATTTCTCTTTAATTTAACATCATGAATGTGGATTTGAAAAAGTTATTAATCTGTCTAAACATACACATATTATAATCACATATTTTAAATATCACGTATTTTATGGCTTGCATGGCATAATTTAAATGTTGAACATGTTAGTCAAATGCTCCTAAACATCGAATAATAAATTTACACTATTTACATTGTCATTCATAATTACTTGTTTGTGAATTACAGAAAATTCACTTCTCATTGGTCATCATTATCATCATCATCAAAATTAAATATTTCTCACATTAATTCTCATTTCAAAATTCAACATATTCCTGTCAGAATCATTAACTCATCACCATTAAATCATTTAAATGAAAATTATTATCATCACTTCATTATGCTTTCTAATTATTCACACACTCTTATTTCATCATATACTTCAGATTAAATCGTCTTAAATCATCAATACAAATTGTTTAATTCCTCAACCCAAGTTGCAATTCCTCAAATTATATCTCAATTAAATTTATTTTAATTCCATATAAATTCATTAATCATCAGCTTCTTTAATTAATTATCACTTTCTAATTCAGTTATTCATCATCTATCCAATCATCTATTAATTTATTTAAATCAGTTTATTTATTCAATCTTCAATTCATCCATTTATTTAATTCATTGATTTTTTCCAAAATTTAATTTATCAATTTATTTAAATTTCATTCTTCTGGTTATTTAGATTCTTATTATTTCATCTAGTCATTCTGATTTTTATTTCATTAGGTCAGATCATTAATATGCTTAAATTTTCAGATTATTATTTCATTAATTATTATTCTCAGAAAATCTTGTCTTATCAACTTTATTTATTTGTTTAATTTCCTAACAAATTGTTTAATATGGGTTATAGAACGTTGTCTTACAGTTTTATCACTTCCAAGTTATATCTCGTATTTAATTTTCATGCCAAAAAATATTATTGCCTTCACGACATCACGTTGGATCTGACTATCCACAACTACATTATATATCCTCAATTCTTCAAATATCACATTTGAATACAACAATTATTCCACAAAACTCCATAAATATTCAGCACATACAGCATGAATCTCAACAAATACGCTAGACTGGGTTCAACAACCTCATGTCTGCTTCAAAATGCATTAGCAACATTGCAACTATCACTTGGCAACTTCCACAAAATGCCTATCACAGACTTCACTTAACCATGTTGCATGATCTACAAAAAATATATAACTGGCTTCAAATTATCAACGCACACAATCTCCAATAACTGTAATTAATCTGATCACATCTAGACAACTTCTTAAACAATTGGAAAAATATTACCTTAGTAATTCAAGATTTGCTTTCAAATAGCATAAATTCTCTTACAATTCTCATAATTCACATCACAGAAAAACACCAATGTGCTATAATCTCTCATATCAAAATCTGCAATACTGATCTGCCTTAAAATAAATCTGACCATTAATGATTCATCTTACAAGATTCAATTACGTTAAATCCTTCTCAGAGGTATCAAACACAATTATAAAAATCATCAAAAGCATCAGCTGTGACAGCTGTTAAACTGAAATTACTCTCAAAAGAGTATAGCAACAAAATATTGGATTGGCAAACAAGAATTACAAATGTAACCCTGATGACATTTATCTTTACTTTATTTAACAAAATTTCGACTGATATGTGACTAGTAGTTCCTTGTTTGATTCACTTACAATCTCATGTACACTCGGATGATCAAAATGAGTCCCTCAATGGCAAGTAAGATGAGTAACCACCGTACAATCGTATAAATACGAAAGACCTCGCCCCGTCGACTAAGATGATAGTGCCCTAAACGATGGGTAAGATGAGTAACCACCATACAATCGTATAAATACGAAAGACCCCATCTCGAAGACTATATGAGTGAATGTACCAGATAGGAATCAACAAGTCTCTAGTTGTCATATAAAAGCGATATTCATTCACTAAAGTGAATAACATCTTAATATCTCCAAACAATCCAATGGAAAAAAATCCCTACTGATGAATAATACACACTCGCTAGTATGCAATGAACTGACGAAGTAATTTAGATAATCAATTGCAGATCACGAGTTCGAAATACTCGTTACACAAAAAAAAACTATTCATGAAAAATATCCTTGCTGGAAAAATATCTAAAAGACCAAACATCTGCTTAATAAAGCCAACCAATGGTGAGAATATCGTATAATGATGCCTGCCATATCATATGGTCACGCCATATTCTAGCAAAATTTGAAGCATATAAAGTCAAAGCCATGTCTTAAACAATCTTATCACTCCTATTAGAAAAATATACATGTGTGCCCAGTATTCATGAAAATAATCGTATCAGGTAGTTATAACTCTTACAGTACCTTTTCATAATCAGCTGTTATTAAATTTCCAAGATCGTCGATTTTCCCAATATAATGAATTTCTCGAAAGATCGGCGTGAATATCATTCCATCCATGAAATGACGATTGCCTTCGAAATCCCAAGTGAATCAGCTGGTGGACCTCCTTCTCGTCAGGAATCGAATCCATCGCTCCGTGGTGCCATCGCGTCCCTGTCTGCGTTTACTCCGACATGATAAACTTCTGGTTATCCATAGCGGATATTGTCCAAATCCTCACGAAAAAGTTCATAGAAACAGCGGACCCCCTATTCCTCTTCTACGTTACGCCACTGTTCTATACAATGTTCGCTTGAGTGTTGAAAGTTCAATTTCCACAGCGGTTTAGTTTTACTTGTAGAAAATAAAATTGTTTTATCAGAGTGTCTAAGTTTATGAAACACCCTGTAGCTGTGTTCATACTCGGTAATTCATAACACTTCTTAAGACTGACTTGCATTAATGCACGAGCTAATGTTCCTAAGTGCATATGCTTACAACATTCCGTTTACTTAAAATGGTTACTGTTACTTGGAATGCGCTATGAAATGCATAGTTGTAATGTCATTGAGAAAAACTATGTTCTTTCGAAGTTCAAAGTTGCAGTATCACGTAACTATTTGTCTTTATAATTCAAGTGCTGAATAAACGTTCCAACTCAACGTAGTAATGAAGTTCAGCTTCTGTTATAATGCTTGCGTATAATAATGGGAATTAACCCGCACGGCCCTACTGCTATGCCATAATAATCTCCGCATAAAGCTAGCCTCGCCATGTCGTTCTACGTTAAAATGCAGCTTGGAATAAAGTTCTCCAGCTACTCGCAATGCTGTTTTAAAATATCCCGGCCGTCTATGCTTGCTTGCTCCGCAAGGCCGCCTGGCCCACTGACCTACTTGTCGCTCGCCGCTCGGAGAAGCCGAAACTGTCCCCTGCACTTTCCGTGACAGTTTCTGTTCGCTGCTCGGTGAAGCTGAAACTGTCGCCTGCACTTTCCGTGACAGTTTCTGTTCGCTGCACGATCTATACCATGCGCCTGGCGTGTGTTACTCAGCTTGACTTCCGTGCTTGGCTCACAGAGCTAGACTGACAGTTCCTGCACTGTCTCGACCCTTACCTGCTTGATGCGGTCACGTGGCGTCCTCCCCACCACCGTGGTCTTGCGTCACAAATATAATCTCGAACCCCATCATCTCGGCTGTTAAGTTATAAAATAACTTAAGGGTTATCTGACTTCCTTCAAATTATAACCATATATAATGCATGATATATCTCCTCTTCTAAGATGTTTAAATACCATGTTTCATATAGATCTTAATAAAGCTTCATAATTCCATTCATAAATCCATCTGCTTAACTGCGGTCAGCGCCTTCTAAATCCTAGACCTACTACGTCATCCTGACATTCCTCTTGACTCGATCTGAGCGCTATCTTTCTTAACTCTTCCCAAAAACCTCTACTACGGCTTAATATCTGCTGGCGTAGCCGATAGCATCAACTAGGTATCGGGTACAGTATGTACATAGACTAATTGTCCTACTTTGTAAGTGGTGACCTTAGCTGTTCTATCGTACTGGGTTTTCTGTTTTAAGTCTTGCTCGACTTTGATTATTCTTACACAGCGACCATAGCTCTACTAGTTTACTTCTGAGATTCTCGATATGATCTGAATACATCTGGGTGTCTGCTGAAATGGTTAGATCTGCCTCCATTGGGACAGACATTTGTCTGCCAAAGAAAAGTTCATATGGTGAATATCTTGTGCTTTCGTGCACTTGTGAATTCACGGCCATCGTAATGTACGGTAAATACTCATCCCAGTCATTCTGGTTCTTATTAACGTAATGACTAAGCATGTTTGCTACGGAACGGTGGATTCTTTCCACTCGACCTTTGGATGAAGGGTGATATGCAGTGGTTTGTAGCTTACGTATTTTTAAAAGCTTCAGGGAGGAAGTGAAATTGGCTCCTTGATCAGTCAATAGCTCCTTCGGAACTCCGAATTTAGTTATAACTATATGCACTAATGCTCTTGCTAGAGTCTCAGCAGACTGATCTTGAAGGGATATGAATTCAGCATAACGGGAAAAATGATCAACTACACTTAGCATATATTTATTTCCAGACGTAATAGACGGAAGTTTACCTACTATATTGCAAGCGATACGTTCAAATGGCTGTTGGGGTTCGTCAAATCTTCCAAATGGCGCGTTACAACGTCCATAGTTCGATCTACGGCTGCACTTGGGGTATGCTCGTACGTAATTCATTACATCGGCTTCCATGTTTAACCAAAAGAACTTCTCTTTAATTCTAGCTAGTGTTTTCTTTGACCCTGTGTGACCTACTGTTGGGAGGTCGTGGTTAAGAGACAAAATTCTTTCTCTTAAAGTCGGCGGGACGAGAATTAACTTCGTTCCTCTAAATTCGTAATAATTATATAATTTGTTCGGGACTCATCTTGAATCTTTTACGATTCCTAAGTTTCTGGCATTCGGCATCATTCTTCTGATGATGCCTAATGAGGTCCAAGTCAATAACTGGAACGTATTCAACCTGTGTCTTAAGCACATGTCTACTCAATGCATCTGCGTTCGTGTGTCTCTTGCCCGGTTTATGAATAACCTCATACTCAAATTCTGACAGTCTTAGAGCCCAGCGGGTTAACCTGCTGCTAGGATCTTTAAGATTGAGCACCCAACGCAGTGCTGAATGGTCGGTGACTTCGTGAATTTTCTACCCAACAAATAGCATCTGAAATACTTCGTTGCCCATATCACGGCGAGTAGTTCACGCTCAGTAGTTGAAAAATTTATCTCTGGCGTGCTCAACTGACGAGACGCATACGCTACTGCATGCTCTTGTCCGTGGTTTACCTGTGCTAGGACTGCTCCGATGGCTTGTCCTTTCGTATCTGTACTTAACATGAATGGGAGGGTGAAGTCGGGAAATACTAACACTGGGTTTGAAACTAATTTAGATTTCAACGTTTCGAATGCTTCGTTACACTCTGCATTCCAAGAGAAATTTACATCTTTCTTCGTAAGATGGGTGAGGGGTTTCGCTATTTCTGCGAAGCTGGGAATAAATCGGCAATAATAACCTGCTAGTCCTATAAATCCTCTCACATCCCGTGCAGTCTCCGTCTAGGAAACTCTTGAACGGCTTTCGTTTTTCTGGGGTCAGGGCGGACTCCGTCTGTGCCTATCACATGGCCTAAATAGTCCACCTTGCTAGCTGCAAAATGGCATTTATATAACTGTATAGTTAAGTTAGCCTCTCGAAGTGTACTGAACACGTTCTTGATTCTATCGATGTGCTCCTGTAAGGATTTACTAAAAATAATAACATCGTCAAGATAAACGAGACACTGAGAACCAATAAGACCTGAAAGTACGCTATCCATCACTCTTTGGAACGATGCAGGCGCGTTTATAAGACCAAACGGAGGTCTTCTGTATTCAAAATGACCAGTTGGTACGCTAAATCCAGTCTTTTCCCGACTTTGTGGGTCCATTTTAATTTGATGGAAACCGCTCGCCAAATCAATTGTGGTATAGTACTTCGCACCACCTAGCATGTCGAATGTTTCGTTTGTTAACGGTAGTGGGTAATGTGCTGGGGTCGTCACATTGTTCAGTGCTCTATTATCTACACAGAACCTATACTTGGGTGTACCATCCACTGATTTCTTTGGTACGATTACTATGGGGGCAGACCAAGGTGAGACGCTAGGAATAATAATTCCCTTCTTTAATTGGTCCTTAATTAATTCAACTATTTCTCTCTTAGCATAGGAAACTCTATACGGTCTCTTGAAAATAGGTGGAGCTAAACCTGTCTCAGTTTCATGCGTAATCTTTGAAGTGCATCCTAACATTCCTTTACTCTCATCGTAATATAGATATTCGAATTCCAATAATGCCTCTAATACTATACGTCTTTCGGTTTCTCCAAGGTGAACGAGCTTCGGCCTAAGCTCATCGAGTACCTTAGGTTCACCACGTATTGCAATCCAACAACACCTCTCGTTACCTCCGTGGTAACATTCATGCGTGGCGAGGTTCGTCCTCCCACTCTCAAGTTCAATACAACACGATTTTCCCGTGCACTGGGCAAAATCTAACGTGGAAAGCTCTTCCTGGCTTCCACCAACAAAATCACTAATTTCCTCTACCAAGGCAATTGGAGTACCACTGGGAATGACTAACTCTTCTGTACTGATGTTAATTATTTTACAGTATGACTTCTTCTCGCGAAGTGTGCTATACACTTGCGCTACTTGTACGCCATGTATGCTAACTTCAATCGGTTCTAAGATTACGTCAGTATCTGTCTTTGGAACTGGTCCACTAGCTTTAACAGATACAACACTTTCGCTCCTAGGCGGCAACTTCACGTGTTGCGTGGTGCTAACGTACGCGACCTTCAAAAAAGAACTAAGGACGGCCGGTTGAAAATCCGTGGAGGGTGATCCAATAAACGCATGTGTGTCTGGTTCACCGGGAAGAACCGCAACGTCTTTTGAGAGAAGACGGCATGCTCTAGGCATGTCAAGTGTCTGTTCGAAGTGCTCCGTTACAGGTACCCTTAATTTACCAGGATACTTCAAGTTGGCTACTCCCGTGGAAATCGCTGCGTGTACGGGCGCATCTCCTACTACACTACGTTGGGTCGGGACCTCGATCGGGTCACTAACCAGCGTTACACACGGTATGATACCTGAAGTCAACCTACGCATAATTTTGATCATTCCTCTTCCTTTGAGGTATACCTGCCGTAGGGCTACATCAATCACTGCATCCCATAATCTAAGCAGATCGATTCCTATTACAGCCAGGTAGCCTGCCGGAAGATTGACCACAGTAAATCTTGCCGGTAAGTCACTAGGTTCGCTACCTAAATTTACTACAACACTTTGTTCGCCGTAAACTTTAAGTAGAGCTCCTGAAATTCCCTTAATTTGAATATCAGTATGTTTGTTCGACTGCTTTCTACTAACTCCGCGTTTAAAAGCGAAATCTGTGCTCCCGTGTTTATAACTAAATATCCTGTTATATCTTCTATTGTACCTAAGCATACTAGTTCATTCGCGAGATTGTTTTACTCGTGTGTGACGTCCAAGGTTTGAGCTCCGGCCACTAGCACTGGGTCTCCCATGCTTAATTTCTCTGGGGATCCCGTTCGACAACTTTCGCCGAGATCTTTCGCTCGTTTGGGTGATCCTGGGATCGACTTCCTGATGGGTAGGAGCAAAACGGACGAAACTTACAGTCTCTGCTAATGTGTCCACGCTCGTGACACGAAAAGCATTCTATGTCTTTGGGGTTACGTCGCTTGCCAACTTCTAGTCCACGGTTCGACTCCTTGGACCTGCAGTCCGGGGATCGACGACCGGGTTTTCTGCATTTAAAACATGTAATAACTTTGTGTTCGTTATTTAAGAATACGTTTCTTTCTGGCTTAGGCTGGCCTGAATTAGGTCCCATCTGACGCTCTATTGACAGGGCAATAGTTACGACTGTTTCTAAATCTGAAGGAGGGGGCGATTGCACACGTGTGTAAAAACCTACTTGGCCTGATAATCCTTTTATGAAAGCTCTGAGGACCTGTCCGTCCACTAACACGGCTGCGGTGGCTGCATTGCCTGCTGGTCTGCTTGACATGCCAGACAATACGCCATTTCCAAGCATTCGCAATCAGTCCACAAAATCTTTTATGGGCTCTCACATTCCTTGACGTGCGTTTGCTAGTTTATCGTAAAAGTCTTGCGGATCTCTACGTTCTGCAAATCTCTCCCGTAAATTCTTACTGAATCTCTGAATGAGTTAAAATGTTTGTCCTTTAGCGCGACATCGAGTACAGTCGGGCGGGACCCTCAAGTTTATATGTTGTAAAACGAATCATATCCTGGTCGTTCCAGGAATTAAATTCACCTGTACTCTGTACTTTGTTCAGCAAGTCGCTGATGCGACTGCCAGGCGTGTTTGGATTAAACATCGGTATGGTACCTCCTAAACGTAACTTGTCTGATGGTGTAGCTGTCATAATTGTGTCATTTGGCCTAGATCTGAAGTTTTCATCTATGCGAGACATTATTCTATCTAATGCTTCCTGCAAAGACACGTCTTCTCCGTTCAATGTTATGTCCGCCATCATAAGAATTTAATCTCACGCTCAAGATACAAAATACAATACCGCGATACAATAACACGATAGTGTGTATCCACAGTACGCACACACTACAGTATCGACAGTTACAGAAACTGGCTCTATACGCTTCACAACAAGAAAATACAGCAATCACAAATATTATACCACTCTTAACACATTGGATCGATTGGGACTCGACATGGAATATAAAAAAACAAGATAACAGACTTATATGTCTCGGATATCTACAGAAACGAAGGTAAGGGGATGATGAAATTAAACTACTGGGATAAAATCAAATTAAACATTGCTTAATTAGCACATGTAAATAGCTTAATTTACGTGGTAATTATCCCACCGCTACTGCCACCATTCTGTTAGCAGCGCGGTTCGAACGAGTGGGTAGGGAAAGGCTGCCCGCGCTTTCAATCGAGCGATGGTTCAAAATCCAAATCTCGCCTGTCTCCAAGACCAGAAAACCTTGGAGAATATTGATGTACTTAATATCATATAGTTCTGTTATCTCAGGTGTGTGCCGCTACTCGAGCGAGTAACTCGCACCTTGGTTTCAAATAGCCGACTGGCCACAATTCCGCAACAATACACAAGGAGAGAGAGAAAAGAATTACATGCAATGACTTCCGATTTTAGTATGATAAAATGTATTCCACTCTGAATAAGTGACAGATTCATAGAGTTACAATTATTAGTCTATACAATGTTACGTTAATCGCGATTACAACGTACCACAATATTGTGTCTGTGTTACACTCAGAACACAGAAGCAACAATGATTTACGGCCAGTACTTTGGCAGACTTTGATATACACAAAGGATAAACACCTCACATAGGCATTACCAGTTAAACAAGATATAAAATGGAGAAGAAAACTATATCTTTACTAGTACAATTATAATATATTCAGAGTTAAGTCCTCCGCGATGCAACGAGCGAATTGAGAATTTAGTTCTTACCTGAACCCAGCCAAAATAAGAGTTTCGTCGTTGACAACATCAGTGTATATCGGTATATACGCCGGGCCTGCGCTGAACAGCTTAGTGTGGAGTAGCAAATCGTCCTCTCGGAGAATCGACTGACACAGTCTCCCGTAGACGATGTGGAAGCGACAGACAACAGGGACCGCGCCCTGGACTTTATATATCATCAAGGAGACGCTACTTTTCCTCCCCTTCCGCTGGCAAGATTCGATATCTCGGTCAAAGTTCAGTTTAAGAAGTGTATAATGTTTTTCAAGACTTTCTAAACGACACAGGCTACATGCTCCAATTTAGTTGAAAAGGGTTCGTTATCCACTAATTGCCACAGGGTCTGGGTCACCAGAGTTATGTATCCCATTCCCATGGAACGGAATAACATACACAAATAACCATTAATGTCGGCGATATGAGAGTACTCCTACATCTGGAATGACTACGGCGATAGAGAGATCAAAGGGTTTAGACTGAGGTGAACGGTTATACTAGGGATGATAGTGACTTTCGAGAAGAGCCTGGCGTGTATGTTAGAAAATTACTGGCCAGACAATCTAAAGCTCTCGGGATAAATTAGTTTTATCTTTATTCCAGGAGGGCTACCTCGTGAGAATCTTGAGTTTGAAAGGTTTACAGGAAACGGGGAGGGCTGTGAGAATTCGGCTTAAGGACATGACGGTTCGCATCTACTGCGTTACATTGCCGTACAAAAAATCAAATTGTGTGCCATGCATCTGCGATCATCCGTCCCTGCTATAATTATATACTCTCAACTATCTTGCGATGCAAATCTTGAAAGTTTCTTTTATAGTGGACAAAGAATACATTGCTTACTTTCATTGGATCGAACATATTTTGCATGCTTTGTATGTGGCACACAAATTCACCTTTCGGACCCACAAATATGAACCAATGTTAAATACATTGCTTTTATTGGCGTGGTCACACCAATAGAATTTAAGTTCACTCTTCCTGTTATCTCGCAACTTTTGCTCAACCTACTGCCAAAGGCAGGGGGTACTGTTTGTGAAGGATTATGATATAAAATAATTTGATTCCCACTAAAAACCAGGAAAGTGCTTGTGAGAGTTAGGTGCATTGTCCAGCTGTAATAAGATGTGTTTATATAAATGTGGAATTGATAATAAAATACTGTTCTTGATATGTAAAGTTTCTTATTTAACCAGTCGACACTTGCCAAACGTTCAGTGGCATTTATTCATGACAAAACATACATGATGTCCTGTTTCCAATATAATTTATTTCTGTTTGTATATTTTTAAAACATTTAATCATGAAACATACATTTTTAGCACTCCCATTCAAAGACAGGCTGAGGTAAATACAATCCACGAAGTTTAAGTTTTGCCCCTCTTTTTAAAAATTATGATTATAGAAAAATATCTTAGTCCACCTCATTGCATAGTGGCTGTCACCGTGGAGGCCCAAGTTTGGCCCCCATGGAGTTGATGCCTTCCTGGATCGTATTGGAGGGCCGGTTTTACCACAAGAGTTCTCATGCATCACTTCTAGTGATATGCCCATACCAATGAAGACCCGCTTCCCACATTTTGTCTTTAATTCTTGTAACTCCCATTTGCTTCCTTACGTGTTCATTCCTGACATAGTCAAGCCTTGTAGTACCCATGGACCAACGCAGCATTTGCATTTCCATTCCATGAAGGGCTTTTTCGTGTTTGGTTGCAGCTGGCCAACATTCTGTGCCGTAGAGTGCCACTGGCCTTATCATGGTCTTGTAAACTTTTCCTTTCAGGTGGATAGGTAATTTCTTATCGCACAGTACTCCAGTGACTTGACGCCATTTCAACCACGCAGCATTTACTCGTGCTCAGGCATCGAGAATGGTCTCACCATCCAAAGTGATGAGGGAACCTAGGTACTTACATTTAGTGGTTTTATTGAGTTGCTGGTCTTCAATGTTAATGGTACCATTGGTCTGTGTGCCACATTGCAGATACAGTATTTGGTTTTTCCCATATTGAATTTTAAGCCATTTTTGCCCAGGTGATATTTCCAACACAAGAGTACGATTCTTGAGATTTTTATGAGTTTGATTGGAGAGAAATACATCATCAGCATATAAGATTGTCCGTGAGTGAGGCGTTTGTATGTGTGCTGTTACTGTATACATGCACAAAATGAACAGAAGGGGTGAACATGCAGAACCTTGATGAACTCTAATGCTGATGGGGAATGTAGGTGAAACTCCAGCTGGACAGCATACCATACTTGTGACATTGTGATAGAGAGACTGGATGCATTGGACATAAGCCTCTGGGACCCTGTGAATCCAAGTGATTTCCATATGAGCTCATGTGCAACCCTGTCGAAAGCCTTTTCGAGATCCAGAAATGCCAGATGTACAGGTTGGTTCTTTTCTCTGTTTTATTTTCTGTGAATAGGCATCCTGGATGGATTGCATCTGTTGTATTAACCCCTTTAAGAAAGCCACAATGGTTTGGAGAAATTTAGATCATGCAGCGTATTCGGCTGTCAAGAATACGCTCAAAGATTTTCAATAGTGGGACTATCTTGCTGAAAGAGTGAAAGTGTGTCTTTTTGTGACCGTCAGCAAAACTGGAGACCTATTTTTCTACTTAGGGTGATTAAGTGTTTTGCAGTGATGTTAGTGGCTTATTGGGGTCTGTGAACATTAATCACATTCCTGAGGAGTGGTGGGTGTTCATAGATGCATCAAAATGAAGTGTCAAAGCTTTATATTGCTACATAATGGCTATCAGTTGCCATTGTTTCCTATTGACTATTTCGTGAATATGAAGGAAACATATAACTGCCTGAACTCCTCCTTGAGTCAATTCACCATTATACCTAAAAATGAAAAATATGTCCAGACTTAAAATTAATTGCAGTATTAACTAGACTCCACCTAGACTACACTAAACACCTTTATATCATAGGTGAATGGAGCAGTAGAGTCAGAGCTTCTCATTTCGTAAAAAAGAAATGTTCCTTATGCCAAAGAATGGAAACTGAAAAAATGTATCTTAAACATGGTGGAATCAGATAAGATTTTAATAGCATATCGTCACAGTCAAACATTCTTGACGTTCTTGTTGAAATGGTGAATAAGTTAGAAAAACACTGCTTTTATCACTGATGATAATTTATCTTGCAACACTGGCTTTAAACTGTGCAGGCTTTAGAAAATAAATGGCCATGTGCCTGCTTCACTGAAGCTATCATTCACAGATTCTATTGCACATGTTATAATACTATCACTTGAATATTTGGGTGAGATTCGCCTTTGCACGGCGTATTTCCCTGATATTAGCACAACTTTTACAGCAATCAATACTGTTGAATAGTGCTATAGTTTTACACTTTGACGAATTTTCACGACCCCCATTCCACCATGTGGTGTCGCGTTACACATGTACTGGACGTACAAAAAAATCACTAAATCACGCTTTTTTATAAATATCACCTTATCGTGATTATTATTCCGTCGAACACAATTTCACAAGCACTGCGGTGCTGATAAACTTTAGGATGCTTTATCAATCCTTTGATGAGACTTGCTTAGTCTTCTAACAACCAAAATGTTCCTCGGTCACTCGACACTTCCATGCGGCTCAAGCGCACATGGGATTGTCCTTCCTTTTTGCATGGCGTGTTCCGGCTTCGAATACCGCTGAAGTCAGTTATCAACTACTTCCTTCTTCCTCGCGTTTCTGCGATGAAAATACCTTCAAATTACTCAAAATATTACCATTTTGACGTTGCTCAAAATGCAGAATTACGGATAATGATATTTCTCAAAGATGCACATCGTAGATAAACATCTGCGATCATGATTAATTCTTCTCAAGCTTCCAAACGAAGTCAAAATTTCTCCTGAAGATGATATAAGCTTCCGGAGTGCGTTCAGTGATTCATGGTTGGAGTATTCCATGTTATAACTAAAAATCATCACCAGCATGAGTTCAGGCGGGCTCATTTGCCCCTTCGTGCTTTTAAATAAAAGTGCAGGACAGGCATTTTTATTTACTGAGGCAATCTGATCATTCCTGGTGATATTTTTTTAAACTGGCTGCATTGAAGACGCCAGTACGTTCTCCAGTGGTCATATCTCCAATGATGTAGCTTCCATTGTTTAGAACCTGGAGTACTTGGTTCGGACCATAATAAAGTGACATCAATTTAGCATGTACCCTCTCTAGAGGATTGGAAATCCCAGGACGATGAATCAGGAGTAAATCTCCCTCGATGAGTGGCTGGCGAAACCTCTTGTTCCTTACCCTTCGTAGACGTTTCTCTGTCTGGTGATCCATGCGTTCTCTCGCTGCCTCTATATGCTTCTCAGCGATGGGCTACACTTTCCTCTGGAATGGGGATTCATCCATGACAATCAAGTCGTATTCATAATTCTTGATTTCCCCTGGCGTATCGTCAAAAGTATCGGCATATCTATGCAATTTCTGTTTCAATTCTTCTTCTGACTCTTGTAAAGGTATTTTCACCTCCCTGCACTCTTCCTGGGTGCTTTCTTCGTCCCTTGCTTTCTGCATTTCAAGGACCTTGATTTCATCGTAGTTGTCCCCTCTCTTCTTCTCGTTGAGGTTCATAGGAATGGCATCATAAGGCTTGAAACTGATGGTATCTTCTCCCATGTCAATCACGCCTTCATATAAGCGCAGAAAATCTGCACCTAATATCCCTTCATGTTTCAAGTTCTTCAGGACAAGGAACTCGTGTCTATAAATGTGACCTCCAATTTCCAGGCTACAGAAAATTTGTACCGTACATCTGATAGTTCGATCTGGTATTATACTTCTTACTTTTATCGTTGATGCTGGTATCTCATGCAGCTTCTCGTCCTTCATCTTCAAAATAGCATGAAAATCAGATGATAGGACGCTCAACATCGCTCCCGTGTCAACCAATAAAGAGATAGGTTGATTGTTTATCTTCGCTGCTATCAGTGGTAGTTGGGTTGGTCGTACGTCAGTCGTCGTTCGTCTTTCATACAGGAGGTCCTCTTGGAGTGGTTCCCAGAGTAAGATGACAGCCGTTACTCTGGTACCTGTCTCCTCATTCCTCACTGCGAATTTGGCGTTTTTTTTCTTTACCCGTTGAGGTACTCGGGTTTTCATGATCCGAGGGTACTTAATTCGGAATTTCTCGTCTTTTCCTCGGTGATCGAGCTCTTTCTCTCTCTTTAGTATCCCGAAGTTGACGAATATATCCTTGCTTTCCTGGGCACGTCCTCGCCAATCGCGGTCAGTCCCGTATCGTTGATCACGATCTCTCCTATAACCGCCGGAGTAGCAATAGTCTCTCCTCAGGCGATTCCAATAGTTTTGACGTTCATCTTGGTTCTGATTTTGTTGTCGTCTCTCATTATTATTGCGCTGGTCATTCAGCTCTCTTCCTGACTGACGTCTCTAATATGGCTGCTTGTTTACCTGGCGATTGTGTTCATATGGTGGTTTGTTCCATGACCTTCTGTCTGGTCCACCTTCCCGACGTTCGTACTGATTATTAATCACTGGTTTCGGTGTGTAAGTCTAGCTCACTTTATCTACCGTGGTCAAAATAAGATTCTTCACCTCATTCCTCTGTTCTCCCCTGGATCTAGGTGATGTGAACTGCTCGTTACTGGTGTCTAACCTTCGCAGAACTTGGTCACACCGTGTGAACGTTGTGGCGTCAGCCGCAATTAACACGCGCTGGACGTCACTTGGGTATTGGCGTATAATGGTTTGTATCAAGTCTGCTTCAGCCAATGGGGGTTGCAGACAACGAAGCTTGGCCAATTTCGAAGCGAAGTAGTTCGCATAACGCGTGGGCTGTGCAGAACTGTATCTCTTTGCATACATTTCAGCTCTGATACCTAGCTGTATCTCGCTGGACCAATATGTCCGTAGTAGGGCTTCTCTGGAGTCTCCAAATCCCGTAAAAGGATAACGAAACGCCCTAAACCAGGTACAGGCTTGACCTTATAGCAAGCTTTCCACGACTCTCAGTTCACGCTCACGTGTTACAAATGTGCCTCAGATAATTTTCCACATTATTTAGGAATTCGACCGAAGTAATCCCGCTTCCTGTGCCGGAAAAACGGGCTGGTTTTTCCTCCCTCGGCCTGATGATCATTACATTCGGATTGTGACTCTGTCTCATTGGTGAAAACTCTGGAGCGTTATAGTTCAAATAACAAGGTTGCTCAAATGGTGTAGTATAACATAGACCAAGTGTTGACGTGACATTCGTCGCTGTGGCTGGTACCGGAATATTACTCATAGTTCGTGGTACTTTAAATGGATTCGTTCCCTCAGTGGAAGTTGGTACAGTTATACTTGATCATGGGTATCATCTGCTCGGTTGCTCGTAAGTAGTTACAGGAAAAACCGGAGCAGTCATCATCCTCGGTGTGTTCATAGAGGTGGTAGGAACATTTTCCTTAGGAGTAGAGAAGGAAATAGTCCTAGCTTGTGTCTCTAGTTTTTCTAGCAATCTGCGTTCTACTTGTTCGAGATCTTCGCTATTAGTTGTGTTGCTCGTGGCTGACAGATGAGTCATTTGCAACTCCGGACGTTCGAGTTTCCCTCGAAGACATTCGTCCACCTCCTGGACGGTCTTCTTGTACTCCCTCGGAACTTCTACTAATCGTCCATCCATTAGTGTTTGATGTTGTGTTAAACGGCTATCAATGGTGGTTTGGTGTCCTGTGAATTGGTCCTTAACTCCCACGAATTCTTCACTAACTTCTGCAAACTGTTCCTCGACTCTTGAAACGTCATCTCTAACTTCCTTAACAGTAGTTTCAATGGTCGTCTTGTGCTCTGTCAGACGGCTCTCGTTTGTAGTCTTATGGTTATTCATGTCTTCCTTGACGCTAATGATTTCCCTTGTAAATTCTGCCTGATTAGCGTGTAGTTGATGAGTAAGATCTTCTACGTTCAGTGTTAAAGTAGCTGCAAGCTGAGTACTACTGGTCAGCTCATCCCGAAAACGTACCATGTCCTTCGCGATGGTTTTCACGTTCCCATGAACGGCTATAGCTACGCCTCTCATTACGCGCATGCTTGTGCTAACCAATCATACTTCTCTTCTGATCCCATCATGAAAAGTCTGATTCTCGTCCAGTCTTCCCTCGATGGCTGCTACTCTAATGCCTAGTTGCTCTTTAATCGTGGCAATCTGCAATTGCAACTGCAATTGCCTTCTAATATTTTCTGACCATTTTCCTCATTGCTTTCTTCTAGCCCCTCTAACCATGTTTCCGTTTCTTTTCTACCCGTGGCTAAGTCAATGCGAAGATCAGCTAACCCCTTAAGTAAATTTGCATTAGCTTCCGCACGATTGGTTTCTAGATCCCGCCTAAGGTCAGCTAAAGATTGGGTGTTAACAACCAAAGTGGCGTTAACACCATCAATCTCACCTCTTACATCACTATGAGAAGTATTTAAACTTGCTATATCAGCTGTGAGGTCACCCCTAACAGTATCTATCGAGGCATTAATAGCGGCTACATTATTAGTCATGTCACCCCTCAAGGTGGCTACATTAGTAGTCATATCACCTCTCAAGGTAGCTACATTTTCATTTATGGAGGCATTAATAGTGGCTACATTTTCATTTATGGAGGCATTAAGGGTGGCTACATTAGTAGTCATATCACCTCTTATTAATCTAGTTTTTTTATTAAAGTCACCCTTAACAGTATCTAGGGAGGCATTAATAGTGGCTAAAGTTAGCATTCATGTTTCTCAGCATCCCGTCCAACAGGATCGTAAATCTCTCCTCATCCATAACGTTAATACAAATTTGAGATGTAGGAGGAGTCATCTTACATCTAACTAACTACAAAAATGGAAATGGTCCGGGGTGGAAAATTGGTTTTTATCAAACAAACACCCACGAATACTGCTGGACTTTCGAAGACAACAGATTCTACATTTACTTTAACAACAACAGGCAAGCAAGCAAAAAACCAAGTTACATTTACTCACAACGATGTACTGGCAAAATATAAGTCCTATCCTGAATTTTAAATATAGTTGTACCTCGCCCATTGTCTGACATCTTAAAAGAAAGCCATGTGACCTATTGCACTGCTGGACGACGTCTAGAGTTCGTCCCAGTCCAGACAAATTTCCAATAACCAATAAAATATCCTCCTCTTCAAAACGGCATGAAGCTGATGGCCTTCATGTCCCTAAAAATCGGCCACTTGGTTGAGTGCCAAAAGGATAGATATAAGTGTTATGTGCCCGTTTGAGGAGAGCATCTGGTTACCACCAACCGTGCATGGTCTCCCAGATAACCTCTTCCTCCGAACACATACCGACGAAGAGGATAGAAGTGCAAACCAAAAGGGCTCGCCGGCTGTGAGACTCCCCTGTCCCAAGGATCAGGTTCCCATCATGATTTACAAAGTCAAAGACTTACTCACAACGATGTACTGGCAAAATATAAGTCCTATCCTGAATTTTAAATATAGTTGTACCTCCCCCCCCAAAAAAAAAACTACGAAAGAAAAGTAGTCCAGTCTTAAGTTAAGGTCGTTGGAAATGTTTATTGATAAAATCCAACCCCTAGCCTAGGATCCGAGGGCATTAAATCGGCTAATCCTCTATCTAATCAAATACAAACAAAGAAAGAAAACTAACTCCTAAACTATAAAATTAAACCCTCGTGATCAGCTCTAATTACAATCAAAAATCTAGCAAAACTGGGGAAAATGGTACAAAACCCTAATTAAATTTACAATGGAAAAGGTAACGATGTCCTAGGAAGAATCATCGTGCCATAAATAAATAGTCAAACATGACTGCAAAAATCTAAATGACGCTAAAACCATCCCGCGTTTACATTTAATATTTATCTGTCTAAACTAAGCCTTGAATTACAGAAACATCCGATTCAAACGTCCGTGTATAAATTAAACAAAACTAGTATAACAGTCATTTCATTACAATCATACACATAACAAATAATTGTACAATAATACTGCAAAAATAAACAATAGTTGGATTCACATAGAGAAAATACACTGAAATAAATCAAGAAAACACAATAATTCTTGTTATTACCCTACCTACTTCGAAATGGAGACTGTTTGTTCCATCCGTCATCTAAAGTGTATGTGAATTCAGACAAGGCATGCTTTTAAAGCATGTCAAAACAAACATGTGGTACACGACCCACTAGTTGACTACCTTCAGTCAGCAAACTGATTCCTGTCAAGTCTAACCATGTATTTCTCTGAAGTTCCCTTCCAGGGATACCCTGTCTCAAGCACGTTGCATTGGTCCAAGTGAAAACAAATCATGATCAAAGTTAAACAGTTGATAACGATTTAATTGAAGTTTTAACCCACGTCGGTTCTATAATAATTATCTTTCATGATTTAGGTTTCTGATTATTACTATCGCTGTTTAAGAGTGTCTTAATTATTGAATGACCAACTATGCAAGGCTAATGGACTGAAAACTAAACACAACAATGCACGTGGCATCTGTTTGTCAACAATAACACAAGTTATAAATCATAGTCGTAAGTCTTCTACAGATCCTTACGAGATGCATGATCCGAATAATCATAGCAATCTTGGGCAGTAAGCGGCTCCAATATCATAGAAATATGATCTAGTCCACAATAACACATTTCCAGATGGGCAAGCAATTACCATTCTCAAAATATCTAAACGTGTCCTCTACGGGATCACGAAAAGAATTCATCTCAGCAGTCATCCCTATGAATCTGCTGGCATAATAAATGAACGGGAAACCACCCCATGGATCAACGTGTCAAAACACGGAAAACAATCAATCACCTAAAGTGAGAAAATAAGCCTTCAAAATAAGCAAAAGTGTGGCTCCATTCTTTAATAGTTACTCTGATAGTATAAAAATATAAGGTAAAGATCCTTCATCTATTCGCTTACAACACTTGCGAATTCAATTAAACATTGGGAATGTAACTTCTTAATCACCCTGTACTCATACAATAACAATGCTACAATTGGACATACCAACCGAGCTCCAAGAACGGCTCGATAAATATAATCTGACTAGCAGAAACAAAAGAGTACTGTCGTGTGTCAATTGTCTTGCCTGAGAATCCAGTTCGCTGCTCTGCAAGTAACAGTAAAATAACCTTGAGCATCGCTAGCTGTCATTCTCACGAAACTCGAATGTTATTCATCCTGCTGCACTGCGTATCAAAGTCTATCAGAATCATGTATGAAAACTAGTGTAATGCACTCGAAAAATGTCTATTGTTCTCATCTCTTACACATTATAATACAATGTCATTACTATCTGGACAACAAGGCCTCGTGACTCGCCTTGAAAAATGAAGTTTAAACATAGGCTGGGTCACAGCTTGGCAAAGCGTAGCAACAGGAATATGTGTCACTTTGCAAAGACTTTAAAAAGATACTCCACTGTGTCACAAAAACAAAAAGGAAGGAAGGAAGCTTGTAGTTTAACGTGACCGTTAATCTTGAGATCATGAGCCACGGGACCTCCTTTTTACGTGGAATCCGAACCACAGGACATGGCATTTCACTTCGAAAATCTCACATGCATTGACCGGGAATCGAACCCAGACCGCCTTGGTGAGAGGCATAGAGCTAGACCGCTGAGCCAACACGCCCCCTGTCACAAAAACAAATTCTCCAAAACTAAAGTGCGCAGTGCACTCAAAGTAACTAAATGTTCCTAACAACACCATTCTCCTGGCTTATTATTGTAAATGATACGATTTAACGTTGAATGGTCGGTTTACGAGTGCTTTGACCACAGTCACTCCCATTCTCGGACATGATTCACCTTGAATCTAGGTTCTAAGACCTTCAAAATGTATTTACAAGAAAATAGTAGATGCGTAACCCTTACAGCATCGAACTGATACGACCAACTAACAGTGGCGTATTCATACCTTTAAATAATGGGGTCTCAAAGTTACCAAAAATGAATAATAATACTTTGAGCTGGTTACATCAAATAAATCATTGCTCCTTCTAAGCTGATGTCCATTCTGTGGACTATACAAAATTATAACATGTAATTGCACCCTCTGAGGTGGCTAACTCTAGGCATAAGCTTTCTACCAAAAATGTGGAAGCTTATGAAAAGTGAAAAGTATGCCGTCAGCGGCGTCTACAAGAAAATACAAAACCTACCTAAATGACTGTTATATCTAAACGGTTGGCTACAACTAATCCACCCCCGAAACCATAACCAAATACAAGTCGAAATTAACGAAAACTCACGGCACCGTGTTTCTCACAAGGAAACATCCTAGGCTTCAATTTAATGGGTAAATCCTTATGTTCCCAGACTGTAGTAGTATTATCCTCGGCCATGGTTTGCGTAATTCTCGTATCGGCTTCCATATTGCTGGTGTTAGATGATCAATGGCTCCTCCATTAGGATACTTACGTCATCATCTCGTTCCTCGTGGTACAGGGGTAAATTAGCATATCGTCACAGTCAAACATTCTTGACGTTCTTGTTGAAATGGTGAATAAGTTAGTAAAACACTGCTTTTATCACTGATGATAATTTATCTAGCAATACTGGCTTTAAACTGTGCATGCTTTAGAAAATAAATGGCCATGTGCCTGCTTCACTGAAGCTATCATTCACAGATTCTATTGCACACGTTATAACACAATCACTTGAATATTTGGGTGAGATTCGCCTTAGCACGGCGTATTTCTCTGACATTAGCACAACTTTTACAGCAATCAATACTGTTGAATAGTGCTATAGTTTTACAATTTGACGAATTTTCACGACCCCCATTCCACCATGTGGTGTCGCGTTACACATGTACTGGACGTACAAAAAAATCACTAAATCACGAGTTTTTATAAATATCACCTTATCGTGATTATTATTCCGTCGAACACAATTTCACAAGCACTGCGGTGCTGATAAACTTTAGGATGCCTTATCAATCCTTTGATGAGACTTGCTTAGTCTTCTAACAACCAAAATGTTCCTCGGTCACTCGACCGGACTTATTAGAGTACACTTCCGTGCGGCTCAAGCGCACATGGGATTGTCCTTCCTTCCTGCATGGCGTGTTCCAGCTTCGAATACCATCGAAGTCAGTTAGCAACTACTTCCTTCTTCCTCGCGTTTCTGCGATGCAAATACCTTCAAATTACTCAAAATATTACCATGTTGACGTTGCTCAAAATGCAGAATTACGGATAATGATATTTCTCAAAGATGCACATCGTAGATAAACATCTGCGATCATGATTAATTCTTCTCAAGCTTCCAAACGAAGTCAAAAATTCTCCTGAATATGATATAAGCTTCCGGAGTGCGTTCAGTGATTCATGGTTGGAGTATTCCATGTTATAACTAAAAATCATCACCAGTATGAGCTCAGGCGGGCTCAGCCTCGAGGCTCATGATTGCGAGATGAACGGTCACGTAAAACTTCAAACTTCCTTTTTGTAAGTTGGAGTTTGTTATCAAGAGTACCAGTCGGGTCGTTGTATACCACATCACAATAATCAAAATGTAATACTGTACTAGTGAGGGGAATATACTTTTCTAGAGAATTATTTATTGGGTACAGAATGTCCCAGTGAGCTGGTAGCTCAAGGGGAGCGGAGGGCTGCCCTTGTACTGCTGTACAATACACTGTATACCTGTATACCTTGCAATATTAATATCTCGTATTTAAAAAACTTAAATTACACATTATTCAAGTTACCGGTACACTTTATATATTAGGTTCTAAGTATTATTACACGGGTGATTTACCAAACTGCAAAAAATATTTTCATGAAACAAATATCGTCTTTTTACAGCTTTCTTTAACAATTTCATATTTTGGACATAATTAATTTTAAAAAAAATATTTTTCTAGTATCGTTTAGGTTCCTCTATCCTCCCATGTGCATCAGTGAATCTCCTTAAGCTTCAAGAATGAGTTTGCAGCAGCTAATCCCATGCTATCATTGAAATCTAGTAAACATTGCCATTTAGTGTTTGCTTCCTTATCCTCGCCCTACATATTGTTACGGATGCGATTTTGTGTCATCGCTCGCCGCATGAGTCACAACTGCCCCAGGGCTGGGCTGTGCCCTGCCTCGTGTATTGCGTACGCCTTATGCAACAGGGCTACTAGGACAAAGGGATGGTCCAGAATATTCGTGACTGAGCCAGCGATGGAAACCTCGGGAAGCCGTGACACCCTGGATGGATCTAGAAGCATTTATTGAGTCACCGGCCTGCTATATAAGTGCGACCTGTCAAGCAGTGGTTATTGTTGTGTTTTACGAGCGAGTGCGAGCGCTTATCCTGAGCGACAGAAGTGTGGTGACTTGCGAAAGCCCTAGTGAAGCTGATTCTCTTGACAGCGAAGGGAGTGCGGAGCTTACACGGGACTGCCTGTGTTTTGAGCGAGTGTGCTTACTCAGTGCGAGAGATGTCATTGTGGTGAGTTGAAAAACAGTGAGTGACAGACCTAGTGCAGCTATTTCTAGTCAGCGTACGGGACCGGACTCATTAGCGAAAGGAGTAACTGTGGTCTGTTGACAAGTAAAAGGAGAAGTATTCTCGACGTGAGGAAACTGGAGTAAGGTAATAATTGCTAGTATTTGCTGTTGAGGAGTGTATCTTTCTGGCCACAATAAAGTTAATTATTTCTTTAAGCAGTAATTGGTGTTGTGCCTTCTTCCCACCGTAATCCAGTTAACAAAAGGCCACTAGGGGGGTGGCACGTAACAACTGGTGTCAGAAGCCGGATTACGAACTCAAGCACAACACCTGACGGTCCTGGTTTCAAAACCCGAGCAGGTCATTTTCTCTAATTTCCCTTTACAAGACAAACAACTAAAATGGAGGCGCAATTGGCAGCATTACTAGAAAAGTTAAATGGCATGGAAACCAAGATGGAGGACGGTCAGAAGAATTTAACCAAGGAGCTAACTGCCAAATTGGAAGACAGCCAGAAAAGTTTAGCCGAGGACCTAACTTCCAAATTAGAAGAAGGTCAGAATAAGCTAGCAGAGGACCTGAAGGACGGCCAGAATAAGTTAGCAGAGGACCTAACCGCCAAATTTCTGGATGGCCAGAAAAATCTGGAAGAGTGTCTGCTGACGAAATTAGAGGAGAGCCAAAGGAAATTAGAACAGGGCCTACGTGAGGAAGTCGCAGCAGTGGAAAAGAAGTTCGACGCCTTACAAGTGGAAGTTGCCGAGCTGCGCCAACGCCCGCTGATGGGGGTGGAGGAGAAATTCAACGCCTTGCAAGTGGAAGTTGCCGAGCTGTGCCAACGACCGCTGATGCGGGTGGAGGAGAAATTCAACGCCTTACAAGTGGAAGTTGCCGAGCTGTGCCAACGCCCGCTGATGGGGGTGGAGGAGAAATTCAACGCCTTACAAAAGGAAGTTGCCGAGCTGCGCCAACGCCCACTGACGGGGGTGGAAGAGAAATTCAACGCTCTACGAGAGGAAGTTGCCGAGCTGCGCCAACGCCCGCCCACCGTTACACCGGGAATATCAGGAACGGGACATAGCAGAGTGACGCCCCCAACCTTCGACGGAAAGGTCCCGTGGAGCACCTACTTACGTCAGTTCGAGGCGGCCTGTTCCATAAATAACTGGAACAACACAGAAATGGCTACAGCTCTCATTGTAGCGCTGAGAGGTGACGCCCTTAACGTCCTTCAGGCCATCCCGACTGGATCCCAGGACTACGCTTCACTGATCGCCCATATGGAGTCCCGATATGGAGATAGCCATCTTCAGCAGGCCTACCAGATGCAGCTCCGGACCCGGGTACAGAAGAACGCGGAAACACTGCAGGAGTTCGAGATGCACATCGCACGCCTCGTAAGGCTCGCCTACCCAACAGCGCCGGCCGACTTTCTGGAGCAGATAGCGACGCAGACTTTCACCGACGGGCTACGGGACTCGGACACTCAACAGGCGCTGCGACTCGCGCGCAATAAGACCCTGACAGATGCGCTGAGCCACGCACTTGAGTTCGAGACGGCAAAACAGGCATCCAGAATGCACGCGCGGGTGCGTCAAGTGGACGTCGACGAACCAGTAAAAACCAACGAGACCAAGCCCCTGGCCGACGAATTAATGGAGGCGCTAAGCCATTTCTTCGATAGTCGCGGCACCACCAGCAACGACAAAGCCGGAAGGCAACCGGAGAGGCGGCCTGGAAGAGGACTACCGACCTGCTGGACCTGCGGTAAGAAAGGCCACCTGAGCAAGGACTGCGGTGATCGCCGCCGCCGAGGGTATCCGACGGGAAATCAGTCGTCTGAAAACCGCGCGATCCAGGGAAACGAGTATTAGCCAGCCTTGGGGGGCAAAGGTGACAGTCGTCAAGCCCCGGCAGTCCAGGTTCGTGTGACGAAGTTACGGAGGGACAATAGCAGCCTGATGGTCGACGGAGTCGTCAACGGAGAGAGCTGGCCCATGCTAATCGACACGGGAGCATCGAGGACCATCGTCAGTCCCACCGTGATCCCGAAGTGGAGAGTGCAACCCACACAAAACCTCCAGCTAATAACCGCGACCGGAGAGACCAAACCGGTACATGGCGAAGCATCACTGGAGTTCGTCATTGGTCGATGGGCGATAAAGCATCCAGTGCTTGTGGCTGACGTATCAAATGAAGTGATCATCGGACTGGACTTCCTGGACCAGAACAACATCATCTTGGATCTGAGTACCAACACTCTGCACTTCGGAGGTGAGGAACTTGCTTTGCAACCTGCGCACGAGTCCATCACCGCACGGCGAGTAAGGCTGAGAGAAGACGTCATCGTTCCCGCCAGGACGGAGGTCAGCGCTGCCGTAATTGTCGACGGAACTGCTGAGGGAGTGGTGGCTGTCATCGAGCCAAAATATGAGGACATCCAGACAAAAGGATTGCTAGTTGCCAAGACTCTCATCAACACGACGTCTCGGCCGTACGTCCGCCTGTCCAACCTGAACGACTACGACATTACGGTTCACCGGGACACCAACCTAGGAGTCTGCGAGCCCGTTACCTGGATTGCCCGCATCACAGATACGACAGACGGACACCTGCAGACGGACAACCGAAGAAGTCGCACACTGCCAGAAGAACTACAGAAGCTGTACCAAGGATCCCAGGACCATTTAGACGAGGAACAATCACGCCAACTTCAGGACCTGCTACGCGAATTCCAGGACGTCTTCTCCGTGGGGAGCAAAGACTTCGGCAGGACAAGCTTGGTTCAGCACAGAATCGACGTTGGGGACAGCACACCGATCAGGGCTCCATTCCGACGTGTCCCGCTCGCCAAGCAAGCCGAAGTCGACCGGATGGTAGAAGAGATGAAGGAGCAAGGGGTGATCGAGCCATCACATAGTCCTTGGAGTTCTCCGGTCGTGCTAGTGAAGAATAAGGACGGTTCCACCAGGTTCTGCGTGGATTACAGGCGGGTGAATGACGTCACGAAGAAGGACAGCTACCCTCTACCCCGGATCGACGACACCCTGGACACCATATCAGGGTCGAGATGGTTCTCCACCTTGGATTTGAAGAGTGGCTACTGACAGGTGGAAGTCCACCCTAAGGACCGCGAGAAAACTGCGTTTTCTGTGGGCAGTGGGCTCTGGCAGTTCACCGTCATGCCATTCGGTCTGTGCAACGCCCCTGCGACCTTCGAAAGGCTAATGGAGTCCATTCTGAGGGGACTACACTGGAAGACCTGCCTGGTCTACCTAAACGACGTCATCGTTCTGGGGAGAAGCTTCGAGGAGCACTACAGCAACCTGAAGGAGATCTTGTTGAAGCTACGGGCTGCCCAGCTGAAGTTGAGCCCCAAGAAGTGTCAGCTCTTCCAGAAGCGGGTCCAGTACCTTGGGCATATCGTCTCCGAGTAAGGGGTGCGCACCGACCCAGAGAAGACCGCAGCTGTGAGGTAGTGGCCAGTTCCGAAGTACAAGTCCCAACTACGAAGCTTCCTGGGACTCTGCACTTATTACCGTCGCTTCGTGAGAGGATTCGCCGACATCGCCAAACCTTTACATCGACTGACTGAGAAGGACCAACTCTTCACGTGGACAGCAGAATGCCACAGTGCCTTCGAACAACTCAAGCAGGCTCTGTGCACCGCGCCTATTCTGGCCTACCCCAGACCTGGAACAAGGTTCATCGTCGATACCGATGCCAGCGACTTTGGCATAGGGGGAATCCTGTCGCAAGTAGTGGACGGCGAGGAGAGAGTAGTGGCCTACTTCAGCAAGGCCTTGTCAAAGCCAGAAAGGAACTACTGCGTCACCAGGAAGGAGCTCCTCGCCATCGTGAAGACCATTGAACACTTCCACAAGTACCTGTACGGGCAAGAATTTCTCATCAGGACCGACCATGCATCCCTGCGGTGGCTCCTGAACTTCAAGCAGCCCGAGGGTCAACTCGCGCGGTGGTTAGAGAGGCTTCAACAGTACAACTTTTAGATTCAGCACAGGAATGGCCAACTGCATTCTAACGCCGACGCCCTGTCACGAAGACCGTGCCCCGAAGACTGCACCTTCTGTGCCCGAAGGGAGGAGAACACCGGGATACAGTGCCGAAGGACTACCGTGGAACTTGAAGGGAGCTGGAGCCGCGAATCTTTCACGCGGGCACAAGCAGAAGATGATGACCTGGGACTGATAGCCGAATGGAAGAGGGCCTATGTCCCCAGACCCGGGTGGAACATTGTGAGTGACTGCAGCCCAAAGTTTAAGTCCTACTGGGCACAGTGGGACTCGCTGATTGTAAGGGATGGCCTCATCTGCCGTACCTGGGAGAGCACCGACGGGAAGACATCTCGAGAGCAAGTCGTCGTTCCAAAGGCTATTACGGAGGAAGTCCTGAAGGAAGTTCATGGAGGATCATCTGGTGGACACCTAGGGATAAAGAAGACCCTGGATAATCTGAGAGAGCGGTTCTACTGAATCGGATGCCGAACAGACGTGGAGAACCACTGCGCGAGGTGCCACGATTGCGCAGCCAGCAAGGGCCCAGGACGAAGACGACGGGGTCCACTGAAGACCTACAACGTGGGCAGCCCCATGGAGAGAGTGGCCATCGTTGTTGCTGGGCCATTCCCGTTAAGCGAGGCAGGGAACCGCTACATATTAGTCGTCAGCGACTACTTTACCAAATGACTGGAGGCGTATGCGCTCCCTAACCAAGAAGCCGCGACGATTGCAGAGACCCTGGTGAAGGAATTCGTCAGCCAGTACGGAGTACCCCTGGAGCTGCACTCCGACCAAGGGAGGAACTTCGAGTCGCAGGTGTTCCAGAACCTATGCCAGCTGCTGGGAATCCGGAAGACAAGGACAACGCCGCTACACCCTCAGTCCGACGGGATGGTAGAGCGATTCAATCGCACCATCGAGAACCATCTCCGAATAGTCGTCAGCGAGCACCAGAGGGATTGGGACAAACATCTTCCACTATTTCTCCTGGCCTACCGCGCCGCCGTGCATGAAGCCACCGGGTGCACACCAGCCCGGGCCATGTTTGGGAGGGATCTCCGTCTACCTGTCGATCTTGCCTTCGGCTGACCTGGGAATGATCCGATCCCGGTAAGCCAGTATTGTCAAGAACTGGTCGACCAACTGGAGGACGTGCACGCGTTCGCGAGGAGGAAACTGCGGATCGAGACCGACCGAATGAAGACCCGATACGACCAGCAGACGGATGCCGGCGGATTCCACGAGGGCGACCTGGTCTGGCTCTTCAACCCATTACGGAAGAAAGGCCTGTCACCCAAAGTGCAGAAGTCCTTGGAGGGCCCGTATCGAGTCGTGAAACGGATCAACGATGTCGTCTACAGGATCCAGCGGAGCCCGAGGGCGAAGATGAAGATCGTGCATCGAGATCGCCTGGCAGCCTACGGAGGGACACAGACGGACCAATGATTGATCGGGACGATCAGCCTTTTTAGGAAGGGGGTGGTGTTACGGCTGCGAGTTTGTGTCATCGCTCGCCGCATGAGTCACAACTGCCCCAGGGCTGGGCTGTGCCCTGCCTCGTGTATTGCGTACGCCTTATGCAACAGGGCTACTAGGACAAAGGGATGGTCCAGAATATTCGTGACTGAGCAAGCGATGGAAACCTCGGGAAGCCGTGACACCCTGGATGGATCTAGAAGCATTTATTGAGTCACCGGCCTGCTATATAAGTGCGACCTGTCAAGCAGTGGTTGTTGTTGTGTTTTACGAGCGAGTGCGAGCGCTTATCCTGAGCGACAGAAGTGTGGTGACTTGCGAAAGCCCTAGTGAAGCTGATTCTCTTGACAGCGAAGGGAGTGCGGAGCTTACACGGGACTGCCTGTGTTTTGAGCGAGTGTGCTTACTCAGTGCGAGAGAGGTCATTGTGGTGAGTTGCAAAACAGTGAGTGACAGACCTAGTGCAGCTATTTCTAGTCAGCGTACGGGACCGGACCCATTAGCGAAAGGATTAACAGTGGTCTTTTGACAAGTAAAAGGAGAAGTATTCTCGACGTGAGGAAACTGGAGTAAGGTAATAATTGCTAGTATTTGCTGTTGAGGAGTGTATCTTTCTGGCCACAATAAAGTTAATTATTTCTTTAAGCAGTAATTGGTGTTGTGCCTTCTTCCCACCGTAATCCAGTTAACAAAAGTGCCACTAGGGGGGTGGCACTTAACAATATTCATTACATTCTTATACCTCTCAGTCTTATATCCAATCCTAGAATTGAAATACTCCATCGACATTACACTATCAGGATTGTTAAGCCTCACTACCTCATCAGTCAATGCCCCATAAAACCTGTATATATCCTGCTTCGATCCTTCACATGGAGCATACATTGAAGCAAATCGACCAGAGTTCCCGATATTTCGAAATCTATCCACATTAATCATTCATTTAACATACCGCTACCTTGCAGCTACTATGGTATGTTCTAGGTTTTTCTTGATATACAACCCTACTCCCCAGAAAATAATTTCACTACATTAGAATAGCAAGCATGGTTCAGTTTCGGATTAAATTTAATTGTTTACATTAGGCTATCGGTAAACAAAGTAGGCCTACCCAAGTGGTTTATAGTGCCAAGTTTCCACGTCGAATTATCTATAATTGGAGGAAAAGCTCTCCTTGAACCCCAACTAGTCAGCCCTGTTCACTCTCGACCTTTTCCCCACTTGTATTACATTCCAGCACGGCGAGATATGTCGTAGCGAAAAATATTTGAGAAGTCGGAGAATAGATCTGAGATCACAGACAACACGTCACTTACTGTCCAGCCTGTAGCTATCGAGGAACTGAAGGACCATCCACCATTCTCTACACCGCTAGAATGAGAAACAGGAAGAAGACGAGATCCAGTCATAACCTACGTGCCCACTCCACCGCTGCTCAGTTAATGCCTGATTTTGAGCAGGCCGTTAGTATTTTTCAAGGAAGATCACATGGATGATATTCATAATAATAGAACATCCACCTTTTTTTCGTTTGTTCTCCTGCCGTGTGTCTTTCTCTTTCTTATGCCGCAGTCAGCTGGCATTTGAGGGTGCGCAAATGCGAGGGAGCCGTGTTCGTAGATTTACAGGCACGTTAAAGATCCCCTTCGGGGCAAAATTCCGGCACCCCGGCGTCTCTAAAAGGGACGTAAAACCAATAACATTATTATCTTTCTTATGCACAACCAGCTTCCGGTTTAGTTGTCAGGTCTGTCTGTTAGGTAGTCAGACCAGAGGCTGGTTAGATCCTCAAAAAGTGCCACTATCGGTTATGTGGGCTGAAACCCACAAAAACCAAAGGAAGCACTATAATGAGGCGTACTAAGCAAGGTGAGGAGTGATTACTAATGAAAGCAACGGGAATTATGTAGGTCTACTACAATCTTCCATGCCTGTAACTGAACAATTTGTAGCCGCTAGGAAAAATAACAGTTGTAAAATGCACCAAGAATCTACAATCTACCTCCAAATCTAAGACAAATGCAAAACTTGAATTCAAAAAGGAATCACGCGGGTAGGCTACTTCCTGAAACAATATTTTGAAGTATATAGAAGATGAACCCATAAACACTGAATAAATATCATGCCATTCTTAAATGTCCTATTATCCAATAGACCTTACTGTACAGTAATATACTACTGTTCATTGATATTGATATTTTTAAATATCCATATTATAATCATGTTGTCTTGTTAACAAAATAAGTTGCAAAGGGCAGTCCCCTCCCTTGAATTACTAGCTCACTGGGACATTCTGTGCCCAATAAATAAATTATCTTCAGTGGTTTACGATGAGAAAGCTCTATGTATTAATGATGTGAAATGTCAGGTAAATGTAACCTACAGCACTCATGAATGTTGCACATTTTCCCCGTTATTTTAGTACAAATTATATTAAAAAATTACCGTATCTAAACCTGTGAGAAAAAAAGTGCTTCTCCAAATGGGAGACTGTATTTAACTGTAGTCTATGCATGTCACAAAATCTTGACATAGTTCTTTTTTTTTTTTCACAGAGCGATTTTACACCGTAGTAGACACACAGCATTTTGTTTTTAATTTTCTGTCATCTTTTCTTAAAATTACTGACAATTTTGTTTTTTAAGAGGATACCAAGGAAGCACTGGGAAGATGGCAGGAATACCGTACTTCGAAAACTTGCTAAATGTTAATGGAGACTTATCTGACAATGTGGCGGATTTTGAGATTATGCAGACGAAGAATGAGGACGGGAACAGGATCATGGCTGAGGAAGTAGAGGAGGTGGTAAATAAACTACAATGTCACAAAGCGTCAGGAATTGATGAAATTTGGCAAGAAAAGGTAAAGTATAATGGGAGAGCAGGACTGAAATGGTTACATAGGATATTCGAATTGACATGGACTTAGGAAGTGTACCCTCTGACTGGACAAAAGCAGTAACCGCCCCAATTCATAAGCAAGGTAACAGGATAGATTGCAATAATTATAGAGGGATTTCTTTGATACGTGTCCCGGCTAAATACATTGCAGAAAGAGGAGTTCGATCATTGGCCTAGAGTAAGATTGATGAAAAACAGCGTGGCTTTAGACCACAACGAGGATGTCAAGATCAAATCTTTAGTATGCGCCAAGTTATTGAGAAATGCTACTAGAGGAATTGACATTTGTGTTCGTGTATTGTAGATCCTAGCAAAAGCTTACGCTAGGGTACCAAGGATAAAGATGCTGACAAGGGGAGTATCAGGTAAGACAGGTCGAAACCTATCTTGAAACTTTGTGGACGCAATCGTTGTACTATAAGAAGACAACGTGCGGAAAATTAGCCGCTTGATTGAACTGCAAGGCTCCGAAATCATGTGGCGAATCTCTCATATAAATCAATGGGAAGTAGCGAGTACCGTACATGTTGGAATGGACAGTCCTGACGGCCCAAACATTCAAGGCCAGTGGGAAGCTGCCGCTCGCTATAGTCAGCATAATACGCCCCACCTCACTACTACTCCGAGTGCTACAGGGATGACCAGCTCCACGAACCGTCATGCCTGCGTACCAAGATGTCAGGTACGATTTTGGAGCATTGCAGTTAAATCTGGCGGCTGATTTTCCGCACGTTGTCTTCTTATAGTACAACGATTGCGTCCACAAAATTTCAAGATAAGTTTCGACTTGTCTTAACTGATACTTCCCTTGCGAGCATCCTGAGGGATTATGGTATTGAGGGAAGGCTGATACAGGCTATCAAAAGTATTTATGTTGATAATCAGGCTGCAGTGCGAGTTGATGGTAGGATGAATTCATGGATCAAGGTTGTTATCGGAGTGAGGCAAAGCTGTAACATCTCACTACTACTGTTCATTTCATATAGTCTATGGACCATTTGCTGAAAGGCATAATCTGGCTGAGTGGGATTCAATTAGGTAGAAACCAGGTAAGTAGTCTGGCCTATGCTGATGACCTGATTGTAATGACGGACTCCGTCGTAAGCTATCAAACCAACATGTTGGAACTTGAACAGAAATGTAGGGAGTATGGTATGAAGATGAGCATTTCAAAGACGAAGTTTAAATCGGTGGGAAAGAAACTCAAGAAAATAGAATGTCAGCTAGGAGGAACTAAATTGGAGCTTGGGCTGTGTATTCTCTCAGGATGGTAGTATGGGGAAAGAAATAGAGTCGAGGTTTAGAAATGCCAATGCAGTGAGTTCTCAGTTGCGATCTACAGTATTCTGTAAGAAATAAGTTAGTGTAGTGACGAAACTCTTCCTACATCGCTCAGTATTTAGACTGACCTTGCTGTATGGAAGTGAGAGCTGGGTAGATTCAGGACATCTCATACATAGGCTAGAGGTAGGCTAACTGATATGAGGGTGGCACGAATAATTGCTGGCACAAAAAGATGGGAGCAATGGAAGGAAGGTACTCGTAATGAAGAGAAAAAGGCTGAGTTATAAATGAACGCGCTAAAAGAAGCTGTTCGTATGAGCCGACTCAGATGGTGGGGTCATGTGAAGAGAACTGAGGAAGAGAGATTAGCTAAGAGGTTAATGAGTTCGGCTGTAGAGGGTAAGAGAAGCAGAGGCAGACCTAGATTCAGTGTTTGACGGTTTCAAAGTAAGAGATGTAGAAGTAGAGGAGGCCGCAGTGCTAACTGCTAATAGGGGATCTTGGAGGCGTCTTGTTTGCAATTAGAGGCTTGCAGACTAGACAGGTCGCTGAAGGGCAAACCAGTCTTAAATGAAAACAAGAGTTTGGTGCTTTTCAGTCGGTCAACACGAATGTACCCAAAAAGAGCTGGGTTATGTCGTACTCCTGAAATAAATTACAATAAATTACGTTAAAGATCCCCTTCTGGGCAAAATTCTGGCACTCCGGCGTCTCTAAAAGCCAGTGTAGTTAAAAGGGACGTAAAACCAATAACATTATTAATTAAATTACATGAGATTAGTAAATACACTAGGATGACCAGTTTCGATCGTCAAGCGATCATCATCAGATCCATTACACTTAGGCTATAACATCTATGTTTGAGAATACAGGTGAAAAATATTTACAATATGTACAATTATTTAGTTGCAGTATTGATAATGCAACTGTCGGTGTATGCTAAATGTAGTATATCAAATGTTAGGTGAAATGCTAAAATGGTGATCAAAATACGGAGTTTGTCTGTTTGGGGTGATTATATGGTTATACAAAATCAACTATGGTTATACTGTAATAATACAGGCTGATACTTATCCGGTTGTCTACCTGACTGGAACTTCGAGTAGTTTCGTGTTCACTCTAGCACCAGTTTTGGTCGACTAACCCGGGTGTTAACTGGACGAAACTGGTTTTTCCTTTCTCACCCCTTTGTTCCTGTGTGCTTTCTGAGGTCAGTGCTATGTATATTTGTGTGACGTTGCCAAATCTAGATAAGAATGTATGTTATTGAATACAGGAAGATCTACAACTATTAAAGACCGTGGAACTGTCTTCGCCACGCGTGGAATAAAAAGCCATTCAACTAAGCGCTGCCCGGTCTATTGAAAACGTCCCGGCACCTTTAATACTGCCGCGCATACTGACCTAGGTTTATTGCAGAAAAAAGTACATAGTACACCTGATCCAGATAACATTTACCTATTAACCACCGATATTTCCCCCCCCCCCTTTTTAATCTAGCTTGGCTGTACGCTAAGTTGTGTCTTGTTTCCTACAGGGTGTGTTTTTTAGTAGAGTGAAAAGGGGTGAACTCTCCATAAAAGTGTGTTCATTTAGATTGTTCGGATTGTTTCGTTTGGCTAGGTGAATCTCGATTGCTTTCTTTATGTCGAGAGCTCTGCCTTTTGATTCGTGATGAATTATTTTTAGGTCAGTCTCGATTTTAGTAAAGCTGTGCCCCGTGTCACACATATGTTCGCATACGGCTGAATGTTTTCCGTATCTTATCGCATTCCTATGTTCATTATAACGTGTATCTACTCGTCTTCCACTCTGTCCAATGTAATTAGCCTGACAACCAGTGTCTTGGCATGTAATAGAATATACCCCTGACTTAGAATACGGGTCTTGTTTATTTAGATTACTATTTTGCAGGTGCCTCCCGGTCGTATTGTTCGTTATGAAGGCTATTTTTATGCCTTGCTCTTTGAAAAGATTAGTGATTTTATATGTGTTCGTATTCACATAGTTGAAGCGCGCAAATTTGTTCACATTACTGAGAATGTATGAATGTAAGATAATCTACATCTCTATTAGAAGGTTTCGGTCTCCATAATTCATGCAAAATGAATTTCTTTTGTGTATTTGAGGTCATAAACCCCCTCCATTTTCAGTGATTAGTTTACGAAGACTAGGTTGAAGATATAAATGAACATATTTTTGTCGCTAGCTGTTTGGCCTGCCGTAGAGCTTAGATTGTGCGCTGAAAACTGGGCAAGGTTGGATTTTGAGATGGAAACGCGCCTCTCAAATATCACGCCCATGCAATACGTGAAATGGATACGGTATACCGCGCGAGTCTTCCGCCCCTTATTTTTCTAGTTTTCGGCCACACTTCCAACGTCTGATGCCAGCATGGTCGACAGTTCCTCGTCTATTGCCAAGCCACAATGACCCTAAACGACTTTACAAGATTTTTGACGACATAGACGCAAGACCTTTACAAAAACATGTGTGCGACAAGTGATTATTCAATGCATCAAACTATCATACGGCCTTGTACAAAGAACATGCCGATTATACGGTTTCAGTTGGATACGAATTCAACGCTGGGTACGGTGGCTTACTGATAAAAAAAACGTGAATGAACCTGCGAAGCGGAAAGCTGTATCATATCTCATACGCTTGCAAGCACGTTGTAGGGACGAATAGCCGTGGAGCAATGGTCTAAGTGCGTAGAAAGTAATCATTCGGTTTTTGGGAGCTGGTTTCAAATCCCACCACCGCTTAATATTTGATGCATATTTTAAGCTTTGAGAATTATATACAAGGGCATTCGTGCCACATTTGATTAATATCATGGGGTGTTTATTTAGGGTTTAATGTGTACATGCTTGACACAGGGTGCAGCCTAGAAACGCTGGTTATTTCATCGCCATGTTCTTGTATTTGATCCCCCAGGGGCTCACATCTGGTGGGACGCGGGTTGGCAACCTCGGGATCCCAGCTGAGTCCTGCATTGCTTAGATTTGCTTGTGCTGGACTCCTCTCCGTCTTATTTCCTGTCGACCTCTCTTGGTCAACTCTTGTTCTCTTCCAACCCCGACGGTATTAGGGTATCCGAGGCCTAGGAAGTCTCTCCTTTCCTGCCTTAATTAGCTCTTCTCTCAATTTTCCTGATCTCTCATTATTCGAGGGATCAGACCTCTTGTTTTTCTTTCAGGTATCTCCTGCCTTCTGCTCAAGGCCCTTAAAGAGGCAGGGTGTGTGTATCCCCACCAGTTCTTTTGCACCTTGGATAATGTAACACCCTCAATGGATTACAGCAGGTGAGTTCGAGAGTTTTCGATCCCGAGGGATTCCTGAGCTGAGTCCGGTTTTTCACCTTTTTCCATTGCCTTTGGGGTGGACCCTCTCCTCTTTCCCTTTTCTCTCTGCCATTCATGGCTCTCCTTATTTCAAAGTCCCTCTATCCTCATTCTTCGAGGGTTGAGGGCATTTCCTCCCTCTTTTTTATTTCCCTTACTCTTCTTTTGTTTTCCTTTTCTTTTCCAATTGTGAACGTTTGTAGTTAGATTTAATTAAAGGTTCATCTTCATTTTTCATGAACACCCAAACAATTAGGGGCCTGTAACGTAGATGTTAGGCCCCTTAAGACAACGATTATCACCATCATCATCTTCGTATATGCTTAAAATGTGCATAAAAATTTAGCGGTGGTGGGATTTCAACCCAGCTCCCCAAAACCGGACGATTACTTTCTACGCACTCAGACCATTGCTCCACGGGTCCTTCTTTTTTTTTAGTTCTCTATAGAATTACAGAATTTTTGACAAAGAAAAGCCAGACAATTAGTTCACAAGACAATCCAAATATGGGCCATATTTGTCGTACAATTGTCCACTTACACTAAGTCTCCAGCGCCCTTTCTGCAGGTGATACATGAGATCCAGTGACGAGAAATGTTTATCATTGTCCATCACAAAGTTTACATACTGGCCAATTATCCACACAATGGCAGTCTGTTTAATTTGGGGGAAGGCGGTCATCGACATACGAATCAACTTCCTGTCATCAAGGTCACCCATGGGCACATTAAACAGTTGATATAGTTGTCTCTTACACCATAGCCATGTGGAGGCAGCTCGCGTGCATGTAGTGAAGCGCTGTATCGCTGTATCATCTTGACCACATATAGTACATCATGGGTAGGATTCGAGATGGATGTTATATCTCCGTAAAGCCGTTGGGATGAGATAGTTGAGGAAGATAAAAACCTGGGAGTGTACAGCCGAAGAAATGGTCATAGCACCAACATTTTACCAGACAGTGGGCCAATGGACATGTGCGGTTTGGCGTGTACCATTTGCCGCAACATGTTATAAATACTTTTAGTCGTTGGACCAGACCCTGAAGGCAGTTGGTGAACAGTTTACAGAAGGTACTGTTGATGGTCTCTAAATATCTTCGGCAAAGCTCTGTCACAACCACGGGCTGTGTTTCGAACGTCTTTGTACAGCGCATTCGTAAAGGTGTTATGTTGGGGAAGGATGATGATATCGTTCTTGCAGAGGAGTGCACGGCATTTCATGCCATGAGCTGTTAGCCCTAGCCCGCCTTGCCGGGATGGGAGATGCAACTGTTCCCGTTGTACTCGAAACAAAAATCCTTGCCAAATAAACCAACCTGTATATTTTCACAATTGGCTCTCAAATATTTTGGGAAGGGGGAAAAGTTGTGCGACATACCATATTTTAGAGAAAGCGTACACGTTGAGGACCATGACCCTTTGCACTATATTGAGGATTCTTTGACCAAATTGGATCAGCACTCCCCTAACTTTGGCAATGACCTTACTCCAGTTTAATTGCACCGTGTCCAGAAGCGATTGCTTCCAGGTAATTCCAAGAATTTTCACTTCATGAACTATTCGGAACCAGGGCTGCTGGGTAATCACTGAGTTAGTATTGAGTTGAAGCAAAGCAGTTTTCTTGGGGTTCTATTGTGCTCCAGAGGCGACGTGGTAGAGCTAAAGGGCACTATCGATGTGAGAGATGTCTTCATTACTGCGGACCAATATTGATACGTCATCGGCATAGGCGCACATGCCGAAAACATGTGTGGATAGTTTGTAACCCTGTAGCTTCGACTGGGTAGTCCGACTGAACGATTCAAGGCTAATGACAAAGAGTAGCATGGAATGGGGACATCCTTGCCTAACTGATCGTTATATTGGTATCAGAGGGGAAAGAAAGCCGTTGACGAGCACTCGAGACTTAGCATTACAATTTATCATACGAATGTAGTCAATAAAGATTATAGGAAATTCAAAGTGCTGCAAGACCATGTATAAGTATTCATGACTGATGCGGTCGAAAGCTTTATCAAGATCCAAGGCCAGAAAACTCATTGGCTCAGTGGGGGGCACTTCGGCTTTTAAGTGTAGGTCCCGTAGTATCGCTAAGTTCGTTAACAGAGTTCTTCCAGGAATACTACAACATTGTTCAGCACCAATGATGTCATGTAGAACAGTCTTCTATCGGCATGAAAACACTTAAGTGAGAACTTTATAATCGCTGCAGAGCAGAGTGACTGGTCGGAAGTCACCAACTTCCATTGGCGAGGATGTTTTTGGTATTAGGACGATGTTACCCTCGTGATGTGATTGACAAAGAGCACGACGATGGAGAATGGCACGCAAGACTTGACAAAATTCTTTGCCAATGATAGGCCAGAAGTGTTTATACAGTTTACATGGTAGTCCATCAATACCAGGTGAGCGCTTATTTGGGAGGTGTGTAACCACTGAGTGAATTTCTTCATCCGTAATGTCCGCGCTGAGCAGAATTTTGTTGTCCGGGGAAAGCAGGGTAGTGCAGGACGAAAGAAATAGTGTCACCTGCTGTGGTTCAATTGGAGCCTTAGCGTAGAACCGTTAATAAAATAAAGATATTTCACTACGTATAGCGTCAGGGGTGGTGACGACACTTCCAGTACTGGTGTGGAGGCGGTGGATATATTTTCGTTGCCGCACACGCTGTCCTTTGGCGATATGGTAGACACTTGCACTTTCGTCCGGGAGAACTGTACGATCTTTTAAAGCCACGTTTATATGAGCGAGCGTTCGTTGCTGTAGAGACAGGAGCTTGGTTTTAACTTCCCGAATCTGATCATAGATACGCTCCCCATCATCAGATCTTTGCTGTAGCTGGCGAAGAACTCGATAGTAAAATTCAACTGTATCCCGTCGTTCCCGACCTCGTTGATAGGATATGTTTTTAAAGACGCGGCAGATTCCTGGTTTAACTAAGATATCCCACCAGTCTGCACTGTCGTGAAAGTTACATTTTTGTTGGACCCATCGATTCCAGTATTGTCTGAAAATATCTTGGCATTCCTCCTCAAGTAACAGCGAGCAATTCAATTTCCAATAACCTCTTCCTAGGTGAAAAACGGGATGGGGGTAAGAGATTGTAGATATGACTGCATGATGGTTAGTGAAACTGATAGGTATCACTTCATATCGTCTGGGCTGGATAAGTGCTTGTGAAAAGTAGATACGGTGAATTCTTGATGAGGAGTTGTGACTATACAGGTGTAATGGGGCTGGGGTACCCTTAAACTATCCACAGCATCAATGAGGTGTAAGGAAGTAAGGAGGGTCTTAAGAGCCGGGTTGACACCTTAGTATGGACTAGTGGAATCTTCTAGGCGTTGAATACAATTGAAATCTCCTGCAAGAATAAGTTTTTCTTTAACGTCGTGCAGATGAGGCAGTATACTCTGTTGAAAAAACATTTTCCGTTCCACACGTTTGTTGGACCCCGACGGGGCATATACATTTATCAGGGTGGTATTGTTTATGTGTCCAGATATTATTCGTCCTGATGGATGACATAGCACACCTTCGAGTGGGATATCATATCTCATGAGGAATCCGGTCCCTCTATTATTATTACCGGTATTAATGTGTTGATTGTAAAAGGCGGATATGGGAAGACAGGGTAGAGCAACTTCTTGAATGGAAGCAATGTCCATATCCGTATCTCGAAGGAATCTCTCCAACAGTTGAAATTTCAGGGGACATTCTATTACATTGATATTCACAGTGGCCACAGTGAGAAATTGCGCCATTAAAAGGAGTATACATGCTGTGCTAGACATACTGTAAGGTCGACTCGAGAAAAGAAAGAAGAAAATGAAGAAAGACACGCGTGAGTAATATACTGCTGAACTAGGTCAAATTAGGGTGATATATTTCGTTATGAGGGCCATGCATGGGCCGGCTGTCATCGTTTGAGAGTGTTCTTGGATCCCTAGATGACGTAGAAGGAATATTTTGTTTCTTTTTCACAGCTGCTGGAACCTGTGTAGAACCGGTTTGATTCTTCGGGGCTGGGACAGCGATCGAGACATTTGTTTTAATCTTCTTAGTTACGTTCTCAGATCCCGGATCAACCTGCTTCAGTGAGTCGGTAGGTGCCGAAGTATGTGGAGGCAGTGAAGACAAAATTTCTGGTGCAGCCTGTAGTGGCGGCTGATTTGGCTCTAGGGCTGCCATACAGGTGGCCGATAGCGCAGGGGCTACGCTATGTAGCTCGGTGATCTGTTCAGTGCAAGGTACTCGTATGTTGTCTGCGTCATGTGTGTCTGAAGCCATTTCAGCTGGTGTTCTAGCTGACTGATCATTAAGCATGCTTTCCTGTGACATATGCTGTGTCACAACATCAGAGTATTGGACACGTCGCTGTTGTGTAGGAGTAATACCGAGGGGAATCATTTTCTTTGGGCAGTTGATACGGAGATGAGTGTTGGCATTGCAAATTAAACAGGCCTGTTTCTGTCCATTATAAGATATATAGCCAGAATGGCCACCAAAAGTCTCAGTGGAGGGGATATCTTGTTTGATTTCGATAGTGACTACACGGATTCCATTATTCACCGGGAACTGATAAGCGGAAGGCCATTGTTCTTTCCTGACGTCACTCACAGTGCCATATTTCGACACGACGGATTCGAAAATTTCAGGGGGAACTTCGAGTGGGACTTTAAATATACGCACTGTGGTAAAGTTTGAATCCGCTGTGGAGAGCTTAACGTTAGTCACCTCACCGGAGTCATACTGAAATTTAATGGGGGTTTCAAAAATATTTAGCAATTTTTGATAAGTAGATATGCTGATTACCTTGATGTACATGGTTATTTCTTGCGCATTTAACTGGATGGCCTCTACTTGGTCGACAGCCAACCGGAGGGTATCACTAATCCAGCGGTGAATTTCCCCTGGCGTGGGGCGAGAACTCTGCCGGTCCCATTGACAGCGTACGGTGTTTTTCCTCTGGTATGCGGACATGATTTTTCAGCGGGGTTTTCATGTTTTCTTGTTTCGTTTTCCTATCTGGAACACTACTTGAAAAAGTTTTGTCTGAAGGACACTCGGAAGATCAGTACACCCGTGGAACTATCGGAAGCAACTCTTCCAATGCGATTACACAACTCGGCACTCGCGAACCTCACTCGACCACGACTAGTGACCAACTGACGTACTCGTCCCTACAACGTGCCTGAAAGCGTATGAGATGTGATACGGCTTTCCACTTCGATGGTTCATTCACGTTTTTTATCAGTCAGCCACCGTACCCAGCGTTAATTTCGTATCCAACTGAAACCGTATAATCATCATGTTCTTTGTACACTGCCGTATGACAGTTTGATGCATTGAATAATCACTTGTCGCACACATGTTTTTGTAAAGGTCTTGCTTCCATGTCGTCATAAATCTCGTAAAGTCGTTTAGGGACATTGTGGCTTGGCTGTAGACGGAGAACTGTCGACCATGCTGGCATCAGACGTTGGAAGTGTGGCCCGAATCTAGAAAAATAAGGCACGGAAGACTCACCCGGTATTATTATAAAATAAATATTGGTTAAAAATGAATATTGAAATCGAATGTTCCCGATGGAAACATGATGTTAGTTTGTCCGTTTGAGCTAACATATTTTAACAAAATATGATAAAATGGTCCGGCTAGCTCAAAACAAATTGCCAGCGTTTCACCCCAGTGCAGTGTACCATTGGGCTCGTCAGTTGGTATGGTACACCTCATTGCTCGTGACGTCAATCCTACAAGTATTTGTGCCTTGCAGTGGTCTCACAGTATGTACTAGCCACGCGTCTTGGTGAGGTGTACCATACCAACTGGCGAGCCCAATGGAACACTGGGGCGAAACGCTGCAGTTTGTTTTGAGCTAGCCGGACCATTCTATCATATTCTGTTAAAATAAAAGTGAATATTAAGAAGAAAAGTTGAGGTACCGGTACAATATTTGTAAACGTTTCTCCGCGGTCACATTTCAGTACGGTATTTAAACGGGTGATATTATACCGATATAATGACCAGATAACAATTGCTTGTAATATATTCATAATATTATATAACATATTTAATTGACATCAACCTAACCCCATTGTGGTCCAAGGGATGTAAGAAGATTGGCTTTTGAAATGTGCAAATCACACACTTGGTATGTATCGGTATGCTATTTGTTGGGGTCTTTCATCTTGCGAAGTTTCACAATAGAAATGTGATGTTTTTCAGTCGGTCAACACGATTGTACCCAATTGTGATGGGTTATTTCCTAAGCCTGAAGAAAAAACACATGAAATTAATAAATACTATGCAATGCATAAAGTTCGGTGCCATTTTGATACGTGGAAAGTCTATAGTACAGAGCATAGAGAAGAGCAATGTGTATTCATCATATCATTTTTACTGCTATGGAATATTAGAGCAGGAGATATCGGTCTTAACAGAGACGATGGGTACACTACTGTTGTTGAGACATCATAGGGATTTGTATGGAACATATCGAATATTTGAGGAGAAGTAGTGGCGGCCTTAGAGGTGATATGTTACTCCCGAGTGGTATAAAAATAAACTGAGAATAGTTATTTTTTTCAAAATATATTTATAACAATGTTAAAAAAGTAAAATACTGGTGTAAACCCTATTTAAAACCTCACAACTCTCGCGTGAAAGTCACAGAGCTGTGGATAAAGCAGTAGCATTGGTTTCAATAAGGAGTGTGCGTGCATCTTTGCACTCGTAAGAGAGGGAGATCGCAATAGCTCAGGGATTCCATGTGACAAGCCAGACTTGTCACCCATTGCTGCTTTACAGGGTCAGAATGATACAGCCCGCATTGCCAGCTGTTTGCATTTGCGAAAGACTACAAAGCCCGTAAGTATTAAATTAATTTTCTCTAATGATCGAGAGAGAAAACGAAAATTCTAGACGTCATTTGTTTTTTCATAACCTATAAAGTATACCATGTGTTCCACGTATCCACGTAATTTTGTTCTACTTTATATATGCCCTTTTTCTAAAGTACTTACTATATTTATTACTTACTTATTATGTATTCACATATGCGTGATTGTAAGATACTTTCTTTAAGTGTTGTTGCAATATCATGTCGCATACTATTCGTCACGCAAGATTTAACTCAAATGGCAGCCATTATCTTCTCCTTCATTTTCATTGGTCGACCTTCCTGCTGACCAATCACAGCGCTTCTTCTCATGGACACGAGTAGAACATTCCTCTGCTGCTATATAACTCGCTAGATTCCTGTCATCTTTACGAATTCATCGAATACGTCGAGTACGACGGAACACATCGGATCACTTCAAGCACTTCGTCTACTGACTTCGTCAAAGGCATGATGCCTCTTCAACGACACTTTCGTCGCTGACATCTTTACTTATGTTTGTTAGCCAAACATTCATCTCTTCGATCCAGCTCTTGGGAGCTTGGAAACTTCAATTTTATTCAACAAAATGAATCTTCTGCACAAGTAACTGCATTGCTTTGAATTTATTTTACGTGTATAGGTCTGGTACCTACTTAAATTACTACAAGTCTCCGGCTATGAAACTTTGCAGTTTTTAACTGTCAATCATCTTTTACTCAGTGCAACATGCATTTCTACAGATGTTAAGAAAAATGAAAGTGCTTCGAAGTGGCAACAGTTCATACTGATTGCACTATTTCTAACCTTCTGGTGAGGTATAAAGTGCAGCAACTTCGCTACTGAAGTTCCAGCTTTGGTTAACTTAACCTAAAAATGTGCTACTCTGGATCTGGTTAAGTAATATGTGTCATTTAAACTGCATTCTTATCTGCAAATTATAAAATTAATTTACAACTTTACCACAGGCCTCTGTAAATAGACCGTTCACCTTTGTTTGAGCTTATCAGCTCCGTCATTCTGTATGCATTTCTCTTGCCTATATTTTCTATAGGCTGTAAACTTGCCTTTTTTAAAGGCCACTGTAAACTTGCATTTCTCAAAGACTACTGTAAATGTACAATTAAGTGTCTATTTCACTTTCAATTCATTTATTTGCTTTGCAAATGCACACAAAATTGGTGCTAAACATAACTTTCAATTCTCATTGGCACAAGCCAAGTGATACTCTAAATGTTAACTAAGCATTATTCAAATTGTTATTATTGCTTTTGTATATATTCAAATAAGTATGGGTCTATCCCTTTGTTGCAACTTGTTCAATCCATTTCACTATTACATATTCATATATTAGTTTGTTATATGATATACCTATGCATGTTAATTGGCAAATAAAATAGTCACACTGTTTAAGCAACATGTTCTCTATTTTTATTATTGCTCTATTTACTCTCAATGCCGAAACCTTTTCTTCTATAAAGTTCAACTCAATCTTAACTCCAACCATTTCTTGGGGTTCTCTCCTATACGGGAGGTCTTTAATTGACCGATCCTTATCACCAGCCAAAAAGACGCTCATTCAAATATTCTTACAGCTACACTCTCAATTCCTAGGATTCGTGGACCACCACTACAACACTCTCTTTGCCCCACACACTCAATTACTCGACTTATTTCATACACACGTAATACACTAAAGGTGAACGGTGGCCGAGAGTGCTAGCGCGCTAACTTGCTCCTCACTGGCATCGAGAGAGTGTCAATTCAAACCCCACCTTGGCTGTCCTGAAAATGGATTTCGTGATTTCCCTTTTTCACCAAAATGCAACTGCCGGGACGGTTCCTTCCAACAGGTTCGCGGCCAACTTCCTTCCCAGATTCCTTTCGCTGACCCTTCCTTAATTAGACCCAAGTTAGCGGTCGCCTGGGCGTATGCCTAGTTGTAACTGCTGAAAAAGTGTGTTCAGCTCCCAGATACCGTAAGCACATAGCACACTCTTACCCTTTCAGTGCATCGTCCAAACTACCAAAGCAATCTAGCTACAGTATCACAATTACTGCCTGTCTCATTTTAGGAGATGGTCGTACTGGACAACATGTAACCTCTAACAACACATTTTCACAAGCCGACTCTATGTAGCAGAGAGACTGCGTGGCGTAGCTGTGCGCGTTAAGTCACTCACCACGACTGCGATAGGGAGTTGCAGCAAGTCCGGAGATTGGAGGTTCGAATCCCGACGCTGCCAGCAGCTATCCTAAGTGTGTTTTCCCCCGGTTTGCCCACATTTTTTCCTGGTAAACTCCCTTAAATCAAGTCCTGAGGCAGCTACCACACTCCCGACCCTAATAATTATTACAATTACACAAATTACTACAGCCACCACAGAAACACAGGTTACTAGAAAAATCCAATAAATACCAAAGTACATGAGACTGATGATCGAGATGTCCCAAACACCTAAAACGAATTAACAACAACATCTAACAGAGAACGCACAACACACTTCTGAGTCTGACCACTGCACAACATGTGATCTCTGTCAACACACTTTCACAGCAGGGCTTTATTTACCAGAGAACAAACAACGCTGCACTGCCTACATCAAGACACAGAATAGATTATCTACAGCACACTCAACTTACATCAAAAAGTGGCAAACAGAATGAAAAGTTTATATTACGGGTGAATTTCAATACATGCAGGAACAAAGTTGAAAAAAACGTTTTCACCTGACAGTTGAATGAAATATCCCTTAACTTGGAAATATCTATCCCCAGTGGGAATTTGTGAATTTAACTCAGACTATTTGCGCCCCTAGGCACAATGTATAATATGCACTCCCTCTTCAAGCGTAAATATTCATGTCTGCCTATAAAGCTTTAAAATAACTGCACGCTGTTGAGAAAAGAAAATAAAACCTATATATTTCAGTAAGAAAACGTTAAAAACGAAGATAATGAAAGAACAAAATCACCATACACAGAAGTTTCTGTCTGGCTTTAACAGTAGCAAATGCGTTGATCATATTTTTATAGTTGAGACCATGGAGTTAACTTTGTCTTCAATATTGGGAGGATGAGGAAAGTGCACAGGTCGGCAGGAAATGGTACTAACTCAGGGTGAAACAATGAAGAAGGAGGAGAAGAAGAAGAGCTCATTATTATTATTATTATTATTATTATTATTATTATTATTATTACTTTGGAGCTTGGGATATCGCGGGCATCAGAATCGTGCACGTTGGTGAGTGATCTGTGTAACAGCCTATGTGTTTGTGCTATAGCAAGCGTGCGTGGAATTGGGAGTTAAGTTTGACAAGGAGACAGCAATGGCCCAATTTGATAAAGATATAAAATTTAAAATAATAATAATAAGAATAACTCAAAACTTGAACGACAAGAGATAACCCCGATCTGCCTTGGGAGAAAATCAGGAGGAATTAAAGTCAACTGCTTGGCTTTCGCTGATGACTTTGCTATACTATCGGGAAGTCCCCAGCTTGCAACAATCCAGATTAAACTCTTGGAACGAATCGCAGGCCAAAAAGGGCTGAGGATCTGAGTAGAAAAAACAAATTCATGACGAACATCAAAAATGGACCAAACGTCCTGGATACAGAGATAGGACGGATCGAAAAGGTCAAGATGTTCCAGTACCTTGGTGAGACCATATAGGAGAATGGACTAGAAAAAGTCGCAGTGGGAGATCAGATCTCAAAAATGGAGAGAGCCTCCTATATCTTGGCAATGAACATCTACAATAAAAAGTGCTTACCATGGAATGCCGAAATGAAACACTACAAAACCTTGGTGAAAACACACTGTCTGTATGCCATTAAATGCCTATCCATGAACGTCAAGCTGGAGAAGCTCGAGGACTCGGAAAGAAGAATCCTCAGAAAAATTATGGGAGTTGTTCACACCGAAAGCGGATGGAAACTTCGGAGCAAGAAAGAAGTTTACCAGAAGGTGGAAAGAATCTCGGAGACTATGAAGAAGAGACTGGCGTTCCTGGGTCATACCGGGTGAATCAACTGTCCCCAATAATATTGTTTTATGCAGCCTAACTTGCGTTGTTATCAGGAAGGTCGATATTTTTCTGCTTGCATTCTGTATGGTACTAATGCACAGGAAGCATATCCCGCAAACGATACTGAACACTATTATTTTCCCCTCGTTTCAGTCAGTAGTCTGTTTGTAACCTACTGTGTATATCGATATGATATGAGTTAGATAGCTCCTCTTTAACTGGTGTACCACTCCTAAGTTAGGTTAACTTGTGGGAGGTCTCCACAGTCAGCTGACAACCATCTAAGCAAAAGGTCACTTCAAAATGTCAGGCGGTCGTCCTATCTGATGCAGAAACAGAACTGGCTGAATGTCAAGGACGACATCGATACACTTTGTGGAAGATCAAATGAGGGGACATAGCTTAGCTTGAAAAGAATAATCTGAAAATTGGGTGAAGGTTTCTGTAAAGTAAGTTTTTAAATATAATGGTGCAACTTTCTCTAAACCCTGTGTCGGCTGCTACCACAGAGTGTTGTCTTATTAATAGTGGAATGGTTATTTGCAGTCGGTCAACACGAATATTAATTTTGGATAATGTGATTACACCTGGATAGTTGTAGAATTAGTTAGGGGCTTTGCGGCATCGTGGATATTTAACTCCGTGTACTTGGGTGTGTGTAAGATTGTCTTATAACCTGTCTTATTGTGGACTGCATTAGTGTGTGTGTTTGTAATTCATGTAAGGATTGGGAAGAAGACAGCCGTGGCCATACGCTGTGAACCATCCCAGCATTTCCCTGGAGTAGAAGTGGGAAACGACGGAAAACCATTTCAAGATTGGGTGAGGTGGGGATCGAACCAATCTCTTCTCAGTTTTGACCCACGAGGCTGAGTGTACCCCGTTCCAGCCCTCAGACCAGAATGAAATTCCTTGGCAGAACCGGGAATCGAATACGGACCTCCAGGGTGACAGCCAATCATGCTAGCCGGTACACTACCACGGTAACTGGAAGACAGTAACTAGAAGACACGGTAGGTGTCACGCGCAGCTTGCCGAGAGCGCGTGACGTCATCGGGCTAAAAAAAAGCAGAGCTGCTGTGTATTAAAAGCAATGCGTTGAGTGGTCCTTGCTCAATTAATTTTTATTGAAGCAAGAGAGAGGACGGGATAATGATGACGATATTACATTTAAAATAAATCAGGCCCTAACAATTAAGAAATAGTTTTAACTGACTTGGTCTAAATAAGAGCACATAATTCAAAAAAGATACACACGGTCAAATTGTGTTAAAAATTACCAAATGAAACCTTCCTTTCAGGATGTAATTTTGCATATCTATTTTAACTTCTTTCGTGTAGCGACAGCACCCACACCCGTGGTCCGACTCGATCTCTTAAGAACTCTCTTCTTATTTAGTTCTTTCATTCTAATAAATGAACGCGTTCTCACAAAACATGCAACTGCAAACTCATCGACCTCACTATATTTAAATCTGACGATATCTATTAGTTCCTTCATCACTGTTGGACACTTCTTTAGATAATTTCCGTGAAACCTTTGAAATTCTTTTTCTAATTCACAAACGATATTGGACCACTCGGGAGATGGTTTCATTAGGCCTCCCCTAGACAACACCGTGATCCAGTCTGAATTCCTAGCACTAATGCACTTTCCAGTTTTTCCACCGTAGTTAAAGTAAGAGACGATTCCCCTTTTTGCAACTCGGTATGCAATATGCCCGGCCAAAATTTTCAACAAGTCTTTGTCCTCATTATGGAAACTCTGTTCGAGATCTTCCTGGTCAGTAAACTGCTCTTTTAATGAATCTACTATAGAGTTAAAATTTTCATACTCTGGGTTAGAAATTTACAAGTTAGTTTCAAGTAGCTCTGCAGAGTCATTAGAAATTTATGAATCTACTATAGAGTTAAAATTTTCATACTCTTGAGTTATACATTTCCAAATTAGTTTCAAGTAGCTCTGCAGAGTCATTAGGAATAGCACAGTCTACTTGGCCGAGAACTTCTACAGTCAATGTTTCACACTCTTCCCTGGGTCAGTTTCCAGTTTTTATTACAGTATATCGTGTGCACTTTTGCTAAATAACAGGGATTTAATTCTCTGTGTTACTGTTGTGGGAAGAGGATGGTCGTAAAACCGCCCTAATCCTCTGAGAGCAGAGACATATGATTCTTAAAAATCTTGATTACATTTTGATGCTAGCAAATATTTATCCTTCAGATTTCAGGTTACGGAATAATCCCCGCAAACTGCGGATTAAAATCATGCAGCCTGTTTGGAAAGGCAGCAAGCCAGGCTTCCCAATAGCTCTTACTGATAAGAACAGCTCGTACATCTTATTCAGTTTGACATCCTGTTCCTCTAAATTTGTCCCGTAAGCACTTATGAGCATGTTTGTTGGATGATGCGGGTTTCTGTTATTCAGAACATCACATCCATCATTAACAATTTCAACAAATTCAACGACATGTTCATTCCCAGGGGAAATATATGAAATAGCCTTAGCCACAGTGACAGAGAGAAGTTCAGCAGCTTTCCTTACATTTTGTCGTTCACTACCAGTAACTAGCAAATTTTGTTCAGTTATTTTGAGAGTAAATTTTAAGTCCCAACTATTTTGGTATTGCACTAACTCAACGAAGATGTCTTTGGTAACTATCTTACCGGACGTAAGTCTGTATCCATGGTCTAACACAGGCTGCTCCAAATCCACGAGTTTGAGTATGAGTACACGCGAGTACCCAGCAGTGATGCTCGGAGCACGGTTGGAGAGGGACTGGGGGTGATAGCCAATGCGTCACTGGACGAAGGTCATAGTACAATTCCGTGCACTTCCAGCCAATCTTGATGTATCCAACGCGAAGTGACGGCAGCCCTCCACAGCAGAGCAGTATTGCATGTTGCAGGTTGACTCACGTAAGGCGGCGAGTACTCCGCTGCTCACGGGCGAGTTGCTCAGCTGGAACAGCCTGATCTAACAGATAGTTTCTTATTAACTTAAGGATATGAGGAACGTCACAAAATGCCCAAATTACACGGCCATGAGCACATGGGTTAGTTAAAAAGGATTTCCCTGGACTTATTCCGAGGTCTATATATAATTTTCGGTTGGAACCACCCATATCACGGACAAAAGCTCTTAAGCGAAAAGTCGTTTCCTCAACAAGTCTAACCGTTTCATAAAATAAATCAGTAATGACCACCTGGTCGAATTGATACTAAATCGGCTGTTTCCATTTACCAGTTAAGCTTCTTATTATAATAACTTGTACATTTACACGTGGCCCTCTAAACACATCTTCGACACTGTCATAACAAATATCAGATTTAACTTTCATTTCGTCAAAGCCCATCACTATATCCTTTTGAAAGTTATCAGTCATAATAATTGCTTGGCCCTTAAGTAGGTTAAAAATGGTATCCAGAAACCCAGGAGGAGTAGAAAATTGTGACAACCGTCGTGCTATTGTTGTTTCACTCGGGGGAGGGTATCTTAGATTTTCCCTTACATATGATAAAGCTTTCTTGGAGATACACCGTATTGTAACAGCTTTCGCCACATCTTCTGCAGACCAGTTTGTTCACTTTCTTTTATAATAGATATTGCTTCTGACAAGTAGAAAATATTTCATCTTAGTTTTTTAAATTTTGCTCCAATTTTCTTATTTTTTCTTGGGATTTCTTCAGATCCTCAGAAAGTAATTTAATCCTTTCTTTTAATTTTTCATTTTCGGCCAAAACACTGCGTAGTTCACACATCAAGGTCAAGTTGTCTTCAATTTGGCGAAACTCATCATTTATCTGACCTCCCTGAGAAAGCTCAAGATGTTGACTTGATTCTTCTACCGAATTCTTTATTAGGGACTGTAAATCTCGCCTCTCGGTTTGCGTATTTCTCTCGCAATTTTTTGTTGAAGCAGGAATGGTGGGAATTTTTGGGAAGGAACTGACCCTGTTTTCAGCAATATCTTAGAGGGAAGACCTAACAGTTCAGATTGTAAATCTCTTTCAAAATCACTAGGCAGAAAATGTTCCGATCAAATGCGAGCTGTTTTCGAGTTAAACACATCTTCCATTTTACAAAAATTGTACGCATTGTTTGTGCAGAGACGGGTCGTTTGAGAATCTGTAAAGTGACAACATACATTTCTTTGCGTCCCGGGGATGATTTTGTACAGCCTGCTATTGCACAGCTCGGCATTCTAGCACCTTTTAACACCACTCACAGAAGCTAGGCCTGGACACAAGAATACACTTCACTCACGCACGAGTTCACAGGTTGTAAAACATTCTGATAACATGAAAATTAACATTCACCTGACCTACAGACCGATAGTAATACACCGAACTTCACTACTCTGACTGGTTACCGTGGGAAACAGTACGTGCGAGACCCGGCATTGGCGTCCAATGACGTCATCTACGCGGGAACCTACTGCGCATCTCGCTCGTGACACCTACCGTGTCTTCTAGTTACCGTATACACCACGACGTGGTGGTACACCTGGAAAATGTTTACATGTAATTAAATATTACTTATACAGAATGTAAGGGGAAAGGCGGTGGGGGTTAAAAGGATTATTATTGAATAAATGTGGTCACGAATGGAAATACAGATTGTAATGCGCAATGAATGGGTCCATATTCGTCGTCGTCGTCGTCATCGACAGAGTGACTATGGTGACGACATAGTGTCCCGTCAAATGGTTGGGTACTGGTGTTCAATGTTCAGTGAAGGAAGCAAGAGCGTGGAAGATGAAGATCGATATGGACGCCCCTTTACGTCCATGACTGAAGCAAATGTTGACAGATTACAGGAAATGGTGTTAGCAGGTAGGCACTTAACTGTATCCGATGTTGCATCCACATTGTTTGATGGACGTGCTGGGTGTTGAGATACCGGAAGGTGTCGACAAGATGGGTGCCGAAACAGCTCGCCCCCTGATCACAAGATTGTAAGATTGACAATAAGCCTCGTACTCTAGAGGCGGGACGAGCGCGTCAGCAATCAATTCCTGTTCACGATTATCACAGCAGATGAGACATGGGTGCACCACTTAACCCCGGGTACCAAGGCCACCTCTATGACATGGATACATCTCTGCTCACCCTACCAGAGAAAATTTCTAAGCCCCGCAGTCCGTAGGGAAGATTATGCTGACAGTATTAATCGGAGGCGGAGGATGTAAATTTCCTTGCTTTTCTCACTGCAGGGACCGTCAATGCGGCACGACACGCTAATACCCCACACTAAATAAGTCAGCTGAAGTTCACCATTAGACGCAAAAGACAAGGGCGCTTAAATCGAGGGGTTTTGTTCTTGAACGAAAATGGGCGCTTAAGTTTTGTTCTTGAATGATAAATGCTGGAACGGGGTACACTCAGCCTCGTGGGGAAAAACTGGGATGAGGCGGGTTTGATTCCTACCTCAGTCACCCTGGAAGTGGTTTTCCGAGGTTTCCACGAAGAAAATGATACTGCTGAGCACATTCATCGTTTGGAATGGGAGAGATTTAAACATCCGAGCTATAGTCTCAATCTTTCCCTACCAAACTTTCACCACCTTTGGAACCAACGAATAGGTGCAACAGGCCATGAAGAATTTAATGAAATTGCTGAACACCTAATTTTACTGGGAAGGTTTCTTGAAATTGATTTCACGATCAATGTCGGTGGCGACTATGTGTAAAAATAGCTACATGTTTCCATTTTCGTATGACGCTGTGTTTTCTAACTTTGTAATAAAGCTTCCCTGTGAAATTGAATGACGAAAGTAATATTATGAACAACTCATAAGAACTTGACTGTCACCGCTGAGGCCCGGGTTCGATTCCGGATCTGCCACGAAATGTAATTCTGGTTTGCATGCTGAAATGGGGTACACTCAGCCTCGTGAGGCAAAACTAAGAAAAGGCGGGCTCGAATCCTACCATAGCCATCCTGGAAATGGTTTTCCATGGTTTCCTACTTCCACTTCAGGCAAATGCCAGGATGGTACCTAACTTAAGGCCATGGGCCCTTAAGGTTGCTTCCTGTCCCAATCCGCACCTAAATTACAAATACACTAGTACAGATATCACAGTGCCTTAGGTTATCAGACAAATTCTAAACACACCCAAGTACACGGGGCTACATGACCACGATGTCGCAAAGCCCCAAAAAGAATCAAAAAACAACTATTTACAGAATAAAATTGTACAATTAGCACGATGATTTGGAACTCAGACAAATTCTACTCTCAATAAGGCTATGTACTGTATGTTGGATCACCCATAACTCCATAGCCTAACCCACAGTTTCTGGGTATGGAAATATAGTTAGTCTGCGTTTGTAAACGCTCTAAATCCACATTCACTCTTCACTTGTTCGTTTACACTATTTCAGTAGTGGTCCTTGTGCTCTGGGAAATCCAATTTAGTACTGGAGAAACGCCACTGTTTGCCAGCAGGTTTGTTATGAAGCACGCTCTGAAGGTTGAACGCTGTAATGAGTTCGGACTCACAGAGGTAATTCCACGTCATTTAAGCCGACATTCTAGCAATGTAAACGGTTTCTCATGAAAGAGCGACAGGGGTATTACAGCGATCATTATTGCTCTCTGCTATTGTCCTCCCCAACGTAAAGCGACTAATGAGAATCTAATTTAATCGTGCACCGCACAGGATGACCAGTGGCTTAAATAAGTCAGCGTTTTGGGAGAAGTAACAGCAAGATAGCACAAATGAACCGGTCAAGACTCCAAGGACCTCTGTTCAATTATGTTCTTTTGTGACATATGGGTGGAATACAGTTGAATTTTCTTCGAGTTCCTCTTGATATCTACTGTAGTATTACGGCTTCCACAATTCTTAATGTACGGAGTGTGCGTGCATATGAAAAGGTACCAGTTCCATTATAGCTTTTAAAACTGAGAGTTGTTGACTTTTTCTGAATTTTCAAGATGGCTGCTATTCAGTGTGATGATGTTATGACTAACGGTAGTGCGATTTATTATACGGTACTCCTCTATTTTCAAGATACATCATAATTGCGCAATTATATTCTAAGTTCATTTTAATGTTCTAATGTTGCACCCAGTCACTGTTGGTTTGCCCATGGCTGGGGTTCTCAACCTTTTAGACACTGCGACCCCCTTTCTAGGTTAAGTATTTTGGCGACCCCCAAGTTTTAACGATAAAACAATAATAAAAAATTACAATAATTGTTAAGTTTTATTCATAAAAAACACTTGTAACTAATATTAATAAACATTAGTCAAAAACTGGTTAATTCCAAACAAGCTCGTTTCTCATTAAGAGAATAAAAAAATGCAACAGTTTAATACAATGTGAGTGTATTCTTCTTTTTAAAAATAACTACAGCAAAAAATCATTTTTTTAACCATTTCTCCGTATCTCATGACCCTCCAAGACACATCCTGCGACCCACCGGTTGAGAACACCTGGCCTAGAGCATACACGGTCACTTATAGGGCCCTAATCTGTAATTATTTTTCGTTATTGTAGCTCTTAAATAATGATAGTTATTTAATATTATATTTTATAATTTCAAGATGGTGGCTGCGCGTAAAATTCCATCTCATTAAGTCATCATGTTGATAACACAGTTCTTATATAAGACTATCAGAATGCCAGCTACTGTGAGCATTGCTCTTTTGGATCATATGTTATGGATAATAATATTTGAATGCACCGTCGCAATATTGACATTATTGGTCTGATGACCAATGTGTGCCTCGGACGGTTCTTTCATGGAGGTTTGAAATTTCAAAATTTGATATGGATCCGATGATTAGTTAGGTTGTAATTCTATGTAAACATTGAAACTTGGGTGGCCACCAGTTTGCATTCTCTAAGATGGCGGTAATGTAAAAAATGACATTGAGGTTCTCTACGCCAGCGCTACCTCTGTACCAAATTCGATTTAATTCGGGTTTTTCGTTTGGGAATTGATAGGGAGGTGGGGTCAGACACACACACACACACACACACACATACATACTGTGCCCGTCAGACGGGAAGATCGGGGGACTGCTGATCGCAACAGCTTTCTTGACACGGGTCTAGTATCACGGGGTCTTAGCGGTGTTAGTAGAGAGATGGGAATGTTAGGAACTATCCCAAGAGGAACATCAAAACAGCAAAGCTAAGAAATAAGAAAGTCCAGTCTTAAAATATATTTCGTAAATTTATTCAAAATGAACAAATCCCTGTCCTACTTCCGAGGGTAACATTTGGCTAATCCGCTAAGCTAAACATAAAAAAAAATATTATTCATCCCTAATCTGAAGTTAAATTATAGCCTCGCGAAGTCCTGTTAGAAAAATATCAAAAGCAAGCTAAAAAATGTGACACGTAATCAATCTCTAAGCAATTACAACAATCCAATTAAAAATACGAATAGTCACATCCCTGAATCTACTGCAAAACACATTGTATTAATCGTCGACAATCAGAAAAAGCATCAATTACATTTAAGAACAACAATAAAGATAATCTACGATACGCTGGTGTCACCCCTTACATTTATAATCACGTTAATAATTTCTATCTAATCCTATCTGACGTTAAACATAGGCAAGAAGGGTCTATCGCAAAGAGACAAAAAAGCTATTACACAATTGGGTTTGCATAACATACAGAAACAATTATCTAAACACACACAAATATACAAAGGTAAGCAACAACAACAAATAAATAAATTAGCATTCCTATTGTTATGCAATTTGCGTCCTCCCTGTCCAAAGCAGCTGCTGTTTGCAGTTGATTGTCATCTATGGATGATAAGCAGTTATGTTGGTGACAACGTGATAAAAATGACGACTAACGTCACTTCATTGCAAATATCTGGGCTTCCAGGGGTTACTCCAGAAATTGCAATTCGTCGCTGCAAAAAGTGTCAGCTAGTCCTAGGCTTGTATCTTGTTTTCATTTCAAATGGATGAGATTCGCATATTCAGTCATGTAATTAAATATTAAAATTAAATTTTCAGGTATTGTTTAAATGTCGGATTATTTACTTGCAAGTTTACTTGAGAAAAATACACAAGAAATAAAAACTTAATTTTAATATTGCGCACTGCCGCCTTCTTGAGGTTATGTGAACTTCTTCTTCTTTCTCTTTACATCATTCCCACTCCTATGTGGGGTCGATGTTTCTGACAGCTCTCCTCCATTTAGCCCGGTCATGCACATCCTCTTCTGACAACTGTTTTTCTCTGAGGTCCTCCTGTACACAATCCATCCATCTTCGTTTAGGTCTGCCTCGCATTCTCACTCCCTGTACTTGCATGTCTAGCATCTTCCTTCCCACATAGGATTCCTCCCTTCTTCTCACATGCCCGTACCATTGAAGTCGCTTTTCTTGTATCTTCTTAGATATTTCCACAACCTTCAATGTTCCTCTTATTTTGACATTTTCCACTCTATCACGCTTAGTCACTCCACTCATCCACCTGAGCATTTTCATTTCCGTGACGTCAAGCCTGTGTGTGTGCGTTTTGGGTGCAGGCCATGTTTCAGAGCCATACAGCAATGCAGGTCTTACGACAGTTTTATATATTTTCCCGTTAACCTTAGGCTTGATCCTGCGGTCACAGAGCACTCCTGACATTTTCCTCCAGTTCATCCATCCTACCTGAATCCTGTGTGACACTTCCAGATCCAGATTTCCATCTCCAGTCACCACCGAACCCAGGTATTTGAACTCATCCACTCTATTTAACGTTTCCCCTTGCATTCTGATCTCACAGTCTTGGTCTGTATTGAACCTCATATACTCTGTCTTCTTCCTGCTAATCCTGAGTCCTCTGTCTTCCAAGGCTGCCCTCCACTGTTCCAGTTTTTCTTCTATGACATCTTTGGTGGTACTACACAACACAATATCGTCCGCAAACATCATGCACCAGGGGGCTTGGTCTCGTAATCTTGAGGTCATGTGAACAATTGAACTAAATTAGATGCCGGTGCATTTCAATGTGTATAAAATTTGCTGTACCGTATTTCTCTGCGCTCAGATGGTTAAATCACGAGAAAAGTCTATTAAAATGTTTCACCTTCGCTTGGCCGCTATGTTCGTTTTGTATTTCACAGGTTTTTGGAAGTCTCATAGTTGAACTTCTAGTAGTACCCTTTATCACCGTACAAAATTACAGGGTGATATCAGTAATAGTTTCAGAGATATAGAATGCCGGTGAAATATTTTGCACAGCCACCATCTTGAGGTTATGTAAACAATTGAACTAAATTATATGTCAGTGCATTGCAATGTACATAGACATTTGCTGTACCAAGTTTCATTGCGTTTGGATGGTTAAATCGCGATAAAAGTCTATGTAAAACTTTCAAATTCGCTTAGCCGCCATGTTCGTTTTGTAGTTAACAGGTTTTTGAAAGTTTCATAGGTGAAATTCTAGTAGTGTCCTTAATCATCGTGCAAAATTTCATGGTGATATCAGTAATAGTTTCAGAGATATAGAATGCCGGTGAAATATTTTGCACAGCCACCATCTTGAGGTTATGTAAATAATTGAACTAAATTATATGCCAGTGCATTACAATGTGCATAGGCATTTGCTGTACCAAGTTTCATTGCGTTTGGATGGTTAAATCGCGATAAAAGTTTATGTAAATGTTTCAAATTCGCTTAGCCGCCATGTTCGTTTTGTAGTTAACAGGTTTTTGAAAGTCTCATAGGTGAAATTCTAGTAGTGCCCTTTATCACCGTAAAAAATTTCAGGGTGATATCAGTAATAGTTTCAGAGATATAGAATGCCGGTGAAATATTTTGCACAGCCACCATCTTGAGGTTATGTAAACAATTGAACTAAATTATATGCCAGTGCATTACAATGTGCATAGACATTTGCTGTACCAAGTTTCATTGCGTTTGGATGGTTAAATCGCGATAAAAGTTTATGTAAAAGTTTCAACTTCTCTTAGCCGCCATGTTCGTTTTGTAGTTAACAGGTTTCTGGAAGTCTCATAGCTGAACTTCTAGTAGTACCCTTTATCACCGTACAAAATTTCAGGGTGATATCAGTAATAGCTTCAGAGATATAGAATGCCAGTGAAATATTTTGCACAGCCACCTTCTTGAGGTTATGTAAACAACTAAATTATATGCCAGTGCACTACAATGTGCTTATACATTTGCTGTACCATGTTTCATTGCGTTTGGATGGTTAAATCGCGAGAAAAGTCTGTGTAAAAGTTTCAACTTCGCTTAGCCGCCATGTTCGTTTTGTAGTTAACAGGTTTTTGAAAGTCTTATAGGTGAAATTCTAGTATCACCGTACAAAATTTCAGGGTGATATGAGTAATAGTTTCGGAGAGATAGAATGCCGGATAAATATTTCGCACAGCCGCCATGTTGGATTGGTGAGACGTAATAAAATTTGAAGGGCACGGTCGGGGTCGGCCATAATAGTACTATTTCCTTACAGAGTTTCATTGACATCGCTCCAGTCGTTTAGAAGTTATTATGGGGGGAAGAGGGGGGGAGGGGGCATACCCACACATACGCACACACACACTCACGGACAAAAGGTGATATCATAAGTCTATTTTATCATAATATGAAAATAGGCTAAAAAGGGATTAAGTAAAAATCTTTTTAAATGATTTTCTAAAATTCATTATTTATGCGAGGCTTTCTCAAAATAGAATTATTCTAAGCGATAGAAAATTGTTTTGACACATTATATGTAATATGTTGCTAGAAGAAGCTTTCCAAATGTTATTTAATTGTTAAAAACAATCTAAATTATTAACACGTTTAAATATTCATTCATTGGATCAATATCTCATTCCCAACACTGTGATCTTTGAACATGTCATTCAAAAACTGAATTTGACCAAGTCATTTAACTAACTTACTATAACATTTGATGTTACGTCAGTTAACCATGTATAAAATAGTTGTATCTGAATAACAGAATATTATTTGACGTGGCAGTCTATTAACTTGAGTGGACCTATATTTCACATATTTGAAGCTTTTTCAACACATTCACAGGACTGCCACAATAGCAACCTGCCCAATATAAGTGGGTTCACCACTGGATCATCTGAGCTCAGGCGACACACTTATTGCTTAGAAAATAGGGTCAACACTAGATCCCTTCTTCTGTTATTACATTCTAATCTGAATTAGAATATTAAGCTTCATGCATCTACACTGATAAATAGCTTAAGGATTGCCTACAATCCCTCTCTCCCTAATAATAAGTTATGAACAATTATCATAAACATCTACTGAGTTGTCACATTCAAAATATAGTTCAGTGTTTTCAAAATCCAGACTTAGTATTGTTATTTTTCAAGATGAAACATAAATACATTTTAGAGTGTTATCAAGTGTTAACCTAGGGTGACATTTAATTCTGCTCACTCGTAAAATAGGGAAAAACGTCCTGTTTAATTAATTGAATGAAATACATAAATATCGAAATATGAGAATCCACCTCACCTTCTAGTACATATAAAAATTCAAGTAAGCTATGATGACGACCTAACGAACTACTTACCAAAGTGCGAAAATGATGAAAACAATAGGGAGTTTAAGAAATTCATGGCTACTATTTCAAAGTACATGAGAAAATCCTTTACAAGGTTCTACCTTCTCGATGGTTGGTCATCTCGATGTCCATGAATGTTGAATGTTGTCAGGCACCACGTCTCCTCTTGGAACTCCGTCTTCCCTTGGTGTTGGGGCCACAGGCATGGCGGTGCGCCTGGGATGGCATCGTTCCCATGATTCCATCAACAACTGGCAGGGTCGTTCGTCTTCACTTCGGTCTCTAGCCCATCATCTTCTTCTCAATGTTGGTTAACGTCATAGTGTTCCATTTTATGGGTCCCATTATGGTCCAATATTTTTATGTAAACTCGGCAATCAATAATGTTCAGTGTGAGCGGCTAGTCGAAAATGGCTTTCTAAGTCCCCTAATTTGACTGGGTAGAAAATATTACGATACAGTAATTACATGTAATCGTAATCTTAAAGTCCACTGGCATTTGTTTGAGTTTGACGAAAATTCACTTCAGTCAGTTTAAAAAGTGCCGGATTACCTTCCAGTATGTCAAGTTTAAGCACTGACCTATTCTTAAGTCCACAACATTGAAAGATGGTCAGATTAAATATCGCTGATATTATTTTCAAGTCCACGATCTCTGAGTCAGTCAGAGTACACTTCACAAATATTCACTCGATTGGTTACAAGTGTCGCAAATATTAGTTTCTGCGTCTTCTGTCGACTTATGAAAAATCACCAAGGTGATGTTATGACGTAGCCCACCTTTCACTTCTAAGAAGTTTTGCAGTCAGCTTAGCAAAGTTGCAATATAATCCAAAATCATGTTCGGCGTACTGTCACTCGCGGCACCATAGTAACGTGGACTAGATCGGTTTTGAACGTTGCGGCACTTTCGTCGATAATAATCACCTGGCAATAGCCCGGTCGTAGCGTAACCTCCACAAGCACGAGACAAGCTGGAGTTCAATTCTGATATATCCGTTCGTTTCTCCAATTTATATGGCTCCTGATGGTCGATACTCGGCACTACGTAATGGCATGCTGGACATATCAATCAAAAGTAGGCTATAAACTAGTTTCTTTTTGTGTAAACCGTTGTTAACATGTAAAAATCGATGAAGTCTGAACTAATTGTGATATTTTAACTATTACTAGTTTATAGAAATTCCTTTGAATAAGTACATATTTATCATATTGAAGTTGAAGGACAGGAAATGTTAAATAGCCGGAGTTCTGAAATGTTTGGTACGAGCTGTAGGTTACCTCACTGGCGCGGCATGTACGGAGAGGGTCCTAAAATTTGATGTGGTTTCTTATAGTGCGTTAGGACAGATCCGTGTACTTCGATATGTATTGAATATTTCTTAGGTGCGTGATGGCGCAGTGGTCAAGCTACTTGCCGCTCATCATAGTCGACCGGGTTCGTTTCCCGGTTGATACAAGTGAGATTTTTGATGTGAAATATCACGTCCTGTAGTTCGGATTATACTTAAAAAGGGGTCCTGTGGCTCTTGATTGCGAGTTTAACAGTCACTTAAAACTACAAGTTTTCTTACTACCTGTTTGATAACCTGTGTTTCTTGGCTATTCATTTAGGTCTAGGGTTGGGGTAGGTGCCTCTAGATTAAAAATAGGGCTGGTACTTTAAATCGATTAAATTCTGTTACCGAATAATCGATTGAACGAAGCAGAACAATTGATTAATTGCTACAACTGAAGATTAATCGATTGGCCGTTTAATCGAATAATCGGTTGGTCGAATAATTGATTAATTGTTCTGTCGATAGATCGATGTACTTCGCTCCTTTCCCTACGCTGTCACAAAAGCAAAACAGACATTTAATTAATTAAAATATATACTATCATATATTTTTAAATATTGTACCTTCTTTATGAAAACTAGCCTAAAGTAAAGTTAAACAAAAATGTTACTGTCCTAAATTGTAAACACTGAACAAGATTTAAAATTCTTTGCTGAAAACTCTTCGACTTCTTTTTTCGAGACCCTTCCCTAGTGGATGGATGTTTGTCCTTCCACTGTCACTGACTCTAATTTTGGTTATTGTTAACATATACAGGGAAGGACAATGTGTATACCTATGTAAGCAAAAAGTAACTTTTATACATTTCTATACATCATTCCAAAAATATGTTTAACTCAACTTAAGCGATGACTTCTCATTTAAACTTCTTCTCTTATCTCGTGTCAACTAATCAATTAATTGATTCTTCAGTTAGCCGATTAATTTATTATTCGATCAGTCAATTAATCGAATGAACGGTCAGTCGATTAATATTTACGATTAAATTCAAATTATGCGATTAATCTTTTATTAATCGACCTGACATCGCTTATTACCAGCTCTAATTAGAGGATGATGATAATTGTTGTTTTAAGGGGGCCTAACATCTAGGTTATCGGCCCCTGATGGTTTGGGTGATCGTGAAGATGAAAATGAAATGCAAACTTAAAACTAAAATTAACTTCTAACCTACATACCAGAAGAAGAAATGGAAAACTAAAGGAGAATAAGGCAAATAAAGGACAGGAGGAAAAGAAATGCCCTCAACCCTCGAAGAATGCGGATTGAGGGACTTGGAAGGGTGGAGAGCCATGAAAGGCAGATCGGAAAGTGAAAGAGGAGAGGGTCTTCCCCACAGGTAAGGGACAAAAGGGGGAAACCGGACCCAGCTCAGGAATCCCTCGGGGTCGCCAACTCCCGAACTCACCAGCCGTGAGCCCCTGAGGGTGTAGCATTATCTAGGGTGCACCAGAAGTGGTGGGGCTACATACACCCGGCCTCCTTGAGGGCCTTGAGCAGAAGGCAGGAGATAACATGAAAAGAAAAAGAAGGCTGACCCCTCGCAGAAGGAGGGAATCAGAAAAGATGAGACAAGGGCCAATTAAGGCGGGAAATGAAGAGACTCCCTAGGTCTCGGATACCCTAATACCGTTGGGGTCGGAAGAGAACAAGAGAACAAGTGAGGTCGACAAGAAAGAAGACAGAGAGGAGCCGGCACAAGTAAGTGGAAGCAATGCCGGACTCAGCTGGGGCCCCGTGATCGCCAACCCACGTCCCACTAGATGTGAGCCCCTGGGGGGCTCTAGTTAGAAATCGGGTATTATATCGACACTTGCTTGGACTCAGTGGGGAAACATCCGCGGGAAAACCACACTTAGAGTGGCCCCTTCATGAGAAAACTCAGGATCTTCTCTTGTGTTGTTTATAATTGAATGCTATACATTCGATATCAGTGAATATTCATAATTATCAGATATGGACAATTTGAGACCTAGGCATTGGTAGTGAGCTATATCATTGTTATTTTCAATTTAAAATGCTGGTATTACATTGGTGTCGTGGTGTTGGGGTAGCATGCCTGCCTCTCGCCCGGAGGCCCCGGGTTCGATTCCCGGCTCAGTCAGGTATTTTAGAAACTGGCGTGAAGGCTGGAACGGGGTGCACTCAACCTCGTGAGGACAACTGAGTAAATGTCTGACAGTGAGGCAGCGCCCCGATCACGAAAAACAAGATTAACTGCCGAGGGGATCCGATGCGCTGAACACGTGTCACCCCAGTATCCAAATGGCTGGGTAGCGGTCGCTTGGTAGGCCTAGGTCCTTCATGGGCTGTTGTACCAGGGGTTTATTACATTGGTGTAGTCTAGGAGGAGAAGATTAAGGGAACCTACGAAAGCATGGCTAAAAGAAAATTTTAAGGAAATATAACTTTAAAAAAGCATGACAGATTCAATCTGCATAAGATAGAGAAGGAAATGACGCATACCAGCCGGAATCGAAGAGTTGTGAAACTTGTTGAGAACGACAACAAACTTGTTGAGGACAAGGAAGAGTTAAATCACAGATCTAATCAGATATGACTATTCAGTGTTGATGACGTCAATGAGGAACTTGAGAGTCCAGAAATTTTTGAAGAAGAGTTGAGTAAACATGAAGTTACTCAAACTGATAGCCAAGTCATACACACTATTGACATTCTCTTGAATGAGCACAACCATATTTACAAAATGGGAACGAGCATGCACACTGGATGAAATCTACCTTTATCAGCTTGCTGACGAATCCGAATGCTAAATCTGCAGAAATCCGTGCTTCTCAGTATTTCCGAATGTTTTAGAGCTATCAATCTGAATGATCTTATGTTCATAGAAGCTATGAACATAAGTTCACCTATAGGACTTTCAGTAACCTGGTGATTACAAATCCAACATGGCGGCGACGCGAAGTATAAATATTTAAATGGACGTTTCTCGCGATTTAACTAGCCGAGTGCAGAGAAACTTTGTACGTTAAATGCTTATAGATATGTTAATTCACTGGCATCTGATTTATTTCAATTGTTTTCATAACCACAAGATGGCAGCTGTGCAAAATTTTATAATCTCGTTTTTGCTTCTTGTGTCCTAATCATACGATTGAAGTTTGAATATCACACGTACACAATAATCTTCATGTAATAGTACATAAACAAAAATTCAACATGGCGACCATCTGAAATATTTAGACGGTTCTCAATATCTGCGAATCTATTACAACAATCAAACTGAAATTTTGTATGTTGATAGAAGCAATTAACATGAGTAGGATATATGAAAATAGGCTGCATAGTTCTTTACGGAACTACTTGTTGATATTCAGATAAACGATTTGAAATAGAGTTACCATTATAAGTTAGCCTATAAAGGCTTACTTCTCTATTGTCAACATTGTCACTGATTGTGAGTTTCAAAACTCCCTGAGCATTAGAAATAGTACTGTTGTAACAGAACCACATAATGTGGATTTATGACACTTTTGAGATATAAAACCACTTAAGAATGGAATGAATAAATAAATAAATAAAAGCAGTGTTGAAGACAGCCAGTGCTGAAAGTGCAATAAAATGAAGCGAAAGAAAATGGCTTTACGTTTAAAGAATCTAGTTACAGCTTGAGTCGGGCTCGGGTGTGCGATAAGCAAGTAGAGCGGAAAGAACAGGGATGATGAGTTGAGTTCTAGGTACACAGCCGCGGAGTGGAGAAAGCAATTCAATTGATCACATACAGTAACTGTGACACGGTGCTCGAGAAGAGAGCACTTCAAGATTAAAGAAACCTCTGTGACTTTGTAAAACGGCTGCTCCACGGTAAATGCTTGAGGTCGTTGCAGTGCTGCTTTCAGCCACTGTCCTTGGCTTTATATCAGGGGGAGACAACTTCCCAAGTGTCCTCACGAAGGTGACTCAACCTTGCTCCTGCCAATTTCTAACTAACATTCAGAGCAATGAATTGAATCTGGGACCTTTCAGATAGAGATCTGCTGTATTTATCCAATACCATGGTGGCTGTCTCATTAGAGTAAGCTCCTAATTACGAACCAGTTCATCCTTGGAGCTCCTGTAGAATGATCAGCGGTTTATTGGCAGGCCGGAAAAAAATAATTGAATGCACTCAGCTAGAAGCGTAGATATCCTGGCATACGAGAACACCGGAAGGTTCATTATTGACTTCACAATCAGATTTAAACCACGAGAAAATATGCTCTAAGAAGTACTGTAAATACTGAAAAGATAACCATGTTTGGATGAACCATTGATTATTTCAAACGAAAGTACTCGTATTGTAAACAATTGGCAGCCATAGGACTCCTCATAGGCTCTCACGGTGTCATTAACAATTTCTTTTAATGTTTACCGGAACAATTTGGGCTACCGAACAGTTAAAATATACGATCGTCATGACTGCTGATATCATGATTAATCCATCAACCTCAAAAATTAATTATTGTTTTCTTATCCTATTATCTAAAGTATTGTAAACCATTTTAGCCTACTTTTCTCATTTTGCAAAAATGAGGAAAAAGTAGACTTATGAGATCGGGCAAATGTGTGTCTGTCTGTCTGTCCTTCTGTCTGTCTGTCTGTCTGTCTGTCCTTCTGTCTGTCTGTCTGTCTGTCTGGCTGGCTGTGTGTGTGTCCCCCCCTATCAACTCCTAAACGGCTGGAGAAATCGAAACAAAATTTGGTAGGAGTAAAGATCTATACCTGAATATCTCACGACCGTATTTGAAAATGATGTCAGTGCTACCAACTGCTAAAAAATCGCAATTGAAATTTTAGCTCCATGTTGGATATCTTGGAAGGTATGAATGCGAGCTATTTCAAAATTGGCACACTTATAGATAATAATATTGCAGTTTAATTTCCAGGAGGCCATACATGGCAGTGTTGCCAAAATGATTATAAGCCTGCTGATAGGTCCAATTTTTAAATGCATATAACTTCTACACTATCAATTGGAATTCAACCAAATTTCGTATGTTGTATGTGTACATAACCAGATATGACTGAGCGTATTATTAAGACCCACCAGGGCTGCCAACTGTTAATAAATGCTCTTAATTTATTTTATCCGAATACCAATATATCAGAAAGTATGCAAGCCGACAGCTTTAAACTATGCACACATATAGTACCCGACATTCTATATTAATTTGGAGTAACTTATATACGTCAGTGCTACCAACATGATTCTAAGCCTGCTAAGGAGTCCAAATTTAAATACATGCAACTTCTATACTATAATTTGGATTTCAACCAAAGTTCGTGTGTGCTATGTGTACCATAACAGATATGACTATGCCGATTCTTAAGAGTAACCAGGGCTGCCAGGGCTCTATTTTTGTTACCCTAATATCAATATATCAGAAAGTATGCAAGCCAATAGCGTGGTGGCTCAGCGGTCTAGCTGTATGCCTCTCACCAAGGCGGTCCGGGTTCGATTCCCGGTCAATGCATGTGAGATTTTCGAAGTGAAATGCCATGTCCTGTGGTTCGGATTCCACGTAAAAAGGAGGTCCCGTGGCTCATGATCTCAAGATTAACGGTCACGTTAAACTACAAGCTTCCTTTTCTAAACTTTGCACACGTACAGTACCTGGCATTCTAGATTAATTTGGAGTAACTAATAGAGGCCTACGCCAGTGCTGCCAACATGATTCTAAGCCTGCTGATAGGTCCAATTTTAAAATGCATGTAACTTCTATACTAATTAATGGATTTCATTCAAAATTGGCACAACAATAGATCATATTATTTCAGATTATTTCTGACCATTGCATGCATGACATTGTTGCCAACATAATTTTACGCGCGCTGTTAGATCCAATGTTTAACTGCAAGTAACGTCCATGCTATTCATTGGACTTCAACCAAATTTTGTATTCTGTACCTTAATAGATGGAACTAAGAATATATTCAGTCACCAGGGCTGCCAACTGTAGTGCTCTATTAGGCTACATTATGCCAATTATACAGTATTTCGAACTAATTAGAAATTTCGATATTAGCAACTTAATTTCGTCATTATTCTAGATAGATTCATATAGATTAATCATTGGCATGAATCTTAAATTTTAAGAAAAGTAGGCTCTTTAGTTCGTTACGGAACTTCTTGTTGTATGAATACTGAGTGATATGGAGGGCAATTAATTAATGATTATTTCTGTGAAGAACTAAATAGCCTATTCTCACATAGCCTACATACTCTGGTGGTATATTCGATTTCAAAATTCTGCTGCCAAGTAAATAGATTTTCAATCTGATGGACTAAATAGCTTTAGGTAGGCCTATATGACCTACAGTGAGATAAAGTATAGGGAAATAAATTCAAACTTTATATCCAAACATTATTTTCATTTTGGACAATAAACGTAAAAATAATATTTTAAGAGAGCAAAATGGTCTTACTCTGGTTATAGTGCTTGCCCCATATTAAACCAATGCTTTCATCGTTGCAAAAAATAACTCACATTGGAAAACATGTTTCCAGTGACTCGGGATGAGGCGTCATTTGAAATTCATAATACAACACTAAACATTATGTACCTGAATAATAAGTTCATGGTTCATGGTACTGGGTTTTGAAATTTCTCAAAGACCAGTTCAATACAACATCCATGAGAGCAGTTCCTCTTCAGAAATCAACATGCGTATAATCTATAATTTACGGTACCCTAGAAACTCTAGAAAATTGGGACAGGGGACGTCGATGTTCCACCTCTTAAGACAATCATCACCACCAGTACTACAATAAAAATTATATACTTCAGTAGAGTATGCAACATTCAGTACCGATTGATTATGACTCCTCCTGTATAGGTGGCATCATTCTGTAACGAGTCACAGGAGTGCAATTTAAGGAAAATGGATGTACTGATAACGTTCTCAACGGCCCTTACCAGCAGATGGCGTTGTGGTTTACTAATCAGTTTGTCTGCCTTTCAAAAGGGATTGCCCGCTGCTAGAAACGTCACTGTGGTACAGACGAGGAGAACAAGTAGACATCACTCCACTAAGATGCTTCGTACAACCAACTGAGGGAATTTGAGAGGGGCAAAATTGTGTTCTTTCGGAGAACAAATGAGGCCCCAGTAGTGTCATCACGAGCCGCTAGGATTGGATGCCGTCATACGAGCAACTGGAAGGTGGAACGGAGCATCGTTGTGTTTACGATGAAAGCAGTTTCTACCTGACTACAATCGATGTTCGTTCGCGTGCACGATATTAATCTGGCGAGCGCCCTCTCGTGGAGTGCATTTGTCCAAGACACACTGGTCCCACCCCAAGCCCTACGGTATAAAATGCTCGTTCAACTTTGGTGCTTGTAAAGGGAACGCTGACCAACGCTTGGTACCTGCCGAATAATGTTCAACCTGTTCTTCTGCCGTTCTTGCAACGGGAAGCTGATATGCTCCTCCATTGGGGTAATGCTCCCCCACACACTGTCCGTGCAATAAAACGTGCTCGAAAGGACGGGCATCAACTTCCCTGGCCAGCACGATTTCCAGAATTGTTTCCAATCGAGAACGAGTGGTACATGATGGGACGATAAGTGACTAACTCAATTTGTCCACCTATAACTCTTAAAGCGTTGGGCGAACTGGCCGAACAGGCATGGAATAAAATATCAACTGCGTAAGAGAATTGCCGCCCTTGGAGAGTACACCGCGTGCTAGTAAGGATGTTTCAATAGGGATCCACACCTAGTATATGGAAGCCGCTTGACCTCATGGTCTGAAAATGTAATAATTACAAGTATTCCATATTTACTTCCCACATAAAGCTTGCGTGCATCGGAAACCTCCTAAAGGGTGTCCTGATTCTCCTTTAGCAGTGTATGTTAAGTACAAGCTATTACCGTAATTAAAGTATACATTAGTAGAGAACGGACACAATATTTGCAGCAGTTTAAATTGGCTTTTGAAACCGTCAGACGGCAACTTGGAAGAAAACTCCATCTATTGTGAAGGAAACTTCTGAAAGCATCTGATATTGCTATAACCTATCACGGAGAAGCTGTAGAGAAGGGATACTGACTTTCAAGTCTCTACAAGAAAACAGTGGGTCTGCACAGAGATTCTGTGAAGTAATTCGGGACCATTTTAGTTAAGAAATTATTTCCAGACACATTCCAGTGCGCTGGATAAAATTGAGTCAAGTTTGCTTAGCTTTAAGTTACATTCGTGCATTAGCTAATAGTTTGAATGAGTTAAACTGCTAGTGCGGGCTTGAAGGCTATTCAGATAGTAACCAAAAGTCACCCTAATTGGTGGAACTGGTGCACGTATGAGAAGTATTCTTCGACTGAAACGAGAGTAGGTGAGAAGAGAAGTTGTAACAAAAGTCGAGGAAAATGCATCGGGAATCTGGGATTGTTCATAAAGAGAATTCTACGACCATTATGCCAGTTACACATTGTACTCATGGAAGTGAGAACATCTGAGACCTTTCAGTAACATTTGACGTACTCTGTCGCCAAGGCGTGGTTCCAAAATCAATACCAGATACAATTGAAAAACTGTCGTAATGAGGATACATCTATTGTGGCTTCATTCTTAAGTTTTTTCCTGAGAATACTGTCTCAAAATCCTGGGTTTGGTTCTCGTATCTGTCAAGAACAGTAATTCTCACCTGGAGTCTGGAACTCGAGAGGAAAACTGGTTTGCATTCCAACCTCAGAAAGTAGATTTTCCTGATTTCCACTTTTATTTTAGGTAAATGTCGGGATGATACCTAGATTGGAACCACTGCCACCTCCTTCCCAATCCTAGACCAATTAAAAATGTGTATTCTTAAAGTTAATCTTCAATAAAGTTGCTGAAAATGTCGAAGTGGCCAGGACTCGAACAAGATTCCCAATTCGTATGTTCCACTGTTGAACCAAATGATCATTACGTATATTGCATGGCTAGCTCGCTGTGCTAAGACAGAAGGAAAAGGAACTTGCTTCCAGTTCCTTGATTGACTCCAAACACATGATATTAGCCTGAGAATCTACATCCTTATACTAAAACTTGTGTAGCCACTGGCCTGGCACAAGTCTTGGAAACTGACACCATTTGGGTGACTTGTATGTCAACGGTATCATTTCAGTAGCCTACCTCAAAACAGTAGGCTATTTTGTTTGGCAGGGCCAGTAATCGAACCGAGCCGCGGGTACTAGCTAAACAGGTTAACCACTACACCACTAGGTGTTCACATGCAACATAGGCTATACATACATACACACATACATACATCGAATCGAACTAGCGATCCATTGGGACGTCGGCCTCCCGTGACATTTCGGCTCGTACAGGGCGTGCTGCTAGGACAGTGATACGTGCGTGGAACCAGTGGATAGAAGAGTGGGGCTTCATTGAATACAACATGCGATTTCATCTCCTATATATTGAGGACTACCAGAACAAGAACCGCTACATTAGGGAGTTTTAAAGCCCGAGGTACTTCCCTCCTTCAGACAACGGCACACGCGATTTTTACCTGGGCATTGCCCACCCATATGTGGCGAGAAATGTGCAAAACTTCTTCGTAGAACGACGGGTTGCTTCTTTGGCTTGAATGCTCACCTGACATGTCGCCCGACGAACATGTCTGGGACATGGTTGATTGGTAACTTGTCTTCATGGTCCTCTAACAACCACTGTTATTGCTTTGTGTACTCGCATACAAATTGTGTGGAGGGAGATTTCTCAGAAACATATCCCGGCCCTTTTTGATTCAGGGGCACGACGTATAAGGGCCGTGATTACAGCACGTGTGGGCTTCACACCATATTAACTTCTTAAGGTGCTTGCAGGTTCGCTCCTGGCCGTGGTAGTGATTTTTCTATAGGCCAGAAAAATCACGATACGCATGTCATACGATGTTGGCATGTTAAAGAACCCATTTGAATTCAGTAGGCCATGTTCATAATGGCAAAATTAATCTCGGGATTTTCCGCCAACACAAAGTTCCTCATTTCTCTACTTGAAAGTGCTATCGTGTCAAGGAGCTTAGATATCTAACCTCCTTGACTTTCATAGCGTTCCAAGGAGTGATAACATTCGACATTGCAAGTTGCCCTCTGGGCGTCAATTAACAAAGCTTGCACCCTTACCCGAGGCCATACGATTTTATTATTTTTTTACTTCTTAAGGTCACAGATCATGTTAAGTTCTGTAATCCTAATCATTTGAGTAGTGCCATTTATCTAATCTGCGGTAGATATTTCATTTCAATCATATGTGTCCTTCTTGGCGTTGCGATTTTCACGAATGTTAGCGTATAGCACGCATGCAAAAGGCTCCATAAGACATAATATGCTGGCTGAAAGTTAACATGCTCGTTCTGAAATTATCCAGACTAATGATCACAGATATAAAGCACGAATTCTTTCTCTTCAGTGACTTTTAATGATTATATTTGGCAAAACACGGTTTCTTTCATTCAAGTTGTGAGAGATTAAGCTCTATTAATAGCACAATGGTATGAATATATCACATGTGCCACCTTGGATGCATCTACATCCAGCTGTGATCACGTACATACTGTTGCGTTGCCTCTTTAGCCAATTTTCGTCTATGAAAAAAAAACCGCTTATGAGATCCCCTTTTGTCCGAGTGTGTGTGCGTGTGTGTGTCCGTAATTAAACCTAAATGGCTGGAGCGATTTCAATGAAACTCGGTAAGGACATAGTACTGTTTTCTCCGACCCCTACCTTGCAATTCAAATGTTATTATGTCTGACCAATTAAGCATGGCGGCTGTGCAAGATATTTCTCCGGCATTCCAAATCTCCGAAAATTTACTGATGTCACCCTAAAATTTTGTACTAGAAGTTCACCTATGTGTTTTTCAAAAACCTGTTAACTACAAAACGAACATGGCGGCCAAGCAAATTTGAAACATTTAAATTGTATTTTCTCTCGATTTCACCATCCGTGCGCAGTGAAACATGGTACAGCAAATGTTTATACACATTGTAATGCACTGATATGTAATTTAGTTCAATTGTTTACTTAACCTCAAGATGGTAGCTGTGCGAAATTTCAAAATTAAGTTTTCATTTCTTGTTTCCTAATCATGCGAACGAAATCAACGTTTGAATAATGTAGGCTACCTACGCAATAATCGTCATCTAATAGTACATAACTCTATGGCCTTCATATATAAAAATCCAACATGGCGACCATCTGAAATATTTAGATGGCTCTCAATATTTACTAATATATGACAGCAATCAAAATAAATTTCTGTATGTTGTTAAAGGCTATTAACATAAGTTCACCTGTGGAACTTTCAATAACCTGGTGAGCACAAATTCAACATAGTGGCGATGCGGAATTTAAATACTCGTATTTAAATGGACATTTCTCGCGATTTAACCATCCGAGCGCAGTGAAACTTGGTACGGTAAATGCTTATAGAAATTTTCATCTACTGACATCTATTTTTTTGGAATTGTTATCATAACCTCTAGATGGTGGTTGTGCGAAATTTTAAAATCTCGTTTTTATTTATTGTGTCCTAATCATGCGATTGAAGTTTGAATAATAAACCTAAGACCAATAGCACACCGGGGCGAAACACTGTCATTTTGTTGAGTTATGCCGGAACATTTAGCACAATTTGTGTTTAAATATATAATGGCTCAACGGACAATACATATTTTTCTTTTGAAAATTATATATTCAATGCCAAGGTAAGGTTATAATTGCTTTGGAGTGGAGTTTCGACTCCCGTAGTGCACTGGCTTTGCTCGTGACGTGGATACATATGTATCAAATACGTCTTGCAATGGCCTTCCCAGTGTGTGCTAGACAGTGTCTTGGTGAGGTGTGCTTTAAACCAACTGAAGAGCCCAATAGCACACCGGGGCGAAACACTGTCATTTTGTTGAGTTATGCCGGAACATTTAGCACAATTTGTGTTTAAATATATAATGGCTCAACGGACAATACATATTTTTCTTTTGAAAATTATATATTCAATGCCAAGGTAAGGTTATAATTGCTTTGGAGTGGAGTTTCGAGTCTCCCATAGTGCACTGGCTTTGCTCGTGACGTGGATACATATGTATCAAATACGTCTTGCAATGGCCTTCCCAGTGTGTGCTAGACAGTGTCTTGGTGAGGTGTGCTTTAAACCAACTGAAGAGCCCAATAGCACACCGGGGCGAAACACTGTCATTTTGTTGAGTTATGCCGGAACATTTAGCACAATTTGTGTTTAAATATATAATGGCTCAACGGACAATACATATTTTTCTTTTGAAAATTATATATTCAATGCCAAGGTAAGGTTATAATTGCTTTGGAGTGGAGTTTCGAGTCTCCCATAGTGCACTGGCTTTGCTCGTGACGTGGATACATATATATCAAATACGTCTTGCAATGGCCTTCCCAGTGTGTGCTAGACAGTGTCTTGGTGAGGTGTGCTTTAAACCAACTGAAGAGCCCAATAGCACACCGGGGCGAAACACTGTCATTTTGTTGAGTTATGCCGGAACATTTAGCACAATTTGTGTTTAAATAATAAACCTACGGAATAATCTTCATCTAATAGTACATAACTCTATGGCCTACATATCTATAAATCCAAATGGCGACTATCTGAAATACTTACTCAGTTCTCAATATCTACGAAACTATTACAGCAATCAGACTAAAAGCTTGTATGATCATAGAGGCAATTAACATCAGTAGGATATATGAAAATAGGCTATTTAGTTCTTCACGGAAATACTTGTTATTGTATATGATAGTCCCATAGATTATTTTGTACTGAACAACAATTTTTAAACTGTTGTTAAAAATATGAAAAATATTAAACCTTAACAATGGCCACCTTAGGTTTAACTAACTTGCTCAAACATGCGTACACATATATATGCAGTATGTTGTGGTAATTCTTGCTTTATGGAGCGGAACATGGAGGTCATATGCCCCCAAATCATTCATACATACGTACATTGATAGGCTAGATACATGTTAGCTGTGGACGATGCTGTTCATCTCACTCAAGGCTTGTCTCCCCTTTAACACGATCTCATTTTAATTTGGCTCTTGTCTCTCTGTTTGTGGTTGTCTTCAAGACACCCACTGGGCAGGGAGAGGCAGTGGAAGGGGGTGGTCAGTTTAAGGGAGGTAGATTGCTGCAGCCAGTGATGAGATGACCTAGGTGCCGGCTTGTGGCTAGCTGGCCGCCTCCAAATCAATACATTTGAGCCACGAGACAGTACGAAGCAACAGCTCTGCTCATAGTCCATTTACTAATATCTACTTCGCTGTTTCTTGCCCAGACATATTCATTAAAACCTCCCACTTAATACGCTAACATTTTATCAAAAATTAATCACTATAATTATAGGGTTAGCCCATCAAAAATATCTTCGTATTCGTCGAAGATGTCGACAATCAGTGTTCACCCTGGAGAATAGTGAAAGGGGTCTCATAAGACAACGCATTAATCATTGAGATAGTGGTTGATACCAGATTCTATGTCTTACACCAACAATACATATTTCAAGTACGAACTTAGAATTGTTTTAGCCTATTTTCATCATATAAAATATAGGCTTAAGGGATCGACTTTTGACCGTGTGTCCATCCCCCTCAAATAGCCTTTGATCGTCTGGACCGATGTTAATAAAATTTAGAAGTATGTTACCTCCACCTCTCGACACTCTAACGGTTCCTTTTATCTTTCCATTATCATCACCAATCCAACATGGCAGCCATGCGAAATATTTTACCAGTGTTCAATATCTACGACATTATTGCAGGAATTAACCTGAAATTTTGTGTGATGATACAGAACTCTATAGTATATTCAAATAAGTGACTTTCAAGATACTGATGAACACTAACACAATATGGCAACTACGCAAATTTCAAAAACACTGGCGGAAATATATCCCAACACCATGAAATAAGGAAAGTAGAGTACGGAAAGTTTGGCAATACATTTGGCGAGGTAACATATTTGATTGATTAAAGGTAGGCTACAAGACAACAGGTTAATGTCCGCGCGAGAAAAACCATCACAAATGTGCCATGCTGGTCCATTAATAACCGGAATATTCGCCAGAATGTTGAATACAGGCATGCAAACGTGCATGCATTGTGACGTACAGGTGCTGTATGTCAGCTTGTGGGATGGAGTTCCATGCCTGTTGCACTTGGTCGGTCAATACAGGGACGGTTAATGAAAGTTGTGGATGACGCTGGAATTGTCGTCCTATGATCACCCATACGTGCTCGATTGGGGACTGATCGGGGGATCAAGCAGGCCAAGGCAGTATGTCGACACACTGTAGAACACGTTGGGTTACAACAGTGGCATGGGGACGTGCGTTATCCTGTTGGAAAACACCCCCGAGAATGCAGCACAATAGGTCGAATCACCAGACGGACGAACACATCTGCAGTCAGGTTGCATGGGATAACCACGAGTGAGCTCTTGCTGTCATAGGAAATTGCTCCCCAGACAAAAACGCCCGGTGTAGGCCCAGTGTGTCCACGCCGCAGACAGGTGGAATGCAGACGCTCACCTGGCCTCCTTCTAACCAACACATGGCCATCACTGGCACCAAGTCAGAATCGGTTTTCATCGGAAAACATAACGGACCTCCACTCCATCCTCCAATGAGCCCTCGCTTGACACCACTGAAGTCGCAGACGATTATGTTTTGGGGTAAGTGGAATGCACCCCTCAGGGCGTCTTGCTTGAAGCTGTCTTTCAAGTAACCGATTTCGAACAGTTCGTTGCGTCACTGTGGTGCCAACTGCTGCTGCCGACGCCGTCCGATGCACCAAAGCCATACGCCTAATACGGCGGTTCTCCCTCTCGGTGGTGCCACGGGGACGTTTGGAGCCCGGTCTTCTTGCGACCGTACCTTCTCGTGACTACTGCACTGCTGCCAGCACGCATGCACAGTGGAGACATTCCTGCCAAGTCGTTCTGCTATAGCGCGGAAGGAAAATCCACCTTCACGTAACTCTATTAAACGGCCTCGTTGAATCGCAGTGAGCTGTTAATACTGGCCTCTTCGTCGTCGTAAAGGCATTCTTGACCCACTCACAGTCACACCGTCCAATCTAACAGGGAACTAACGCTATCACACAGTACAGCCAGTATTTGAAGAAAACTTGATGTCCAACGTCATGAGGCCACTACTAGCGCCATGCTAATGTGATTTGCGGGAAATTTGAATAAACGCCATCTTTCAGATGTATAAACATGCCTACCAACGTTTGTCAATCTAGTACAACCCTTTCTTGGTGTTGGGATATTTTTTCCACCAGTGTATTTAATTTGACTTTCCTTGTGATCTAATCATCGGAGATCAATGCAACTTGGAACAGCGAATCCTCGTTGCTCATACTAGCGTCTAATATTGTTCAATTTTTATTTTTAAAAGTTCAACATCGTGACTGTGCAAAATTGCTTGAACATATTGTTATTTCCCATATCCTATTCGAGAAATTGACGTGAAACATTGTACATTACTATTATCTATATCTGTTGTTGTTGTTGTTTGAGTCTTCAGTCGTTTGATTGGTTTGATGCAGCTTTCCATGCTCTCTGTCCTGTGCTAATCAGTCCATCTCTACGGTACATAGCTACCACATCCTACATCTGAGGCAATCTGTTGAACATATTCTAATCTTGGTCTACCCTTAGAGCTGTTATCCTCGACCCTTCCTCCCAAAACCAAGTTTGCTGTTCCTGGGTGTTTTAGTATGTGTCCTACCAACCTATCTGTTTTCTTCATTAGCAGTTGCCAGCAACATCTCTCCTCGCCCACTCGTCTTAATTCCTCTTCATTTGTCACTCTATCTACCAACCTGATCTTCATCACTTCCATGGTTCTGCTAATTCTTGAGGTATCTTGAAAATATTTTGAGTTATTCATTATCATATTCTATATTTGAAAGATGGCCACCGCGCGTTGTATTTAGTGCGTTATTCTTATGGCTTATTTCAGCAAATTCTCTTACATGGTCCTTCTTTCTTATTAGGTTTCATTCTAATTGCGCAATTACATTCTGAATGATTAACTATTACGTTTCAATAATACGGCTAGCCGTCTTCTTGAAAATTTAGAGTCGCTGTTGTTTTGCTTTGGTCATACGTTACTTCAGGTAGGTTTCCAGCTAATTACGAATTTTCGTTAATGTAGTTCTAAAATGTAGAAAGCTATTTATTTAAAAATATGAAATTTCAGGTTGGCCACTGCGTGCTATATTGTGTGTGATAAACTCATCACTAGCGCTGCTGAAGCTCCTTTTATAATACTCCTCTTCTACCAATGTTCGCCTCAATTGTGCTATAACATCCTGAGAACCAATCAGTGTATTTTAATAGAAAACCTAGCGACCATCTTGAAATTATGGAGTCACTGTTCATTTGGTTTGGACATACGAAGCGTCTTATAAGGCTGTGTTTTATGAATGAGTTTCGTTATTTTTATTTTAGGAAAGTAATGAATTTATTTTGAAATTTAAAGAAGGCCGCTGTGTGCTATATTCAGTTTGATAATGTTCTGACTAACGCAAGTGAGAGATCTTATATGATACTCATCTCTTGGAAATATCTGTCTTCATGACCCAATTTCATTCTGAGGGTATCGAAAATATTGTTCTACTATTTCGCGCTGCCCCTATCTTGAATGTATCTGTTAGTTTACACAGTCATACAAGGCCACATATACGGTCCTACCGTATGACTGATTTTTGTTACTGTAGCTCCTTAGTGTTGATAGTTATTTCTTTAATATGTTATAATTTCAAGATGGTGGTTGTGCGTAATATTCATGCTCATATATTCATAACATTGGTAACTGTAGGTCCTTATATAAAACTATCATAGTGCCAAGTACTGTCAATATTGATTCATTGGATCATAAGTTATGGATTTTAATGCTTGCATGATTCGAATGACCGCCATCTTGAATTGGTTTGGCTGATGGAATTCTAGCTCGGGTGAAAGACGCTTCCTATATTTTTTTTAGCGTATGGCTTTTAGTGCCGGGAGTGTCCGAGGACATGTTCGGCTCGCCAGTTTTGTAGCTGCTTCGAGACGGACACCCAATGGGTGAGCTACAAGTACCGTTGGGGAGGGAAGGAGGGAAGTTGGAATGTAAGGACGAGGAGTTGGAAGGTAGCGGCTGTGGCCTATAGTTAGGGACCAACCCCGGCATTTGCCTGGAAGGAAGATGGGAAACCACAGAAGACCTTCTTCAAGGTTGCCGGCGGGGGGATTCGAACCTCCTCGCCCCCCGGATGTGAGCGACTGCCATCAGTCATGCCGTAACCACCACGGCTAACTCACCCGGTGCTTCCTATATTAAGCCATGCATTCACAATACTTGGTAGAGATCCAATGATTAGTTTAGTCGTAATTTGATTTAAACTTTTAATATTTGGGTGGCCCCATTTTGTTTTGGATAAGACGGCGGCGATCTAAAACCTTACACGGAAGTGGAGCTACCACTGTACAAAATTTGGTTGGGGGGACAGACATACACACACAGACTCACGGACATTTTTATGTTTTGAAAAATGTGAAAGTAGGCTAAACATTCTGTGGTATATATGCTCATACAAACAGACAATTATTTCAATGGATATGTGAAGTAAACAATTTTACAATGCTCAGTTGTGGCTGCATCAGTATAGCTTCATTTCCGTGTGACCAGAGTCTGTGAAGGCGTATGTATGATAATTAAGGTGGTAAGTTTTAATGCATCAATCTGTAAGACTACACAGGTTATATCTCATTTAATGGGTTGTGCTTATGGAGTATCTTAAATGAGTTGTTTTGTCTTGCTGGTCTTACATTATTGTAAAATAGTTTTCCTCTGTGTGGAAATGTGGTTATGAATTATTGGAGAAGTTCACTCCGGTCCAATATACAGACAAGTAGCTTGGCACTGGCTGGATTTCAAGTGATAGTCACAGTAGAGATACTAGAAGCAATCATCAACGACGACCATTGCTGACATTTCAAGTTTACCCATCCTTCCGTACTTCCTTTTGAAGAAGATTTTTTTGTATTTGAATATATTATTTGACTGTAGTATATTTTCTTAATTTAAATGCATAATTTAGATCTATGAACTTTTTTATTTAATTTTAGCACCACGTCTTTTTCTTAATTATTTTAATGCACATTGTACGGATATCCTTTTCTTGTTTCATTTTCTGTTACTCTCTTAAAGGATTACTTAAAAAAATCAAAGTTAGATAAATACTACAATGCTTTCTTGTATTACATAATCTTTTATTAAGCTGTTTTTGTTTTCACTAGTGATTTCGCTTATGAAGGCTACGTTTATCCCTAACATATTTTAATTAACACATTTTCTTAATGATAGAGTCTCGAGTAAATAACAAGTAGTTCAATGAAGAACTAACGCCTATTTTGATATATCCTACTTTTGTTAATTGCCTCTATCAACATACAGTTTGATTGTTTTAATAGATTCGTAGATATTGAGAACCGTCTAAATATTTCAGTTGGTTGCCATGTTGGATTTTTATTTATGTACTATTACATGAAGATTATTGTGTACGTGTGACATTCAAACTTCAATCGCATATTTAGGACAAAAGAAGCAAAAACGAGATTTTGAAATTTCGCACAGCTGGCATCTTGTGGTTATGAAAATTATTTAAATAAATTAGATGCCAAGGATTGACATTTGTATAAGCATTTAACGTACAAAGTTTCACTACACTCGGACGGTTATATCGCGAGAAACGTTCATTTAAATATTTATAATTTGCGTCGCCGCCATGTTGGATTTGTGCTCTCCAGCTTACTGAAAGTCTTAAAGGTGAACTTTTGCTTATAGCCTCTATGAACATACAAAATTTCAGTTTGATTGCTGTAAAAGATTCGTAGATATTGAGAACCGCCTAAATATTTCGGATGGTCGCCATTTTGGATTGTTATATGTATAGGCCAAGTTATATACTATTAACGGAAAAGTATTGCCTAGGTTCATTATTCAAACTTTCACTTCGATCGCATTATTACGACACAAGAAATAAAAACGTAATTTTAACATTTCGCACAGCCGCCAACTTGGTGTTATGTAAACAATTGAACTAAATTAGATGTCAGTGCATTACAATATGTATAACCATTTACTGTACCAAATTTCACGGCGTTAAGATGGTTAAATCGCGAGGAAAGTCTATTAAAATGTTTCAACTTCGCTTGACCGCCATGTTCATTTTGTACTTTACAGGTTTTTGAAAGTTACATAGGTAAACGTGTAGCAGTGCCCTTTATCACCGTACAAAATCTCAGGGTGATATCAGTAATCGTTTCGAAGATACAGAATGCCAGTAAAATATTTTGCACAGCCGGCCATTTTGAGGTTATGTACACAATTGAACTAAATTAGACGCTAGTGCATTATAATGTGTATAGACATTTGCTCTACCAAGTTTCATTACATTTGGATGGTTAAATCGCGAGAAAGGTCTATTTAAATGTCTCAAATTCGCTTGGCCGCCATGTTGGTTTTTAAGTTACCAGGTTTTTGAAAGTCTCATAGGTGAACGTTTTGTAGTGCCATTTATCACCGTACAGTATTTCAGGGTGATATCGGTAATAGGTTCGGAGATATTGAATGCTGGTGTATTATTTCGCACAGCCGCCATGTTGGATTGGTGAGACGTGATAAAATTTGAAGGGCACGGTCGGGGTTGGCCGAAATGTTGCTATGACCTTACCGAGTTTCATTGAAATCGCTCCAGCTGTTTAGAATTTCTTAGGGGGACACACACACGACACACACACGCACATACGCACACACATACACACACACACGGACAAAAGGTGATCTCATAAGCCTATTTTCTTCATAAAATGAAAATAGGCTAAAAATGGTAATTAATGGAGTGAAGTTGGAGTAGAAACATTTGTGGAAGATGTAGAGAGAGAGAGAGAGAGATGGTGTGTTTAGAAATATCCTAGTAGAAAGAATAGTTGTGGTGAATTGTTTTCTGAATTGAAATCTCTACTTACTATTAAACAAAGTCCCCGATTCTTGGATATTACGGGTAAACTCGAGAGCCACTAGATGGATTTTGATGCGGTTTTCACCATTCTGTAAAGGATATCTCGAGGATGATTTCTGTAGAAAATTATAATTTTATTAATGCAGCCAATGGCCATGTACTTTTCTTTTCAGGACGGGTCAGGGAAGGGATATTGAAAGGAAATTGGCCGTGGACCTATTGAAAGGAACCGTCCCGGTATTTGCCTGGTGGTGAAAATGGGAAACCACGAAAACCATTTTCAGGACGGCCGAGGTCGAATCGAACCCACGCTCTCCCGATGCCAGCGAGGCACGAGGTAGCGCTTTAACGCTCTCGGCCACCGCGGCCGGTGTGTAGAAAATTATTTATTTATGATCACAGGAAGCCGAGCAGTAACGATTTCAGTAGAAAAGTTGAAAAAAAAACCTGGCGTCCAGCGCTTTGTAATCTTACGCTGGGCAAACCGTTAAAAATATCTAAATACTATCAGCATGACGAATAGAAGGAGAAAGTGAGAAGACTCCTGAAGTTCAAGCGCGCCCCGCCAGGCAGCGCTAGAGTGGGTAAGTTCCACGCTGGCGGGGTCAGCTGTTCTTAGGGATGGTGCTAAGGGAAACGAATTACTTTGTAACTAGTACTCTTTTAAAAAGTAATTAGCGGTTACAATTAAAATAGCACGGCAGGGCACAATGGAAAATATAATTCATGGAAATAAGAACTACGGTCTTCATTGCATGTTACGGAACGCACAGATTCCTGGAGTATACAGAAACAGATAAAAACCACGGCTAATCCCCAGCATATTAAAACAAGCACACATAAACTATTTAAAGTAACTCTCTACTTGCCAATTCATTTTGTCGGCTACGGTACTGAACTTTCGAAAGCTTGCGTGAAGACTTGGCGGATGTTCGAGATTGCAAATCTCGGCGGATTTCCTTCGTTCTGAAGATGAATCGGCACCCAAAATAAACAAGTCTAGGGATAATATCCATGACACGCTGAAGACAGCAGCCAGCTCCTGAATGATCAACTGAAATTGTTCCTTTGGAATTGATACAATCATAAATATTTCGCTCCACATCGATTTTGAGTTTAATTTTCTGGTAATTACTTTCTCGGCCTGGAAAAGAATGCCACATACACTTCTCGAAGGACGTGTTATATACACTTCATTGTTCATCTTAGGGCACCTTTTTTAGTTTCTTTGTTGCTTTCTCTTAGCAACAATTTAGTCGTATTTCCGTTTATTCCTGATGAAGAAAGACATGGTTTCTTTCGTAACGCGTCGAGTTTGAATAAATAAAACACGGCATAAGCCCAAGATTCTACATTATGGATAAAATGGTATTAGTTGCGTTTGACATTAACCATACCGTACATAAAACATCACAATAAATTGGTTGAAAAACTGAATCCAGATAGCTTTAAAACCCATCATTTTGCACCAAATTATACAAAAGTTATTGTGAAGTTATGAATGCATTTGCGGTAGCCCTGCGGGAGACGTAATCGGGCTAGGCTATTGCGTTTTTAAATTAGCTCCCGTTTCAGGGTTTTTAGGTTTTAAGTGCGAATAGTTCGTTTAATAGTTGTAAAACAGTAAGGAGAGTATGTTTTGGGTAGGTTTTGAGTTGAATTAAAGTTTATGTCGAGCTGAGAAGTGAATTTGGTATAGCTTAAAGTGTACGTTTTTTGGTCTGATCTGTTTCCTCTCAATTTGGTTAATTAAAGCTTAATAATTGAGTTTAAATACCGGTTTGGTGACCCATCGTCCCAGGCAAGCCGATAACACCTGTAACTACTCAGGCAGATAGCTCACTTAGTCGTAATTTGGAAGTTATTGTGAAGTTATGAATGCATATGCGATGATGATGATAATTGTTGTTTTAAGGGGCCTAATATCGAGGTTATCGGCCCCTGATGAAATGAAATGACGTGAAATGAAAGGATGAAGATAAAAAACAGCTCACTGCTATGGATGAAACGAAAATGGTTTAGATAAAAAAGACAGTGAGCCCCAACAACTATGCCTTATGCAGCAGAGAAAATACTTACAAAAAGGAACTCAGATTGAAACTACTCACCAAATGGAGAGCGGTAATACGTACATAAAGGAATTTTGAACGAAAATACTCGAAAAGGAATAGATTGAAAAATACGCACAAAATGTAGGTTAAGTCCAAAATACGTACAAAATGCAACGTACAGTCGAAATACCTACAAAATGCAAGTGAAATCAAAATACTTACAAAATGCAAATGAGATTGAAAATACGCACAAAATGTAATGGAGATTCAAAATACCCACAAAATTGCAATTGAGACTTAACTACTTGAACAAAGCGGGGTAGGTTGAAAATACAAAATGCAATTGAAATTGCTTACAAAATGTATGGTAGATTCAAACTTCTCATTAGGATGGACAATACTTACAAAATGCAATTTAGATTGAAATTAATTACAAAATGTAATTTAGATTCAAAATACCCACAAAATTGCAATTGAGACTTAACTACTTGAACAAAGCGGGGTAGGTTGAAAATACAAAATGCAATTGAAATTCAAAAAACTAACAAAAGCCCCGGCCCGGATATTGAAAGACATACTAAAAAGCAATTTAGATTGTCAATCCTTACAAAATGCAATTGAGATTGAAAAACACACACAAAATGCAATCTAGATCGAAAAGACTTACAAAATGCAACGTAGATTAAAAATACCTACCAAAAAAATCCTAAAAGGGAATTTAGATACACGGGGAACCAAGTAACAAAAACAGTGCGGGAATCTGAAAGAGAAAAGGAAATATAAGGAAAAGAGGAGAGGATTATGAGGAGAAGGGAGGGGAGAGGGTCCGCCCCAAAGGGAAGGGACAAAAGGGGAAAACGGACCCAGCTCAGGAATCCCTCGGGGTCGCCAACTCCCGAACTCACCAGCCGGGAGCCCCTGAGGGTGTAGCATTATCTAGGGTGCACCAGAAGTGGTGGGGCTACATACACCCTGAAATGCAAATGCGGTAGCACTGCCGGAGACGTAATCGGGCTAGGCTATTGCGTTTTTAAATTAGCTCCCGTTTCAGGGATTTTAGGTTTTGAGTGCGAATAGTTAGTTTAATAGTTGTAAAACAGTAGGGAGAGTATGTTTTGTATAGGTTTTAACTTGTATTATGGGTTATGTCGAGCTGAGAAGTGAATTTGGTTTAGCTTAAAGTGTATTTTTTTGGTCTGTTTTGTAGCCTGGATTTATTAAGTTTATTGTGCTGCTAGCGTGATTAAAAGCTGTAGGATTTGATGTAGAGTGCTAGGATTGCGTGGGGAAAGTGTTGGTGAGAGGGAGAGGAGTGAGGGGGTGGGTTTATGGAGTTGTTGCTTGTTTTTCAACTGCTGTTTTTTGATGGCGTGCTTGTAGTGCCTACAACCCAGGTACAGGTTGATGGAGATTATCGCTTGCAGTGCTTGTAGCGGCGGGACCACAAACTACCGTGCTATAATGGCGGAGTCCTCACACTAGTTCCTTCTATTCGTCATGCTATCAGTATAAGAATTGTTCAGCATGAAAAGTTCTACAAAAAAGTCCGGGAGAGCATATGTCTATCTTCAATACATCGCCCACTATAAGTGTTTTTACGTTTAAATTTATTCTAACCATGTCCATTCAACTACTGAGGTGGCAGTTTACGAGCTAGCTAAGGGCGAGTCTATCATCCTTGTTATAGCCTAGCTAGCGGGCGAACCTATTTCCCCAGATACAGCCAGCAGCAAACCGTTGAGTCATGTTGAGTTAAGACTTCTGAGAAGGGTGGTTAAGTATGGAATTTCCCTGGAAGTGCAACTCGGGTTTTCTTCATTTCGCCTGTGAAACACAGTCAAGTTAAGATTGAACGGAAGGGGGATTTGAGTTTCATTCACCTCGCCATTCCCTGGAAGTGCAACTCTCATTTCGCCTGTGAACTTTTCGTTCCGAAAAAATTCACGTTCAATTTAAGATTGGACGGAAGGGGTATTATATTATATTAAATTTTATACTGATTGGCGTATAATCTTTACTTAGTATAAAACAAAGTCCCCAATTCTTGGATGTCATGGGTAATCTCGAGAACCACTGAATGGATTTTGATGCGGTTTTCACACCATTCTGTAAAGGATATCTCGAGGAAGGTTTGTGTAGAAAATAATTTATTTATAACCGAAGGAAGTCAAGCACTAACGATTTCAGTGAAAAGGTCGAAAAGAGACTGGCGTCCTGTGCTTTTTAAGCTTACGCTGGGCAAACCGTTAAAAATATCTATGAGTGTAAGAATTGTTCAGCATGAAAAGTTCTACAAAAAAGCCCGGGAGAGCATATCTCTATCTTCAATACATCGTCTACTATAAGTGTTTTTACGTTTTAATTTTTTCCAACAATCTCTATTCAGTTACTGAGGCGACAGTTTACGAGCTAGCTAGGGGCGAGTCTATCACCCCAGTGACAGCTTAGCTACCAGACGAGCTTATTGCCCCAGATACAGCCAGCAGCAAACTGTCGAGTCGTGTTGAGTTAAAAAATTTAGAGAAGAGTAGTTGTGTTTGGAGTTTCCCTGGAAGTGCAACTCGGCTTTTCTTCATTTCGCCATTGAACTTTTCGTTCCGCAATATTCACAGTCAAGTTAAGATTGGACGGAAGGGGGATTTGTGCTTCATTCACCTCGCCATTCTTAAATCACGTCTGACAAGGATTTGTTGCACATGCATCTCCATGATAATATAATTAATAGTCCAGTCAGTGATTTTAACCCATCATGCCGAGACGTAAAACGGATATTGGTCGTTGTTCATTGACATTAAAAAAAGGGCTTATCACGTAATGCATTCATAACTGTTCCCGAGCGAAGCCGGGTCGGGTTGCTAGTGATTATATAATTATTACAATTAACAAATTTGAGTAGGCAATGATCAGACTGATCATTGTGGCTTCATGTTCTTTATAAAAGGTAGCCACTTGTGAGGTTGCCAATTTGCAACTCAATGAATAACCATAACATTTTAGGATTGTTTAAATATAAATGTTACTTTTGTTCGGCGCCCATCATTTTAATAAATGGTACAAATGAATGACGGCGCGCGAATCGTTTCAATACAGTCCCGTATGCGTCCATATACCGTTCATCTGACTGCGATGAAACTTTGATGAGTTGTTCTGCTTACTCCTGCGAATGTTGCAGATTTAGTAAATCTATTTTACAACGGTTGCGCACGAGTAGATTCAACTAATGAACGACAGCGCGTGTATAGTTTCAACAAAGTCTCCTATGCGTTCTTATACCATTCATTTGATTGTGATGAAATTTTGGTGAGTTGTGCACACTACTGCAAACGTTTATGAATTTGTAAATCCATTTTTCAATAGGTGGTGCACGAGTAGATTCAAAAAGGAGTGACGGGGCGTGAATACTTTCAACCAAATCCCGTATGCTTTTATATAGCCGAATGCGATGAAACTTTGGTGAGCTGTTGTGTACTCTCTTGCAAAGGTTTCTGACTTAGTAAAGCCATATTATAATAGGTAGCGTACGTGTAAATTTAACAAATGGGTGACGGCGTGCGAATTGTTTCAACCAAGTCCCATATGTGTTCATATACCATTCATTTGATTGCGATGATCCTTTGGTGAGTTGTTGTGAACGCTTCCACGACTCTTTCTAAATTAGTAAATCCATTTGACAAAAGTTTAGTGGCAGTTAACGCCAAAAGAAAACAATGTTGTGTATCCAATAGTACTTTAACAAACAAAGTTACAACGTCAACACTTTATTTGCTTGGCATTGCAACGCATGCCGGATACAGCTAGTATTATGATAGAGGAAGTTCACTATTGGTGAGTTAATTGTGAGGTTTTATGGAGAGTTCACCCCCTTTCGCTCTACTAAAAACACACCCTGTCGAAAACAAGACACAACTTAGCGATACAGCCAAGCTAGATAAAAAAGGGGGGAAAATAGCTGTGTTTATAGGTAAATGTTATTTGGATCAGGTGTACTATGTACATTTTTCTGCAATAAACCTAGGCCGATATCGCGGCAGTATTAAAGGTGTCGGGACGTCTTCAATAGACCGTGTACCGCTTAGTATAAATGACTTTTTTTTAGCCCATGCGTGGCGAAGATAGTTCCACGGTCTTTAGTAGTTGCAGACTCCTGCATTCAATAGCATACACTCTTATCTGGACTTGGCAAAGTCACACAAATGTACATGGCACTGACCTCTGGAAGAACATAGCAACTAAAGGGGGAGGAAGGGGAAAACCAGTTCAACCCAGCTAACACTCGGGGTTAGTCGACTATAACTGGTATCTAAGGAAACACGCAACTGCTTCAAGTTCCAGTTAAGGAGACAACTCGATAAGTATAAGCTTGTATTATTTCAGTATAACCATAGTTGATTTTGTAAAACCATATAATCACCCCTAACAGACAAATTCCGGATTTTCATCACTATTTTAGAAGTTTACCTAACATTAGATATAGCCTACCATATTTAACATACACCGACTGTTGCATTACCAACATTGCAACTAAATAATTGTACATATTGTATATATTTTTCACCTGTATTCTCAAACATAGATGTTATAGCCTAAGTGTAATGGATCTGATGATGATCGCTTGACGATCGAAACTGGTCATCCTAGTGTATTTATTAATCTTATGTAATTTATTTCAGGATCAGGGCATAACCCAGCTCTATTTGGGTACATTCGTGTTGACCGACTGAAAAGCACCAAACTTTTGTTATTGGCGATTTAAGAAAATGAAAATATTAGAGGTATGATTAGACATGGAATATTTAGAACAACTAATCATCTTCTTGAATTGTTCAAAAAATTATTGTGATGCAAGAAAAAGTAGATGTTGAAGTTTTCTATTTTTGTCAACAATATATTGCGAGTGAATGAAGATGAATAATTGTCCTAAGCTCAGCTGACACTATTATAAAGCGATTGTACAGGAGTTATACTAAGCTCAAGTTATGGAATATAAGGAATTCGAAGGATATATGTGGGAAATGTTGAAGTGTTAGAACAACAGTAAGAATTGTTGATGATGTTGCAACAATGGATACATTTTGTAAGTTTATAGTCGTTGTTAGACAAGTCTCGTTGACTGAAATTGTAATGGGTGTTGCTCCCAAAATCTGAAAGAAATTACATGAGATTAATTATTATTACACTTAAATGATTAGTTTCAACGGTCAAGTGATCATCACTTCCTTTACACTCACGCTATTAATGTGTATCTACGAATGTATGAGTTAAGGTATATACACCATATTCATTATTTTAGTTGTATACGTTTCTTGTTAACTTGTGTAACTTGTCAGGTTTGCTAGTTTGTGATCTTTTGCTGTGATATGTTAGTGGCTATTGACCTTCAAGTTTACCTGTTTGGTGCGGTAGACTGTAATGGCTAGTGTTCTGACAGATGTGGGTTTAATGCAATTAGCTGATTATTTAGGCGATGTGGAGGTCTTTCTCGTCCAGCTTCTGCGAAAATAACTTGCTCTTGCTCATAAAATCTTACGGTGTTAGAGAAAACCATCCCTCCTGGAAAGTGTGTAACATTTCAATTCATACCATCTGTAACCACGGGACAAATTCAACATCTAGATGTGTATTTATTTCCTTGCCTACAAAACATATTATCACACCATCTGCAGCTACGATTCTTAGATGTTATGGGTAAACTCGAGAACCACTGGATGGATTTTGATGTGGTTTTCACTATTCTGTAAAGGATATTTCGAGGACGATTTCTGTAGAAAATAATTTATTTATGATCAAAGGAAGCCGAGCAGTAACGATTTCAGTGGAAAAGTCGAAAAAAAACCTGGCGTCTGAGCGCTTTGAAAGCTTACGCTGGGTAAACCGTTAAAAATATCTATATACTATGAGTGTAAGAATTGTTCAACAAGAAAAGTTCTACAAAAACATCCACAAGAGCATATGTCTATCTTCAATACATCGCCCACTATACGTGTTTTTACGTTTTAATTTCTTCCAACCATGTCCATTCTGTAACATGTTTTTCTAGGGGGTTTTATGCCACTAACACAAGTTAGTAGGACTATATCATATTTGTTAAACGCGGCAATAATCCGGCCAAGTTAAATTATTTCAGTTTATTCAATTTTATATTTCATATTATTATTATTATTATTATTATTATTATTATTATTAATATTTATTACGTCATTTTTTTGGAGCTTTTAAATTTGGAAGATTACAGGTAGGATTTCTACTAGTAGAAATCCGTATCTATATTGGATGATTCCAATATATAAATTGCACGCCAAATCATTTCATACGTAAAGACGGGATTTTATTCATTAGGGCTAGAGAGAGTGGTGTGTGACTCACTGGTTATTTCAATACGAGAATAGACTGGAGTACAATAGAATTACGAAATCCGAGGGAACACTTCAAACCAAGAAAACGTGGTATGATTTACGTCTTGCCCGGTAAAACCGAAAATGTACAGGGACGCGTCTTGTCCGGGGGAAGGAACCTCGTGGCGCGAAGAGCCACGTGAGGTGACCAGCCAATCAAGGAAGAAGTAGCAACTTAGGACGGGCATGGCGAGAAACGTGACGCACGTGGATTGGTCGAAGCAGCCATGCCGCGGTGTGAAACTAGACTCTGGTGGGAGAAGCTGAAAGTCCATATAGTGAACGCGCTGGTTGAGAAGGGGACATACATTAAGACTTTACGCTTGGTGCAGTAAGCACGTACTTTGTTCGCAAGTCCCAAGTGGGACAATTTATTCACGCTAACTCCGCTGATCACATCAGATCATGGGTTCCACGCGTCTTGCAGTGCTAAGGCAGGCGACGTGTTGTGGTTCATGGATTATACCCCACCACAAGCAGTAACGATATCTTTTAATCTACGAAGAAGAACCTGAGGCCGTCAACTCCAATGAAGAACATCAGACGCAACGAGACTTCAAGCACGTGGAAGGCAATGTTTCCGTTGGTTAGCTCATGTAATCTCTCTGTTTTTCGATAGGGCCAATATAAATTCTTTAAGCATAAATTTGGAAATAAGTTAAATTCACGTTATTCTCCCGACCGGCGTATTAAGTAATTTTGTTCGTGGCAATGGTTAAAGTAGTATGCTCCGTTGATAGTGTTAATTTTATTCCAGATGCTATCATGTTTTCTAAGTATATTAAATTCAATTTTTACAAAGTAGATTCTTTGATTCCAGTAGGTAGCAATAGTTGTAATACCACATCCTTCTCCACAATCAAATGTTGTCTGGGTTGATGATCCAATCATCCCACGGCCTAGTCATTAAGAGTTTCTCATATGTTCTACTCACGCTAGGGGTCGATATTAAGTATATAAATTTAGCTTGGAACACAGTGTATCCGGCTTGGCGCCAAACATAGATCAAACTTAGCAGTAGTATTTTCTGGTGAACAGTCCGCCCAAGTAAAAAACCTTACATTTGTCGCCGACAACGTTGGGCCGAAAACCCAGGAACATTTGAGGAAGGAGAAGGAGACATATTTCTGTGCCGGTATTTTGGGGGTTATTTGTCTTTATCAGTGTATATCATTATGGGGGATGAGAAAGAAAGACAGATGATGTTACGTAGTGGTCATCAACTGGAGAGTGATGATACGAGCAGTATGTCGAGTGATGGTAGTACCGGGGTAGCGGAGGTAAATCCCGATACTGAAACACTGAGTGTAGGCGGCCAACCAGAATTAAAAACTTTACTTCTCGAGTTCATGTTTCAGAACAAAGTCAGTAGTGATGCTTTAAATGCAAAATTAGAACAAAACAGTAGGGAAAATAAAGAAAGTACAGATGCCTTAAACGCCAAATTAGAACAAAACAGTAGGGAAAATAAAGAAAGTACAGAAGCTTTAAATAAAAAATTAGAACAGAATAATGCAAAATTAGATAAGAACAACAAGGAAATTAGTGTGAAAATGGAGCTGATTAGAGGAGAAATCAGAGGAGTAATGGAAGAGAAGGTTAAAGAGATCATTGCAGATGTAGACAAGAAATTAGGAAAAGTACAGGAGGAGTTGGAAAGTAGAATCAGCACACAGGCTGAAAATTTAAAGGAATTAGTCAAATTAGAAACACTGCAGGTTAAAAAGAAATGGGGGGGGGGGGAATTGACAAGATTCAGGTATCAACTAAAGAGGTTAAGGAACAGCTGGGGGGTAGAATTGAGAAAGTCCACTCGCAAATAGTTGCAGAAGTAAATGATTTAAGAGAGAGTAATAGAGAGAGCATTAGCAAGATTGAGGAGAAACAAGCAAAGCTATATGATAAAGTAGAAGAATCAGAAGGAAACATTAAATTAACAGTAAACAGTATTGAGAGGAAGGCTGAGGAGAAAATCGCAGAATTAGAATTAAAATTAAAAGCTAGGATCAGGCAAGAAAATAGTCAGAATAGGCCAGTTTTTGTGAATAGCACACACAGGGAGGTAGAACTGGGTAAGTTCAGCAATCGACAGGGGTGCCCAATGGAATTCATGAATGCTATAGAGAATAGATTCAAGGAAAGATTGGAAGATGGTAGTATTGAGTGGTGTCAGGTAGTGGAGATCTTGGAACAGGTGTTTGTGGGGGAAACGAGGAATTGGTTTGCTGTCTATAGAGACAAGTTTACTGATATTAATGATTTTAAAATGAAATTCTGTGAAAAGTTCTGGAATGAGGTTATTCAGTCGCAGCATCGTGAGGGAGTAGTGTGTGGTAAATATAACCCTAAAGGAAGCTCCACCATGACCGAATACTTTTTAGGGCAGGTATTAGTGTGTAAATATCTGGATGGCTTGAAGGAGGAAAGTGATGTGGTGAGGTTGCTACTTAGGCACTTTCCCTATAGGATCAAGGAGGCTGCTTGTATCCAGAATGTAAAGACAATATCACAAGTAGAAAATTTGTTAAGCACATTTGATGCACTAGGGAGAGGGGGTTATGAGGACAATTTCAATAGGAACCAGGGTAATAATAATAATAGGCCTAATGAAGCCAGGCATCAGGAAGTTCAAGGGAACGGTGGCGAAGGGGCCAACGCTCAAAATAGAAATAATAATAATAATAATCAGCACAATCAGAACAGAGGAAATGGCTATGGTAATCAGTACCAAGGTAGGAACTATGATTTCAGGGGAAATCAAGGGAGGAACAATGATTTCAGGGGAAATCAAGGGAGAAATAATGATTTCAGGGGAAATCAAGGGAGAAATTATAATGACAGTAATTACAACCAGAATAGGGGTCAAGGAAGAGGACAGCCTAGTGGTAGTAATATACAGCCAAACAATGACAACACAGCCCAGAACAACCAGACCAGTGCAGTAGTTAGTAGTACTACAGCCAGCTGTAGCGGTTCTTTAAACGCGAACCAGGCTGCGAAGTAAGGTCAGAATCTCAGTCTGTAGCATGCCCTGTCCATACAATTATACAGGAACACTATGACCTAAATGTAAGAAATGAATTGTTGCATGAATTAAATGATGAAAGTATTATTCAGGAGGTGGCTAGTAAAAGCCCCATTATTAAACTTAACGTGTCCGAGGCGCACACCGATGTTTTAATTGATAGTGGTTGTATGAAGAGCTGCTTAAGTAGTACATATTACGATAAAATGAAAGGAACTGGTGTAAATTTTGAGGAGATGCCAATTAAAAGCACTTTTGTTATCACAGCTGTAGGGAAGAGGTCTAAAGTTATTTCTAAGCACGTTTTAGTGGACATTAAAATTAATAATCATATCGAAAAGCAGATTTGTCTTGTAATTCCAAACTTAGTTTTCAGTGTTATTTTGGGTTCAGATTGGCTAAGTAGAGTGTCTGGTAACTTATGTTATGAAGTAGGTAGTTTGAAATTTAAATGGAATAATTCTGAAGTAGAGGTAGCGTTCAACGACAATGTTCTGGGGAGTAGTGTTGTAGGTGTGATTTGTTCTTTAAGTGAGATATCACCAGCCGAAGAGCGGGATACTCAAATTTTTGCGGGCAGTTTGATTACGAACGGTAGTCTAGAGGACTCGTTACGTGATGCTGCATTTCTGGGGCATATAGAGGTAGACCAGTGTGTTCTGCTCTATGATGTGTTATTGTATAATAGGAGAGTTTTTGAGGATCGCATTGGCATGGCCAATTGCTATACACATTCTTTGAACGTTATTGATCGATCAGTATTCACAGGACATAGATATCCTATACCTTTCGCTTATCAGGGTGCAGTGGAGGCACAAATTAACCAGATGCTTGAAGATGGGATTATAGAGTACTCAAACAGTCAATATGTTAATCCTTTAATTACGGTACCGAAGGCTGATGGTACGGTTCGTATTTGTTTAGACGCTCGTTTGGTTAACAGTAGAATTACTTCAGATCAGCTGAAGTCCATGTCCATTGAAGAGCTGATGCAGACATTTGAGGGTAAAAAGTATTTCACATGTGTAGATTTAAGTTCCAGTTTCTGGCAAGTGCCACTTACGTATGAAGATCGGCCATTTACAGCTTTTAGTCATAAATATGACCTATATCAGTTTTGCAGGGTACCTTATGGGTTAAAAAGTAGCTCAGCAGCTTTAATTAGGGCTTTAAACATCGCATTAGGAGATGACACGGGAGAGTTTGTGACTATTTACATCGATGATATGGTAATCAGTTCACGCAGTTTTGAGGAGCATCTACGTCATTTAGACAGTGTATTTCAAAAGTTAGATCAGGCGGGGTTCACTCTGAAACTGTCCAAGTCGTCATTCTGTCAGACAGAAGTGACATTTTTAGGTCATAAAGTGTCAAGTAGGGGTGTGACACCAGAGGAAAGTAGGGTTAATAAGATACTTAATGCAGAAGTACCACAGAATGTAAAACAGTTGAAAACATACCTTGGTATTTGTAATTTTTCCGCGGGTTCGTTCTTAAATACTCAGGGTTAGTAGAACCATTTAGAGAATTGCTTAAAAGTGGTAATCGCTGGAGATGGGAGTCCAAGCATGATCTGGCATTTCAAGCGCTGAAGGCAGGCTTTGAGAAAGCGGTGGTGCTGAAGTATCCTTTGAAAGGTAAGGGATATGTGGTAATGACTGATGCGTCACATATAGGAATTGCAGGAGTATTGTGTCAGAGAGATGAAGAGGGTAATTTGTGCATCGTGTCTTTAGCATCACGAGGACTTACAGCAGCAGAGAAAAGATATACTATCACTGAGTTAGAGCTTTTAGGAATTGGTTTCAGTTTAGGAAAATTTAGGATGTATTTAGTTGGGGGTAAATTTGAGATTCATACAGATCACCATGCTTTATTATATATGAGGACATGTAAACTCAGTTCTAACAGAGTTAGTAGGTGGATTCTTGCACTTCAGGAATACGAATTCACAGTAAAATATATTAAAGGGAAAGATAACATTCTTGCAGATATGCTTTCTAGGGACACACATTGTAATGTTTTTTAAGATGGTGATTTGCTCACTGTTGGATGATAAATGCAATAGGTCATGAAATGAATTGAGACACGTTAATACACACTGGTATTGTGAACTTACCTTCAGTAGTGCTCTCAAAATGAAATGTTGGGCGCCGTGGTCGCAACAAAGTGTTGAAGACCAATAAAAGAAACACAAATAATGATAAATTAACATCAGTGGAGCACCTGAGACCTCTTTCTCCCAGCCCGTGGCGAAATCAAAGTAATCAACCAGTTAGTTTTTGCATTGGGGATAAGGGATGACTTACATGTACTTCTAACTACTGAAAAAGGAAAGCAAGGCATGGATTAAAATACTGAATTTAATTCTACACAAAAACAAAATATGAAAAGTTAATAATAATAAATAGCAAATACTTTACTGAAGTTATGTTAACCTGAGGGGCGAGAAAAGTGATGAGACCGATATTAAATTTAACGTTATTTCCAAAACTGTGAAGTTACTTGCCAGAAATATAAAAGAAGAGATTTTGAATAATATGTCAGCCTAGCTTACCGAGGTTGCGTGTCGAAGGAATTGGTCTCCATATTTAAGACTTGTAGTTGTCCCTGGGGCGATGATTCATCTCTTGGAATGACGTCTTGAAGGATCCCAGCAGATAAGTTCCGTTAATTATATTTACTGAGCAGCGATGATGTAGATTTAGCTGCTAGCTTGATCAGTGATGAAGTGCTAACTCCATAAATCACTTTACCGACTTTGGCCAATAACACAACCATTGTCGTTATTGCATGGAAAGACGAAGAAATATGTCTTATATGCACAATCAAGTCCAAACTATAGACGGTATGAATGACTTACTTCATTCCCAATAAGATTCACAGTAGTGAGTGACTCCTTCCTTAAACGCGCCAGCCCTCAAGTGCCATCCGTCTTTCTCCCCACTCTTGCAGAAAATAAACCTTCGTCGACCAATCAAAATACCGTTGCTATGGTCTTCTGTCTCAGAGATACGTTCCATTAGACCCCTAGTCCTTCTTAGAAAACACCAGTTAAACTCCTCTTCACTTGATACAGACACACCTTGTGAAGCCAGATAGCTCCTTTGACACTAATCTCTTGAAATCTGTTGTACCAGGCTGTCCATTGTTCGCTTACTCAGCGGAGAGCCCCCCGCTGTGCGTGTCACTCAGAATAATTGCACTCGCCACGGTTTTAAAATCTGTCTTAGGAAAATAAGAAAAGGGTCTCATGGCTTTGGTCACCTCACAAGTTAACATACTGTAGAATAACTGAAATATGTCGAATCCCTTTGATTCAAATAGCGAAAATAATTGGAGTTATCGTGTGTAATAAAACATCTCCATGGCTCAGTTAGCCTTGAATCTAAACTTAATAATAATAATAATAATAAAGAATTCTATCAATTAAGTACGAATAATAATAATAATAATAATAATAATAATAATAATAATAATACATCTAAATATATAAATAACAAGTAATAGTTTGCCGTTATGAACATATTACAACATTTATGTAGGGATAATCCTGTTGTTAAGGCAGAGGACGGTATTTTGTTATGTGCATGTGTGGACAGCAGCAACAGGGCATCGTTACAGACGCTGAGAAATATGTTAGTGGAGCAACGTGATGACGTAATTTTAAGGGAGCCTCTGGCCATATTAGAAGCAAGCGACAAGGAGTGTGTGAAAGTAGGGTGGTTCACGTACAAGATGCAGGATGGGCTTCTTGCACGAAAATGTAGGAAGAATCGGTGGGCAATATGTGTTCCTGCCAGTTTACGGGAGGAACTTATTTGGTTCATTCATAAGGAACTAGGACACTTTGGTGCTACCAAAGTCTTCTATGAAATTGCACATAACTTTATTTGGAGTAAAATGGGAAGGGATGTTAGAAGGATCTTAGCTAGGTGTGACACCTGTCAGAGAAGCAAGTATCCAGTTAAATATTTAGTCGGGGAAAGATCGGCTGTTCTCACAAGTAGTCCCGGGGAACTACTGTGTGTGGATTTATTTGGCCCGATCGTTAAAGGACAGTACGGCTACGAATACATTTTAATAGTTATTGACGCTTTTAGTAAGTATGTCAAGCTATATCCGCTAAGGAAAGCCACCGGTCTAGCGTGTAGCCAACTGATCATTAATAGGTATATACCCGAGTTTGGCGTTCCTCTCAGGATATTTCTGACAGTGGACCATAGTTTGTTGCAAAGAAATGGAGAACCAGTATGCAAGAAGCTGGGGTTACACACGTTCATTCCTCTGTAAGGTACCCTCAGGGTAATTCTGCAGAGCGTCCATTAAGGGAAGTGGGTCGTCTTTTTCGAACTCTAGTGCATGATAAGCATTCGGTCTGGGTTGGACATCTTCCCAAAGTCGAGACTTGGCTGAATTCTGTCCAGCATGAGAGCACGAAACTGACGCCACACGAAGTACACTTCGGAAAAAGACCACAAAATGAACTTGCTAGAGTCTTGGGGTTAAATGAGGGAAAACAACAGGGGATGGATGTCATTGTCCAGTTGGCGAAACAGAATTTATCTAAGTCAGCTCAAAAGAGAATTCGCCAACAAAAAGAAACTAAATTTGACCTATTCGAGCCGGGAGACCAAGTCTTACTTAGAGTGCCGAAACAGTCAGATAAGCTAGAGAAAGTTATGTCCAAGTTTTTCTACCTCTATGAGGGCCCATTTGTAGTGTCTAAACGTATTGGCAAAAGTTATACGGAACGTATAATATTCATAGTCTTAAGAAATATGTGTCATAATAAGTGTGTTAAGCTGGCGAGCCAGCCTATCAAATGAGTAAGCGTGGTATTTGGTGCGTGGAAGATCTGGTCTTCCAGGCAGGCGTATCAGAAGTCACACAGGGGGGGGGGGGGTAGAATGTAAGTAAATGAGAATTTTTAAGGCACAGGGAAAGATGAAGGGAGTGGAGGATGCTGTTGAGCACTAAATTGTCTCGATGCACCAAGGCCATTTTGGCAGCGCTGATGGATTCCCATTTATCTCCAAGAGATGGGGGAGCGCTTGTATAGGGCTTGTTAGCTTAAGGCGTCCACGAGATAAAAGATGGGCCATCAGAAGGCGAGACAGTCCTCCATGAAGCTCATACACATCAGCACACGTGATTCCTGCTTACGACCTAGCTATGTGAGATCAGGGTTGGATATAATTAAGGTAGTTTGTGTACGAGGTACTAGACCTCATGAGATGTTGTATATAAGTAACAGATAAAAAGTTGTGGCAACTAGGTCAGGTTCGATAGGTGGACTGGTCTGGGTTGTGAACTACTGGCTGAGCGACGAATATGAGAAATTGTGATCTAGAGTAAGGTGGGTTTTAGTTTACATGTACTTAGTAAGATAGGGAACATACGGCACAGGTATATTTCGTGTTATAAGTAATGGGTACTTACTGTTTTTTTTACAGTCATGTCTTTCCTTTTAATTAAAAATTTCACAGAGAAGGTGGGAAGTAGATCACTTTGCTCTACCGCGAGTGTGTGATCGTGTGTGATAGTGTGAGATCGTGTACCATGATATTGGTATACGGTAGGCGTGGAGCACCTAATATTTCTAGAAGAGTTCCGCAGTGGTTTTCTACTGAACACCATAAATGTGTGTGTAGTGATTTGTGGATACAGAGGGAACACACTTATATATGTAATTTTTTCCCCACATAGAATGATGAGAGGGGGGTGGGGGGTGGTAGAATGAACATTCGTGAGAATGACAAACATTTTGAAGTGACAAAATAAGAACACGTCATAACGAGACGAACATTAGCGCAAAGCGCATGATTGAGCGTTTATATGTGTTCATATGTGTAAAGGGTCATTTCATTTGTGTAAGTTGTATTTTGGAGTTTTTTTTCTAACGTGTCTGGAATCATCATGTGCTGTGCCATATGAATGGTAAAGCACATGATCATTCGAGGCGAATGTAACATGTTTTTCTAGGGGGGTTTATGCCACTAACACAAGTTAGTTGGACCATATCATAATTGTTAAACGCGGCAATAATCCGGCCAAGTTAAATTATTTCAGTTTATTCAATTTTATGTTTCATATTATTATTATTATTATTATTATTAATATTTATTATGTCATTTTCTTGGAGCTTTTAAATTTGGAAGATTACAGATAGGATTTCTACTAGTAGAAATCCGTATCTATATTGGATGATTCCAATGTATAAATTGCACGGCAAATCATTTCATACGTAAAGACGGGATTTTATTCATTAGGGCTAGAGAGAGTGGTGTGTGACTCACTGGTTATTTCAATACGAGAATAGACTGGAGTACAATAGAATTACGAAATCCGAGGGAACACTTCAAACCAAGAAAACGTGGTATGATTTACGTCTTGCCCGGTAAAACCGAAAATGTACAGGGACGCGTCTTGTCCGGGGGAAGGAACCTCATGGCGCGAAGAGCCACGTGAGGTGACCAGCCAATCAAGGAAGAAGAAGGAACTTAGGACGGGCATGGCGAGAAACGTGACGCACGCGGATTGGTCGAAGCAGCGAGGCCGCGGTGTGAAACTAGACTCTGGTGGGAGAAGCTGAAAGTCCATATAGTGAACGCGCTGGTTGAGAAGGGGACATACATTAAGACTTTACGCTTGGTGCAGTAAGCACGTACTTTGTTTGCAAGTCCCAAGTGGGACAATTTATTCACGCTAACTCCGCTGATCACATCAGATCATGGGTTCCACGCGTCTTGCAGTGCTAAGGCAGGCGACGTGTTGTGGTTCATGGATTATACTCCACCACAAGCAGCAAGGATATCTTATAATCTACGAAGAAGAACCTGAGGCCGTCAACTCCAATGAAGAACATCAGACGCAACGAGACTTCAAGCACGTGGGAGACAATGTTTCCGTTGGTGAGCTCATGTAATCTACGACACACACTCTCTGTTTTTCGATAGGGCCAATATAAATTCTTTAAGCATAAATTTGGAAATAAGTTAAATTCACGTTATTCTCCCGACCGGCGTATTAAGTAATTTTGTTCGTGGCAATGGTTAAAGTAGTATGCTCCGTTAATAGTGTTAATTTTATTCAAGATGCTATCATGTTTTCTAAGTATATTAAATTCAATTTTTACAAAGTAGATTCTTTGATTCCAGTAGGTAGCAATAGTTGTAATACCACATCCTTCTCCACAATCAAATGTTGTCTGGGTTGATGATCCAATCATCCCACGGCCTAGTCATTAAGAGTTTCTCATATGTTCTACTCACGCTAGGGGTCGATATTAAGTATATAAATTTAGCTTGGAACACAGTGTATCCGGCTTGGCGCCCAACATAGATCAAACTTAGCAGTAGTATTTTCTGGTGAACAGTCCGCACAAGTAAAAAAAAAACCTTACATTTCAAGTACTGAGGCGACAGTTTACGAGCTAGCTAAGGGCGAGTCTATCATCCCTGTTACAACCTAGCTAGCGGGCAAACCTATTGCCCCAGATACAGTCAGCAGCAAACCGTCCAGTCGTGTTGAGTTAAGACTTTTGAGAAGGGTGGTCGTGTTTGGAGTTTCCCTGGAAGTTCAACACGGGTTTTCTTCATTTCACCTGTGAAACACAGTCATGTTAAGATTGGACGGAAGGGGGATTTGAGTTTCATTCACCTCGCCATTCCCTGGAAGTGCAACTCTCATTTCGCCTGTGAACGTTTCGTTCCGAAAAATTCACAGTCAATTTATGATTGGACGGAAGGGGCATTATATTATATTAAATTATACTGATTGGCGTATAATCTCTACTTAGTATAAAACAAATTCCCCGATTCTTGGATGTCACGGGTAATCTTGAGAACCACCCAATGAATTTTGATGCGGTTTTCACCATTCTGTAAAGGATATATCGAGGAAGGTTTCTGTAGAAAATAATGTATTTATGACCAAAGGAAGTCAAGCACTAACGATTTCAGTGAAAAGGTCGAAAAAAAAAACTGGCGTCCGTGCATTTTTTAAGCATACGCTGGGTAAACCGTTTAAAATATCTATATACTATGAGTGTAAGACTTGTTCAGCATGAAAAGTTCTACAAAAAAGCCCGGGAGAGCATATCTCTATCTTCAATACATCGCCTACTATAAGTGTCTTTACGTTTTAATTTTTTCCAACAATCTCTATTCAGTTACTGAGGCGACAGTTTACGAGCTAGCTAGGGGCGAGTCTATCACCCCAGTGACAGCTTAGCTACCAGACGAGCTTATTGCCCCAGATACAGCCAGCAGCAAACTGTCGAGTCGTGTTGAGTTAAAAAATTTAGAGAAGAGTGGTTGTGTTTGGAGTTTCCCTGGAAGTGCAACTCGGCTTTTCTTGATTTCGCCTGTGAACTTTTCGTTCCGCAAAATTCACAGTCAAGTTAAGATTGGACGGAAGGGGGATTTGTGTTTCATGCATCTCGCCATTCTTAAATTACGTCTGACAAGAATTTGTTGCACATGTATCTCCGTATAATTAATAGTCCAGTCAGTGATTTTAACCCATCATGCCGAGACGTAAAACGGATATTGGTCGTTGTTCATTGACATAAGAAAAAAAAGCGCTTATCACGTAATGCATTCATAATTGTTCCCGGGCTAAGCCGGGTCGGGTTGCTAGTTATAGATATATGATTATTCTGTAAGAGTTATCTAGCTGATCATTCTGAACGGATTATAGCTCCCTAGGCGTTCGAATTTGATCTTGCTGGTGCTAACTTTTGTGATAATTGGGGCGCGCCGTTTTGCATTTTGTGGTCATGCTGCAGGGTTTGAACGTTCTGTGAACGTCAACGCAGTCCATTTTGTGAAGTGTAACTCGTACATTCCTTAGAACGTTGTTCACTAAAGCACTTGGACACTCATTAGCAGTTGCTATTGTATGCATATTGTGATTCATCAGCAGCTAATATTGTTTACTGCCACAATTGTTATTACAACACTTTCTAATGACCCCGTACTTGTGAGGGTCCCTTGTGTGACTGATAGTAACACAATATTTCATGAGCACAATCTTCTGATGTTAAAACAATTGACCATATCCTCTCTGTTCACTAATGTTTTTTATACCTTTAATCGAATTTACCCTCCAGGTTGGAGGCACCCACGGACTCAGCGAGGGAACTCACCTCTACCGCCTCTACGGGCAGTTTACTAGAGCTGGGAACATCTGATCGGAGTGGATACAACTGGGGAGGTGTGACCAGCACCACGCCCAGGCGGCCTCACCTGCAAAGCGGACAGGGGCCTCATGAGAGAAGGGAGGGGAAGAGTAGGATGGATAGGCAAGGAAGAGGGAAGGAGGCGGCCGTAAGGTGGTACTGTACCAGTATTTTATATAGCAACAGATCACATGTATTATTTTGAAGCAATTATTTCACTCTAATATGGAAATTTCAACTTCCAGTTGAGAATTACAGCAAGCCAGACGCGCACTTAGGGTCTCTGAATAGGCAACCCTGCTATGCAGCAGAGGTGACGTTTCAGTCAGTCCTTGGTGACGCAACTCACATATGTTTGGTAGGGAGTGCTAGCTCACAAGATGGCTTCCCTACAAGCTCGATATTGAAACATATAAATAATAACAATTACAGAGATCACAGAGAGGATCGACAACATGGAAATATAATGATATATAAGAAGGAGTAATTTAAAGACATTTACGAAGTTACAGATACTTTTAATACGTTAGCAGGTGTTTATGGCATTAACGGTACACTGTTTCGATCTATATCGACCGTAAAGCGATGGATCATGGGTAGAATCTAGCCCAGCTGAGACGAGCTATGAAGAGAGACACTCACATTTTGATTCGGTTACGATAACAACCCTAAAATAACATTGAAATTGTGCGCTTTGAAAAAGTACGGCATGGGAATAGTGCTACTCTGCTTTCATGCAGTCGCGAGCGCGAGAAACATGGGACGACCGCATATCCCAGTGTAGGAAAGTGTCGTGAGTGAACATTGTGCTTCTTATAACCTTTTCGTTAGCTTGCACGCTAATTCAAAAGAACTTGTATTATTACTCAGTTATCAACATACAATACTACAATGGTTTACAGCACTGAGTTGAGAGGAAATGTCAACCAGTATAATTTGACAGGAGTAATGAGTAGCTAAAGCATTAACACGGACTGCAACACATAAGCAGGATTGAACTTCTAAGAGTGACCGATGCTTGATAGTGGATTTCATAAGCAGACGGCTTTATAAGCGGAGACTAAAGGACTATATGAAATGATACTGAGATAATTACTACTACAATATTGGATCTTCAAGTAAGAGAGGAGGCGACATCAATCTCTTCACTACAATTCCAATCCAGGCGGTTAACGTAAGAGGGGTTTTGAGTTACGGATAGCTGTTTCGGACGGAGGGGAGGCGGGTTCGAGCACCTGAATTACAGACCGATACTTCAACTTCTCAACGACATGGATGACGGTTCGGTCTCAACAGTGATGTATGTCCTACATGCATTTACTCACATCAAGACGACTTAACGTAGCTGGAGATTTCATTATTTGTAGACGGTATGAATCATGTCATATCTATAGATAACCTTTTTCACCATCTTTATTCAGTAGTTTGAAAATGGACTTGAAGATTAGACTTGACGTTTCTGTCATTTCTGTTTGATAGTCTATTTTAAGTTTTGATCCGATTATGGATGCACTTATATAGTCAATTTTTCCGTAGATAATCTCTTTTATAATTTTATTTTTGCAACATTGCAATTAAAATTTTGGTAATAAATTACGAGCATTATAATTAGTTGAGAAGAAACATATATCAAGAAGCGTTTTTAGGAAGAAGACTACGATATCTTTGTATAAGAATTAGGAAGATGATGACCTACTACGATGTTATAAACATTTTACGACATTAATTCTGTCTATTAGTGAACAGCGAAGCAGAATAACTTCGACAGTTTATACAGCATTGCATTTTGAATGACTGTATTATTCTTCGTGAAGCTAGATATGTGCATTGAAGTCTAACAACATTATTAAAGTGAATATTTGCAGCATTTTTGTATTAGGCAATTATAAGCAAGTATTTGAGTCACGTTTTGAGTAGAGATATTTTGTTGAATTAGAGTAAATTCAGTTTTCTACTTTTATATTTCATTTTCGGTGTACTCCTGTTCTGATTTCGTATGATTCTAATGGTTTATATCGCAACCTATTTATATTAGGCATTCTACCATGGTGTAGGGTTGTACGATTTTCTGAGGGGGCAGTCCCATTTTGAACCTATTTTGCGGTTCTGAATTAAATCTCGATTTCTATTAAATTGGAATCTCTTTTAAAATATTTTTGTGATTGTCGGAATTCTTTATGGAATAAGTTATAATTGAGAAGTGGAACTCAATATTAAAAGGAAGCTTGTAGTTTAACGTGACCGTCAATCTCGAGATCATGAGCCACGGGACCTCCTTTTTACGTGGAATCCGAACCACAGGACATGGCATTTCACATCGAAAATCTCACATGCATTGACCGGGAATCGAACCAGGACCGCCTTGGTGAGAGGCATTCAGCTAGACCGCTGAGCCACCACGCCCCTGAACTCAATATTAAGTAAAGTATAGTCTGTCATGTATAAAGACGACATTTTTGGAATTTACAGATGTAATGAAATAATTGAATAATATGGAACAATTATGATAGTTTTTCGGAAAGTGGATTAACACCTTGATAGTCATGTTAATTGTGAAATATGATGTTTCTAGATGATTATTCGAATCTGACATAACTTTAAATATGTGTGGAAAAATTATTTACAGCCATTAAGTGCTACTTTTCGTATTGAATGAAGCAATACAGGTATTAATGACATTATTGTAATACATTTCGATATCAGTGGATAGTCAGAAATAGTACGAAGTTTATATTAGGAATCTCGAGTGTGCAGAGATTGCCATTTATGTAATGAATTTTGTGAATTATGCGAGTTAATAAGCAATCGCTAAATTGTATAATAATGAATATTATTCGTGATAGGAACACGAACATTGAAGCTACAATGCTAGTATTTAAATATAACCCACCATTTAAATGTTGTTTAAAGAGAAAATAATTTATCATGATTTAGATTGTTAATAATAACAAATGTCTAGTGTGAAGCAATAATCTGAATCCACTTAATAATATAGTAATGCAATGGAGATACGATTTGAGTATTTACTTGAGAAAGAATACGTTCGATGAACTTCAATGATTGTCGAATAAGACAAAATATGATTAATATAAATGTGAAAATAATAACGTCAGTCGATGATGAGAAAAATCATAACGAAATTCGGTGAACGAGAAAAAAATATAAATTAATGTATATAGTTCGTAATTAATAATTCTAGGGTATTTTTGTATAATTAATTGACGTTATGGTCAATCATGTATTAACGCTTTCATGCATTCAAACATTGCTTGTGAATGCAATCCCATGGTATATATTCGTCAGGATTAAGGCGAATCATTTATATATTTTTGTCATGCAAAGAGTAGATGCTTATCTACAATACTCTTAGTAGACTCTGATCTAGTCCAGTCTACGTTTACAGTCAATAAACTGAATAATTCATTTTACTTATCGAATGATTTAGTGGTTTATATTAAGAACAGGATGTGTTAGGAGAACCAGTGGGGCAATATTTCCAACGTTCAGCCATATGCCCGAGATTCATTTTAGAGTTTTCGAGTTCACTTTGTGCTAGTTTTTCATTTGTTCTTTTTCCACTGGGACTTTCTTAACACATTCTATGATATTGATGTGTCCTTATCCCAGGTCGATCCATGTTGGTAGAATTTTGGGGGTTTATTTCAGCCGGGTACTTCCAGATTCTACGATCCAGTTTTTCCTTCGGATTTCAACAGGCAAGACCATGTGGATACGGGTACAGTACCATCCCGGCATTTGCCCAAAGATGGAGTGGAAACCACATAAAACCACTTCGAGGATGGATGAGGTGGGAATCAAACCCTCTCTACACATTTGGACTACCCGAGGCTGAGCAGACCCCGTTCCAGTCCTCATACCACTTTTCAACTTTCGTGGCAGAGCCGGGAATCGAACCCAGGACCTCCGGGGTGGCAGCTAACCATGCTGACCGCTACGCTACGGAGGCGACACTAATGTTATTAGGTTTAAATTTAGTGGCCTCAGAGAAGCTCCCCGCAAGCTTTACTCTTTATTTACGGCACTGTGCATGAAAAAGGGATTTATTGATGAAAATATAATTATTATAATGGTTGGTATGGCTCATTTGCGTGCCAGCATGATTTCATTATGGCATATGGTACATTGGGCAAAATATTTGCACATGTCTCATTAATACGGTTTAGTGGGCACCACGGATGAATGAGTAGATGACACTATGGTTTGTGCCTTAACACAGTGAGCTATTCTTGTTCGTCTCCTATTATAAACTGTTATAATTTCTTTAATCCTTCACTTCTCTCTTGTCGTAACTCTCAACCAGCTCTACATCTGAACTTTCTTCCTGTCTCTTCCAGTTACCTCTAGAAATTCCTGCCAACTATGAAGTTGGTATCAGTTGATCATTGGAAGCCTCAAGTTTACAAAAGCATGCTCCCAAGTTAGAGAGGTAATCCTTGGCCTTCGAGTAATGAGGGATCGAACTGAAGGCAAACACAATGGATCTCGGGATGCCCTCTTACGTCACTCGGGGTTTCAAGTTATAATTTAGTATTTGCGGTATCCTAGGAAATTGAGGAGAAAGTGCAATGTGCGCTGTTATACCGGTACCGCGTGAGAGAAACATGAGCCCTTGTTGCTTTATACCACCCCTTAAACTTTCAAGAATATACACGTCTTGTTAGAATTGAAACATATCGATCGCTGTTTACTTACATAGCCACATTTGGAATACAACAATTTTACAAATTGTGATTACTTGTCAAGAACAATCAATATTGAATAGTCTAGCTGGTGCTTGTATATTGTAGTCATCAGTCACACGCATTTGCGTGTGTGCGAGAGTTAAATGGTATGTCATTGTGATGACTGTTATGAAAGGTAGACTACCCAAGGATTGGAAGTAAGCTACCATCTCAACACTTGCCTATGTGAGGGGAGAAAATCTACTGCAAGGTAGGCTACCACACACACTGGGTGATTGGCTGGCTACGTAGCTCAGCGGTAACGTTCTCTCTTGCTGTACTCAAAGTTGCAGGATCGAATCCTGGGGCAGTCAGTTGGCATTTGAGGGTGCGCAAATGTGAGGGAGCCGTGTCAGTAGATTTACTGGCACGTTAAAGATCCCCTTCGGGGCAATATTCTGGCACCCCGGCGTCTCTAAAAGCCGCAGATGTTAAAAGGGACGTAAAACAAATAACATTATTATTATTATTATTATTATTATTATTATTACACTGTGTGATTGACAAAAGTCAGTATAATGAGGACTCGACCTTTTTAACTTTGGTTTCAGCCAGTTTTTGTTCTCTCGGGGTACATATTGCCTAATTCCCTATTCCCGAATCTACCAAGACATGTAATAGTCTGATCTGAGGGTTGGTACAAGGTACGGTCAACCTTCAGGGGCGAAAATGAGAAAGAGTGGGTTCGATTTCCTCGTTAGCCATCCTAGAAATGCTTTTCTGTGGTTTCCTAATTCTATTGCAGACAAATGTCGAGATGGTTCCTAACTTAAGTTTACGGCCGTCTCCTTTCTAGTCCCACCCTCAATTATAAATATATACGCTACTTTTACTGTACTATTACTAATCCAGACACAACAATAACACAGCAATTCTACACAAACGTAAGCACATGGGACTGTAGACCACGATGTACAACTCTCTGAACGAAACATCAACAACATAACTTTGATTTCCAATTTCTGTTAGGGTAGATTTACTTGACAATATTGTAATTGCACCACATAGGCTACTGTTTATTAGTAAAATGAGATAGCGGTCACTAAGGTTAATCTACTTATTGTGCTAACGGTACCACCTGCGTTTATTGAACAATGTTCTCAACAGAAGCTGTTTAATTTATTTTAATTACTCACTGTTATACATTTACACGTTCATTAGCAGGGCTTTGTGTGAGATTTAAGTGCCTTCACAATTCACTACTTGCTATTATCTGTTACGTGGGTGAGTGGGTCATTTAATTCTGGAGCGGTTAGGAAAATAACTTATTTCTTTTGTTCTAATGATTGTGCTTACATAGTTAATTACGCACTCTTCAAACTATTGCAAAATTAAGATTCCGATATTTTCAACAACAATATAGGCTATATCACAAATGAAAAGCAAGTAGTTCCGTGAAGAACTAAATAGCCTATTTTCATATATCCCACTGGTCTTCGCGATTAAAACCTCTCCCGCCTATTATAAAGATATCCATGTAATGTACTAAATAGCTTTTGTAGCACGACCTATGTCTCCACCAACACCATTATATTGAGAAATTATGTAACAGTATCAGTGTTTAAGACTGTTCTCGTGAGATGGCAACTTATTACAATGAGTCACGTGATTTTATTTTAAGAACAGTCAAATGGATTGCATCTATGATTTATAAAATGTAATCTACAGAATTTAGTGCCATTGTAGGAACGGGGCGAGCCGCCATGAAAATCGTAAACATTTATATAAAAATTCCGGTCATATGACAGATACGAATTGAATGAATTGTTTGTCGCTAGGGAGTGTTAATTAACTTTTTCTGGAGGTGCCAACCTGGTTGCGTTTGGCGCTAGTTTGCAGGGAATGGATGCTCAGTTGAAACATGGAGTCGCTTATGTCACTGTCATTATTTTTTTGAGAAACAGTGATTTGGATATGATTTTCAAGGATATGGGGATAATAGCAAGCATAACAGGACCGAACATCTTACGCTCAGCTCACTCCGCACATTGGAACCTTCATAGACCAATGGTTTTAGTATCCACCTACCATTTCACTATCAGTATTTCTTTAGGAAACAGTAATATGAGTATGCAAATCAAGGGCAATGGGATAATAGCAAGCATAATTGGACTGCCTGTATTGAAATTCATCCGTGTCAACAATATCATACAATAGGCTGACGGGTAGGACTGTATGTCAAGAAGACCAACTAACGTAACATGCTGTAAGGTACGAAAATGAGTGACTAATATGATAGATTTTGCACATGGTTTTGGGTTTAAAATCTCCAGGATAATAAACGTGGATATGATTGATACGAAATTCTAAAGAGTAGCTGATAAGGAATAGCAAGACATTGCAATGGAGTGGTCAGGATACAAGGGTGCAGTACTAGAAGTAGCAAAGGCATGCCATGCAATAACAGTTTATACATAGAAGAAAAGCGCTCATCCTGGTGGAATGACATAGTGAAGTCGGCTTGTAAAAGCGAAAAGAAGGCTCACCAAAAACTGGCCCCAAACAAGGAATCCACCAGACAGTTTTATGCAGTGGAAAGGAACAGAACCCAACAAATCATGTTAGAATTCGAAAGGAAATCGTGGGAGGAATTTGGAGATACATTGGAAACGTTTGGCCATACTGTAATGGGTTTGTGATAATAGAGCCCCTGGTTGTGGCCGCCATTTGTAATGGTTTAATGAACTTCTTTACTGTTAATATGCAAAGGTTAATAATTACATAGTCGCCCACTTTTGGGTGATCAATATGAAACATTTAATTGTGTATTAATTTAATAGTGTATCTGTATTGTTGTCAGCTTCACTAAAAAAAAGTACATAATGTGTAGTATTATATGTAGCCAGGGCGCCAGAACATTCATATATCATGATCAAAATAATATATTTAACCTCGGTTAAACAGAGGTAGAGCAGTGAAATTCCTTTCTCTAGCCGTAGTGAAACTTACGTAATCTAACCTTACGATAATTAGTTTAGGGGTGTGGTGTTGCCTTATAGTAATTTCTAGCTACTAAAGAAAACCAGGCGAACATTTGAATTTAAAAATGAATTTAATATATAAAAACAAGTGCAAAAAGAATAAAATACTAAAGATAATAATAATAATAAATTTAAATTAAAGAATCTACTGAATTTACTTGTATTAAGGGTCATGATTGGAAATTGGAGTATACTGAGTTAATTGAATAAAATATATATTGAATTTAATTAGCATAAGAGCCTTCTGATTTGACTGGAGTAAAACTGTTTATATCGCTCACCGCATTGAAGATCATTGTAGTTGGATTGTTGCGTAGAGAGTTCATGATGGCCCTGATCTTCCTCAACGTAATGAATTTATATGTGGATGACGGAATAAATTCCATAAATCATCCCTGTGACAATAGCCTCGTACACAACCATGACACAGTTTGATGAGACTGAATGTCTTATCAAATTCACATACTTAAATAGTCAACTGTCTAGTTTAGCAATGCGTTACAGATGAATGTTAATTTCCAACTCCATCTCGCTACAAGTTCCACTCTTCTGCCTGTACGTCCAGCTCCAATCAGTCTCCTGCCAGCCATTCAATAATAATAATAATCATCCAGTTGGGCGGCCGTCATATATATATATATATATCGTTCCCAGGTAGGGCACGTGTCTATCCCCACTTCTGCAGTCGATAGGCAATTTTAGCTCGCCTTTCGCATATCAATAATGACAATATTTTTTTGTAACATTTCTCGGAGGTCCAGCCCACCTTTTGTATAAAGTTGCAAAGGACTCATTCACCGGCCCAGCATTGTTAATGGCGAGTCTTCATAGAATCCCTTCTTAGTATGATTTGTTTACTGGTAGAATACTTGATGTGAAAGACATAAGTGTCAATTTATGTCATTACCAAGAAGCAGTGGATAAGCCGGCCTTCCACGAATAACCCTCTTTCTTCCTCTGTACGTGTTTTCTTCATAAATAGTATTCAGTCAAGCACCTACTTATTTCAAATATAATGTGTATAGCTCCAAGTCCTTTCAATTGCCATAATATTCTACATTGCCGCATAATAATAGATACAAACATATTAGTTAACATTATAACTAATAAAAGGTAAAATGTAAAATTAAAAAATATTGATAATAATAATAATAATAATAAAACAAACTCGAAGTACAGGAGAGAAAGATAATGAGGAAGATATTGGGACCTGTTAAGGAAGGTAATGAATACAGAAGACGGCCTAATCAAGAGCTCTACACGTACTGTGAAAAAATCACGGATGTTGTTAGGAAACGACGTCTAGCCTTTTATGGACATGTCTACAGGATGCATCCTACCAGGTTGACCAATCAGCTCCTCGGTTACTGGCAAAAGCGGAAGACCAAGTCACCATGGTTGTGGGAAGTGAGCAAAGATCTGCAATAACTTGGAGGGACGGAAAGAGTCATCTCTCAGGAAGATGCTTCAGCAATTGAGGTTCCAGGACAAACCGCCAAGAAAGAAAACAGGTGCCCTCTGGACCCAGGAGAGGAGGGAACAACACAGCCAGAAGATGCGTAACTACTGGGCAAACATCAAAGCCCACTCCAAATGTAACAGTTGAACGTCGTGGTCCATAGATGGCCTATTCGAAACAAAAAGAAGAAAATATAAAACATTATTTCATTCTGGTCACAAATTGGGACCGTTACAATACTGGGAAACTAATTGTAGATGACGACGAAGAAATGGGAAGGTGGCAAGAATAACTTTGAAACTTGCTCAATGTACATAGAAACTCTTCTGGCAATGTGAGAGATTTCAAGATCATGTAGGTGGAGTGTGAATACCAAAACAGAATCACGGCTGAGGAAGTAAAGAGGATGGAAAATAAACTAAAAGTTTACGAAGCAACAAAGGTAGAAGTAATTTGGCCAGAAACGTTATAGTGGGAAAGCAGGGATGAATTGGTTGCATAGGATATTCGAATTGGTATGGAATTTAGGAAAATCAGTAATTCATCCAACGTACAGTATAAGCGAGAAACTCTCCCCACATCACTCAGTAATTAGACCTACCTTGCTGTATAGAAGTGAGTGCTGGCTGGATTCAGGATATCTGACACATAAAGCTGGAGGTAACTTGTATTAGGGTAGCACGAATGACTTTTGGAACAAATAGCTGAAGGGTATTCGTAATGAAGAGATGAAGGCTAAGTTAGAAATGAACACGTCAGATGAACTGCTCGTATGCGCTGACTCTGATGGCGGGGCCATGTGATGGGAATGGCGGAGCAGAGATAACCTAAAGGGCAAGAGAAGCACAAATAGACCTACTGTAAGAGGCGATTGTTATATTCAGTGCTTAACGGTTTCAAGGTGAGAGGTGTAGCAACAGAGAAGGTCACAGTGCTAACTGCTAATGGGGAATCATGGGATCATGGAGGCGACTCGTTCTTAAACAAGGGCGTGCAGACTAGACTGGTTGCTGAATGGCAAAACGATCGGAAATGAAAGTGAATGAGTGAATATATGAATCCCTAGATATGAAATTAGAATTTCATCCATAGAGCTGGGGCCTTACAGTATGATGATCTGAAAGCGTTTTTACGTTTGTGTTGAGATGTAGTCTGAGAGATATTTGGGAGATAACCATCAATATTTGTAAAATTATCTAGGAAATAGTTCAACTTTTGTTAAGCTTTTAATACTAAAAGATAGTTACAAAATTTGACAGATTTTTAACGTTAAGTGATATGGATGTTATGATATCTGTTCTTGAAGTTATGGGCCTGTGTGTCAGTCTCTCTCTCTCTTCATGAATGCAATACTTGTTGCATTTCTCTGTTGGTAGAGGATAGAGCTTTCTATTGATCTCTTCGTCTTATTTATATGGAAGCTTCTGAGGTAAGGGTTAAGCTGAGAAGGAAGAAAGGAAGGAAGGAACGAAGGAAGGAAGGAAGAAAGGAAGGAACGAACGAAGGAAGGAAGAAAGGAAGGAAGGAAGGAACGAACGAAGGAACGAAGAAAGGAAGGATCGAACGAAGGAAGGAAGAAAGGAAGGAAGGAAGGAAGAAAGGAAGGAGAAAAGGAAGGAAGGAAGGAAGAAAGGAAGGAACGAACGAAGGAAGGAAGAAAGGAAGGAAGAAAGGAAGGAACGAACGAACGAAGGAAGGAAGAAAGGAAGGACCGAACGAAGGAAGGAAGAAAGGAAGGAAGAAAGGAAGGAACGAAGGAAAGAAGAAAGGAAGGAAGGAAGAAAGAAAGAAAGAAAGAAAGAAAGAAAGAAAGGAAGGTAGGAAGAAAGGAAGGAATGAACGACAGAAGGAAGAAAGAAAGGAAGGAAGGAAGACAGGAAGGAAGAAAGGAAGGAAGGAACGAAGGAAGAAAGAAAGGAAGTAAGAAAGGAAGGAAGGAAGAAAGGCAGGAATGAACGAAGGAAGGGAGGAAGAAAGGAAGGAAGGAAGTAAGAAAGGAAGGAAGGAACGAAGGAAGGAAGGAAGGAAGGAAGGAAGGAAGTAAGAAAGGAACGAAGGAAGGAAGAAAGGAAGTAAGGAACGAAGGAAGGAAGGAAGTAAGGAAGGAAGGAACGAAGGAAGGAATGAAGGAAGGATGTAAGAAAGGAAGGAAGGAACGAAGGAAGGAACGAACGAAGGAAAGAAGAAAGGAAGGAAGGAAAAAAGGAAGGTACGAACGAAGGAAGGAAGAAAGGAAGGAAGGAACGAACGAACGAAGGAAGAAAGGAAGGAAGGAACGAACGAACGAAGGAAGGAAGAAAGGAAGGATCGAACGAAGGAAGAAAGGAAGGAACGACGGAAGGAAAAAGAAAGGAAGGAAGGAAGGAAGGAAGGAACGAAGGAACGAAGGAAGGAAGAAAGAAAGGAAGGAAGAAAGGAAGGAAAGAAGGAAGGAAGGAAGAAAGGAAGGAAGGAAGGAACGAAGGAAGGAAGAAAGAAAGAAAGAAAGAAAGAAAGAAAGGAAGGAAGTAAGAAAGGAAAAAGGAAGAAAGAAAGGAAGGAACGAAGGAAGGGAGGAAGGAAGGAAGGAAGGAAGAAAGGAAGGAACGAAGGAAGGAAGAAAGGAAGGAAGGAACGAAGGAAGGAAGGAAGGAAGGAAGTAAGAAACGAAGGAAGGAAGGAAGAAAGGAAGTAAGGAACGAAGGAAGGAAAGAAGAAAGGAAGGAAGGAACGAAGGAAGGAAGGAAGGAAGGAAGGAAGGAAGGAAGGAAGAAAGGAACGAAGGAAGGAAGGAAGAAAGGAAGTAGGGAACGAAGGAAGTAAGGAAGAAAGGAAGGAAGGAACGAAGGAAGGAAGGAAGTAAGAAAGGAAGGAAGGAACGAAGGAAGGAAGAAAGGAAGGAAGGAACGAAGGAAGGAAGGAAGGAACGAAGGAAGGAAGGAAGTAAGAAAGGAACGAAGGAAGGAAGGAAGAAAGGAAGGAAGGAACGAAGGAAGGAACGAAGGAAGGAAGGAAGGAAGGAAGGAAGAAAGGAAGGAAGGAAGAAAGGAAGGAAGGAACGAAGGAAGGAAGAAAGAAAGGAAGGAAGGAAGGAAGAAAGGAAGGAAGGAACGAAGGAAGGAAGAAAGAAAGGAAGGAAGAAAGGAAGGAAGGAAGAAAGAAAGGAAGGAAGGAACGAAGGAAGGATGAAAGAAAGGAAGGAAGGAAGGAAGTAAGAAAGGAAGGAAGGAAGGAACGAAGGAAGGAAGAAAGAAAGGAAGGAAGGAAGAAAGAAAGGAAGAAAGGAAGGATGGAAGGAAGAAAGAAAGGAAGGAAGGAACGAAGGAAGGAAGAAAGAAAGGAATGAAGGAAGGAAGGAAGTAAGAAAGGAAGGAAAGAACGAAGGAAGGAAGGAAGGAAGGAAGAAAGGAAGGAAGAAAGGAGGGAAGGAAGGAAGAAAGAAAGGAAGGAAAGAAGGAAGGAAGGAAGGAAGAAAGATAGGAAGGAAGTAAGAAAGGAAGGAACGAAGGAAGAAAGAAAGGAAGAAAGGAAGGAAGGAAGAAAGGGAGGAAGGAAGGAAGGAAGGAAGGAAGGAAGAAAGAAAGAAAGAAAGAAAGAAAGGAAGGAAGCTTGTAGTTTGACGAGGCCGTTAATCTCGCAATGATAATCCATTGAACCCCCCTTTTTTACATTGAATCCAAACATCCGGACGTACCATTTCATCTCTAAGCACACAGTCCGGCTTGGCGGGTGGCAAGCAGCTTTACCCCTGTGTCATTACGCCCTTAATGTAAGCTAATTAAACCAGGTTTCACAGAGATAGTATCATTCCGTAACGAGTTAAAAGAAACCGTACCTGAGTAAGTTGTTGTTGCTTATTTTACGGGCTGCGACATCGTGGTCATATAGCCCCGTGTATTTGGATGTGTGTGGAATTTGTGTGGTAACCTGTGTTATTGTGATGGCTGTACTAGTGTGTGTATTTGCACATTGGGGAAGGGATCGAAAAGGAGGTGGCGGTGGTTTAAGTTAGGAACCATCCCAACATTTGCCTAGAGTAGACGTGTGAAAACCACGGAAGACCACATCCAGGAAGGTTGAGGCGGAAATTCAACCCTCCTCTTCTTAGTTTTGCCCCATGAGCCTGAGTGTACCCCGTTCCAGCCCTCAGATCAGAATTTATTTTTTGGCAGAGCCGGGAATCAAGCTTGGACCTCCGGGTTGACAGCCAAGAATGCTAGCCGCTACACCACTAGGTGGTCATCTGAGTGAGTGACATATACGTTATCTCTTGGACTGATATTTTCAAATGACCTTCAGATTTATGTACTGATATGTTACGGTCGTGTTAGCGGATTTCACTCCGATCGCTGTAATAGGACGCAAAATGTTTTGAATAATGTCAAAATAAAAAAGAAAATGGACAGCCGCCATCTTGAATTCTTGATAGTTATTCATAATCTGTATACCGGTACATATTTAGACCGTATTGTTAAACTCAGAATATGTATTTGTATTGTCATATTTCAATGTGTTCGGATGTTTAGGTGGTTAGTGGTATTTTGGTTCTTATAGACATATTATACATTATTGTTCATGCTATGTTCCTATTCATGATCAACCTCACTTGGTCAACTCTTGTTCTCTTCCGACCCCGACGGTATTAGGGTATCTGAGGCCTAGGGAGTCTCTTCCTTTCCCGCCTTAATTGGCCCTTGTCTCATCTTTTCTGATACCCTCCTTCTGCGAGGGGTCAGCCTTCTTTTTCTTTTCATGTTATCTCCTGCCTTCTGCTCAAGGCCCTCAAGGAGGCCGGGTGTATGTAGCCCCACCACATTTGGTGCACCCTAGATAATGCTACACCCTCAGGGGCTCACGGCTGGTGAGTTCGAGAGTTGGCGACCCCGAGGGATTCCTGACCTGGGTCCGTTTTCTCCTTTTGTCCCTAACCTTTGGGGGGACCCTCTCCTCTTTCACTTTCCTATCTGCCTTTCATGGCTCTCCTTCCTTCCAAGTCCCTCAATCGGCACTCTTCGAGGGTTGAGGGCATTTCTTTTCCTCCTGTCCATTATTTGCCTTATTCTCCTTTCGTTTTCCATTTCTTCTTCTAGTATGTAGGTTCGTAGTTAGTTTTAGTTTTAAGTTTGCATTTCATTTTCATCTTCACGATCACCCAAACCAACAGGGGCCGATAACCTAGATGTTAGGCCCCTTAAAACGACAATTATCATCATCATCATCATCATCTTCTTGATCAGCCACCTCGTGGTATAAAGATCCTGTCCTGCGGGTCCAGGCTTTTTATTTCCAAATCTGCCAGGAATTTGAATTCTGGTGGTCTATGGTCAGGAACGAAATGCACTCACCCATTGAGAACAACTAAAAAAGATGGGATAGAATTCCACCTAAGTCATGCCAGAAACATACTTTATAACACACCACAATAGCATAGGTTATCAGACTGATCCCATATACACCAGATGCATGAAGCTAATGGCTAATGTTCACGATGTGCTGAGCAACAAAATGAAACAACAAACACTACCACAGCATACTTGTCCACATTTTGACTTGTTGCTTATTTTAGGGGCTGTGACATCGCGGTCATACAGTCTCGTGTATGTTTGGGTGTGTGTGGATTTTGTGTGATAACCTGTGTTATTGTAATGGCGTATTTAAGTGAGCTGATATACAGTATTCATCAGAATATAGAGGATTCAGAATGGGAGGGATTCTTGTGAAGACTTTCAGTTTATAGCATTACACTTGGGGCAGGAGTTGGCCTTTCATCGCTTTATAAATGGCGTGAAATAATTTCCACACCACCAACCCCAGCTTCTCAACTTGGCGACTAGACATAAGTTCTGGAATGTCTTTAGTGATGTCTGTAGAGGGAAGGAATGTTAGAAGTTTCAAACTTTGTCCATTAATTTTTGTGTCACCAGACCAGAGCAGAGCTACGGGGAACTATAAAGCTGAAGTTATCCAATTAATAAAACATACGGAGATATTTAATGATTTTCTTCCTTGAACATTGGTGTCTGTAAGTGGCAGGTAGTCGTCACCATTTCATGGGTACAATGGTTCATATCAAAAGGACAATTTGCAGAGTTTGATACCAAACTGCTCTCGGATACTTACTGTATTGCCTTGTTGCCACCTTCATTATTTTTTGGCACTTCCCTGTAACTATGAAAGGTGTTTCCTCATTCGTTTCCAGATACATGTAGTACATTAGTTTCGGCTAACAAAAGGTGTGTTTCAATGGAAATGTGCTTAAGATGACCAGGTCTGTACTACCAGATGGCCAATACTGGATGGTATTCGTTTTTAATTTATTACATGAAACTCTGTTTTATATACTTGTATATACACTAGCCAATCGCAATACATGGGTAGTAAATAAATAGGTCCAGGATGATGACGCGAAAATGGGTCTCTACATACGCATTCAAAGCGTCGTCATCCATAGAAATGTTTTACAGTGTACAGTTTATTATTCACAACGACATAGTGCAGAATTGTTAACCATGTAAATGAAAAAAATCAGTCATACAACAGGTACATACATGATATACATGATATACAAACTACTGGGTATATACCGTATATCAACACATGTTTAGGACACTGGTATACAGCGTTAGTGGTCCATCTTGTCTTGTCCCTTCTGCTTTATCTGGAATATTTGTCTGAGTCACCGAGATAACCTTTCCTTCTGGAAGAGCCTTTAGAGGTCCTTTAACAGTCAGGATGCCATCTGAACACAGCTTTGATGTTACAGTGTTGGGATCCACATCTTTCGGAAGGGCATAACTCCTCTGAAATTGGCGTGAGATGTAGATATACTCGTCTTGCCATTCTTCATGCTTTCCCTCAATCAGAGTGGAATTTTCAACGGTCTTCACTGTGATTTCCTCAGGCTTGAACTGCTGCACATCAAGATTGAAGCAATTTTTATCGTACTGGACATCTGGTAGTCCACTGTCGTGAGCAGTGAGGTGGCGTCATGGTCCGTGATACTCGTAATTCAGGCTGCGTCGTGGGAAGACATCATCCTTGAAAATGTCCACGCCGAAGTTCTAAACGAAAATAGATCTTGGTATCATGTTCAAGAAGTCCTCAAAGGGATCATTAAGCAAAAGCAGAACGGGAGACACCTTAATCTTTCACAGATCCTCAGAGACGTTCAAATGGTCAACAGCACGCAACTGCAAAGCCCCAGTTTTCAAAACTGTTAACAGAGCATCCTCGACCCTCCTTGTCTGGACTAGTGGTGCAGTGATAAGGTTCTAGCAATGTTGCTGGATCGAATGCCGGCACACAGTCAGAGACTTACTTGTGTCTGCAGATTTGATGGCACGTAAATATCTCTCAAAGTGCAAAATTTTGGCACTCTGGCGTCTCCAGAGCAACAGCAGTAAACAAGGGACGTAAAACGTATACCATCTTTATTGTTCTTATCGACACTGTTTGCATTCTTGACTCATGTTTCCGGAATGTAGATTCTCAAACTAAAATTCAACTAGATGGTATATTGGTTTTCACGCCCGCTGATGAGCCAGCTTGGTGTCCTAGGCGAAATCCCACACAAGGAACGGCACAAACCTAGAATAATTGCTGAGTTAAAATTCAAATGTTGCCTTTTTGCCCCATGCCTTCATCACATTGCAGTAGCTTTGTGCCATATTGCGACTCTCTTTGAACTCAGGAAGCAGAATAACCCGTAACTTACTACTTATTAAAACGTTGCACAATGCACTTGCAAGAATGCAAATAGCTGCTGCTTAACGTAGACTATTAATGCGTGTCGGTGGTGCAAAGTATATAATTTTAACTTGTATGACTTGCACAGCAATCAGACTGGTATGCTAGCGTTGATGTGGTGCCTTCGCAATCGACCATTATTTCCCCAGCCATAATTGAAAAAAGGAAACACAAAAATAAATGAAAAAACGCCACCAAAGGCGAAGAGTTTATTGAAAAATTCCAAGCCCTCAATTAAATTTCAGTCGTCTGTGTATGGATGCTCCTAATCTGCTTTTTCTGTAATGAACGTCCATACTGTGTATTAACTTCTAAAGGTTGTAATTCGATCTATTGATTAGAATTCATTCTGGTGACGTATGGTAGAAGTAGCAAGGAATGCCACTGTAATAAACATTTCGTCTCGTTCAGTATTCAATTGGCTGGAAAACACGCTCTGTGAATGGGAATCTGAGTCGAAGCCATCTATCTCCATGGAATGGTTAGGTAATCGGTAATGCGGGAAGCAATTCGTCAAGACTCGTATGGTTAGGAAGCGCGCGGCACTTCAGCAATATCCGATAGAAATTCAATATTGCGAATGGAATTACTTCCACAGCCCTTCGTTGCGCCACATACGATTCGACATGCCAGTTGCCTGTGCATATTACTGCAAGAATGCTTTAAACTGGCCCATAAGTGTGCAGTCGTCTGTATATATCGCGTCTTCAAGCATTAAACTCCATCGAAAGTAGTAATATCCTTGAACATTTGAGAAGATGGAGTAGCCCTTCTCGTGCAACGTTGAAGGTAAGTTCCAGAATACTTTATACAGAGAGAAATACATGGCAAGTCACACACCTAATATTTGATGTAAAGATAACCATCAGTGTAGCTGATCTCTGTAAGTCACGATCCACGATTGCAAAGGGAAGTTATGGTTCGGAGGTCCTAGGATTGAATCCCGGTGCTGAGTGTGGTTTTTCACTGGGGTTTTCCATACTCATTCCAGGCAAATTCAGGGATGATACATTACTGTGTTTCAAGCCTTGGGGAATCCACCCCAATCCAAGGCCCTATGAATAGCAACTATACACACTACTAGTCACCCAACGTCCATAAATAATATTCTAATATACGATGCGAGTCAAATGAAAACCTTAAGAATGTAACAAAAATCGATTTATCGCACCATTATTCCATAAGTTGGCAGTACTATTACCTATGCTTTGAAGAATTTCCAACAGGTGGCAGCATACTGCAGACATGCGAAACGCTGTCACAATAGCAGTTTAAAATGGCTGCTCCACTTGCGACATGGGCAAACGAAAAACATTTTCTGAGCACTAAAGGTGCGAAACCTATTAAAATCCATCGGCGAATGAAGGTCCAGTATGGCGAGGCATGTTTATCACTGCAACAAGGGTAAGTTCCGATTGGAGTAGGAAGTTCGGAAACGGCGCGACTTCTGTGGCAGCGCTCCCCGCGCCTGGGTCAGGCACAACGCGTTGGGATACCTGAGTCTATTGCAACAGTTGAAGCTATTGTGATGGACAAACACCGTGTGATGGTGGATTACATAGCCGCAAATCTGAACATGAGTTATGGCTCATGTCATCACATTATTCATGACGCACACAAGATTCATATAGTGTCTGCAAGTTGGTTGCCACGGAAGCTCACTCCAGAACTGAAAGGGCGACGCATGGACGCTTGTGAAGAACTGTTGCGTCGCTTTGAAGCGATTTTTGCGAGAATCGTGACAGGAGACGAAACATGAGTTCACTACCACCAACCTCAAACCATAGGAATAAGCATGGAATGGTGCCATTCCTCATCACTAAAACCCAAGAAGTACCGGACGCAGCCATCTGCAGGGAATGCTATGCTGACTCTCTTTTGGGATGAATGAGGCGTTATCTTGGAACACTACACGTTTAGGGGAAACACCATCACCAGCGAGTCATATTCCGATGTGTTAAAACATCATCTTCGGCCTGCAATCAGACTAAAGCGACGTGGACTTCTGACTACAGGTGTTATTTCGCAACATGACAATGACCGACCTCATACTGCCCGCGCAACAGTTACAACCATCATTGAGTTTCACTTTGATATTGATATTCTTCCAAACCTCCATACTCACCAGACCTTGCCATACTACATGTTTGGACGACTCAAATAGGCGATGGAAAAATGGAAATTCCGTTCCTATGAAGAGGTGTACTGGCTGGTGCACGAGTGGCTGTGCACACGACAACAAATTTTTTTTTCTAGAAGAATCCGTGCAATTCTTACGCGTTGGAGGACATGTGTTGAACGTCAGGGAGACTATGTTGAAAAATGAAACACTTGTGTTCCACTCTTGTTTAATTAATTAAAGTACAAAATACTTAAGGTTTTCATTTGACTCTCCCTAGTAGTTTCCTGCTTTTTATAAGTAGTCTATTCCACAATAATGGCCCAGAGATAGTTGGGTTGGCTGTGCTTCGGTGTTGCTTTGTTCTTTTTGAATCTCAGATTAGAATTCTATTTCTTGACAGAGCCAGGATCTTTGGGACAGGAGTCCAGACCACGAGCCTTCACTGGCAATGGGGCATGTCCTATATTGCCCCTGCTAGTTTCCAACTGTATAGTTCCTGTTTTTACAGAAACGATTGATAGCAATGTTCAGGGATGTTTATCAAGACTGTCTCCTTACTTTGTCACAGACTTTTTGAAAGTGAATGTAATTTTGAATTTTCATGAATTCTATTTAAAATTGCAAATTTCAAAAACACTTTTATGATATACTTGTTGTTGATTATTTCAGGGGTTTTGCGACGACGCACAGTGTGTCGAATCCCAATTCTAGGTGGAAAAAATTAATAACTTCGTTAATAGTGCTGGGATTCTATTAAAAGTTGGCAATATACCGTTTTCGAGATCGCTGAATTCATTTCTGGCATCGTCTAAAGTGTACGATCTTCGGGGGTAAATATATAGGGGTGAGGGGTAAGGTGAGATGTAAAAAATGACCGAAAGCAACACAAGAATCATCCATTTTTGGTAGTAAATATCACGATTTGGATGTGCATATGATAGTTTATGACAATGGCAAACATACTATTTAAAACTGGATAAAATATGAATAACAATGAGACTTTCAGTCAAGTATTCTTGTTACACCTTATTTGAGGTAATTGGCAACTCCAGCTATCTGATATGACATCTAGCGGTAAAAATGAGAAACTTACGAAGTAGGGTACATTTGTCACGTGGTGACTGTTTGTATATGGTTTCTTGTATTGGTAAGCAGATCGTGGTAAATTCTTCGTGATTATACATAAGTAATAATTTTTACTCGTTGATAAGAGTGCAAAATGAGTAAAAGCAAAGTATATTGCTCAGTTTACGGCTGTAAGTCGATGTTAAAGAGGGCTGCGGATATACGTTTTCATCACTTTCCAAAAGATGCAAATAGCAATAGCCGAAAGGTGACGATACCAAATAAATACGGGCAACAAGAGCGGGTTGGACCACTCACCACTACACTCACTGACGACAGGACGGTTGTTCACTTACGCCGTGCCAAGCCGCACCTAGACAGCCAAGCACATTAGCCGATCCAAGCCATACCAAGACATCCAAGCCTAGGCCTACTGCAGCCGAGGACAGCCAAGCTTCATCAGTCAGGTATCCTTTCCCGCTCCCTAGTTCATTTCCAATAACCCTACCAACCGTCATCACCTCGCCCTGCGATATCCGAGCCATTCCACAACGAGTCATATAGGCCTAATTTGACTTCGCAGGGTTAATACCTACCATCCAAATCAAGCAATTCCTGTCTACCCCGAGTTTTAATACAAGTTAAACTCATCCCTTCACCCTACCAAGCAGCAAGTAATTTCTAGAGTCTATAGTACAGTGAGCAAACTCAAATATGCTTTTAAACGTAACAGCGCCATGACTCGAACTGCACAAAAACAAATACCAGCAGACAACCGATGATTGATAATATGCAATTGACACATAAAATCCAGTGGAACACACAAATTAGATCACGTGTATCGCACAGTTATACAAATATACAATTGAAAATAATACTGTCATTATTTTAGGGACCACATTTACTGATTATAACTGAAAAATAAAAAGTGTTCCATATCAAACGCGTGTTATTGAGTAATTTTACCCTACTTATCCAGACGACCGCAGCGCCCCAAGTGTTAGTTTGAGTTGCCAATAGACGAAGTCACTGTATGTAAAATCATCCAGATTAAAAACGTATACAGTATTAAATTGTTATTAAACATAGAACAACGAAATATCCACATAAAATAACATTTATTTTCTAAAAATAAAAAAATATTCGTCAAAATCATACAAACAATTTCTTTATAACAAAATGTCATTTTACAGTCCTGTTAATGACGTTTTTTTTAGTAAACATACTTCACACACGAAAACAATATTATTTATCTAGATAAGCATGGAAATAAAGACAACATATATTGAATATTAGGCCTATTTCTCCTATTGCAAATAAAAAGAAAACGTCCATTCGTCAAGTTATGTTCTCATTAATCTCACTCCCCTTAACAATAACAAAATGTCTAATGTTCATTCGTTACCTAATTCTTCTGTCGAGTCCAGAGCATCGTAGTCATTGCTACTGGTCATCATCATTTGATGTCAAAGTTCCTTGGGGGTCATTAAGTAACTCAATAGCTTCCATAGGTAGATTACCTGTGTACGTGGCATTGTTCTTCCTGCACTCTTCCATTTTTGTTAATATTATGGGATATCAACTTAATTTTGTTTCTTAACTCCTGCACCTGAGTGTCACTAAGAGATGTAGGATCAAATTTATTCATAACATATTGAAATATGACGTCTGTACGCCCCTATTTACGACACGACCGCCACGCGTTGAAAAATTCTTCTCGCGGTAATGCCCACATAGTCACTGAAAATAAGAAAATAAACCATCATGCACATTCGTGCGCAATCAAACAACTACAGATCCTGAATCTACATTAAATTTCCTATCGAATGATGTTTAAAATAAAGTGGCACTATGAGGCACTCATAAAGTAAATTATTTGTGGTGTTTGAAGCCATATTTTCAGTGTTGCCTTAGTAAACAAGAGTTTAGTGCTTTTCAGTCGGTCAACACGAATGTACCCAAAAGAGATGGGTTATGCCCTAATCCTGAAATAAATTACATGAGATTAATAAAACACTAGGATGACCAGTTTCGATCGTCAAGCGATCATCATCAGATCCATTACACTTAGGCTACAAAATCTATGTTTGAAATACAGGTGAAAATATTTACAATATGTACAATTATTTAGTTGCAGTATTGGTACTGCAACTGTCAGTGTATGCTAAATGCAGTATATATGTTAGGTGAAATGCTAAATGGTGATAGCTATCCGGAGATTGTACTTTAGAGAGATTATATGGTTGTAAACTATGGTTAAACTATAAAATTTTAGGCTAACTACTTATCTGATTGTCTTCCGTACTACAGCTACTCGCAGTTTTCGTGCTCACTGGAACTCACTGTGCGGTCGATTGCGGTGGTTATCTTAACGACTGGTTTTCCCCTGCCTTCTCCCCCCTGTCCCTACGTGCTGTGGGGAGTGATAGCGATGTGTTTATGTGAGGTGTTGCCAACCTAGATAAGATGTATGTTATTGAATGAGGTGGGTCTACAACTATTAAAGACCGTGGATTAGCCCTCGCCACGCGTGGAGCATAACCCATTCGAACTAAGCTTTGACGGTCTTATGAGGACGTCCCGGCACCTTTAATACTGCCGCGAATATGGGCCTTGGTTTATTGCAGAAGAAAAGTACATCGTACACCTGATCCAGATAACATTTACCTATTAAAAACCCCCTAATTTCCCCCTTTTTTATCTAGCTTGGCTGTGTCGCTAAATTGTGTTTTGTTTCCGACAGGGTATGTTTTTAGTAGCGTGAAGAGGGGTGAGCTCTCCATGAACGTGTGTTCATTTAGATTGTTGGGATTGTTTCGTTTGGCTAGGTGTATCTCGATTGCTTCCTTTATGTCAAGAGCTCTGCCTTTCGATTCGTGATGGATTATTTTAAGGTCCGACTCTATGTTGGTAAAGCTGTGCCCTGCGTCACACATATGTTCGCACACGGCTGAATGTGTTCCGTATCTTATCGCATTCCTATGTTCATTAAAACGTGTGTCTACTCGCCTTCCACTCTGCCCGATGTAATTAGCTTGACAATCGGTGTCTTGGCACGTTATAGAATATACCCCTGACCTTGAATACGGGTCACGTTTATTTAGATTATTAGATTATTTAGATTATTTAGAGTAAATTATTTATTTATCGTAGAAAGCTTGTATTGGGCCGATAACCTAGATGTTAGGCCCCTTGAAACAACAATTATCATCATCATCAAAGCTTGTATTGCGCATAAAAGTGCGAACACATACCTGTTTTCACTATTCCATGAGCAGCAGAAGACAACACCTCGTTGAACTCACTAGAATCACTACGTTCGGTTCACTCCGACACCTCCTATCAAATGACCTGTTAACTGCCAGGAAGACGTTTCAGCACCTATAACCTCCTTGCTACGCACCAGAGAGCGGAAAGGAAGACCGAAGGTCACCATCTGGTTTGTTCACTGTCGAATGAGCCAGGTTTCGCTTTCATTTGCGACAGTGAATTTTTTCCACCTAGATATGGGATTCGACACACTGTGCAACGTGGTCATACAGCCCCTTGTGTGTGTAGAATTTGTCTGATAACCTGTGTCACTGTGATTTCTGTACTTGTGTGTGTATTTGTAATTGAGGTAGGAAGCAGCCGTGGCCTTAAGTTAGGTGCCATTCCGGCATTTGCCTGAAGTAGAAGTGGGGAAACCACGGAAAAACACTTCCAGGATGGCTGAGGTAAGGATCGAACCCGCCCCTTCTCAGCTTGTACCCCGTTCCGGCCCACAGATCAGAATTAAATTTCTTGGCATAGCCGAGAATCGAACCAGTGCCTCCGTGGTGACAGTCTAGATTGCTAGCCACTACGCAATGAGGTAGACAAGTTTTCATGAAATATGATGTACTGTGCTGTACCGTCAGAAAGCTGAAAGTCCGTACATTAACATAGCGCAAAATGAAATGTTTGAAAATATTGAAGATTATGGGTTTTGCGGAGCCCTTTATAATAACTCCTCCATTCTACGTAGTCTGTTCCATGTGGTGTAGCGGTTAGGTGGTCAGGGTTCAATTCCCGGCTCTGTCAATAAATTGTATTCGATTTAATTCTGGAACGGGATACATACAGCCTCATGAGGCAAAACTGAGTTAGATGTGGGTTCGATTCCCACATCAGCCATCCTAGAAGTGATATTCCGTGGGTTCCCATTTCTACTCCAGTCAAATGCCGGGATGGTTCCTAAGTGTAGACCACGGCTGCCTCAATCCCAATCCTCGCTACAATTACAAAACACACTCTAATATAGACACCACAATAGTACAGATTTATCAGAGAAATTCTTACACACACCCAAGTACACGGGGATGAAATTATCATGATGTCCCAGTCCCTAAAGGAGACAATGACAACAACAACATCAACAACAGACGATGTCCCGTTTTCCAAACTACCACCAATTCAAAAGATAACGAGGAAAAATACATTTGGAAATCTGAATCCTCTTCTGGACTTTGGTAGCCTATATCAGCGCTGCGGCTTAAAAATCCTCTATATGACAATATTGTTCACTTGCATTTCCTTCCTTAAAACTAGTTATGACTCCTGCCTTTAGTGGATATAAGAACCAGCAGAACAACTCCTTGCGAGATAATTTTCTTAACGTCACGTCTGCAGGAAAATAACCTTACGTGAATTGTTCGGTTGGATTTTACGTTCACATATATGATACAGTAGCTGAGACGCGTGACGGATCTTAGCGAAATGAAATGAATGCAACCACAAAATCGTTTAACTTAGTGGATTTCCCGGCTTAGCGACACTATTCTTTATTAATGATTGAATCACACATTAATTACTTAATTATTATTGCACTGAGAAACAATAGAATACAAATTGATGTAATCACTAACTGTGAATTGCATGGCTACATTAAAATGGCAGGAGTATAATAGATTGAGGGAGGTTGCTTGAGAGAGGAAGCAGAACAGAGAGCTCATTGTTTGCTCACGGTTCAATAGGTGACAGACTCATGAATATTTTCCCATTATACAGCAAATTAGAGGTCATGTAACAGCCTGTTTTGTTCAAGCAAGAGCCTTTATTCTAGACAAGTAACTCACAAACTAACAACATAAAGCCCACGAAATCCGAGGACGACTTATAGGCTGTGACCAGCACAACACCCTCAGACGTATTACCTGGGTTCTTGACCGTAGGGCGTACTTTTCATAACAATGAGATAGGCTACGCAGTTATCCTCACCAGTCAGAGTGCACCCTTTTTCAGTCTTTATATCAATTTGTAACTAACTGGCAGAACTGGGAATCGACCTCAGGACCTCTTAGGAAAAGTAAGCGTAGTATCCCTACACCATGGACCCTGGAAAGTTTTATTCATATTTCAAATTTTAGTTAGCCGCCTCGTTGCTTAATACTGGGCAACACCTGATGTGGCAGCAGTGGTATGCGTACTACCGGTTGAGAAGCGCTGCCCTACGCCTATATCACTACGATCTGATATGCATGTAGATCGCTATCTTGCCGCAAAGGATGCGTAACAGAGCTACTGTTCTATACATTCACATCACGGCAATCTGGGTGCCAAAAGCCCGGTTCTGCCCTACAATGAATGCGCAGGCATTCTATCCCTGAACAAAGGAGCTTTGTATCAAAAATAATTAACGATAAAAATGAGTAATTACCCGCGCCATTGATCACTCGCTGCATGCGCTATGCTGTATTGATGTTACGTGGAGGGGATTGGAGCGTGACAGCATCTGACAAAATTTTATTTGCCGTGTGGCTCAAATGGTTGACACATATGCCTCCAGAAATCAATGAAATGAGATACATTTACGATCACTCACAGATATACAGTACATGGAGATACATAAATAAATAAATGAAATAGTTTCCTATGAACTTCGACACTAAACAAAACAGAAATAGAAGTTTACAAGTGTGTGTCAATGGAGAACAAATTAAAATTCCTCAGCTGCACCAAGAGACTTCGAATGCTGGATACGTTTTTCAGATCTAGATGATGAATATCAGTTAACCTTTCTAACAAGCAACGGTATCTTCCTGCTTTTGAAATAAAGGAGGCTCCCAATTTCGTTGTTTCCCTAAGCATGGTGAAATCACCCTTATTGACATATCTATTAAGGATAATTTTCCCACGCTTATCAGAAATCACTTGTCTCTCTTTTCTTCTAAGCCCCTCAATTAGGCTTTGAGTGTAGCTTCTGAAGCCTGAACCATATCCAGATGCTACAGTACACCAGATATCTTAGAAGAAAGAAATTGACCAACTTGCTTGATATAAGATAATATTGCATAGCACGGAAAGCAGAATACTGCTCTAAAGTATTCTTCGCCCACGCTAATAAACAATGGATCACAAATTCTCAATGGGGCCACATAGAACAAGTTCTTAGAGAATAAAATATCACTAAATATGCTCTATCTGGCTCTCAAACAAGCATAGAGGTCAGTTCAGAGAGGATTTTGATGGTGTTTATTGATTAGACGACTATACATGGAAATAATTGTCTTAGCAAGCAGGATCTGCACACCATTTCGAAGTTAGAATTGGATAGAGGCAATGCTATGCTATGTCCTTTTTAGCCTACTTTTCATATTATGCAGATATTAAGGAAAAGTACACTTATGAGAACAATCCCGGCAAATGTGTGTGTGCCTGTCTGTGTGTATGTTTCATCCCCCTATCAACTCCTAAACGTAGTGAAGATCTATACCAGAAAATCTCATGGCCATATTTGAAAATGTCGGTGCTACCAACTGCTAAAAAAGGACAATTGAAATATGAAATCTAAGTTGGATATCTTGAAAAGTATACCTGGGGATTGTTCCAAAATTGGCACACATATACATCATAATATTTGAGATTAATTTTAGGAGCTCATACACGACAGTGCTGCCAACATGTTACTGCGCGTGCTGTTAGGTTCAATGATAAACTGTTTGTAACTTGCATACTAACTAATGGATTTCTTCTAAAATTGGCACACACACACACACATATATATATATACAGGGTGTATTTGATATAATGAAAGTCCGTTACACTGGTGATATAAGAGACTATTCTAAGCTTCCTAGGTAAAAAAAAATTGTCACCTATCTTTAAATTGAAAATTATTCATTAAAAAGTCAACGTTTTTAGGTTTTTCAGAAACTCTTCAAACAGAAGGTGAGACAGCAGTCTGGGGGAAACGAGACGTGGCGAGGTGGGCCGATGTGCGGAGGGGAAGTTGTTATGTAATCGGAGCATTGACCTTACCGGTTGAGGGGTGGAATCAGCTGTTATGAGGATCGCGAGCGATACCTGTCTCGTAAGAAAATTTGTATTGCTGTTGTTGTTGTTGAAATTGCACGCAATGGCTTGGGACGTTAGGACCGGTAGTATTGTGTAGTCTACTTTGTAAGTATGAGTATAGAATAATTTTGATAATCAGCCCTGGCGTGTCATTGGAAATGAAGGAAGGTTGTAGTTTTACGTGACCGTGAATCTTGTGATTATGAGCCACGGGACCTCCTTTTTACGTGGAATCTGAACCACAGGACATGGCATTTCACTTCGAAAATCTCACATGTATTGTGCCCGTTTAGACCGAAGCCCAACGACCACATATGCATTTCACCAAAAATCAGTCAGCACGAGAATCTAAACATCTCAGGGCGCCATGTGGGTTAAAGTTACAACAATAAACAAGATCAAAAAATGCTTTACTGATTTTCGGATCGATGCAACAATAAGGATAGAAGGGAGACTTTGAAAATATCACAATTCCTAAAATAATCTCATTTTATTCATAATTTAAAACTTGACTCTAAAATAATGCCATAAAAGCTTTCAGAATGCATGAAAATTCATACACTTTATATACAAAAACACAGAATCATCAACACATGAACACTAACTGGATTTGAACTAAAGCCAGAATAGCAGTCCGGTTGACTTTGTCCAAATTATTTTTATATAGAACGGTAGGATATGCAGGGCAAATAAAATCGTCCAGTCTGAATCCTACTTGACTAGCATTCACTTGTTGAAAGAAAATTAATATTTAACTCTTTCACGTGTTGTCAAAATCACTTTGTTTATGAGTTCATTTCTTTAAACGAAAAACTATCACTTTCCAGGAATCATAATTCAAAATTGGTACATCAAATATCATGGCAATGATTTAAACACAAAAAATATCGATTTGTAGGACATCTGAGCATCATTAAATAACAATGTTTAGACATTATGAGCATGGATTCGAAGAACTTCGATGGTGAGCAGAAAATTTATTACATCATCTGTTCTCGATCCGAAAATAACAATGATGAGTGCATGACTCAACTAGAAATTCATGGTTCAAAATATTAACCAAAACATTACTTTAAAATGTTAACTAAATCATCCAAACATTAAGCTTTCAAATAATTGAAAATATTATTCTGAAAATTGTCATCAAAATAGCAACAAATACTATTATCAAAATTGTAATTCTTTTCTTCTGCAGAATATTAATCTTTACACAATCTTATATTTTATATTATTTATAACTTCAATAGGATCACAAATATCCTTGAAATGGTAGTGGCTGTTCATTAAATAACAATATAAACGTTAGCACCGGCCCATTCTATTTATGTGTCAATAGTCACCTGATCACATTTTGTATTTGACAAACGGTAAGATATCGTTGAAGTACATGTATAAAGGTTTATCTAAAATAAACTCGGGTTGACAAGTACTGGGAAAATATCTCGAGAACACGAGAATCAAATGTGAAACATAACTGTGATGGTTGCATGAAATAACCATTGGTTATCAAACTCGACGAAAGTGTGATTCGTAATTATTATTAACTTCCATATTTTTCCAACATATTTTATAAAAACCATCTAACCTTAACAATGGTTGATGCTTCACGTAACGACGATTTCATTCCTGCGACTTAATTGCACAATTTGAATGACAAAATTAACTATTTCCACACACAACATTTCTCCTCATATTATACATTATTATGATAATTAAGCCCTTGCTTGTTAACCAAATGGAATACTAGGAAGCTAGTAAGCTCCTCCAATGAGTTTACTACAAATTTCACCATCACATTAAATCTTAGTATTTTTATATCGTGTATACTCATGGTCAAACCTTTCATAAAATGACGTTACCCAAATAATGTATTATTTATATAAACTCTAGCAAACACTAATTTATACATTCAGTTTTCTTCCCATTGTGATAACCTTCCGTGTCTATACATGATTTGACTGTATAACGCAATTATTAAATGCTTCCAATATTATTCTGTTGTTTCAGAATGTGGGCGTGCGTCTAACCAGTAACCTTCAGAAAAACAATGATCCGAAGTAGTTAACTGTTTCGGATATCCAATTGATAAATCCACATAACATGACAATTATAAGTTACAAAATTATTATTATTAATATTTCAGAAAATGAAAATAATAATAATTATTATTAAATCACTATTATTATTATTTCCAAACTGGAATTAGCTTCACAAAACAATTCGAGAAACGATCAAGCTCGAATTCTTACATAGGAAAATATCCATTTCTCAACCTAAGTAAATTTTAATATTACAGATCCGTCGGCTGATGACCGCGATTAGAAAAATGACGAAATCAAACTAAAATGCTCATGATGCTTGTTCATAGATTCATATCATCGAATCCAAATATTTGAACACAGGAAATGTCCAGAGCTAGGCCTCCAATGCCTCGAAGCCTAATTTGCGACAGCAAATTACAAAATAAAGCGTCGTGGTGAGAGGCCAACAGCTGGACCGCTGCGCCATCATGCCCCGACTTGCATATCGGCCGGTGATGGTAAGCTGTCTCAATACTAGCACCACATGTAGATGATGATAATAATACTAATAGTCTAATAATAATAATAAGAGTCAGCATGTGTAGCTCTGGTGGTATAGTGCTAACCTTCCCGAGGGTGCGATCTACGTTCAGGCATGTAGTGAATGTGATCTATAAGTAAAACGATCATGTCCATAGATTTCATGGCACATACAAGATATTCTGCGTACATAAAAGTCTGGCAACTCGACATACCAAAAGAAAAAAAAGAGACATAAAAGAAGTTAGGTTGGTTCTTTAGTTTAGGGGCTGCGACAATGTGGTCATGTAGCCCCGTAGAAAAGACGTTAGTGTGTCTAAAAGTCTATTATTACTATTATTAGTACAGTAGTAGTAGCCTACTATAATAATACTATTATTAATATTTTTATAACAGTTGTTGCACTGTCTTCTCACAAAGATAAACCAACAGTTCCTGAAATTAAATTACCAAATCTTTAGGATTTCCATTTTCTATGCATAGGCCACGAGGCTGGCAAAATCCTAAACAGATTCACCATTACTTGTCATGTAGCCACTCCCCATGAAGGTGTGAATCAGCTGTTCATAGGCTCGGTTCGTGTATTTCAATGCCATTGGCAGACAAGACGAGGAGGTCACTCAACTTCAGGCTCTTGTCAACATTCCTCAGCGTTGGAGGGGAGGGCGACGGGGAGAAGTCAGCTGTGCTGCCGAAGGGAACGCAGTCTAAGCCCTTTTCCAAGACATTGACCGACGATTTTTGTGATTTAATTCCACCTACACTAATTAAGATACGACTAAATTCCATGAAGATATTTGCCTAGAATAGTCTCTTCTATCACCAGTGTAACGGACTTCCATTATATCAATTACACCCTGTATATATATATTGAACCCTTGCGAAGCATATGAGACTCGATTTCGGGGGTGTAACGGTCCATTTCGTAAAGTTGTAGTTAAGCGCTTCTTATAACATGCAGGGTAACATATAACAAAATAACATGCAGGAAAAAAGTGAATACCGGGATTAAAACATATGAATTTAATTAACAGATCAACAAATTTACACTATCTACAGTAAAAACAAGGACTCCCAAATGACACCCACTTGAATTAATAAAAATGCCAAACTAGGCCTGATCTCAGGAGAGATCGTAAATATCTGGACCAAATGTCCCAAATTACTGCAATGACATGTGCGTGTGCGGCTTTTCTACATGCGGTACGATGTGTACAATTATTGCGAGATTCTTTACCATCCAATAAACGAATCTGTATTGTCTTGGAGCTAGACAGACACTAGGAACACAAACTACACACTATTTAAACTATCCGACACCCCCTACACTGAATAAGACAAAAATAATAATTTCCGCATGAAATTTGAATAAAAGAATTGCCGTAACAATCAACACCAACGCCTAAAAATTAGGACTTTTTAAATCAACACAAGTAAATCAACACGTGACCAAACAAGAAAAATACGCACATGGCCGCTTGCCATTTTTACATGAAATACTAAATACACCCGACGGTGTCACAACAAACAAACATATAACATAAGCAAATAAAATGAGTCACAGAAATCACTAGGCTCAAGCCAACATTTACATCATAACAACAAATATTTCTTTTCATACGATATGCGGTAATTCGTAACGGACATGGCGAACTCCCAAATTAATATAATGATCCAATGATCATTAAATGAACAGTTTTGCTACAGATAGCTTACAGGGGTCAGTCGGTCGTAGCTGGACTGCCTAAACGATGAATCACCAGATCTAGACGGGCGCAAAGTGGAATCTGCAACATCTGTCAACCCACGTGTCAAAATACCTCGACCTGCCGTAGCAATGGCTCGAGTCTCGAAGAAGCGTGCTCCCAATAGCACATAATACGCGTGTGTGTCAAATAAAAATATCTTAGCATTTCCCACGGAAATCCAAGAATCAGCACAGGACAAGGTAAGGTAGCCTCCAAGAGCGCTCCCCCCATCCATAAAATACAATCAAAATTTGAGGGCAGTAGACACATTCTACCTCTCATCACGAAGAACCAAATACACACACATTGACACGATACACACACCAGAATCACACGTATGGGTTTGACAGAAACCTGAAATAAAAGACACAAATATTTCCACCAACTTGCGCTCCCAGTCTAGTCCGTGACTGAAGATCCTGAAAAGGGATATAAAAAACTCAAAATATAGAACTAAGGTGTTCTACAGTGACATCTTAACGTGTTGCGCTCAGCAACCCTAGTATGGATAAAAAACCTGTTCGTAAAACATCTAATCAAATTTACCCCCTTCACCTAATTTAAACGAATTTGAATTAAAGCACCATTTATCATCCGAGACGAACTTCGCATTCGCATGAATAAAATAACCCAATGCACGCGCCGTGCATACTAACAATGACTCATAAGAAAAATATACAATCAAACAAAGTTTTGGCCACGAGCCAACGTACATTTAAAAGATAAGAGTGTCGGTGCACGAAATCTAAAATACACAAGAAAAACTATGAACAAAATTATTTACAACGTTCCCGCGTCTAATCTAGCTACATATTGAATAAATCAATGGTTTGTACATCACCGTCCAGCTTGCAGAAAATCAACCTCCATCCCAGAGCATTTCCCACAGGAAAATTACTCCGTCATCGTCGACATTCTGGTAGAGGCGTAGCACATCATCCCACCAATCGACCTTGCTGTAGACATCTTGGCGGGGCTTCTTAAAAAGAAATGTTCAAATTAAAATTCTATTCTGCTAGAATCGCTATGAGCTACTGACTTTCACTCAAGAGTCCTGGGCGATTACTCCACGTAGAACTGGCCCCATATATGCATTTGCTTGCTTCACACGCACATATAAATCACAAAATATAACACAAAATATTACAGACAAATATTACAGTCTAGTCAGCCATGCAGCTGGCATTTAAAAGTCTCTCAAATTACTAATGCCGATCAGCGCTTATCTCAACAGAGATCTCCACTCAACTTGGCATGAACTCTGCTCCCTAGAGCACAATAAAATGTTCGTTCAAACTGACGTGAACTATGCTCACCAGAGCCTGATAAAATTATGTCTCAAACTGGCGTGAACTATGCCTTTCGGCGCCTGATCAAATTGTGTCTCAAACTACTCAACACCGATCAATTTATTAGAAACTGGCAGAATGGAGTGGGGTGGGGGCAATTTGAGAAAATAATCTGTAGTTTTCAACTCACAGACTTGGGACTAGTATCAAACATCTTCTTTTTATCTGAACGTCTCAATGCACTCATGCGGAATCCCATCGGATCGACGTTTCTTCATACACGTGTTTTCATCATCTTTTTTATGGCACGCTCATCTCCGCGTGGGTGAGGCGTCCTCTCTCCTGATTCGATGATTCAATCTGGTATCGGTTGGAAATTCACCTCTGGCACGCCCATAATGACGCCAAATTGTATGCGCGTTCACTCTGAGTTCGGCCTTGAACTCGGCTTACTAGGTCGTCCCCAGGAATAGCTACCACGCCACTTGTGTCGCAAGCGTTGCAACACTCATCTTGCCTTCCGTAGCCTACTTCAACATGCGCTGTCTGGATATAAGTAATAATAATAATAATAATAAAAATCATGAAAACTTATTGATCGGCAAATCAATAAGGGTTCATTATATATACGAAGTACGTCCAGAAAGTAAGTTCCGTTTGGTAATAACATTAAATTGTGTACAGGTACAGAAAAATTATTTATTGCATAAAATTCTACAACCCTTAAATTACTTTTCCACATAACTGCCGAAATGTTGCAGGCATTTGTCGTAGCGTGGCACGAGTTTTTGTATACCTTCTTCATAGACGTGTGCCGCCGGTGTCTTCAACTAGTTGTACGTTCCGCTGCAGCGCAGTTCCGCATATGCGCGGTAGACGCTCTGTATCAAGGAGAAGAAACGTGCGCCATTTGGAGAGCGCTGTCAGCCACGTACGCGTTGTTGTGCATGTTTACTCGTACAATGTCGGTGTTGATTGAAAATCCCGCCGCTTGGGAAATCAGATCTGTGATTCGTTTTCTGAATGCTAGGAAAGTGAAACCAATTGAAATTTATCGGCAAATTTGCGAAGTGTATGGACAAAATGCGATGAGTGATTCAATGGTGAGAAGCTGGGTCCGACAGTTCAATGAAGGACGTAGTGAAGTGCATGATGAAGAACGAAGTGAGCGTCCATCTTTGGTTACAGAAGAACTGGTTCATGCGATTGATGACAAGATCCGGGAAAACCACAGGTTTACAATTAGTGCTCTCGCTATGGAATTTCCCCAAATCTCACGATCACAACAACAATTCATGAAATTGTTATCGAAAAACTGAACTTTCGTAAACTTTGCCGACCTTGGGTACCAAAGATTCTTACGGAACAACACAAAACGAAACGGATGGGTAGTGCACTTCAGTTTTTGACCCGTTACAATGAAGGCGGCGAAGAATTTCTGACACAGATAGTCACAGGAGATGAAACTTGGATTTCTTACGACACTCCTGAAAGTAAGCGGCAATCAATGGTATTGAGGCACACTTCATCCCCAGCAAAGGTTAAGCCGAATCAAATCTTGACACCTCGGAAAATGATGTGCACAGTGTTCTGGGACTGGAAAGGCATCTTACTCATTGATTTCTTACCGCGCGGTCAAACAATCAACGCAGATGCTTACTGCGAGACACTTAGGAAATTGCACCGCGCAATACAGAATAAGCGCCGAGGGTTGCTGTCAAAAGGTGTTGTTTTTCTTCACGACAACGCACGACCACACACTGCAAATGTTACGAAAAACCTCCTACAGGGATTTGGCTGGGACGTGTTTGAACACCCTCCGTACAGTCCTGACCTCGCTCCTAGCGACTTTCATCTGTTCACACATCTCAAGTCTTTCCTTGGCGGTCAACACTTCAACAATTACGACGAGCTGAAAGAAGATGTTTCCAACTGGTTGAAGACACAGGCGGCAAACTTCTATGAAGAAGGTATCCAAAAACTTGTGCGACGCTATGACTGCAAAAGTTCGGCAGTTATGTGGAAAAGTAGTTTAATAGTTTAAGAGGTGTAGAATGTTGTGCAATAAATAATTTTTCTGTATCTGTACACAATTTAATTTTATTACCAAACGGAACTTACTTTCTGGACGTGCCTCGTATATATATATATATATATATATATAGATAATAATATTTAAGATTAATTCTGAGCAATCCATATTTGACAGTGTTGCCAACATGATACTACACGGGATGACAATTTCATTGTTTAACTGAATGTAGCTTCCATACTAACGAATAGATGTCACCCACATTTTGTATGTGCAAGGTATATTTTAAGACATATACCGGTAACTAGCAGAAGTACCCGCTCTTCGAACGGTCTTCGGTATTAATAACCAGACGTTATCAATTGAGATACTGTTCCAATGGTTAGGGGCTTGTCATTCCTTCATAAGTTTATCAGAACGAAGTTAGTTGTCTGGGTATATCGCAGACACGAAGTTAGTTTTCTGGGTATATCGCAGACACTGTTAATTTAAGGGTCGTAAAATGTGGTTTTCGGAGACCCTTTATAGACTCCCTAGTTTTGTGTCACACATTGAGAAGCGCAACATATGCTTTGGTCGTCCTTCTAGGATAATTTTTATTATTAGCCTATTTTAGCGTGTATTTTGAAAAATTGTTCCTTATACCCACCCTTCTATGAGAAGTACGTTGAAGCTTTTTCTAAATGATTGGTGTATTGGCTCATGGTTACAATACCTAATTTTACGATGCTCCAAGCACCCGAACATGAATTATAGGCGTACATAAACATAAAGATACACACATCAAAAAAAAGTTTTGCATCACCTCGGTTCCAAGAGTTCCGGAACCGTTAAATACAAAGGGAATAGAGATCAACACAAACAACATTTCAGCTCGTTTTATTGCTCATGAGACCCACACATTGCATGTTGTACCATCATACAGCTAGACTTTCAGCATTTGTGGTCCAGATTGCAGTACACACCACTACCTCTAATACCCAGTAGCACGTCCTCTTGCATTGATGCATGCCTGTATTCGCCGTGGCATACTATCCACAAGTTCATCAAGACACTGTTGGTCCAAATTGTCCCACTCCTCAACGACAATTCGGCGTAAATCTCTCAGAGTGGTTGGTGGGTCAAGACGTCCATAAACAGCCCTTTTCAACATATCCCAGGCATGTTCGATAGGGTTCATGTCTGGCGAACATGCTGGCCACTGTAGTCGAGCGATGTCGTTATCTTGAAGGAACGCATTCACAAGATGTGCACGATGAGGTCGAGAATTGTCGTCCATGAAGACAAATGCCTCTCCAATATTCTGCCGATATGGTTGCACTATGGGTCGGAGGATGTCATTCAGGTATCGTAAAGCCGTTTCGGAGCCTTCCATGACCACCAGTGGCGTACGTCGGCCCCACATAATGCCACCCCAAAACATCAGGGAACCACCACCTTGCTGCACTCGCTGGACAGTGTGTCTAAGACGTTCAGCCTGACCAGGGTGCCTCCAAACACGTCTCCGACGATTGTCTGGTTGAAGGCATATGCGACACTCATCGGTGAAGAGAACGTGATGCCAATTCCGTGGGGTCCATTCAGCATGTTGTTGGGCCCATCTGTACCGCGCTGCATGGTGTCGGGGTTGCAAAGCTGGACCTCGCCATGGACGTCGGGAGTGAAGTTGCGCATCATGTAGCCTATTGCGCACAGTTTGAGTTGAAACACGACGTCCTGTGGCTGAACGAAACGCATTATTCAACATGGTGGCATTGCTGTCAGGGTTCCTCCGAGCGGCAATCCGTAAGTAGCGGTCATCCACTACAGTAGTAGCCCTTGGGCGGCCTGAGCGAGGCCTGTCATCGACAGTTCCTGTATCTCTGTACCTCCTCCATGTCCGAACAACATCGCTTTGGTTCACTCTGAGACGCCTGGAAACTTCCCTTGTTGAGAGCCCTTCTTGACACAAAGTAACAATGCGGACGCGATCGAACTGCGGTATTGACCTTCTAGGCATGGTAGAACTACAGACAACATGAGCAGCGTACCTTCGTCCTGGTGGAATGACTGGAACTGATCGGCTGTCGTACCCCCTCCGTCTAATAGGCCCTGCTCATGCATGGTTGTTTACATCTTTGAGCAGTTTTAGTGACATCTATGAACAGTCAAAGGGACTGTATCTTGGATACAATATACACAGTCAACGTCTATATGCCGGAGATCTGGGAACCGAGGTGAAGCAAAACTTTTTTTGATGTGTGTATATCAACCACACAGTATCAAACAAAATCATCTTTACGATGAACCCGTTTGTCGACAAAAATATGATTAGTTAAAATGTGCTTTCAAACTAAATTCACCTAACGTGTACTTCCTGACGTGAAAATAATATTGAAAACCTCGTAGACGAAACGCAATATATGTCAAATTAAAACTGATCCTCACCGTTGTGGAAAGTCCTCATCCCCAGGAAGACCCCTTTAATAAATTATAAAGGCTTGTGGTGCATGAAAATTCGGGATTTTTAGTCTCCAATGGCCCAAATTCCCAAAATCTGCAAAATACACTATTCCAATTCAGGATTTTTTGAAAATAATGTTGCTGTTTGGAGATATAATAGACCTTCTGTACAACATATCGCATATTGCACGTGTAAGTCACGTGTAAAAATTCTAGGGAACCCCTTGACCCTCTTAATCGCATTGTTGAATTTTACCGTCTATGTTTGATTCCACGATAACCTTATAGCCATTTGCAAACTTTAACAGAAATTTAATAAATTGAGTGGCATTGCTTCTTACAGAATTAGATGGAAAGTTGGATCTCACCTCTTGTGACACTGTTGTCAAGGTTACCGGCTTGCATTACTTCGTTAGTTTCTTCTTGTTCTTCTTCTTCTTTCGGATGGGCCAGCTAAGGACCACGACGTTCAACTTTTCAGCTTGGCGAGGGACTTGATTTTTGTCCAATATTCACGCATTTTCTGGTTTATGTTTCTCCTTCTTCTCTTTTGTCCAGATGATGCCGGTTTTCTTACAGGGTGGTCTGTTCTGAAAACTCTTCTGTTTAAGTATCTTTCTGAGATGTGATCGGCTTCTAATATCACTTTTCATTATCTTCAGTTCTTGGATATCCTTGTTAACTACTGTTAGCGACGGTGTCACGCTCTTTCTCTTCCCCCAGTAGTTGAGAAGCCGGTTTGTTAGTCTTGTTGGGTTCATCCATGAGACGTGTCCATAGAAAGCCAGACGTCTCTTCCTGTGATTTTCTCAGTATATCTACATAGCTCCTGATTTTGTCTTTTTCTGTTCTCGCCATCTATTAGTTTATAAAATAAGAGAGTGCCATATCCCCTCCAGGGACGTAGGCGACCTGAATAAGAGCCCTTGACTAAGTGAAAGGATCCCTAACCAGGCATCCCGAGCCGAAGTTAGCGTGTGGTAGGGTGGCCAGTTCCTTTCCACTCCTCCTCCTACAATAGCATCCGGCAGGTTCCCATTTTGCATCACGAGGCTGGGAGACCCCGTACCAGACCATACCAAGACTTTTAAATTCTTGGCAGAGCCGGGGATCGAACCCGGTACCTCGGGGGTGACAGCCAACAATGCTAGCCACTGCGCCACGAGGTGGTCTTTATTAGTTTATTAAATTAAATTAGTTTTCTGGGAATATCTCATAAACGTGGTTTTAGAGCCTTAAAACGTAGTAGCCTCCGAGCCACAGAGGGGCTGAAAATGAGTTTTGCTCGTCCTTGTACGCCATAATATAATAATAATCATAATAATAATAATTTAATAATATAGGAATAGGGATATAATAGCCCTTTAGTACCACACCCGTCCGTGTAAATCACGTGAAAAAAATCAAGAGTACCCCTTGACCCCCTTAAGCGCATTATATAGGCCTACGTATTGATGAATTTTACAGCTTAAGTTGGTTCCGTAATAACCTTAAAGCCGTTTGCGAACGTTCACAGTAAAGCAATACATGGAATGGCATTGCGTCATAAAGAAATAGATGGACTTCTGAGATAGTGTTGCCATGGTAACCGGCTTGCCTTCCTTCAATAGCTTAATAAATGAAATTAGATTTTTGGGTATATCTCAAAAACTGTTGGTTTTAGGACCCTAAAATGTGGTTTTCGGGGCCCGTCGGGCTCCCGAGTTTTGTTTCTCACATTGAGACGCTGAAAATGAGCTTTGTCTCGTTTTTCTACGCTCATTTCAGCATGCATTTTAAGGGGGTAGGCCCTCTTTTATGAGAGGTATGGAGAAGAGTTACATCAATGATTACTTTCGTGCCTCTGATGGACTTCTGTACCAATTTTACGTTGATCCACTCAGCCATTCTCGAGTGATACGCGTGCAAAGTTGTACACAGACAGACAGACAGACAGACAGACAAACAGACATAAATTTTGTTTATGCGCGCAACCGTAATAAACCAGTCTGAATCGCGTTAATAACTCAAACTTCCGTGGAAATTCAGAAAAAACAGACAAACTTTCATTTTTATATATAGAGAGATTGTGCTTATTGTAAGAGTCACCAGGGCTAACAACGGTGACATTAGTGATCTCAAGACGTTTGATACTTAGAGTCAATATCTCGGACGGAGAAGACATCAAACTTAGCACAGTGTAAGTCCAAGATGTTCCAGCCAGATTTAAAGTAAATCGTCGTAGTTAGTGCTACCAACATCATTCTATGCATGCTTATACTGTTTGTTCGCTTTTGCGAATAGCTTGGTTTGTGATTTTGTGTATTTCCCTTCGGGTGTGAAATACTTTTTATTTTTGACTGCCCCATTATCCTGTTGTTAGTTTTCTTTCATGCAGTGGGATCACGGTTACACATATAAAACATGTTATGTCTATTTAATTACTTATTTTGTTCAATGTACTTACCATCTGCTCGGAGTGTTGTAGAGCACTTCCGCACTTTCCAAAGTTTGAATCCGGAATGGTTCATCTTCACTGAGGGTCAACTGGGCGTTCTCCGTGTCGGACCGGTGATTGGTTGGTTGGTTCTCCCTCCCTGTCTTGGTGACGTATTGTGCCCAAATCTAGGAATGGGTATTCCAAGATTCAGACACCTAGATATCAAGGGAAAGGCTACAGCCGCTTTTGAAAGTTGAGATATTTGAATATCGCGCTACATTGCTTCGAGAAGGAATTGGAAAGAATATACCGATAAGAGCATGTCAAGTGACGTAGCGAGTAATAGCAGAGGTCGAGGCTATTTATTGATTAAATAGTTAACCATGGAGTAGAGACTTGAGACTTGGATCAGATTACTGGCACGGCCAAATGAAAGAGAATGCACTTAGTATCAAGTAAATCGGACCAGGGATACCAGAGATATGAGGATTTCCAGATTTCAGCGTGATGACGCGTGACCCTGACAGTTTTGAATAAAAGCCGGCTGGCGCAGGCATGGTTAGCTCACTTCAACACAAGCACTTGCCTAGCAAGGTGCAGCTACGCTGAGCCAAGGCACATGGTTGCCGGATCTACGCAGAAGTTATTTTCAAAGTTGTGATAGTCACAAAAGTGCTGCGCTACGTGGTGGAACTTAGTAAGTTTCCGGCAAGGAGAATCACTGAGGTGATTGATTATTTTCGACAGACACTGGTAGAAATATTTTTATTTCTACATGGACATATGCTAGACTTTGTCTAGAATTAGTACTTTGTCACAGTCCAGTAATAACCTAATACTTGGATATTTAAATTCATTTCAGTCAGTTTTCATAATTGTAATTTAATAACCACTTCGATCTATCAGTACATTGAAGACCAGTCTATCACGGTGGTGTTCATTAGTCTACGCAGGGAAACTACATGTTGCTTCGCGCATGGTAGATGGTGTGAAGCCATGCCCAGGGAACGATCTTCAGAACAGCCGTTGATTGGTTTAGACTGTCAGTGTTTTCTTGTACTGAAAAGATTACCGTGAGTTATGTTACAACTGACATATTTAAGAATAGATCACTTAGATCTGACCCCATTTAAGCAAACTGTTATGGAGTTAACAGAAGCCAATATTAAGATGGAACAACAGTTACTTCAAACGTCAAGAGATACTACCACTATGTCTTGTTAGACGGATTGTGGGTATATAATGGCGGCCGATACAAGGATTATACATGCTTGTCCGATAGGGCATGTCTATGGATAAATCTGGTACAGACCAGGTTCACTACGCTTCAAGACCATCAAGAAATGTAAGCCACATTTGAATTATATTATGCCTAGCTAATTGGAACAAACTATTTTTTCGGCAGATGACCAACACATTTATTTTTCTTCGTATTTAAATCTTGCAATGATTTACGCAAGACTTGTTAGAGTTATTCTGAGTATTTTCAACACTCAGAACAGTTTAGGATCGATGACCGAGCATTTCGAGCATTTATTTGAATATTTCATATTTTAGGGATATCACGGAAAACCGTCGATGTAAAGGTTGAGTTAAATTATTTTTGTTAAGGAATGGATATTTTTTCCATATTCGAATCTTCGAACATGTGGATTCTCACATAATGAGATGATAATTAAACATATTTGAAATAATATAACTAATAATAATAATAATAATCCACTAATAACAATAATAATAATTTTTATAATTTTTCTAAATAATTCTTGGATATTATATTTTCTAATAATCATTTGTATTGAGAGAGAGCCTATGAAGTAGTTTAATCATTTCTAGTTTGGAACAGGAGATTTTCCGAAGGAGAGTGGTTAGCGCAAGCCCACATTCAACCAACATTTCAGTTCTGGTTGAACAGTTGATATTTGCAATGAGCAAAGCATATTTTTCAGATAACACGGAGAGGCATGAAACGGGAAGCAAATGATATTTGTATCAAATAGGATATTTTTGTATTTATATAAAATCATGACGTAAATACACTCGAAAGTGAAATAAAGATTTTCATAAGTATGGTAAATTCACGGGTTGAACTGAATGGTAAAATAAAATAAACTTGTAAGTTTATTAATCTTCCAGTGTTGATAACAAGCAGAGGCTTGATTTATTGTATAAATTTTGGGAAGAAAATTTATATGTGTGGAGTAGTTGAAATGCCATTCCCAGGTGCGCATGTTTAAGTCGCAGGAATGAAGAGGTTTTTTCGAGCATCAATCATATAGCAGGTTCGATGGCTCAGGTTTATAGAAGGAGTATTGGAACTACACATTTCGTCGTATGAATGACCCGAAGGTTATTTCTTGAAACCATCAGTTCTTATTTCAACCTTGTTTACGAATTCCATTTAGACTTTGATTTTGCTAGAACCCGGATTTGTCATGATAGTAGTTTATTCTTCTTCAGAGGAAGACCTTTGCCGTTGTTGTTGTAATATTGTGTTCTTACACAAATAATCGAATGGGCCACTGCCAATTAAAAATAATTCTTTAACCACGAATAATTTGAAGGATATTTTCAATCCTAGTGCCATGAACTAAATGAATTTATTATGAAATTACAATTCTTATTTCCGCATTCTGTCGAAGAATTGCAAGTTGTGAAAGTTACTAAAATGGCCATGAAAATAAATATTTTTTCATAATAATGATTCCAAGTGGAAAATTGAATAGTCGAATGGTTCAACAATTTATTAATCAAGTTGATGATTCAGGAATCATATATTTTGTTAGGAACTTGAAGTTCATAATCGAGTCACTTCTCGAAATGTTTAATGTGAGAAGAACAATTAATTTTTGTTGTGCTTCGCACAGTTCTTCGATGCTATGCTCAAGGTCAAATACTTTTCAGATGTTATTAATATGTGTAAATAATTTGTGTTGATTCAGAAATAATAATATTTTTCGACAATGTATTTTTGAAACTGGAAAAATAAGTGAAAGTTAAAATTCTATGAACATTTATTCTACGAGTGTTAATATTATGTAAAAATTCAAACAGTGAACTACGATATTTCCAGTAGAGACAATTAAATTTGAACTGGATTTAATCATAAATAATTTTGGAACACAGTCTACAGGACTAACAATCAGACTTGTTTTTCCAAAAAATAATTGTCAAATGTGTTTGGAAAATTTCTGTATATTGTGTAAATAGGAGTGTGGGTCGCCACACGTGAGTGATGCTGTTTTGAGCATTTTTGCAGTCAATTTTAAATTCAAAATAAAATGAGATAATTTTACTTGATGTGTTACGCCCAATCGCATCTCCTTCTATCCTTATTGTTGCATTGAGCCAAAAATCAGTAAAGCATTTTTTTCATTTGATGTCGTTTTTGCGATTTGCTTTAACCCATCTGGCGCTCCGGGATATTTTGACTCTCGTGCTGACTGATTATTGGTAAAATGCATATGTGGTCGTGCGGACTCCGGTCTAAACGGGCACATAAAATAAGATAGAGAGAGAAATGGCTTCGAACGTGGGGCCCGATTTAGACATGGTCAATCGCATGCCGATTTAAATTGTAATAATTTTTATAGAAATATTTTGGGAGTTGAGAGATGTCTGGTTTGGATGAATAAATTAGTAGGAAACCCAATTAGTGGGAAAAATTAAAAATTTAATTGGTTAATAATTAGAATGGGTTTGATTAATTTTGATAATGGCTTAACCATTAGGGCGTCAAGTAAATTCAGTAGTAAACGTTCGATGACTGGACATACGCATTATTAGAATCCAGGTGGAGGATATTTGAGAACTTGCATATTTTTCTTGTAATATTGTGGTAAATGTAATTCGTAAAAGTAGAGAATTTTGTTTTTCCATCACGTCGACATTAGGACAAATCTCATTTTATTAGAGTGTTCCAATTAGCTATTCATATTTCTTGTTCTAGTTATAAGCTTCTGTTTGCCAATACCCCTAAGTTTTGAATAATAATTGAAAATTATGGAAGAAATGATGAGGATGATGAGGAGTTTGGAGGAGAGTTCAAAAGAGGCTGGACGGCGTGTAGCCGCCATTATGAAAGAAAATACAGAGGCTTTAGAAAAGAAACTTAAAGAAAATTCTGATTCTTTAGAAAATAAACTTAAAGAAAGTTCTGATTCTTTAAAAGATAACTTGAAAGAAAGTTTAGATGAAAAACTTAAGGAAAATTCTGATTCTTTAGAAAAGAAACTTAAAGAAAATTTAGAAAATAAACTTAAAGAAAATTCTGATTCTTTAGAAAATAAACTTAAAGAAAATTCTGATTCTTTAGAAAATAAACTTAAAGACAATTCTGATTCTTTAGAAAGCAGGTTAAAAGGTAACTTGAAAGAAAATTTAAATAGTAAATTTAATTCTATGGAAAGTATATTTAAAGAGAATTCTGAAATTTTGAAAATGACACTTGAGAGTAAAATTAATAAATTATGCGAAAAAACACATGAGCTCGAAACTTCATTAGCTACTAACGCATGTTTAATGGACGATAAATTTCGCGATGCCGATCTTAGATCCCAAAGCTTAGCTGATAGGATAGAACATGGTCTTAGGAAAGTTGGTGAAGACATGATCAACCTAGAAGTCAGAGTGAAGAAAGAGAGTAATGAGATGGGAATTCTAGTTGTTCAACGGTTGACAGAACAATTCAAAGAACTTGTAATGGGAGAAATAAGAGAAGGTGTGATTAATGAGTTGCAAACTGAAATTAAAACCACAGTTGTCAATGAAATTAAAGACACACTCAAGCTGGAGAACCAAGAGGGAATCAAGGAGATTAGGGAATCTTTGTCATCCCACATTCAAGTAATTTCCAAAGATATCCAAGCAACTCAGAAGGATATATCAGATATGACAGGGTCGTTGAAAAGTCACGAGGCTGTTATGAACCAGATATCCACTGATGTCAAGGAGAATTGTAGGTAAACCGAAGCAATTAAAAAAATGGCAGAACAAATCCAGAAGGAACTTGAGGCTATGAAAACCCAAATCAAGGACGAGAAACAGTCTGACCATTTGTTGAAAATGCCAATTGTAAGGGGAAAGGAACAGATACAGATAAATCTAGGAGGAGCTAGAGAAACTGACAGTCAAAGACAGGATGAGGTCAGGACAGTATTTCAATCCAACCCCATAACTGTATTCAAGAATGTAGAGGATAAGCCTTCTAAATTTTCAGGGCGAGATTCTGTGACACCTGTGGAATTTTTGAGAGAAGCAGGGGATTACCTGAAAGATTCCAAGATCCCTAAAGAAAGACAGATCCGAGTGATAGGGAAATTTTTGGAAGGTCCTGTACTTCTTTGGTTTAGAGCTTTTAGATCCACTCTAACCACTTTTGAGGAGTTTTCCCGTGGGTTATTGAAAAAGATTTGGTCCCCGGAAACCCAACAGCAAGTCAGAGCAGAATTATATTCTAAGAGATTCTCGACGTCACAACCTACTCGATACTCTACGTACTTTTCTGGACAGCTTTCTAAACTTCAACATTTAGATCCGCCGATGCCAGATAACGAATTAATTACTGCATTGATACGTCAGTTTCCAGCAGACGTCCAAAGGACTTTGATCGCTGCTGACATCTATAATATGGAGCAATTTGACGAGGTATTACAAAAGCTGGATCATACGAATGCTCAATTCTTCCATCAGAAGGGAGGAAAGAATAACAACGCTGTGTACGCTGTTATGGCTGAGAGTTATTCTCAAACACCTCGAGAGATTCGAGAGGGGCGAGAAGAGAAAACGCGGAGGGAAGATACAAATAAGAGAGGATGGAATCAGTACAGTAACAGATACAGTTACAAGCCTTATGCGAGACCGGATGGTGGTAATCGATATAATACTCGATGGAGAAGGCCACGGGATAATCAAGGAAGGTACCAGGAAAGAAGATACTATGGTAGAAACAACTACAATAACAGAGGGAATGTGGATACTCGTCAGTCCAATGAAGAGTTCAACAAGGAGACGAGGAAGAACTTGGAAGCAAGACACCAAGATAACTTGCAGTTTTTGGAGCAGAGGCCCAATGAACCAGGTCCATCGGGAACACAACAATCCCGGGGGAATGGAAACGAAAAAAAACAACTTCGAATTCACAGTAGAAGATAGAATTTTGAACACTTTCACTTCCAGAATTATTAAATGGCAAGCAGAGGATGATGACTTAATTCAACAGAATGACGAACGGAAAGAAATGGGTACAAGAATTAGAATGCCAATCATATCATGCGAAGTATTCGGTATGCCTGTCGATACTTTGATTGATACTGGGGCTATGCTTTGTCTTGTGAGTGAGAAGCTTTATATTCTGTGGAAACTCAAAGAGAATTTAGAGGAGATTCCAGTATCAGGAATTAAAATCCAAGGAATAATACCCAACAAAATATCTCTGTGTAAAACACAATTATACTTATGTATTACTATTGGAGGACATGATTTCGGACATGTGTTTGTAGTAATGAAGGACATGGCTTTTGACATGATATTGGGAGTGGATTTCATTCAGAAATATCAAGCAGTGATAGACATGAAGACAGAGACAATCAGATTCAAGAATACCGAAGAGATTAACTTCGAGGGAAAAGAAGAGGAAGATATCGAGGGAGATGCTCAATGGTCTCTGATTTTTCATGAAGCTGAAGGAAGAGAAGTCTACACTGAGAAGGAGTCCCCAGAGCTAGGGAATATTTTGGAAGAGTATCACGATATTTTTGATATTAAACCTGGTGAAATTAAGGATTTTGAGTATCGTATTGTGGAAGTAAACAACAATGAAAGCTATGAAATCGCAAATACACGAACTGGTAACATCGTGGGAACTTATAATGCAGCGAATTTGAAGATTTATTATTCAAGAACCAGATGATTTAACGTGTAGATAGGAAAAATAAAAATTTTTCAATTTTTATTTTTTGCTAGGTGGGGGGGGGGGGATGTGCCCAACTCTAGGAATGGGTATTCCAAGATTCAGACACCTAGATATCAAGGGAAAGGCTACAGCCGCTTTTGAAAGTTGAGATATTTGAATATCGCGCTGCATTGCTTCGAGAAGGAATTGGAAAGAATATACCGATAAGAGCATGTCAAGTGACGTAGCGAGTAATAGCAGAGGTCGAGGCTATTTATTGATTAAATAGTTAACCATGGAGTAGAGACTTGAGACTTGGATCAGATTACTGGCATGGCCAAATGAAAGAGAATGCACTTAGTATCAAGTAAATCGGACCAGGGATACCAGAGATATGAGGATTTCCAGATTTCAGCGTGATGACGCGTGACCCTGACAGTTTTGAATAAAAGCCGGCTGGCGCAGGCATCAATAGCTCACTTCGACACAAGCACTTGCCTAGCAAGGTGCTACTACGCTGAGCCAAGGCACATGGTTGCCGGATCTACGCAGAAGTTATTTTCAAAGTTGTGATAGTCACAAAAGTGCTGCGCTACGAGTGGAACTTAGTAAGTTTTCGGCAGGGAGAATCACTAAAGTGATTGATATTTTTCAACGGACACTGGTGAAATATTTTTATTTTCACATGGACATATGCTAGACTTTGTCTAGAATTAGTACTTTGTCACAGTCCAGTAATAACCTAATACTTGGATATTTTAAGTCCATTTCAGTCAGTTTTCATAATTGTAATTTAATAACCACTTCGATCTATCAGTACATTGAAGACCAGTCTATCACGGTGGTGTTCATTAGCCAACGCAGGGAAACTACATGTTGCTTCGCGCATGGTAGATGGTGTGAAGCCATGCCCAGGGAACGATCTTCAGAACAGCCGTTGATTGGTTAGACTGTCAGTGTTTTCTTGTACTGAAAAGATTACCGTGAGTTATGTTACAACTGACATATCTGAGAATAGATCACTTAGATCTGACCCCATTTAAGCAAACTGTTATGGAGTTAACAGAAGCCAATATTAAAATGGATCAACAGTTACTTCAAACGTCAAGAGATATTACCACTATGTCTTGTTAGACGGATTGTGGGTATATAATGGCGGCCGATACAAGGATTATACGTGCTTGTCCGATAGGGCATGTTTATGGATAAATCTGGTACAAACCAGGTTCGCTACGCTTCAAGACCATCAAGAAATGTAAGCCACATTTTGACTTTATATTATGCCTAGCTAATTGGAACAAACTATTTTTCGGCAGATGACCAACACATTTTTTTTTCTTCGTATTTAAATCTTGCAATGATTTACGCAAGACATATTAGAGTTATTCTGAGTATTTTCAGCACTCAGAGCAGTTTAGGATCGATGACCGAGCATAACGAGCATTTATTTGAATATTTCATATTTTAGGGATATCACGGAAAACCGTCGATGTAAAGGTTGAGTTAAATTATTTTTGTTAAGGAATGGATATGTTTTCCATATTCGAAGATTCGAACATGTGGATTCTCACATAATGAGATGATAATTAAACATATTTGAAATAATATAACTAATAATAATAATAATAATAATAATAATCCACTAATAATAATAATAATAATTTTTATAATTTTTCTAAATAATTCTTGGATATTATATTTTCTAATAATCATTTGTATTGAGAGAGAGCCTATGAAGTAGTTTAATCATTTCTAGTTTGGAACAGGAGATTTTCCGAAGGAGAGTGGTTAGCGCAAGCCCACATTCAACCAACATTTCAGTTCTGGTTGAACAGTTGATATTTGCAATGAGCAAAGTATATTTTTCAGATAACACGGAGAGGCATGAAACGGGAAGCAAATGATATTTGTATCAAATAGGATATTTTTGTATTTATATAAAATCATGACGTAAATACACTCGAAAGTGAAATAAAGATTTTCATAAGTATGGTAAATTCACGGGTTGAACTGAATGGTAAAATAAAATAAACTTGTAAGTTTATTAATCTTCCAGTGTTGATAACAAGCAGAGGCTTGATTTATTGTATAAATTTTGGGAAGAAAATTTATATGTGTGGAGTAGTTGAAATGCCATTCCCAGGTGCGCATGTTTAAGTCGCAGGAATGAAGAGGTTTTTTCGAGCATCAATCATATAGCAGGTTCGATGGCTCAGGTTTATAGAAGGAGTATTGGAACTACACATTTCGTCGTATGAATGACCCGAAGGTTATTTCTTGAAACCATCAGTTCTTATTTCAACCTTGTTTACGAATTCCATTTAGACTTTGATTTTGCTAGAACCCGGATTTGTCATGATAGTAGTTTATTCTTCTTCAGAGGAAGACCTTTGCCGTTGTTGTTGTAATATTGTGTTCTTACACAAATAATCGAATGGGCCACTGCCAATTAAAAATAATTCTTTAACCACGAATAATTTGAAGGATATTTTCAATCCTAGTGCCATGAACTAAATGAATTTATTATGAAATTACAATTCTTATTTCCGCATTCTGTCGAAGAATTGCAAGTTGTGAAAGTTACTAAAATGGCCATGAATATAAATATTTTTTCATAATAATGATTCCAAGTGGAAAATTGAATAGTCGAATGGTTCAACAATTTATTAATCTAGTTGATGATTCAGAAATCATATATTTTGTTAGGAACTTGAAGTTCATAATCGAGTCACTTCTCGAAATGTTTAATGTCAGAAGAACAATTAATTTTTGTTGTGCTTCGCACAGTTCTTCGATGCTATGCTCAAGGTCAAATACTTTTCAGATGTTATTAATATGTGTAAATAATTTGTGTTGATTCAGAAATAATAATATTTTTCGACAATGTATTTTTGAAACTGGAAAAATAAGTGAAAGTTAAAATTCTATGAACATTTATTCTACGAGTGTTAATATTATGTAAAAATTCAAACAGTGAACTACGATATTTCCAGTAGAGACAATTAAATTTGAACTGGATTTAATCATAAATAATTTTGGAACACAGTCTACAGGACTAACAATCAGACTTGTGTTTCCAAAAAATAATTGTCAAATGTGTTTGGAAAATTTCTGTATATTGTGTAAATAGGAGTGTGGGTCGCCACACGTGAGTGATGCTGTTTTGAGCATTTTTGCAGTCAATTTTAAATTCAAAATAAAATGAGACAATTTTACTTGATGTGTTACGCCCAATTGAATCTCCTTCTATCCTTATTGTTGCAGCCAAAAATCAGTAAAGCATTTTTTTCATTTGATGTCGTTTTTGCGATTTGCTTTAACCCATCTGGCGCTCCGGGATATTTTGACTCTCGTGCTGACTGATTATTGGTAAAATGCATATGTGGTCGTGCGGACTCCGGTCTAAACGGGCACAGTATCATCTTGTGACGTCATTTCGGATATATGTTCCGAGTGATCTTTCCCGGATGGTCATTCCTGAATTGGCATTCCTGAATCATAATTCTGAATCTGCTGGATTCTGCAGAGATCCCGCCTGGGACTCTGGCGGGCCACGGTCCTGGACTCTACATGAGTTTTTTAGACGTCACTTCAAGATCCTGCCAATCTCCTCAACTCGAGGAGGAAGTTCTCCTTTCAACATCATCCAGAATCCCTACCTGGGGTTCCTGGCCTGCTTTGTGTTCGAGGAAAAATTGCCACTGATTTCACTGGCTGTGATGCGGGTGGCCACTGCCGCCTCACTGAACGACTACTGAGTTCCTGTGGGAACTCTAATCTGCCTACGATTGGAGGATCGTCGAGATATTGGATGGCCTAACAGGGGCTTTTTGTGAAAGCCACGGCCGCCTCATCGCCACTTTCATGGACCAATGAAATAATTACAAACACCAATCAGGAACCATTCACGATAAGTTGTCAAACATCTACGAACTCTTAAATTTCAATTTTACGAACTTTTTTAAACTATCTAGGGCTTCTGCTAGCCAGACCCTCACAATTGTTGAAATATTAATTGTTATTTATTGTTAATCATTTTAACCTCTGCCAGTCATTTAGGGGTCTTTATTCTTGAAGTTGAACTTCATCATTCATGTTGGTTTACTCCTTATTGGCTTCTTTAGCCTTGTTCCGATTTCTAATTATATTTGTCAAAAGGAGAATAAACCAAAAGTAATTTCTAACTGTGGTCTATCACATATGTTTCCCTTATCCTTATGTCACTCCTATACTTTTTCTATCTGTCGAAATTCCTGTTGTGGAGGGTCGGTCAAGACGCACCTGACCTCTCCCTTTTCCACTGTTCAATGTTCAACTGCTTGCAACTGCTATACTAATTTATGGGGTCCATACATTGTTTGCGCGTGCATTGTACCCCTTAGCACACATAAGTATGCCTAATTACAGAGACCACAGGACTGCCAACTGCCTAGTAACATTCTGAGAACATTTCAGCCCCAGACTCAATATACCAGTAGAATCTATTCATATAAACAGTATGAAACTCTATACACTATAATGTCCTAATATTGCAGATAGATTTTCAGCAACACGTTTATATATGAAAATGAAAATCCACAGCCTGCTTCCAGTCTCCAACCGGGTCAGGAATGGAATGAATGAAGCCCCCATCTAGCGGCGAGGATATGAACTGTGCCGGCTGCCGAGGCCTGACGCACTCCTCTGGGGCAATGATTAAATGAATGACAGATGAAATGAAATGATAGTGGAGAGTGTTGCTGGAATGAAATGTTGACAGGGAAAACCGGAGTACCCGGAGAAAAACCTGTCTGCCTCCGTTTTGTCCAGCACAGATCTCACATGGGGTGACCGGGATTTGAACCACGGACCCAGCGGTGAGAGGCCAGCATGCTGCCGCCTTAGCCACGGAGGCTTATACGTTTATATATATGTGTTAATAATATAATTTTATAAGTTCCATGTTAAACTGCATGTAACTTCCATAACATTCAATGGATGTCTATATACAGTGTATGCTGTAAGAGACATTTGTACACATTCTCAGTCCTACCAACAATCTAATACCTCTACCAGGGCATTTGAGCCGTAGACTCTCAATATCTCAGAATCCATGCAAGGAAACAATTTCACATGACTGTATTGCGCTATTAGGCCTCAATATTCCAGTAATATTATGAGCAAATTTTATAAAGATTAATTCCGTAGGTAAAGTTAATTTTCTAAATATGTTTAATTAGAAGAACAGAGATTTAATCTTTAACTTTAATAAAAGTAGGCTCTTTAGCTCGTCGCTGAACTACTGGCTCCTTTTTAAAATCGCAGTACAGGTAGCCATTTTCACGATCGACGCAATTTGGGAGGACGAATATTTACAAGTCTTAGCACATTGCTGAAGATCTGATCATCACCGATCACACAGTAAGTGCTTTTGACGAAGTGAAAAATGTGGAAAATTGATTAGGATTGGTTGCGAATAACAGTAAGATTAAATTTGTAGTAAATGCCACAAATGGTACTTTCTATAGTATTCATATTAATAAGCTTGTTTCATCAACAGCAGTATCAAGTGGATTAGGATTAAGCTTTTCTTTGGGACATTGTGAATTTTATATTCGCTTTGTCTTCATTTAAGTGGCATATGTTATTCATGTAAGAATTAGTTAATATGGTCTGGAAATACCATTTATGAGCAGTCGCATAGCTGCGGTTTTAATTTAATCGATTAGGAAGTTTGGCACTTAACTAAACCAACCACTCTTCCTCTCTCATTTCCCATACTTCATATGCTTTAACGACGTATCCTCCCTATGTGCATGGAGGCGAGCACGCTTGCTTTTACACAACCCACAGTATAATGGTTCACAGTATGAGCATTGTTATTAATACTACCGGTATGTTATGAAATTCAGACTAAAGCTGGGGAAACTGAAGCAAAGCCATAATCTAAAAAGGTGGCCATTAGACAAACAGAGAAGGACGTGAATGAAAGATTCAAGAGGAACATACGAGGACTAATAGAGAACACTATACACACTTCAAATGCAGAGGAATTGGCAATTTTGATGAATAAAATTGCATAATCCGCAGAAGAAAACCTTGGCAGAAAGGAAAGAATAGGTTGAAAACCGTGGATCACTCAGGATGTACCAGAATTAATGGATGAATGGCGAGAGCACAAGAATGCAAGAAAGTTAAGGGGAAAAGCTGAATACAAATGTCTGAAAATTGAGGTGAACTAGAACTATGAACGTATAGAAAATTGTCTGAAAGTAGGAAAAGTAGATACGGCTAATCGAAGGATTAAGAGTACTTTTGGGGAAAGGGAGACTAAGTGCTGTAATAGTTAGGAAGCAGATGGAAAACCTCTATCAGATGGAGAAAAGAAGGCTTGGAGATGGAAAGCCTACAACTTACATGGTGCGTTTGTATAGGGGAAAGGAGATTGAGAATCATGTATTGGATAGGGAAGAGGAAATTGATTTGGATTCGAAAGAAGATTTAATATCGAGATCAGAATTTGATAGGGCACTAGAAGACTTAAACAGCAACAAAACACCACGCATAGATGGTATACTGACTGATTTGCTACGTTGCGTAGGTGTTGTAGGTCTATTCAGGCTATTTCTCTTGGTATGTAGGAGTTACCCGACAGGTGAGGTACCATCTGATTTTAAGAAAAATGCTATCACTCCTACACCGAAGAAAGCAGGAGCTGACATTAGCTCATAATCAGCCTGATCACTCCTGCATCAAGGATCCTGACTAGAATAATTTACAAGAGGATGTATTGACAGAAACCGGGTTGGGTGAAGACTAATTTGGTTTCAGGGGAAACATAGGAACAAGGTAATCTGTATTTAGTCTTAAGGTGATCTTGGAAGGTAGAATAAGGAAAGATAAGAGCACTTTTGGGCATTTGTAGACATAGAAAAGGCTCATGATAACGTTGATTTGAATAAGTTTTATGGCATTATGATAAGGATTGGAATTAAGTACAGGGATAGGAGGGTGATCTGCAAAGTATACATAAACCAGACGACAGTTATTCGAGCTAAATAGCGTGAGAGAGAAGCTGCTATTCAGAAAGGTGTAAGGAAAGACCGAAACTAATCAGCTCGTGAATTCTCCAGAAATAACAGTCACATTAGATGACGTATGCAGCGTAAGAATACCAAGAGTGTGCGAGACCAGGTGGAATTTTCGTACGAGATTGATAAGGACAATTTTGTGAATAAAGACTCAGTTCTGCTGTGCCTTAAAATATTCAATCTGAGGCGTCAAAACCTCACGCCGCTGAAACAGTGTCCCAAGCTCCTGGATTTATTGTGGCTGAATGATGCTACCTTCCTATTCTGGTCCAATTTCTTCAATAACGTGATGCCTCAAGTGGATATTTGATATTCTCAGTTGCAAAAGATTGAAACAGGCGTTTCAAAAATACAACAAGCACTGCATTATTTTGAGACTACAATGTTGCATATCAGACAACACAAGAAGAGCCATTAACAAAAAGGCAATGTGGGAGCTCCGCACAGGATTTAAATGCCGCCACAAGAGAAATGTGTGATTACATGTTCACTTAGGTGCAAGATCGATTGAATTCAGAAATCATCTTTCAGGAGTCGAATTATTGTTCCTGCTTGAAAGCTATGAAGACTGCAGGAGACGGCTACCTGTTGAAGATGTAAACCGCTTTTATGATGCTTTTCTGGTATTTGACAGAGATGATTTCATACATGAACTGGGTGTTCTCTACTCACGGACAGAGCTCTGTCCAAATGGCAGCATATCCGGGTGTTTAAAAACTATTGATTTGGCTCATTTCGGATAGACTAGACAGTACTGTTTTTAAGGAAATAACAAAGGCATTAAAGATATGAGTGACAATGCCAATGACAACATGTGAAACTGAAAGATGTTTTTCGACTCCGAAGTTGATAAAATCATATACGTATACGGAATTCTATGGAGGAGGACAGGTTAACAGCTTTAGGGATGCTGTCAATCGAGAAACAAATGGTGAAATAAAATCCAAACTTCAAAAATAAAGTGATAGAGAAGTTCATTTGTGACACTGACAAGTCCAGAAGAATGGAGTTCCACTTCAAATGAGTGATTGGTGAGGTAAATAAAATCTTATTGAAATGTATCTATTTTATACGGCTGAGTCGATTTCTCATGTTTCTTTATTTTTACATGTAGATGCTTCAAATCATTTACTCCTTCCTTTGTACAATTGTCATCACCACCATACAGTAAACAAACAAAGCAGAAGAAAGCGTTACTGTCCTCAAGACCACAAAACCAAAAACATTTATCATGATACGGTTGCATCAAATTTGCGTGTGAATGCATCGCGAGCCCTACACGCAGCTTGAAGTTGCGTTTTATTCAATCCTGGCACTGGACGACAACAGTTCTTTAAGTCCACTTTTTCTGGTAAGCTCAAGGAGCCAAACAACATTTCTTAACCCGGAAGTGGCCGCGGAGAAATTTCGACGTATGTGGTCGCGGGTGAGATTTTCGCTCACCTTCGTAATTTGAAGCTTTATACACAAATGATCGTTTTTAAATGTACGGTAATATGCTTAATTGCTTTCGTGAAATATCTAATAGATAATTACATAAACAGATACTTCAATTTTGCCAGACGAATATGAATAATTAAACGTTCAAAAGGAGAGCGCCCTAAGTATGGCATCTAAATATATTCTCTGCCGGACGCTCGCATTTATTAATCATAAATACAAAATGGAAGTTTACATGGGAAAGCAACCCTTTGGACCTTACTCTGTTATGAACAAGCCTGCAGAGGTTGTCAAACGACTAGCACATCCTATTGAGAATACTGGAAGGAACTTCATCGAGTGTAATTATTTTTCATCGGTTTTCCTGGCTTTTAGACTTATTGAAGAAAGGATTGACAGCAGTGGGAGCGGTTAGAAAAATAAGGCAAAGATTGCTCTATGGTCTTCTGCATTCACATGAGAAACGTTCAAAACGCCAGAGAGATAGAATAGGCCAAATAATACAGTTATTTCTTCACAGTGTTTCGAGCGTCCCTTTCTCGTGCGTAATTTTCACGCAATTTTGACACTTGTATGTTGGTGCAGTCCACAATTTCTTGAATAGTTTTCAGAGGAAAAATCAATTTCCACAACTCACTGCGGAAGGTCACAATTCTTGCCTTATCTTTTAAACCAGGAAGGCGTTGAACAAGGTGCTTTTGTCTGTTTTTGCAACGTATTGTGGGCAATGGATGTACCAGGTTGTGCGTCCATATTCCCCCGAGTACTGTGCACCAGGATTATACAGTTCATCGCTAAAAATATCTGAAGAACTGAATCACTCAATTTTATATTATCCTCTTCGTCTTCACTAGCACTGACAACTTCCAACAAATCGTCATCTGCCTCACAATTTCTTCTTAATTCTTGCTCCACCTCGTCTTATTACACCATAATCTGGTCCTCTAAGTTATTAGCCATTTTTAAATACACCAGAGAACAAATTATACCACGAAAAGTAACACAAGAATAGATACGTTTATGGTCGCGGGTGAGGGAAAGTCTCACTTCTCAGCAAGCGCGTACAATAATAGTAACCGTGTGAATGTTTCAAGTGTAAACTTGCTATTCTTGAGGGAGGTGTCTCGTTATGCCCCTACTATAAATACCTAGGAGGGTAGGTGAATCCGCGTGCGGGCTGCGAAGTTACTTGCAAGACATTTCCAAAGTGAAATAATCCCTCCACCCCACCGACCACTGCCGGGTTAAGTTCCCGCACTTTCATGTTACGCTCTTTAAAATACAATCGATGTGCTCTCTGTAGTTAGCTTGCCTGCATCACGCTCAAGCTGACTGAGTCCACTTGCTTCGTGGGGTTGCGCGACTTGGGTTGGAGAGGGAATAACTGGAGGTATTCGTTGTCACGGAAACGTAAATTACAAAGTGGTCGATTTCTGATGAGTCCTCACGAGTTTCAAGTTCACAGTGCCTGCAAGGAGAGCAATTTACACAAATTTGGTCACGATGGCAAATCATTGGGTGCGTTCTAGCGGCAAGGAATGGGATCACTGGGGCTACAGGAGAAGAGAGGGAGGGCGGTGTCCTCGAGTCCGATACCACTGGCCGCCTCTGCACCCATACTTTTCAATATATACGTTGAAAAAGCAATGAAGGAAATTAGAGAAAAATGTAAAGTACGAGTAGTGATTCAAGGAGAAATAATTTCAAATCTGAGATTTGCTGATGACATTGTCATCTTAGCCGATTCACCAGAGGATTTGAATGAGTGTTTAAATCAGGCTGTTCCAAATCACGAGTTTGAGTATGCGTACACGCGAGTATGCGTACTCAACAGTAATGCTCGGAGCACGGTTGGAGAGGGACTGGGGGGGTGATAGCCAATACGTCACTGGGCAAAGTTCATAGCACAAGTCCATGCGCTTCCTGCCAGTCTTGATGTATCCACCACGAAGTGACGGCAGCCCCCCACAGCAGAGCTGTATTGCATGTTGCAGGTTTACTCACGCAAGGCGGCGAGTACTCCGCTGCTCACTGGCGAGTTGCTCGGCTGGAACAGCCTGATTTAAATAGTACGGACTCAGTCTTGAGGAAATAATTCATGATGAAAATCAATAAACTTAAAACAAAATTAATGGAATGCAGCCGAAAGAAGTCATAAACCCCTTCTGACGTTAAATTGGCAGGTGAAAACCTAAATCAACTAGGAGACTTCTGTAAAATAAACAGTGATGGACGAAGCAAAGAGGATATAAAAAGTAGGTCGGTTCAAGGAAGTAATGCATTTCTACCGAAAATAAATCTGTTGTCATCAAATATAGATTTAGGTATTAGAAAGTCATTTTTGAAAGCCTTTGTCTGGAGCGTGACACTCTATAGAAGTGAATCTTGGACTGTTGGTGCAGCAGAAAAGAGGAGAATTGAAGTGTTTGCAATGTGGTGTTACAGGAGATTGATGAATATCAGATGGGTAGATAGAGTAACAAATCGAGAGGTACCAAGACAAGTGAGAGAGGAGAGATGATTCTGGCGACTGCTAATGAAGCGAAGAGAACGGTTGGTAGACACATACTAAGACACCCAGGAGCAGCAAGCTTAGTTATGGAAGGAAGAGTCGAGGACAGGAACTGTAGAGGTAGACAAAGGTTAGAATATGTTAAAAAGATTTTCTCGAATGTAAGGTGTGGTAGCTATGTAGAGATTAAGCGATTAGCTCAGAACAGGGAGTCATGGAGGGCTGCATCGTACTCGTCAAAAAACTGAAGACTCAAACAACAACATTAGTATTATTGTTATTATTATTACTGCTATTCTTATTGTTATTATTATTACTATTTATATTATTATTGTTATTAATCAACCAGCAGCCTGCTAGGGACTCAACATTTATGATAACAAAGGCAGAGCCATAAGCTGGACACAGCGATCGCTAAGAGCTATTTAATAGGAAGTGACCGTACTCGCTTCTCCATGCTACTGAAAACGCAAGCTAACAAAATTGGTGCTGTTGTAAAACGTACCGTAATAACGTCAGTTACCCTATATTGCATATATTTAATTCTGTTAATGGTTAAGCCCCTTCGCATTTATCCTGCTGATGAGTGGGTCGTTAAAGCTGACGGTTCTCCTTTTTGTGCTGATCTCGGCGCTGCGCTCTGGTGCCAAAGGATTACGGCCACAACATAGGCTACTCCCTCGTTAACTTTTCTTGTGTTAAATATTCATGCATGCGGTCGATAATAGCTCAAGCCACCATGTCTTGAGGTGTGCTGAACTCGGATGATTCGACCGCGTGACTCACAAGGCTAAGTACAGCGTTCCCCTCAACGAATTAATAATCCTCGTCGAGTTAAGCTTCAATATTTAATCATATTAGGGAAGATCGAAACTGAAGGATTCCGTACGGCCTGTACCAGGCTCCATGCTATAGTAAGCACCAAACCCAACGTAATGTGGCTATGGGTGTCATCGAGCTGGCCACATACCCCTCATAATCAGTAGGCTCCGAGCTGATTGGGAGTCGTCTTTGGAATGTCACGGTCCTCTGTGTGTATTGGTGCTTCCTTACAAGGTACCGGTATCCTATTTAAGTTTTCTTAAACTTAAACATATTTGGATGTGGGAACTAAGAAATCAATTCAATGTTGTGTGTATTTAGATCTTCTTCCAAGTATGTACTGTATGCATATGAATATTATTGTGCATAAGTGTTCCGCAAGAAATCATTCATAATATAATTGTTTGCCATAACAAATAATTCCATAAAGAACTAATATGAAAAATGAAAATCCACAGCCTGCTTCCAGTCTCCGACCGGGTCAGGAATGGAATGAATGAATCCCCCTTCTAGCGGCGAGGATATGAACTGTGCCGGCTGCCGAGGCCTGACGCACACCTCTGGGGCAATGATTAAATGAATGACAGATGAAATGAAATGATATTGGAGAGTGTTGCTGGAATGAAATTTTGACAGGGAAAACCGGAGAACCCGGAGAAAAACCTGTCTGCCTCCGTTTTGTCCAGCACAGATCTCACATGGAGTGACCGGGATTTGAACCACGGACCCAGCGGTGAGAGGCCGGCGTGCTGCCGCCTAAGCCACGGAGACTCGTCATAAAGAACTAATATACTGTATCTTATTTTCATATACTGTATTCTATTCTTCCTTCACATCATAAAACTCCCATATCAATTAATAAGATTATCTGTGTGATGGACTGAATAGACTGCCAATGTCCAACTCGAAACACAATATCCAAACATTGTAGACATTTTTGAGTTAGTTATTGCTGTTTTAATGGGAGGAACAGCGAGGCCATCAACCCTCCAAACGTAGAATTATAATTCGAAGATAACAAAATGGTGTAATTAGGGTGCTTTAAAACAAAGCTGCCAACGATGCTCAAGATACCTCCCCCGAAGACGTCTCCAGCGCTAGAAATCATCAGTTACTATCTACAAGGAACATTCAAGTTTTGAGGTCTGCTATTATTTCTCGAGAGGGGGCTGCGTGCGCAGTCGGTAGAGGCGCTGAGCTTCTAACTGAAAGGTAGGGGGTTCGATTCCCGCCCAGGTAGTGGTTTTTAGAAACAATACTACCACTTTCGGAAGCGGAAATAGCCCTGGGGTTCACTCAGCCAAGACTAGAAATGAGTACCAGGGTAATTCCTGGGAGCAAAGACGGCCGGGCATGGAGCTGACAACTTCATCCCGTCTAGTGCCGATGTCACAAAGGGTGGAAGCCACTACCTTCCACTACTTCCACGGCCTCCATGGCCTGTACGGAGTTGGCTTTGCTTTTATTATTTCTCGAGATTGGGAGCAACATGCAGTTGCAGTTGCAGAACGAGACACTCTTCGTGAATGCGAGGCAGAGATGACAACATTATGCAGAGTGCAGAAACTTACTGGCAGCTGCCAGAGTGTGACGCGTTCATGACCCTCAAGACGGTGATGGTTACGTTCTGTGATCAACGTGTAATCCTCCGATTTCTTCATTTGAGTGGGGTACGACCGATCCGTTGACTGGGACATGTGATGGTGCTTTTATGGATATAAAAACCATGCGTTCTTGGACGAGAGAATTCACAGAAAGCAAAACCAACCTCACGAACAGGATTGCCCATGTGGAGCAAATTGGTATGGAGGACCGCCGAGTGACTGTAGAAGAAGACGCCACCAAAGTTGGCAGTCATGATAACTTGAAAATGTGGAAGGTTTCCTCCAGATAGGTTGAACGAATGCTAACAGACGAGCACAAGGCCGCACTAGAGCTTCCTGAGATTCTGCACTCACCCTGGGATTCAGAAGAGTTTCATCTCAATTTGTCCTATTCAAATACTTGAATTATTTCTTATCATGTACATTTTATTTTCTTCAATTCGTATTTTGAAAGAAATCGAAATTAGTACTCATTTGTGAGGCTATTTCGGTTGGAACATAATTAATATTACAATACGATCGTATGTGTCGCAATTGTTTCGTTCGATTATCAGCTTCCTCTACACAAGATACAATGCGACACGTGATATCTTTCGTTAGCTTATATTTCCTCTGATGGCAATACTCTTTTTATCTTTTTTAAGAGCGCGGTAAACTATTTATATCGTATTCGCAGACACACGTGTTTCAGTACTTCGGCGCTGTTTCCTTCTTTGTTTGGAGATAGCTGACGCGGGCTGGAACTGCTGCCGTCGGGTCGTGTCAGTCCGATGTTTTCGAAATGGCCACGTCATCCTCATCCATTGCGTCACTGTTGGAGGATGCATCACTGTCACACCAAAGTGTTACACATTCTAAGACCATAGGGCTACCAATAGCATTTCTTTTCAATAATCTGGTCAATTCATCAGCATTCTTTCTTCATTCATTCATCCATCACCAATCAGTTTATTTCTTGCCATGAAAATTCTTCTTTCACTTTCTCCATCAAAAGATCTACTACAGCGTATGAATTGCACATTTCACTACGGATCTCCATTCACTCACCCCGTGATTACTAGCCCAACATCAGGATTTGCATACTCTTTCCCAATTCATGGAAATATCGAGAAGCATAACATACTACTTGTTCTTGCTTTGGTCCAGATGACTAATGACGAGGCACCTTGTGAAAATTTAGTGCTCTCAAGATTTTCCTCGAAATATTCTTGCCGTTTTTTATCGACATTGGAGTGAATTTGAAATCCGTGTATTGAGCATCGTCATTTTATTTGGTCAGACTTTCGTGCATAACTGAATGGGAAACCTGACAAGCCTTCCGTGTCACTTTACATTGATGAAGACACACGAATCATGCTGCACCACACAATCCTTGCTGTAAACAAACGCAATTAGCGCGTCGCAAGCTAAGATATACCTTTCAAACTTTTTAGAAATTACTTAACTTCAGCCAACTTTTCGAAAGAGCACGTGTATGGTTAGTGACTTAGTGTTTTAACAGCAAGAACAATACATTCAGTAGGTTAAGAGTTTTACAGTGCATTTATGTTCATTGCATAAAATTACTTTTGGAGTGCAGACAAGGGTACGTTTCAAACTTACGGAGCGAGACATAATGTATAGCACAACAAATCTGTTCCACATTGAGAGAATTCCAATGAGATTTACCAAATCTAGAAAATATTTATGCCCTTTCGTTGGTTCGCATATGTTCATGAACGATTAGCCTATTTTCTTCATATGAAAAAATATGCTTATGAGATCACCTTTTGTCCGTGTTGTGTGTGTGTATAGTCTATGTGTATGCGATCTGTGTGTGCCTCTTAATTAAATATAAATGGCTGGAGCGATATCATTGAAACTCTAAAGACGTAGTAAGACTTTGTCCAATCCCGATCGTGCTCTTCAAATTGTAATAAAATTCACAAATCCAACACGGCGGTCGCGCGAAATATTCCACTGGCATTCTATATCTCCAAAACTATTCCTGATATCACTCAATACGTTTGTAAGAAGATAGTGGATACTATATTCAACTAAGTATCGCATAAAAACATTTTAAGTACAAAACCAACATGGCGGCCAAGTGAAATTAAAATATTTTAAATGTATTTTCTCAATATTTAATCACCCGAGCGCAGTGAAACCTAGCAGCCTACATGTATATACCAGATTTAATATACTGGCAACTTACTCAACTCAATTGTTTTCATAAAAGCAAGATGGTGGCTGTACAAAATGTTAAAAATGAGCTTTTATTTCTTGTGTTCTATTCATGCAATCGAAGTGAAAGTTTGCGTATTTAACCTAAGCAATAATCTTTACCTAATGCCACATAACCTTAAGGCCTACATATAGAACAATACCCGGGCGATCATCCGATATATTTAGACGGTTCTGAATATCTGAGAATCTATTACAGCAATCAACTGAGTACAGTGAAACTTAGCACGATAAATATTCATACAAGGCTCATATGTGTACATATTGTACATAGTGTACATATTGTAAATATCATCACCCTTAATCGTAGATAGAGATTTAATAGCCTAAGTGTAATGGATCTGATGCTGATTGCTTGACGGTCGAAACTGGTTATCAAAGTGTATTATTAATCTCATGGTTTTTTTTTTCAGGATTAGGCAGCCACTCATTAGAATTGAGTGCAATCGTGTTGACTGACTGAAAAACAATAGTTTTTGAGTGAACGATAGGCCTATGCTTATTAGGCTATATCACATGGGAAATCCTTTTATTAGACAGGAGAGTTTTAACGGAGAAGACCAGTGGGATATATGGAAATAGGCATTTAGTTCCTTACGGAACTGCTTGTTTTTCTCATGTGATTCCATTTGCTTAATATCAGCGTGATAGTCAGGAATTCTGCCACGTCATAGCTACGATATCTCGTAAGTTAATATAAAATGTACTCGCCGAACAACGCAATTTGCATTTTGTCTTGAAAAGGAGATTGAAGCACTGATTTACCCAAACCAGTGTGGTCATCTTGTAGGCTGAGCTCCACATCGCATTTGTGCCAAGAAAACAAAATTAGACAGAAGATGTGCCTTGCGAACAGAGAAGTTCAACCCCGTCCCTTGTTTGTGCTGCATTGTGCTGGCAGGACGGAAGAGTCGATATGATACATTGAAAGAATACTGCCTGGAAATCTACCTTTTGCCATTTCATTAGTGCACACTAACCACGATCAGTCAATCACTGTTCCGTAAGGTCTTGTTAGCACATGTTTGAAGTGTGATAAGAGAATTCTTTTGGAATGATCCCTTTCTTTTCTTTACATAAAGTCCGCCTCGTTACGTAGTGGCTAGCATTCTAGGCTGTCACCATGGAGGCCCGCGTTCATTTCCAGTCTCTGCCAAAATATTTATTTCAGTTGGATACACTGGGGCTACGTGCTGTCCAGTTTGGACTTCCTCTTTAACCAGAATTCCACTTGTAAACCTGCGATTGTGATTTAATTAATTTAATCACCAACAGTGATACGAGGGATTTTTTATGCTGCCCTTCAAAAATCTGACTCCTTCGGCTGGGAATTGAACCCGCGATCTTGGGACCATGAGCCTAACCAATCGGGGTAGCTTAGGCAATTAAAAAAACTATATCTTGTGAGATTATCGAAATTAAGCAACATTGGACGTTGTTAGAACTTGGATATGTGACCAGTTCCGGGGGACCATTTGCCATTGATGAGGAAGGATAGGAGATGAGGAACGGACAGGAACTGGCCACCCTATCCCAAGTAAACTCCAGTTCAGGACCGCCTCTTTGGAGGTGCAAACAGACCTAAGGGATGAAAACCCTTCTTCCTCTGATATAAACTTAGCAGAGATGTTGTGTAGTCCACCTCCACGTGATGCACCAATATGAAGATGAGGAAATTACATTTCAGATTTTCACACCTAATGTACACTTGAAAGTCCCATCGCTCCTCAAGTTGAGTTTCTGAGTTGTCCTATCTATTTATTTGTTAATTTATTTATTTATGCACATCAACAAAAGTTTTTCAAATACTTACCACATCGAGCGGCGGTGGTACATAACTTCTCCCGGGAGTCCGCCATTGCACGAATGGAATGGCCTGCGATGTCGCCAGACATGAACTGTATATGCTGAAGCGTGTTATTGCTCAGCGGCCACGCCCTCCCATAACCCGCCAAGAGATCATGGAGGCCACCGTCGAAGAGTGGAATCGCCTGCCTCAAGAGGATTCGGACAACTTGATCTGTGGTATGCCACGGCGAGTGAGAGCCCTGATGAATGCCCGTGGTTGCCATGTTCCTTTTTGAAACGTTAGAGGTTGGCAAGATTACAACACATATCAGTCCCTGTTTAACAGGCCAAATGCCTTCCTGTTTGTAATTTTCTTTTCACACATGAATAAAGTCTGCAGGATATTTTTCAGAATGCCGTCTCTTTTGTAATAACCTCACCCACAATCCCACATACGCTCTGCATCATGGCAAACAAGTATTATGCATTTTTAGGCTACTTTTCACATTTTGCAAAAATGAGGAAAAATTAGACTTATGAGATCGATCCGGGAAAATGTGTGTCTGTCTGTCCTTCTGTCTGTCTGTCTGGCTGTGTGTGTGTCCCCCCCTATCAACTCCTAAACGGCTGCCGTTATCAAAACCAAAATTGGTAAGAGTAAATATCTATACCTGAATATCTCACAGCCATATTTGAAATTGACGTCAGTGCTACCAACTGCTGAAAAATCGCAAATAAAATTTGAGCTCTACGTTGGATATCTCAGAAGTTATGCATGCGAACTGTTCCAAAATTAGCACAAATATAGATAATAACATACCAGAATAATTTTCAGAAGTCCATACATGCCAGTGTTGCCAACATGATTCTAAGTCTGCAGATAGGTACAATTTCTAAATGCATGTAACTTCTATACTATCGATTGGATTTCAACCGAATTTCGTATGAAGTATGTGTACTACAACCGATATGACTGTGCGTATTCTAATGAGCCACCAGGGCTGCCAACTGTTAATAAATGCTCTCTCTATGTTTTAACCCTTATATCAATATATCAGAAAGTATGCAAGACAACAGCTCTAAACTTTCCACGCGTATAGCACCTGACATTCTATCTTAATATGGTGTAACTTATATACATCAGTGCTGCCAACACGATTCTATGCCTGCTGATAGATCCATTTTTTTAATAAGTAGCACGCAAAGTCACAGTCAATTCATAAGAGATCCGAATTTCGTATGCACTATGTGTACTACAACAGATATGACTGTGCGTATTCTAATGAGCCACCAGGGCTGCCAACTGTTAATAAATACTCTCTCTATGTTTTAACCCTGATATCAATATATCAGAAAGTATGCAAGACAACAGCTCTAAATTTCCACGCGTATAGCACCCCATATTCTACCTTAATATGGTGTAACTTATATACATCAGTGCTGCCAACACGATTCTAAGCCTGCTGATAGGTCCATTTTTTTAGATAACTAGCACGCGAAGTCACAGTCAATTCATAAGTGATAACTGATATAATAATTTTCATTGTTACGTTCACCCATCTACAGCAAATTTTCCAGTTTTAAAACAGTAGAAGACAGTGTCAATCTACATGAGTTGGCAACATAGTGTAATTATATTGGTGTACAACTCTTATGAAACATAATCGTGCCCTACTCGTAGACTTCGCCATAGTCGTACGCACGTGGTGCCATCTATAGAGGAACGCATATAGGTCGAAGCTTTACTCACAGCCGACTAGATGTGAGCTGCGCTCTCTCCTCGCATCTAGTAGGTCGTGCTTTTTTTTACCTAGTGTTATTGTTCCATGATAGGACAACGTACTTTAGATTTTTGTAGTTTTCTAATTTCTAACGTCTACTCTGTGGCAGAGTTTCTCAGGTTTATATCATATGCGTGGAAATGTAACTGCATAGGCACACAATTTAGCACACATAAATATTTTAATGCCGCACCATTTTGCCATGATATTGGATTGCGCTACTCGCCAGAGGAAAGGGATAATAACTGAAGATCGAAATTATAAAGGTGATAACCATTGGTCTGATGAGAGTTTCACTTCCTAGTGTTGTTATTCCATGGTGTTATTTCATTGATAATGGTTGTTCCATGGTGTTACTTTATTGTTACCGGTTGTTATTTACTTCATGCAAAGGAATTTTCAATTATGTCACTAGTACGTACGTATTACTCTTAATTTTCCTTATACTATCTGTCAAATTTGAGGGTTATGTTGGATGTTTATGGCACTACAAAACAAACAATAATCGCCATATCAATTCCTAAAATATTTTATGTTAGTATATGGCCACCAGTCAAATGGAGGGGGCTTCGGTGACGTAGTTGGTAGCATACTGAGCTTCTATTCCCAAGATCGCGGGTTCAAACCCGGACGGAATTTCTTTTTAAGACCGTTAAAATCCCTCATCATCCCTTCCTTCCTTGTCATTGCTTGTCTTTGCTCATCTGCTACTGAAAGATGCGCATTAGTTGTGTTCATTCCTTATCCAGACGCCATTCTTTATTCACTATTGCCAATGTATGGTACATAAAATACAAGACACCTGTCATGCGTAGCGAGAAACTATTGGCTTACGAAGCGGAGGGAGATACTATTTGCTTCTGACTGGCCCAAAATTAGTGTTGCTACTAGGTTAGGTATTGTCTGGACGAAAGTTACTGCTTGTACTACAAGCAAGGGGGCCTGGGGCGTTAACCCCAGGTAAGATTTGTTTCAATTAAGACCTCTCGTAGAATTGTCCAAAATCTCAGGTAAAAAAATCACACCGAATTACTTGATTGTAACATGCAAAGAAATTAACGTGTGGATATCAGAACATATGGAGATTACTACACACAAAAACACTATAATACTTTATCATTGAACACATTCACCATTCGCTTTTACCGTTAGGAATAGTTGTACGCTGGAAATAGTTCAGTTAGTAAAGTGGGTAGGCACTATCTCCCTCTTACGGAATTATCGCGGCACACCAACTCGTAATACAAGTACATAATATAGACAAGGTACTCATAATACTTTACTACTCACATCGTAGGCTAATAAAAAAAAATAACTTGCAAGCTGTAAGATTCAGAAAAGTATAAATAATGACGGAACACAATTGAGTTTTCTGTTCGGCACATTGGAAACATCTTCCTTAACCAATAAAACAGAAGTTCACTATATTATTTGGCGTGTATACAAGGCAGTGTAGAACATATGCCAGACTGGTAAGGATTTACGGAGGCACATGTTGCTGAACGTTCAAGATAACGAGAACGGTTTGGTCTTGCAGTAGATGCTCATTGCGTTTTTCCCTGTACGTACTTAAGTTCAACACTACTGAAGTATACTAGGCTATTATTATATTGTCACTAACTAGAAAATATCATTGAGGTGAATATCTTGTGTCACTTTATTAATAATTTGCCATTCCATAATAAGCGCATTATCACATATTTGCATACGATTGCACTACGGTACATTAACGCGTACTGACTATAGGCTACAGACATACTGAAGACATTCAGAACTTCAGATGACCAATAGTTTATCCAAACTTTCATCAAACGAAGTCTCGCGAGCACTCGTGCACAGTCGGAATATTTCGGATTCGCTCGGGATTCCCAGATGAGCAAAGAGCAACAAACAACATACACTCCTAATCCAAGTTCTGGATCCCGAGAAATCAAACATGGAGGAGGGATGTTGATTGAGATTAAAATTCCTAGATGAGCAAAGACCAACAAACAAGAGACACTCCTTATCCAAGTTCTGGATCCCGAGGAATCAAACATGGAGGAGGGTTGTTGATTGAGGTTAAAATTTGCTAATGATTCGCATTATTAACGCAAAATAATTCTTAAACTTGCTTTAAGTAACGTTGCAATCATACCAGGCGCAGAATGAATTCATTCCAATCGGACGTAATTGAAATCATTTGACAATAACATCGCAATTTTGTAGGTTAAGTGTACGAGTGGTATCGAGTCTTTTCAGTAACCTAAAGGCCTCGAGTTCAAGTTTTCTTCTTTCATACAATACGGCAGAAATACAAGTTACCTTCAGCGTAGAACCTCCGCAACTTTTGGCTGATACAGTATTGGCCCAGAATCCTGGCCATCCTCTTTCAGTACGCAAGTTAGTACAGAACTTGGATGTGCAGTGTATCGTGTCTGTTGCTCTTTGCTGATCTTGGAATCCCGAGCGATGCTGAAACATTCCGAATGTGCATGAGAAATGCACAGGAATTTGTGCTCGGGAGACTCAAATCTCCGACAATGGCTTCTCATAATCGTTCATATCACGGTAAATAACTTCTAGTTACCGTGGATCATATCACTGCCTGTAAGATTACATAAGACCTAAATAAATTCGCTATTTCTCAACAAAAACAAAATTGTCCTTCTTGTTCAAAGAAACAGGTGTATATCTCCATTGCCCATCCACTGCCTGCTACTTTATTGTAAGTTATCCTCTTGGAAGTTCAAATTTCTGCCGAGCGGTGGTTAAATACATTCTTAGAGTTTCTATATGCAATATCAGCTGGGCCAAGTAATGGAAATATAATGGCACATGTTTATTTTTCTACCAATGACCACCTGAAGCAATAATAGTCCTTAAGTGGCCATCCTGACGTCAAACCGTGAAAAACAACACCTTTCCTGGAAATACTAGGACAGGAATGCCTTGTAGCAAGGTGCTTAATCCAGTACCGAAAGCGCTATGGTAATAATAATAATATTATGGTGACTTCAAATCATTTCTCACGCCCACTCTGTACTTCATCGTCGGTAAATGAACGTTAAGGAATCTCCCGTTATTCTTCACTCCCAGATTATTCATGTAGCTTACTGTACTTCCAGGCATTGAATGAGGAACAACGCAGGGTCTCAAAGTTCTCAATGGTGGCGTTCTATTCTTGTACATCATCTCCAGGGAGTAGTGACTTTCGGTGAGAGGTAGCGAGTCTAGTAGTACCAGATAAAGATTACGAAATGACATTCAGCTTGAGTGTTTCAATGATAATAATTGAGCAATCCTTGGGGGGGCGTGATGGCAAGATGGTCAAGCTACTTGCCTGTCATCAAAGCGGATAAGGCTCGATTCGTTGTTAATGGATGTGACATTGTGAAAGGGAAATATTACATCCGGTGGTTCGTATTCCCCGAGAAAACGTGGTCCTTTGGCTCATGACGAGGAGATTAGTGGTCAGGTGAATCTACAAGCTTGAAAAATTGCAATGTAATTGCTGTCACAATCAAAATCGCGCGTTTAACCAATGAAGGAGGAGCCTGGAAGTTGTAATCCAAGTTTAACAGCATCTCCGCTGCTACATTTGTGGCTGTTACATCGACAATGGGAAACGAAACAAGTTTTTGGTTTAACGTGGTCGTTAATCTCGCGATAATGAGCCACGGGACTTTCATTTTTACGTAGAATCGAACCTGATCAGCCTTGGTCAGAGGCAAGCTGGTTTACCATTCCACCATCACGCCCCCTGTATTGAAATTGGTTGTTTCCTCTAAACTCCGTTTTGTTCACATAGGGGAGGTGACAAGCCTAGCAAAGAAACGAAACAAGTTTTTGGTTTAACGTGGTCTTAATACTTTCATTTTTACGTAGAATCGAACCTGATCAGCCTTGGTCAGAGGCAAGCTGGTTTACCATTCCACCATCACGCCCCCTGTATTGAAATTGGTTGTTTCCTCTAAACTCCGTTTTGTTCACGTAGGGGAGGTGATAAGTCTAGCAAAGAAAATTCAGCGGAAGTAAAATCATTCATTTGTCCCCCAAGTTGTTAAGCTATGTTCTGGAGAAATTGAGGTGAAGTGGTGAATGTTATGCAGAACATCGACAGTATCTGTCCCTGGAAAGAGGGTTAAAATGGATGAAAGAACAAATCAGAAGGAAATGTGCTTGTATAACACAGTGCACGTAACTGTAATAGTCTTCCCAATGTTTCTTAGGGGCTCTGAGCGTATATTTTGATACCTCTCGCATGAGTTTTCAATGGATGATATACAACTGTATTCACCCAGTATGATTGACTTCAGATTAACACCGTAATAAAAAAGGTACGACACTACGGGGATGATGTACATCATCTACAGGGCCAATATTTGCAATCGATAATGAAGCAGAATGTCTGCAATAGACCATTATGCTTCAAAAAGTATTCAATATTATTATGTTTCCTTTTTTCCAGTCGTGGATTGACCTGAAAACCAATTAGGAAATAGTACCCCCCAGGAAAATCGGTAAGCAAAAAAGGCTTGACAAAGCAAGGAAAAGAGATAAAATAAAGAAGACAAAGAGGAGAAATAATGCCGAAAAACGTCTCATTGAAAGGGAAAAAAATACAATTGCGATGAGAAAGAAAAGAAGAGATATTCTTATTTCGACAGTTGGAACGTGAAAAGAATGCAACAGCAATGATAGCAAGAAGAGAAAATGAGGAACTTAGAGAGGAGGAACGAATCAGAAATTTAGTTGCAAACTCAAAGAAAAGGGAAGATGATACAGTCAGGCAAGAAGAAAGAGAGAAAGACAAAGAAATGAAGAAAAGTAGAAGAGAGGATGAAGTATTCAGACAAGAAGAACGAGAGAAAGACAAAGAAATGAAGAAAAGTAGAAGAGAGGATGAACAATTCAGACAGCATGAAAGAGAGAAAGACAAAGATAAGAAGAAAAGTAGAAGAGAGGATGAACACTTCAGACAAGGAGAAAGAGAGGAAGTCAGAGAAGTGAAGAAAATCAGAAGAGAAGATGAGCAATTGAGAGAAGAATTAAGAAAAAAAGAGAAGGATATGAAGAAGAAGAAGAGGAGAGAAGATGAACACTTCCGCCAGGAAGAAAGAAAGAAAGAAAGATAGATAAAGAATTGAAGAAAAGTAGAAGAGAAAATGAATATTTTAGACAAGAAGAAAGAGAGAAAGACAGAGAAATGAAGAAAAGTATAAGAGAGGATGAAATCTTCAGGAAAGAAGAAAGAGAGAAAGACAAAGAAATGAAGAAAAGTATAAGACAGGATGAAATCTTCAGGAAAGAAGAAAGAGAGAAAGACAAGGAAATGAAGAAAAGTAGAAGAGAGGATGAACACTTCAGAGAAGTAGAAAGAGAGAAAGACAAAGAAATGAAGAAAAGTAGAAGAGAGGATGAACACTTCAGACAAGAAGTAAGAGTGAAAGACAAAGAAATGAAGAAAAGTAGAAGAAAGGATCAACACTTCAGACAAGAAGAAAGAGAGAAAGACAAAGAAATGAAGAAAAGTAGAAGAGAGGATGAACACTTCAGACAAGAAGTAAGAGTGAAAGACAAAGAAATGAAGAAAAGTAGAAGAAAGGATCAACACTTCAGACAAGAAGAAAGAGAGAAAGACAAAGAAATGAAGAAAAGTAGAAGAGAGGATGAACACTTCAGAAAAGAAGAAAGAGAGAAATACAAAGAAATAAAGAAAAGCAGAAGAGAGGATGAACACTTCAGACAAGAAGAAAGAGAGAAAGACAAAGAAATGAAGAAAAGTAGAAAGAGAGAAAGACAAAGAAATGAAGATAAGTAGAAGAGAGGATGAACACTTCAGACAAGAAGAAAGACAGGTAAAGAATTGAAGAGAATAAGAAGAGAAGACGAACAATTCAGAAAACAAGAAAGGGAGAAAGACACAGAGGCAAAGAGAATAAGACGTAAAAATGATGATTTGTTAGAAGTGGAACGACACAGAAATGCACTGGCCATGCGGAAGAGACGGAGGAACATTGACGAGACGGTTATCCAAAGCCAAGATAATTTCAGCCTTAAAAAGACTCCGAAGAGAGGATATCACAGGTGAACACAGTTGTGTTACAAGATTAATAATTAATAATGAAGACACAGTAGTTGCTAATTATTTTAATGCTATTAAGTGTGGACCAACGATTGTATGCGTCTCATGTGAAAATTTATTTTTTAAGACATCAATAACCATAGTCAATCAAGAACAATTGAAACCAAGCATTAGGGAATTCTTACAAATTCACTTACCTTTCGTCATTGAGCAGTCTCCCATTGTATTATGTAGCACATGTAAGAAAGCAATATACTAAAAAAAAAAAAAACCTAGGTTGTGTGTTTCTAACGGACTTCGCTTTGTTGATGTCCCTAACTATCTAACTCCTACAACGCCCCTTGAAGTGAGACTGGTTTCCCCGAGGATTCCATTCATGAATATCCGACCACTGGGGGTGGATAAGCAAAATGGTGTAAAAGGAAGCGTTGTCAATATCCCTGTCTCGGTGGAAACGATGGTATCCGTCATACCAAGACGGTATAATGAATGTCACACTATTCAAATAAAATTGATGAGAAGAATGGCGTACACTAGACCTTATATATACACTATGATTTCTCACTTGCCTCTGAATATCTGAAGGAACATCAGCAGGGAGAGGAGAATTTCATAGTTGAAGATGAAGATCGACCAGAAGAATTGTCTACAGAAACTCTTCCTCCAGATGACTGGGAGGATCTAAGTGAGAACGAAGCAGGAAACCCATGTATTCAGGAGACCCTTCTGGAGCCAAATGTATTGGAAGAAGGTATCAAATTTGCTCCTGGAGAAGGTCAGCGACCTTTGCCTTTATTCCTTTATAAGCATAGTGAAGAACTATCATTCCCGTCAATTTACCTAGGAAAGGAGAGGAACCGTCCAAAGGAAGTATCAGTGAGATATCATGCAAAATCAGGGCTGAGGAGAAAGGATCGAAGATGTGCATGAAGTATTCCAAATATATTTCACAAACATATATGCTGTTCAATAGACCGTGTATCCTCATCGATTGCCCTGTGTTTGAGAAAATCCAGGTGCAATGAAGGAATAACAACAGAATCCTTACTCACAGGCAGTACCGTGAAATACATAATTCGCCAAGACGAAGGGTTTCATGTCTTGAAAGGAGAGAGATCGACGCCGGCTTTTTGGGAAGCGAAGAAGAAAGAATTATTTGCAATGATAGGATAGATAGGATGCCCTACTTTCTTCCTTACGTGTTCTGCAGCAGAAACAAAGTGGCCAGAGTTAATCATGATTTTGAAGAAAGTTATTCACGGAGAAGATATAACGGTAGAAGAAGCACGAGACTTGCCATACTTGCAAAAAAGAGATCTTATTAGCCAAGATCCAGTAACAACTGCTCGTTACTTCGATTATAAGATGAGAGAACTATTCAAGGTACATCATCTTCAGGTACATTCAAAGAAAACAAACTCCTGGATTTTTACATAAGGGTAGAGTTCCAACACCGGGGTAGCCCTCATATCCACTGTCTCCTGTGGCTTGAAGATTCTCCTCGATTCGACGCACATCGAACGGAATCCATGTCAGAGTGCTTGCGATTCATCGATAACTATATTTCTTGTGATTCAATCCATCCTCAGTCAGACTTTCAACGACACAGACAATCTGCCACCTGTAAGACCAAAATCAAATCTAAGGTATATTGTCGATTTGGAATGCCAGCACCATCAATGACTTCAACGGTAATTCAAACACCACTTCCTGTTAACGCAGACAAGAAAGAAAGTGTTCAATTACTGAAGAAACTGAATTCTCTTTTGGAAGATGCCTGCAAAGGGAAATATGAACTTCATTCTTTCGAGGAATTCCTATCTATTCTTCAAATTGATGCAGACACTTACATAAAAGCACTTCGAAGTGGCATCAAAACTGCGACAATCTTTCTTCAGAGATCCGTTAAGGATATTACCATTAATGGCTACAATCCTATAATATTAAGTTTGTGGCGTGCAAACATGGATATGCAATACATTATAGATCCCTATGCATGTGTTCAATATATCTTAAATTATATTGGAAAGTCGAACAGAGGATTGTCAAAGTTACTGAGAGAAGCTCTTGAGGAAACTCGTCAAGGGAATCTTTCAATCAAGGATCGTCTAAGGAAATTAGGAAATACGTTCCTAAACTCAAATGAGGTATCTGCACAAGAAGCGGTATATTTGATATTAGGCATGCCTATATCCCGCTCATCAAGGTCCTCAGTATTTATACATACGGTACATCCAAATCTTAGGGTAAGACTTACTAAGACCACTCTACAACTAAAAATCCTCGACCCATCATCTCAAGATGTATTCGCTTCCGGAATAGTTGAGCATTACGAACAGCGGCCCAATGAACTGGAGGAAGTATGCCTGGCAGATTTTGCTGCTTACTTCCAGTTTACCACAAACACAACGGGAAGCATTCATTGTGACGAAAACGAAGATGAAATGGAAGAGAGTCCACAGGAAAGTTTTATGCAGTGGATGCCCCTTTTGAATGGAAAGGGATTTGTCTCAAAGCGAGATAAAGAGATAATTATAAGATACCGAAGTTATGACATTGTACAGGACAAGCAGAATTACTACCATGAGCATTTGATGTTGTTTGTTCCGTGGATGAATGAAAGAAGAGAGCTCCTTGATGTTGATGTATGTGAAAGGTTTCATAATTCCGAGATAAAAATAATGAACAGAAAGATACAGTATTGTTGTCCCGAAAGCTCTAACCTACTTGAAGAAGCGTCGGACATTCATGATGAAACTGAAAACAATACGGATGAAGAGGAATTGCCCAACGAATTTGAAGTACGGTATTCCGAGGAACTGCAATAGGTGTGGATAATTTCAAAGTCACAGATGAACATTTTCAACACGACCCAATTCAAACATTCAAACCTGCCACAACTCTTCCCTATCATGAGTTTATGGATCTTATCAGACACCTTAACGTACAACAGCGACGATATTTTTGAATACCATCCATAAATTAAAGAAGAACATACGTTTCCTTGACTTTTTATCAGGAGGTGCTGGAACTGGTAAGAGTGTGCTTATTAAGGCCTTGTATCAAGCAGGTGTACGAATTTTTAATGCAAAGCCAGGAAGCAATCCTGATGACGTGACAATATTGCTATCTGCGCCAACAGGAAAAGCAGCTCACAATATACATGGAGGTACATTGCATTCAATATTCCATCTGCCAGTTTCTAAATACCAGGGAAGCATGCCAAATTTGTCAGCAGACAGTAGGGGAGTAGTGAGAGTTCCAAATAGTGTCATGGCCGCCGCGTGAGTCCAAGCCAATATCTCGCAAACTCATGGTCCGATTTTGACAAATGAGGTGTCGTTGGACTCGGGTTGACGCCCTCTTTCCAATAAACCACTCATTTCAACCCCTAAATAAAACCTACCCCTATTAGGGGGTGAAATTGTAATTTTTTAGTGAAAGTCTCTTTTCAAATGCGACATGTATACGGTGCGCTGCTAAAATGAACCTAAATGTTGTTGCTCATATAGCGCATGCGTTTTTCTAGCTGCCGCTATGGATTAACATTTTTGTTTTTGTTTTATACGCATGCGCACTTGGAATTTTTGTAAGAGGGCGAGCTCTTTGAAAAAATGATTGATAAGAAGGGGTTTTGGTGGTGAGGAGAGAACCAGATAGTCGCCTACTTTCCTACGAAGTTTGCCGATATCTCTCGAATGCAAGGTCGGATTTGGACGTGTGACGTGTCAAATCGCTTGTCTCGAAGCTCTATATTTGCTATTAATAGGTTAAAGTTTTGAGAATGACGAAAAAAGGCTTTTTGGGGGTAAAACCATGATTTTAGACTTTTTCCGATATTTCACGAATGCATGGTCGGATTTGGTCCTATGTCGTGTCAAATGGCTTGTCTCGAAACCCTCTTTATTTTGGTAACAGGTTCAAGTTTTAGAGAATGAGGGAAACAGAATGTTTTGGGGTAAAACCGTGATTTTAAAATTTTTGCTATATCTCGCGAACCAATCATGCTAGAGGCATGTACGAGGGGTCCAAGGACTCGGGCTGACGTTCTCTTTCCTATGGACCACTCGTTATAGTTTTTTTTAATTGGAAACTCGATTTTGGGGTAAACAAGTGTTTTTTGTGATTTTTGCTGATAACTCACGAACCAAGAAGCCTAGAGACAAGTGCGAGGTGTCATTTTTTCACTGCGTTGCCCTCTTGCCGAGGATGTTCGTGATGAGCAGGAATGAAAAACCATGTTGAGGTAAAACCATGATTTTAGTCTTTTTGCTTTATTTCGCAAACCCATAACGCTAGAGACGTGTACGAGGTGTCCTAGGACTCGGGATCACGCCCCCTTTTAGAAACTATGTTTGACATTTTGACAAAGGGCCTAACGCCATACATGTTGAAAAAAATTCTTTACCGATACCTGTTTATAATGTTCATGAAGCGTGGTGGTTGAGAGAGACGATACTGCTGGATGTGTGTGTTTCAACGAATCTGTCGCTGACTACGGTGGCTGTGCTCAATAGATTAATCGCTATTTCGACAGGTCGGTTTATGACAGAGCGAGGGTGCGTTTTTTCAGATACTTTACCCCGAAGATGATCTTTAACGTGTAAACGGTGATGAGAACTTGGTTCTATGTTGGTCGAAGCGAGTACAGAAAACAAACCTGCAGAGGAGCAGGAGGTGAATGCCATTTGAGCTTATTGGAAGGTGCTGATCTGACTTGACAACAGGTGCAATGGAAAATGACAAAGACGCATGAAGGTGAAATAATCTGACCATTGTGGTGGCAGGGAAGATCGAATACACGAGTGAGAACACATGTACGCTAAACAAGTTACATCCTGTTTGCTTCGTACGTGACAAAATGCAAGTTCATGTGAAATTTGATCCGGCACAGGTGTTCACTTTGGGCGTTAGCTGTCCACGTGACCGATAACTGGATGTTCAAAGCGTGGGAAAAAATGATTATATATGCAACGTAACATATATAAAGACATGTCGTTATCATTTCCTCTCTCACTTAGCCTTTGAACACATTGCGTTGCGTGAAACCCCTGGTCTTGTTTAACAGTTTTGGTGTTGGTGAAAAATACTTAACCTTGTTGTGGGGTAGGTATTTATTTATATATTTATTCATTTATACATTTATTGATTTATATATATATTTACAAGCAATTATTTATTGATTAGGTAATTAATGATTTTATTTATTTATTTGTTTGCAGATAACCGGTATACCTTACATGTCTGAGAGAGAAGAAACCATTGCACTTTTGATCTTACTAGAAAGAAACAGCAACAAGACACTGCAAGTAAAGGTGAGATGATTTTTTTAAACTAACTTGTTTCATTTTTTTTGTTTTATGTTTTATTTTATGAAATGCATGTATTAACCTGAATTTAGGTATTTATAGCGGTTTATTTTATTTATTTTTATAAACTTGGAAAGAAAAGCCTTACCGCCGTAGCAGTTGCTGAAAAAAAAAACGAAACACACTAAAGCGAAACCACTGCCAAAGAGTGAACTGTTTAAAACTCAGGTAAGTCTAACTTAAAAATGCTATTCCATTTTACCACTACTGAAAACTCGTAGACAAAAAAAATCATTCATAAGTATATGGGTTAGTGTTAGTGCCAACATACAGTTTATTTTTAATGGTGTTTTGATATATTAATGCCAATTAACGTTAACGTTTTATCTACAAGTATTGATTGATTGATTGATTGACTGATTGATTGAGTGATGGGTTATTTTGTTTGCTTTTAGGTGTCGTCATGTGCGATTAACGTAATGAACAGACAGTGAACAAGCATGCATTATGCTTTAAAGTATTCTGTGCAACGTTAATAACTTACAATAAGAAAAAGTTGTATTATAACACATGGCGTTAGTACCAAATACAACAAGTGAGCAAGTTGGTTTACCACGTGGGTTAAATTTAAAATCAGAACATGATCGATGGTTAACATTTGAATCCTGGCCTGTAGGCTTTTTGTCGACACATAAACTTGCAAAAGCCGTTTTTTTTACTTGAACCGAGAAGATGTGGTGCGCTGTGTGTTTTGTCGTATTGAACTTTCACACTGGGAAGAAGGGGATGATCCCTTTAGAGACCATTTGCGATGGTCTCTTCATTGTCCTTACATGCTTGGAAAGCAAGTGGGTAACCTACACGTGCATTCATTTTACCGAACCACAAGGCCTTTGGCCGCTACTTACGTTGCTGAATCACAAATAAAAAATAATAATGATGTATTACCAGCCAACGGTAGTGTCGATATATGTGGTCCATATGCCATAGACAGTGTTGAATTGGCGTGTGCCATTGACAAATTGGGAGTTTGTAAGACTAAAGTACTAGCACACCCAGAGTACAGCTCTGTTGAAAAACGTTTAGAATCTTATAAAAATGTTTGGCCATTAATATTAAAACATTTTACCAAACAGCTAAGTGAAGCTGGATTTTTTTATACTGGTGAAGGGGATAAAACTATATGTTTTATTGCGGATTTGCTTTAAAGGTTTGGCAAATGACTGATGACCCTTTAGTGCAACACGCTCGTTGGTTACCAAACTGTAAATACATGGTGTCGCTTAAAGGTCAGGAATTTGTGAACACTATTCGTAAAGAAAACGTGATTGCAGCACAAGACATAAAAGTGCCTTTAGAGTTAGAACACGCGGAGCAAATACATAAGGCTGAAAGAAAAGACTTGTCTTACGAACAGATACAAAAGTGTGACCAACAATTATGTAAAATTTGTTATCAAGATGAACTAGGTGTTGTATTTTTGCCTTGTGGACACATGATAGCATGTGTCAAGTGTGCATTAGAACTTAACAATTGTGCTATATGCAGAAAAGTAGTATCTGCTACAGTTAGGGCATTTCTTGCATAACTAGTATAATTTATTCGTCATGCATAGTGCAAAATCCCTAATTGCACAATATTATTAAAGCTGTTTTAGAGGTTAATAGATATGCTCTTGTTTTGTTTATAGACTACTACAATGAATGTTTTAATGCTGTGGGACAACCATGTGGCTTAGAGACAAAGAAGCTCAGCGAATTGCCAACGCATATTCCATTCCGCATTATCAAGATTCGGAAATTGAAAACAGCATATGGTGATCGTGTACTTTGTGTATGTGAAAACTTTGAGACATTTCTGCCTATACGGTTTAATGATATGTTGGAGAGTGTTTTTGATGAAGTAAATAATGCTGTGCAACCTGTACACTTAATTTATGAAGGTTTTAAAACCAATAGGTGCATGGTTCGTTTTAATTAATTAAATTAGAAAAATGTGAAATAATAATGGAAAATATAAGTAATGACAATATACTGAAAAGGAAAGAAAATATGTGTATAGAATAGTAATGTTTTAGTGTTTAGTGATGTCTTTAAAAATATTATGATGAAACCAAAAAAACAAGAAATGTATATAAAGTTTGTAAATAAATGCAAAATTATGTTACAATGTTGTTTTATTTTATACAAAGTTAGTATATTTAACATTGCAGAGTATACATGATTATGGCAATACATGCACACTGAATACAAGCCTTTCTCACTTTACAATAGTCTGTTATAGTTTTAAACACAAGGCTTGTTGTAGATCATTTTATAGCAATGTCCATTCAATGTTGTTTTCGAAAAGTGGGGAAGCCGCAATGGTTGTATAGGCATAAAAACCTTATTGTTATTACTATTTAGTCACTTTGATCCCCTTGCATATTAAGAGAAGATGACCTAGTTGTTCCACTCTTTAAAACGACAACAACAACACTACCTCTTGCATAGTTTGTGATGTTGATGGCTCTTGCGACGTGGAAGATGGATTAAAAATAAGTTTTAGAACAGGGGTTAAACGTTGCTCATTAAACAATGCACTATTTTGAGTAGCAATATGGTTTTCTTGATTTTTTTTGTCGACGGCAACTGTGTTTCATGCAGTACACTACATTGATGATCACTGACACTTAAAACCTCACTATTTTTACTTTTTAGGTCACCACGATAATGTTTGGAACGTTGCTTTGAACAACGCCAAATAACAGTTCCATTTTTATTGTTTTTTTTTTTCACAATATATGAATATCCTTTATAGTATGCGTAAGGCTTACCTTACCTAGTCACTGATACTTCCATATCAACTGTCAAGCATAGACTAAGCTCTAGTAAAGTCAACTTGGTAATAAGAATAATAGTTTAATGTGAGAGCAAATATGGATCCAAAGAGTTCAGGTAAAAGTGGAAGCAAATAAGCAAATATTAGAAACAAGAGTGGGGGTAAAAGTGGTCGCAAAGTGGTAGACCCATTACACAATAATTTCAGCACGACGAAGCTCTTGTTCAATTTCTTTGATTTCCCAATCGTGACCGGTATGCCCAGCTTGTTGTAAAGCATGCAATTGTCGAAGCCGTTGAATTAGCTTACTGGGTTTGTTCCAGTATACAAATTTAACAAATGGATTTTTAGGTGTAAACAAAGCATTACCATTATCATGATCATTATCATCATCATTATCATCATCATGATCACCATTATCATCATGACCATCATCACTGTTACTATATAGTCCTTTTTGATCCTCTTGCAATACCACTTCATTTATAGTCTGAATTGATTTTGATAGTGTTGAAGGTTTCTTGGGCGTTGACAACTGTCCTAACATGACGTTTTGAGGACATGATAAGTCCTTTTGAACAAACACTGCACTATCTTTAGCCGCAATATCGTTTTCTTGAACTTGCTTTTTAGCATTTTGATAATTGTTTGTAAACAGCAAGCGTGGTTCGTTTAGAGCACTACATTGATGAACACTCACACTTAAAACCTTTCCATTTTTACTTTTCAGATTGCCTCGACATTTTGTTGACCTCTCTTTTGAGCATCGCCAGAATATTATTCCATTCACATTCTGGCGATTATAGTTATAAGAGTAGCCTTGATAGAGTGCACGTAGCCTACCTTTGTTGGTTGTAATAAGTTCCATAGTAGTAACTGACCTGTCAATACGATGTTCACACTACAAAGGTTACAACTGTTTTGCTGATGGAGTGACCTACCATAAGCTTATATATTGGCTCATGTGTTGGCTTTTTGTGTTGGCTTTTCATGTTGGCTTTTTGTGTCGGCTTTTGTGTTGGCTTTTTGTGTTGGCTTTTCGTGTTGGCTTTTTGTGTTGGCTTTTGTGTTGGCTTTTTGTGTTGGCTTTTCGTGTTGGCTTTTTGCGTAGGCTTTTTGTGTTGGCTTTTGTGTTGGCTTTTTGTGTTGGCTTTAATATTGGCTTTTGTATTGGCTTATTTGACAAGTTATTTGTGTCAATGTATTTAGTGGATTTTTTTCTTGGTGTTGGAAAGTAGTTGAAAGAGAGGGAATATTTAAAGACCTAACCTCAGCTCACTAACCTAACCTAACCTAACTTTACCTAACCTCACTTCACCTAGCCTAACCTAACCTAACCTTTCAACTCTCAGATGTTAATTAAATTCTGTGCATAGTCGAGTTGGAACCCAAGACCTCAGGGGTAAAAAACCAATTATTTTTTGATGGCTTATTTTGGTAACTTATTTTGATAGCTAACCTAACTTTACCTAACCTAACCTAACCTTAGCTCACTTTGGATATTACTAGTAAGTGTTCATATCCTCTGCTAGGTAGCATGCTAGTAGTACAGGTAGTGCTCATATTTACCGCTAGGTAGCGGAAACATATTTTGCGTGTTGCATGTGACACTTGTGAAGATTTACCGCATGCAAGACGTGCTTGTATAAGTCCTCTATTTAAACTCAATATACAATTAACCACTAAATGTTCAGAACTAACATGCATAGCCATGTTTAGGGTATATAGGAGACCCTTAGGAAGAAAGGATGTCTAACCCACGAGTGTACAGCTTTGTCATACGCAGTAAGCACCTGTTGGCAGAAAACAACAACAACAACAACAATTTTAGAATGCCAACAAAAAACTTTTTCCTTAAATACATTAATGGATATGAGTGTTCATCAATGTAGTGCTCTAAACGGACCACGCTTGCTGTTTCCAAACAATTATCAAAATGCTAAAAAGCAAGTTCAAGAAAACGATATTGCGGCTAAAGATAGTGCAGTGTTTGTTCAAAAGGACTTATCATGTCCTCAAAACGTCATGTTAGGAAAGTTGTCAACGCCCAAGAAACCTTCAACACTATCAAAATCAACTCAAACTATAAATGAAGTGGTATTGCAAGAGGATCAAAAAGACTATATAGTAACAGTGATGATGGTCATGATGATAATGGTGATCATGATGATGATAATGATGATGATAATGATCATGATAATGGTAATGCTTTGTTTACACCTAAAATCCATTTGTTAAATTTGTATACTGGAACAAACCCAGTAAGCTAATTCAACGGCTTCGACAATTGCATGCTTTACAACAAGCTGGGCATACCGGTCACGATTGGGAAATCAAAGAAATTGAACAAGAGCTTCGTCGTGCTGAAATTATTGTGTAATGGGTCTACCACTTTGCGACCACTTTTACCCCCACTCTTGTTTCTAATATTTGCTTATTTGCTTCCACTTTTACCTGAACTCTTTGGATCCATATTTGCTCTCACATTAAACTATTATTCTTATTACCAAGTTGACTTTACTAGAGCTTAGTCTATGCTTGACAGTTGATATGGAAGTATCAGTGACTAGGTATGGTAAGCCTTACGCATACTATAAAGGATATTCATATATTGTGAAACAAACCAATAAAAATGGAACTGTTATTTGGCGTTGTTCAAAGCAACGTTCCAAACATTGTCGTGGTGACCTAAAAAGTAAAAATAGTGAGGTTTTAAGTGTCAGTGATCATCAATGTAGTGTGCTGCATGAAACACAGTTGCCGTCGACAAAAAAATCAAGAAAACCATATTGCTACTCAAAATAGTGCATTGTTTAATGAGCAACGTTTAACCCCTGTTCTAAAACTTATTTTTAATCCATCTTCCACGTCGCAAGAGCCATCAACATCACAAACTATGCAAGAGGTAGTGTTGTTGTTGTCGTTTTAAAGAGTGGAACAACTAGGTCATCTTCTCTTGATATGCAAGGGGATCAAAGTGACTAAATAGTAATAACAATAAGGTTTTTATGCCTATACAACCATTGCGGCTTCCCCACTTTTCGAAAACAACATTGAATGGACATTGCTATAAAATGATCTACAACAAGCCTTGTGTTTAAAACTATAACAGACTATTGTAATGTGAGAAAGGCTTGTATTCAGTGTGCATTTATTGCCATAATCATGTATACTCTGCAATGTTAAATATACTAACTTTGTATAAAATAAAACAACATTGTAACATAATTTTGCATTTATTTACAAACTTTATATACATTTTTTTTGGTTTCATCATAATATTTTTAAAGACAACACTAAACACTAAAACATTACTATTCTATACACATATTTTCTTTCCTTTTCAGTATATTGTCATTACTTATATTTTCCATTATTATTTCACATTTTTTTAATTTAATTATTTAAAACGAACCATGCACCTATTGTTTTTAAAACCTTCATAAATTAAGTGTACAGGTTGCACAGCATTATTTACTTCATCAAAAACACTCTCCGACATATCATTAAACCGTATAGGCAGAAATGTCTCAAAGTTTTCACATACACAAAGTACACGATCACCATATGCTGTTTTCAATTTCCGAATCTTGATAATGCGGAATGGAATATGCGTTGGCAATTCGCTGAGCTTCTTTGTCTCTAAGCCACATGATTGTCCCACAGCATTAAAAACATTCATTGTAGTAGTCTATAAACAAAACAAGAGCATATCTATTAACCTCTAAAACAGCTTTAATAATATTGTGCAATTAGGGATTTTGCACTATGCATGACGAATAAATTATACTAGTTATGCAAGAAATGCCCTAACTGTAGCAGATACTACTTTTCTGCATATAGCACAATTGTTAAGTTCTAATGCACACTTGACACATGCTATCATGTGCCCACAAGGCAAAATTACAACACCTAGTTCATCTTGATAACAAATTTTACATAATTGTTGGTCACACTTTTGTATCTGTTCGTAAGACAAGTCTTTTCTTTCAGCCTTATGTATTTGCTCCGCGTGTTCTAACTCTAAAGGCACTTTTATGTCTTGTGCTGCAATCACGTTTTCTTTACGAATAGTGTTCACAAATTCCTGACCTTTAAGCAACACCATGTATTTACAGTTTGGTAACCAACGAGCGTGTTGCACTAAAGGGTCATCAGTCATTTGCCAAACCTTTAAAGCAAATCCGCAATAAAACATATAGTTTTATCCCCTTCACCAGTATAAAAAAATCCAGCTTCACTTAGCTGTTTGGTAAAATGTTTTAATATTAATGGCCAAACATTTTTATAAGATTCTAAACGTTTTTCAACAGAGCTGTACTCTGGGTGTGCTAGTGCTTTAGTCTTGCAAACTCCCAATTTTTCAAAAGCACACGCAATTCAACACTGTCTATGGCATATGGACCACATATATCGACACTACCGTTGGCTGGTAATACATCATTATTATTTTTTATTTGTGATTCAGCAACGTATGTAGCGGCCAAAGGCCTTGTGGTTCGGTAAAATGAATGCACGTGTAGGTTACCCACTTGCTTTCCAAGCATGTAAGGACAATGAAGAGACCATCGCAAATGGTCTCTAAAGGGATCACCCCCTCTTTCCCAGTGTGAAAGTTCAATACGACAAAACACACAGCGCACCACATCTTCTCGGTTCAAGTAAAAAAAACGGATTTTGCAAGTTTATGTGTCGACAAAAATCCTACAGGCCAGGATTCAAATATTAACCATCGATCATGTTCTGATTTTAAATTTAACCCACGTGGTAAATCAACTTGCTCACTTGTTGTATTTGGTACTAACGCCATGTGTTATAATACAACTTTTTCTTATTGTAAGTTATCAACGTTGCACAGAATACTTTAAAGCATAATACATGCTTGTTCACTGTCTGTTCATTACGTTAATCGCACATGACGACACCTAAAATCAAACAAAATAACCCATCACTCAATCAATCAGTCAATCAATCAATCAATCAATACTTGTAAATAGAACGTTAACGTTAATTGGCATTAATATATCAAAACACCATTAAAAATAAACTGTATGGTGGCACTAACAGTAACCCATGTACTTATTTTCTTTTTATAAAGCTACAGTCATTTACATCCCCCTTTAACCAATATATAAACAAAAATGAATGTCATGTCATGTTGTTCACATTATCATGTTCAAACCTGTGGATATTCGTTGAGTCCATAGGGAACCACCCATAAATTAAATTTATTTTTTTATTTTTAGAAAATCCAACATGGCCTTGTACTTTTCCCAGTCAACAACAACAACATAGCCATTAATCAAGAATGCAATCATTATCCCAGTCATGTACAGTTAATTAATTTTTTTTGTCTACGAGATTTCAGTAGTGGTAAAATGGAATAGCATTTTTAAGTTAGACTTACCTGAGTTTTAAACAGTTCACTCTTTGGCAGTGGTTTCGCTTTAGTGCGTTTCGTTTTTTTCAGCAACTGCTACGGCGGTAAGGCTTCTCATTCCAAGTTTATAAAAATAAATAAAATAAACCGCTATAAATACCTAAATTCAGGTTAATACATGCATTTCATAAAATAAAACATAAAACAAAAAAAAAATGAAACAAGTTAGTTTAAAAAAATCATCTCACCTTTACTTGCAGTGGCTTGTTGCTGTTTCCTTCTAGTGAGCTCAAAAGTGCAATGGTTTCTTCTCTCTCAGACATGTAAGGTATACCGGTTATCTGCAAACAAATAAATAAATAAAATCATTAATTACCTAATCAATAAATAATTGCTTGTAAATATATATATAAATCAATAAATGTATAAATGAATAAATATATAAATAAATACCTACCCCACAACAAGGTTAAGTATTTTCCACCAACACCAAAACTGTTAAACAAGACCAGGGGTTTCACGCAACGCAATGTGTTCAAAGGCTAAGTGAGAGAGGAAATGATAACGACATGTCTTTATATATGTTACGTTGCATATATAATCATTTTATCCCACGCTTTGAACATCCTGTTTTCGGTCACGTGGACAGCTAACGCCCAAAGTGAACACCTGTGCCGGATCAAATTTCACATGAACTTGCATTTTGTCACGTACGAAGCAAACAGGATGTAACTTGTTCAGCGTACATGTCATCTCACACGTGTATTCGCTCTTCCCGGCCACCACAATGGTCAGATTATTTCACCTTCAAGCGTCTTTGTCATTTTCCATTGCACCTGTTGTCAAGTCAGATCAGCACCTTCCAATAAGCTCAAATGACATTCACCTCCTGCTCCTCTGCAAGTTTGTTTTCTGTACTCGCTTCGACCAACATAGAACCAAGTTCTCATCACCGTTTACACGTTAAAGATCATCTTCGGGGTAAAGTATCTGAAAAAAGGCACCCTCGCTCTAACATAAACAGACCTGTCGAAATAGCGATTAATCTATTGAGCACAGCCACCGTGGTCAGCGACAGGTTCGTTGAAACACACACATCCTGCAGTATCGTCTCTCTCAACCACCACGCTTCATGAACATTATAAACAGGTATCGGTAAAGAATTTTTTTCAACATGTATGGCGTTAGGCCCTTTGTCAAAATGTCAAACATAGTTTCTAAAAGGGGGCGTGATCCCGAGTCCTAGGACACCTCGTACACGTCTCTAGCGTTATGGGTTTGCGAAATAAAGCAAAAAGTCTAAAATCATGGTTTTACCTCAACATGGTTTTTCATTCCTGCTCATCACGAACATCCTCGGCAAGAGGGCAACGCAGTGAAAAAAATGACACCTCGCACTTGTCTCTAGGCTTCTTGGTTCGTGAGTTATCAGCAAAAATCACAAAAAGCACTTGTTTACCCCAAAATCGAGTTTTCAATTTTTTTTAAACTATAACGAGTGGTCCATAGGAAAGAGAACGTCTGCCCGAGTCCTTGGACCCGTCGTACACGCCTCTAGCATGATTGGTTCGCGATATATAGCAAAAAATTTAAAATCACGGTTTTACCCCAAAACATTCTGTTTCCCTCATTCTCAAAAACTTTAACCTATTACCAAAATATAGAGGGTTTCGAGACAAGCCATTTGACACGTCATAGGACCAAATCCGACCATGCATTCGTGAAATATCGGAAAAAGTCTAAAATCATGGTTTTACCCCCAAAAAGCCTGTTTCCTTTAACCTATTAATAGCATATAGAGCTTCGAGACAAGCGATTTGACTTGTCACACGTCCAAATCCGACCTTGCGTTCGAGAGATATCGGCAAACTTCGTAGGAAAGTAGGCGACTATCTGGTTCTCTCCTCACCACCAAAACCCCTTCTTATCAATCATTTTATTTCAAAGAGCTCGCCCTCTTATAAGAATTCCAAGTGCGCATGCGTATAAAACAAATCAAAAGAGTTAATCCATAGCGGCAGCCAGAAAAACGCATGCGCTATATGAGCAACAACGTTTAAGTTCATTTTAGCAGCGCACCTTATACATGTCGCATTTGAAAGAAGACTTTCACTAAAAAAAATACAATTTCACCCCCTAATAGGGGTAGGTTTTATTTAGGGGTTGAAATAAATAGTTCATTGGAAAGAGGGCGTCAGCCCGAGTCCAACGACATCTCATTCGTGAATCTCCGACCACGGGTTCGAGAGTTATTAATTAGTTAATATGAACGCCGCCCGAGCAACGCCGAGTGGCCTGGAACTCTCACTACCCCCCTACTGCAGACATATCCAAAAAAATGACCACACAACTGTCCAACGCAAAATTGCTTATCATTGATGAGATAAGTATGGTTGGATATAGACAGTTTGTGCAAATCGATCAGAGACTGCGGCAAATTTTCAAAACATCAGAAATTTTTGGTGGTATTTCAGTTCTGTGCGTCGGTGACTTTAGGCAGCATAAACATGTGGGGAACAACTATGTTTTCCTTGGAGGGAAGGGAACTCAGTTGCACGATCTTGGCCCGTCTCTATGGGAACATTTTAGCATTTTTGAACTTACTGAAATAATGCGACAAAGGGACGATAAAGCCTTTGCTCTAGCCCTGAACAACATGGCCTCAGGGACGATGACTGAGAAAGATATTGACATATTTAAGAACAGAGAGTTCAAAAATGCTAATGAAGTTCCCAGAGAGGCAATTCGGCTCTTCACGTCTAATGCCGAAGTAGAAGATTATAACAATGGAATCTTACTGTCACTTCCGGGAGAAACATGTTCAGCCATAGCATATGATGTGTGAACTGCTGATATATCTGAGAATATGAAGACGGAAATTCTTCATAAATTAAAATCACGGAGTGTAAATGACACTTATGGCCTACCATCTGCCCTTAATCTGAAACTTGGAGTGTTATATATGATGAGGTTAATGTTGATACATCCGATGGCTTGGTGAATGGAGTAGTTGGCCGTCTAAGAAGAATTGACAAGACTGACAATCTATATCTGGGTGTGATTCCATCAAGGGTCTGGCTGGAATTCGAGGACAATGAGACTGGTTCTAAAATAAGATCTTCTTGCCGTACAGTCATGGCAGAAAATAATATTCCCCCTAATTGGGTACCAGTTGAGCCTATTTGCCGTCCGATAACTGTGGGACATGGACGAAATATGCAGGTGCTTCGAAGGCAGTTCCCTCTAACTGTAGCTGAAGCAATAACAGTGCATAAGTAACAGGGTTCAACATACTCTCAGGTTTGTGTAACTCTCAAGAAGAAGATTGACCGCGCCAGTCATTATGTCGCATGCAGCAGGGTAACTTCTGCTAGTGGACTGTATATCATAGGTAAATTTCAATATCCAAAACTCCCCCCACTATCACATCCCGTCGCTACAGAAATGCAACGACTAAAAACATTACATCCAGATTCTTTGCCTTTCGTTGATATATTTCAACACACTCGTAGAAAAATATTCTTTCATAATATGGAATCCTTGCAACGGCATCACAAAGACTTGGTATGCGATGTTGATGTGCTTAGTGCTGATGCGTTATTTCTTGTAGAAACCTGACCTTTAAAAACAGACACTTTCGACATTCCTTCATTTTCCTGCCTGTATCGAAGAGATTCTACAACCGAAAGAAGGACCGCATTAGGAAGTGTCATTTTTGTGAAGAATGGTTTTGATGCTCACGTCCTCACCAATACATTCTGTAAATATCTTGGTGGATTTATTGATTCCTGTGCGATTGCTCACGAAGATATCGTCATCATGTACCTATACAAGACTCCCAGAGTTTCTGATATGGATCTCATTTCTGACATTCAAAATACTTTCAAGAATCTGGACACGCGCAGGCTAATATTAGTTGGTGATTTCAACATGGAATGGTGTGAAGAGAGCCCAGTAACCAACTTTCTGAAATCCTTCGAACTCGAAATGATTTTGCCAAAGGAACGCTCAACAAACTTTGGAGCACAATTGGATTTATGTTTTACTAATATTAATAATATAAAATCCAAATACTACGAATCAATAACTAGTCACCACGATCCGATATGGATTCTATGGTGATTATACACAGGTTATATTGCCAGTAGACTACCAATTTATTTTCCATACAATCTGAAAACTCACAGCTACTGTATGGTCATATAGTCATGAAAGGTTAATTCAAGACCAAATTATAAACAATAGGAAGATAAGCTTAAGGATCCATTCAAATTCATATCAATAAGCCGCCTAAATGCGGCAGGCAAAGTATTAAAGAAACTGTTAATAAATAGAAAATAATACACAATTACTCAACACCCACAAAAAACAAACATTGTACAGCCTTAAAGCACTGATCAATGGCTTCCCTGGAAATAAGAAAACTGAGAAATACACAGAGCTTATTACCACTATGCTTGGGACTCTAAACTCAATATGTCTTAATAATACTGAGAGAAGCTCTCGAGGAAACTCGCCAAGGGAATCAATACTTAAACAAGTGTGTCTGTGACACATTTGACCAAGTCTCTCAAAACAATCCATTGCCATGACCTACGCAATCCATATAGAAAACAAGATGACGTTACTCATTATTGATATGTTAAAGTTTATGATAATCCAGATACAGCCACCTCCCATGCCACAAGTAAATGACGTGATTTTTAGTTATATTTATATGGTGCAGCCAATAAATTGCATAATCTATCATGACTACCTTCAAGTATGACATGGCTACGCAATGGTCGCTTGAAGAATGCATGTTTTCCGAAGAGATGAAAAAAGACCAGAACTGCACCAATCACAAAACAATAGGAAGAGAAGCTTAAGGATCCATCCAAATTCATATCAACAAGCCGCCTAAATGCGGTAGACAAAATATTAAAGAAACTGTTAATAAATAGAAGAAAAAAACTACCACTATACCAATAAACTTCTAAACGAAATTATTGTGGCTTCACACGCCATAAGACCTAACATGTAAAATGTTTTTTAGCTCAGGCGTCTAAAAATTGTGAAATTACAGTTATTTTTGGCCTTAATGTAAAAAGAGCCTACGACCTTGCGTGGTCCTTCAAAAGGCTCCCAGATTCCAACCCCACTAAGAGCTATTTTATAAATAGAACAGCATTCATAAATTATAACAGTATCCAAGAAGAAAAAATAGTTGCCAAAGAATGTCATCAAGGCTCATGTAGTGGACTGCGATACTGGAATATACAGTATAGTAATCGGCTCAATCAAGACTATGGGACAAGACAAAAGCCATAGCATTCGCTGATAACCTCATAATTGCGGTCACGGTGAAACTGAAGCAGAAATCTTTATGAATATGGATTTACGGAGTGGTTGATAGACAATACTCCAATGACAAATCAATGAAAATAAGTAGAAAGTTATGTTAATATTAATAAGAAAGAATGCAAGGAAGACAATTAATATTTTTATAAATAAAAAAAGGTCTTGAACAAGTTCAAAAGGTGGAATAATTACAGATAATATCCGAATTCCGCTTCAAGTTCAACCACCACATCAACAACGTTCATGAACAATTTATTGAATTAATAAACGTTTATCAAAATCGGCATGAATAGGATGAGATCTAAAACACCAGGCTCTGGAAATACTGTAATCTATAAAGGAGCAACATTACCAATATTGTTATATGCTACACCAGTCTGAATAGAACCCCTGGAAGAGAAATTCAATTGAATTAAATTTGTATGATCACGATGAACACGATTTCTTGAATTACGGATTTATGAGAGGAAACCGTCTCCGTACGAAGAGATACGTAGCTACAGTAGATGTTCCACCCCTCAAGCAACAACCAAGTGTAGCAACCGTCTCCATATGATTCAAGAAGATTAGGCCTACCTCGACTTTTAGCCTAGTGAAAAAAGAATCATCACCATTATCTGCATAAGATAGGAATGCCTGCTTACCCGGAAATAATAAATGCTCTCATACCATACATATTATTTCCTTCCGTCAAGTAAGTGCTAAATTAATACTGTCAGAAGTGAGTTGGGGCAGTATTACATTTCGCTCGAAGTATTCACCCTTGAAGAAGTCAATGTGGCTATAAAAGACATCAAACATGGGAAAGCCCCGGATTTGATGGCATTCATCCTGAGTTTCTGTTAAATCTGGGCCAAAATGCTCGAAAATGGCTTGCTCGATTTTTCAGTGATATTCTAAACACAGGAATCCTCCCAAATCAGTTCAAGAAACTAAAATTATAGCTGTTTTGAAACCTGGTAAGCCAAAAGACGCTCCCCAAAGCTACAGGCCTATAGCATTGCTGAGCTGTTGCTACAAACTTCTTGAAAGACTGATTTATAACAGGATCAGTCCGACTATCTTAGAACACATTCCTGTGGAACAGGCTGGCTTTAAACCTAATCGCAGTTGTTGTGATCAAGTCCTTGCTCTTACATCGCATATCGAGTCAGGTTTTCAACTCCAGCTGAAAGCTTCTGTTGTGTTTCTCGATCTGTCTGCCGCTTATGATACAGTATGGAGAGAGGGGTTACTCTATAAACTGTCTCGAATAATACCTTTCTAAACTACCGTGCAACGTATTGGTAACATGCTCAGTAACAGACTTTTCCAAGTCATTCTAGGAAAAAGAATGAGCAAACAAAGATAGCTGAACAACGGGCTCCCACAAGGTTCAGTGCTGTCTCCCCTTCTCTTCAATCTGTATCTCTCTGATCTACCAGATACTCAGTCCAGAAAGTTTTGTTATGCTGATGATATAGCTTTGGCTATAAGGCACAAGGACATCAGTGTCATGGAGAATGTGCTCAATGATGACGTTGCTAGGCTTGAAAGTTATTTCCACAAATGGAGGCTCCAACCAAGTGCAACAAAAACTGAAGTATCATGTTTCCACTTAAACAACAGAATGGCTGATAGTGCAGTTCATGTATCGCTTCAAGGTTCTGTGCTGAGAAATAATGAAAAATCCACAGCCTGCTTCCAGTCTCCGACCGGGTCAGGAATGGAATGAATGAAGCCCCCATCTAGCGGCGAGGATATGAACTGTGCCGGCTGCCGAGGCCTGACGCACTCCTCTGGGGCAATGATTAAGTGAATGACAGATGAAATGAAATGATAGTGGAGAGTGTTGCTGGAATGAAATTTTGACAGGGAAAACCGGAGTACCCGGAGAAAAACCTGTCTGCCTCCGTTTTGTCCAGCACAGATCTCACATGGAGTGACCGGGATTTGAACCACGGACCCAGCGGTGAGAGGCCGGCGTGCTGCCGCCTAAGCCACGGAGGCTTCGCTGAGAAATAATAAACACCCTAAATATTTAGGTGTCACTCTGGATCGCACATTATCTTTTAAAAACATCTTGAAAATACAGCCGCCAAAATTAGAAGCCGGAATAATATCCTGCAGAAGCTTTGTGGAACTACTTGGGGAGCTTCTGCTACAACTCTGAGGTGTTCTGCAATAGGTCTTGTCTTCTCCGTTGCTGAATATTGTGCTCCAGTTTGGCTGAACAGCCCCCATGTAAAGATAATTAATACCCAACTCAATAACACCATGAGACTGATCAGTGGCCTTATTAGGTCTAAGCCGACTTATTGGCTTCCTGTCCTCAGCAACATCATGCCTCCTGACCTACGCAGGAAAGCTGCCCTGATCCGAGAGTATAAGAAAATGATGAGTAATCCAGCTCTTCCTATTCACTGCGACATCCCTGATCTGAATAGAAATCGACTGAAATCTAGACATCCACCCATCAAATATGCTAGAGATCTCACAGGCAACAATTTTAAGCCGAATATACAATGGAGAAATGAATGGAGCACCAACACCAACCTTGACGCTTGGAGTGACTTAAATGGAGATAGCGCTGCACCAGGTTTTGACCTGCCAAGAGGAACGTGGACTGCCCTCAATACGATCCGGACTAACCACGGGGTCTGTGCTGAATCACTCTTCAAATGGGGTAAAATTCCTTCTCCCCAATGTGACTGCGGTGCTCCTTCACAGTCAGTTCACCACATTGTTCACGAATGCCATAGAAGAGCATATCAGGGTGATCGGTCTGACTTCCTGTTGACAAAACCTGCAGCACTGCAATGGATACAGAATTTAAATTTAAAGATATGAGCCTGCCTTGTCATGTGACGCTATAAATATGTATATATCAATGTTTATGTGTGTATATATTTATCTTGCATGCTTGTTGTCTGTATATCATACGATAAATAAATAAATACATTTCGCTGTATGTAAATTGTATTAATTATTTCTTTTAGCATAAGATGAATAAATTAATGAATGAAACCTGAGTCAGTTATTGTAGTTTTAAGGGGCGTAACAGAGAGATCATCTGCCACTAAAAACCTCACATTCAGACGGCTGACCCAAAGGTAATTATTAATGTATACAGCGTAACTCACAATGACACACGAATATTTAAGTGCCCTACTTTAGTCCATGGAGCAGTTACAATGTTTTAACATTGTGTTAACGCAAGCTTGAAACACTTAGGAAGGGTGTATTTATTTATTGATTTATTAATTTATTTATTTCTTGTTCTTTCATTTTACCCTCTTTGAGGTACGTTGAATCAATTATTTCTCTGTGTGTTGCTCTTTCCTTATTGCCTCTTAATTCCATCTCATCTGCTTTACCACACTTCTTGCGAGATGGTGAGTTTGGATATTAGTGTAGATTTGTCTTGTAACCATATATTTTCGTCTTTAGAAATTATATTACCTCTTCCATTGCTTAGTCAATTTTCTATAAGTTTTTTGAAAATTCTACTAGGTCTTTATCAGTTTCTTTAAACCATGTGGGTTTTGTTTTGCGGTTGAGGAATAAATCAAAGATTTGTTTGGTTAATCTATTAAAATTCATTCTGAGATGAAGCCCGTAAAACGTTATCCTTTTTTACATAGTAACTGACAGTATTTCAATTTTCTTGCAAAGAGTCTTATTCTTGATTTATATTATCCTTGCCACCCTGGAAAGGAACGAAGATGAGCCTACTTACCGGTTTTAGAGGTCCGGGTCGCTTCCGCAGCAACATCACCTCCAGATGACATGTCCCAACAGAAGAGCTCCAAAAGGGGTGGAAGGAAGATGGAGAAGGGGACAACACACAGGCTATTTAACAGACACCCCCCAATAACCAACGGAACTGCTGCCGGTGAAATAATGCCACAACAGTAGATTTAAAAATTTACCATAACATTTAATTGTTAAAAATTTCAAGAGAAAACACCTCCACCAAGAACAGAACATGCATGCTTGCAAACAAAAGACAAGGATTAAATTGAAATTTAAAAGGTTAAAAAGCCCAAAGCCCAAAGCTTAAAATAAAATTATATATATACAGGCATAATTAAATGATAACGGGCTTGGTAATTTACAAGGCAATGCAATATCGATCAAACATGCAGAAGCTCAGGCCACGCCGAAAAAGAAAGGATGAAATTAAATTAAATAAAATAAAATGGGATTAGAAAATAAATAAATGTTATGCACGACGGCGGAAAACACAAGGACATTTACAAAAAATCACAAAATAAAAATCAACAAGATTACATTTAAACAAAAAATATTTTAAGTTAACACAACACGTTTGAGTTTCGCGGTGGACGCCAAGAGAGTGACCACGATCCCAGAATGCATCTCGTTAAAACAAAACACAACATGGCCACTAAAACGAGAGACCGCATGCCTGATCGAAACTACGGCAAACAATTTAGCATAAAATTAATTTAGAATCCACAGAGCGGAATGAAAGGCGTAAAACAATTACATCTAAAAACTATTAATGCAAGTCGTTTTTATGACACTACGGATCTTACATTAGATTTTAAAAAAATATGACAATCCCAAGATTGCCAAATTAAAATAAACAATAATTTAAACGTAAAATAAACTTATAAATGTGTCTCCATAAGGTACAAAAAATAACAAACTTAATATATATAAGGAAACGTTATTAAAACGTAAAAGAAATTTTAGACCTATTAGGCAAAACAAAACAGAAGATCAAACATTCATACGAGGCCCAAAATTGGAGCTCCCAAAATAAAATAATTAGATAAATTAAATAAAAAACGTACCTTAAAACTTCACAGCGGAGACACAATGAAAACAAAAAACTAACACGTTTTAAATAAAATAAAATATGGCACTATATTGCCCTGAAGAAGCCCGCCCAGCACATGCTTCGTTTTGGACACAAGCGAAGGTACGCATCGAGATGCGATCACATTTCACACGTCTACTTCACGGCTAAACTATGAAATTCACAACCTGAAGAGCACAGGCAATTTCGTAGTAGAATTGGCATTCATATTTTCTCTTGAATATATTTATATTTCGTAGAGGTTGGGGGCTTAAGCCCCCATCAGCGGTGACACCTTTCACGACCAGTCGCTAGTTGCTTCTTGTTTACTTCACGACCGCTAATGGACCTTCACAAAATGGCGGAGAATTTTCGCGTCAAGAAGCGAACTGCATTCATGTAAAATTTATTGTCCAATCACAGCTTGACACCTCAATCAACAATGTCATAAATAGGAAATTAATTTGGCGGTATCATGAATACACTGGCATTTGTTTCATGACGAAGAATGTAATTGTCTTTCAATTATGTCATGCGTATAAAGAGTTTAATAAGACCCAGCAAACACCATCTATCGGAGAGAAACAGGAACCACGTGCAGACTTTACAAAGTCCGACTGCCGCTACCATCTCGTGGTCACAGGCGGAACTGAGCGACGAAGCGGTCATTTCAAAAATGTCAAGAGCTGCCTCCATGGGTAAATACATGTTTGAAATGTTGGGACGGGCATTTGCACGTAACAATCCTGAAAGTTTGATCTTATGACTTTTCTTAAACATTTTCCTATCCTTTAATACGGGTTTCTCCATCTGGCCTTTGAAATTCAATTTATGTTTTCTGCTGCGTACAGTTCTTGTGGTTTAATAACTGTCTTATAGGAGTAATGTTTGGTTAAGTACCCACATTAAAGGCATTTCTTCTTGTATGTTACTATTGTTAGCTGGAAGACCATTTCAAGTTTATTTTCCCTGGATTCATTTTATTTCTCTGTTTGATTCGATGTCTTGGAATCTTTCCACGTAAACAATTTGAACACTGCTCATTACTATCCCATCATATTGAAGATTCATTATGATCACATATTGAATATATACAAATATTGACACCAACAAGATTCCAAACAAACTTATAGGTTCAAATTTGAGTAGTATGTAACACAACTATGTAACATATTTTGCATATATACTTCAAGGGATAAAATTATGGCCATTGTTAGTTTAATAAAGCCTTCCAAGTAAAGGATCATTGGACGTTTAGGCTCTAGACTATTAATATATCAGAATCCATGCAAGAAAACAATTCCAAACATGCACACTAACACTCAAAATACAGCTGAAATTATTTGATCCAAATATTAACGCTAGTATTGCCAACAAAATTCCATAGATTATGGTAATATTTTGAAGAGGTGAATAGGAAATGTTGACTCCTGAATTTGAGGAAAAGTAGGCTCTTTAGTTCTTCACGGAACTACTTGTTTTTAATGTGTATATTTGCGCACAACAGGATCTTAATCCCAATTAGAGTGGCATAAAAATTGCACAGTATGTTATCTTGTAACTTATACTAACTTAAACTAATAGTTACTAAATAAAAGTAGAGGTGAACATTAAAATAACTAAGTGTGAAATTAAAACAGTACCGTTACCTAGGTATAATACAGATATAATACAAGGTTGGCTAGGTATAATGACTCAGCGGTAGGAATTTATGATTTACAATTTGCGAAGTTTGAAACATTATTTCTGGAGAGCGGTCATAAATTTTATCAGAAAAACTGTCAAGGAAGAACTAAAATCTATGGCATTGTTTCTTCGAACAACATTGTTGATGATATTACATAGTCTTTTCAGCGGTGAATTTTTCTAGCAGATGTCCTGGTTCTTTTAATTTCCTTTCATTGATGCGTTGTCTGTCTCAAGTGCAAGTACCAGAGCCTGGGTTGTACATGAATGTTCGTTGCTGCAAATAAACTGTTTTACTTTTATCACTGACGTGAGAAATCAAAGCAAGTCTCGCGCCTGCAGGAAGGTACTTACTTCCACACCAGCAATTAAAGCCATTAAATGCAGTTGAATATGTGTCAATCCGCTCCATTGACAAAATCCGCACGAGTCATTCAGAGATTATATAGTTGAAGCTGAATGGTACTTTGATTTGTTTTTATAAATGAGCTTTAGAAAATTCAATTAACACCTTATAAAGTTCAGAGATATCATGATCGCAGTTCATGATGCAGAAAGCTAAATATAGATCACATTGCGTATTCATTAATAATATTTAGCAATTTCATTGCCGGAATATAAGAATTTTGGGACCACTGTCAGCGTTTCACTCTCAAAACAACCTGCCTCTTTTATTTAACATCACGCTTTCACTCCTCATACCATTTCCCCTTTCTCTCTAACATACACCCATTCCTGCTCTCTCTCTGTTTATTTCCTCCCTACAGTTTTTTTCCTTCTTCCGAACTTCAGTTCTGTCTCACATCCTTTCTCTATATCTGGCCATCATACTATAACCATATGGACTTGCATATGGCCTTTTATTTACAACCCCCCCCCCCCCCGTAGCACCACAGTCCTTGAAGGACCTTGGTCTACCAAGTGACCTGCCCAGCCATTTGGCCTACAGATTGTGGGGTGACGCGTGGTCAGCGCGTCGGATCCCCTCGACTGATAATCTTGGTTGTCCTGACTGAGGCGCTGTCCTCACGTTGCTGAGTGCACCCCGTTCCAGCCCTCACGTCAGTTTCTAAAATCCCTGACGGAGTCGGGAATCAAACCCAGGACTACCAAGCGAAAGGCAGGCACGTTACCCCAACAACAAGGGGCCGGCCTTTTGATTTATAAATATCATTGGAGTTGAAGGACGGATGATGTATGCACAGCAAAGGGGTGATTGCTATGTGGGAAGTATCCGTGAGAGGCAGGCGTAGTGAGGTATGTTCAAGTTTGAAAACGACCAATGCTGGAACGCACACCCTCCGAAAGTTCTGGAAGCACTATGTTTGAGATGTTTCTATGTTTGTAACAATGATTTTACGTGCTTAGAGATTTGGTGGACATATTTGATAGCACTTAGCGAAGACTACATGGATTTATATGGAATTTTAAGATAGTTATGAACATATTTGTCCAGGCCAATAAGACGTAATGGGGCATAGGAAACAAGAGATTTAGCACACAAGCAGACTTGGCAACTGACAATGGGCAATAGAGCAGTGGAGCTGCTATTGTTTCACTGGCGAGTATGCAGCTCGGGAACTGAGCTTCCAAGTTAAGGTAAAGTTTATCAACGAGTAGGCTACTGAATGTAATTAAGAATTTATAGGGTACGGTTCGAGATGAATGTTAAACATTATGACTGCTTGAGGAGATGGAAAGGAAACTGCGGATTTACTCATTCAGAAATTAAAATGCGGCAAAGAAGTGTTCTACAGTACGGAGTTGGCCTACATATAATATTCCAAGTGAAGTGACTACGTTGGTCAGTGGATATTCTTATCTCTATATATAACAAGTCGTTCCGTGAAGAACTAAACAGCCTATTTTCATATATCCTACTTATGTTAATTTCCTCTATCAACATATAAAATTTCAGTTTGAATGCTGTAATAGATTCGTAGATATTGAGAACCGTCTATATGTTTCGGATGGTCGCCTTGTTAGATAATTTTATATGTAGGCCGTAGAGTTACATAATATTACATCGAGATTATTGCGTAGGTGTATTATTCAAACTTCAATCGCATGATTAGGACACAAGAAATAAAAGTGAGATTTTAAAATTTCGCACAGCTGCCACATTGTGCTTATGAAGACAATTGAAATAAATTAAATGTCGGTGGAATACAATTTGTAAATGCATATATCGCACCAAATTTCACTGCACTTGGATTGTTAAATCGCGAGAAGCGTCTCTTCAAATATTTAAATTTCGCGTCGCCGCCATGCTAGATTTGTGTTCACCAGATTATTAAAAGTCCCATGGGTGAACTTATGTTCATAGTCTTTATCAACATACAAAATTTCAGTTTGATTGCTTATATAGATTAGTAGACATTGAGAACCGTCTAAATATTTCGGATGGTCGCCATGTTGGATTTTTATATATTGTGCCCGTTTGGACCGAGATCCAAAGACCACATTTTGTAAAATACTGAAATCAGATTAGCACGAGAAAATATATCTCAGGGTCTATCTAGGTGAATACTTGGGACTAATCTGGCAACCCTGATCTCGGTAATTCACAAGTAAGGTAAGGAAAGAAATTATTTTGGAAGTAGCACATTTCTCAAAATCTCAATTTATTTATAGATAAAATATTAATGGACTGGCAAAAGCCTCCAACACAAATAAGACACATCACACATGAAAAATCAACAGGCCCTAAAATTATATTCTAAACTCGCAGACTTGATAATCAGAAAATTCATTAGTCCATTCTGATATCAAACGAAGAAATAATTTTCAAATATTTACACTGGGTAATCACTGTTCAGTAAAGAGTTCCGAGTGATCCCTTTTATTTACTAGTTTGTAGTTCACTTTTCGAAGAATTGCATTTGATTGTTCAAGTAATAAAAAAAATAGTCACTTGATTATTTTGATGTTGTTCCCAAATTTGAATTATTTGGAAAAATTATTATATCACTGCTTCGTTGTAGCATAATAACAATATCAATATTCGGCTGACATAAAGTCGAATGTTAATATTTATTTGTAAAGATTTCCATTTCCAAAACAAAAATTGTTTATAAACTTTTCATGATTATTTGAAAAATTAATCTTATTCTTTCCTCACATTCATTTGTTTCGATGTCATCAAAATTTAAATTTTATTCATCTGTCATGATTGTTAGCAAAAATTGTTGTTAACAATAAAAAATGTTGTTATCCACTATCGGTGGATTAAATCATAATCTCTTTCACCAAAATTTTTCTATAATTCAGAAAATTTACATATTATCTCACACAAAAAATATGTTAATCATAAAATGTATTATTATTATTAATTAATTTCAAAGTTTCTCATCACTTTATTTATAACAAGTTTCTCACCCTCTCATATTGTAAATATTTAATTTGCTCATTTCCATTGTTATTATTATTATTATTATTATTATTATTATTAATATTATTATTCCAAGCACAAAATACAAATTTCACTAATTATTTATTTTAATTTAATTTTATTGCATTTGTACTTCTCATTTGATTTTTTTCCTCGGTCAGGTTCATCAAATCTAAACTCATGTCCTTCAATTATTTAGGCATACTATTAGAAATTCGAGTTGATCCAGAAAATAAAAAAATAATATTTGAATTGACAGTAAAATGAAATTTGACAAGAATATGGCGCGGTCACCATTGCCTAACCCTTCTTTTACAAATTGAGCCCACATGCTCTTTAATAACACACGCACATCCTTGTGTGCCCACAGCTACGGGAACAAATGCCCATTTGGATGACCCCCTAGGTCTCCACAACCTTAAGTGTCGCCAAACGCACACTAAAATCATCACATTATTATTTGACTCCAAATAAACTTCACCACACAACATCATATTTTTATTTTTTTATCATATATTTTTTTCTGTGATATTCTGTCATAATTACTATACTGCATTCTTCAGTTTCATTTTACCAATAAAAAGATGTATTTAAATCTGGTCAATCATTCTTTGCCTCCCATCTACATAAACTCGCCCTAATTTATACATTTAATACCTGCCGCTTCCTTTCTCTTAATCTGAATATTTTTAAGTGCTTTTGGAAAATATTTCTGAGCTCAAAATCTTACTATTTCACTTTCTTCAACCATAAACTCATTCAAATTTATTTGTAAATCCAAACTTTTATTCCAAAAATAAACAAAGTTATTTTATTTAAATCCTTCCGATTAATTAAATTCATCCACAAATTATTATTATTTTTCCACAAATTATTTAAATTCTTCCAATAAATTATTATTATTATTATTACTGAAAAATATTTAGGCATCATAAACGTCAGAATGATTATTATCGCCCTATTTCCTCAATAAATAAATATTTAAATCATATCTGCAAATGATTATTAATAACATCTCACTTTCTGATTATTATTCCATTAACAATTTAATTACAATTAACAATTAACAATTTATTTTAATTCCTAATGTTTGGTGCCATCACTCCCTAAATTATTTATTTATAACTTTAAATGGTGTAGTTATATTTATAATATTATTAACTTATTTACTTCACAGTTGTTTATTATTATTATTAAATAAATCAAATTATTTAAATAATCCAAGTTGTAATTACGTCTCCTCTCAAAATAAGAGTTAAAGATAAAAAAATACTCCTATCCCTTGGAATAACTGAAACATTTCATGTCGGAACACATGAATTAACTGTCTGTCCTGACAAAAATCGAAAATAGAATTATAAATTGTCAGACAGCATGCTCCATTTGTCATCCTGACAAATACAATAGACGTTCTAGTTCGATGAAAATTGAGTTGATAATTATGTTGATTTCTTATCGTGACTGTGTTAAAAATGGAATTCTCTAATACTACAGGTTAGTGGATAGTACATGAAAGGTTGTCTTACTTCATTCTTGATGTGCAGGAAGAGCGTGTCCTTTGGTTTACACTATCCCAATAGTGTCCTTCCATGGCCATCTGCTGTATCCGTATAACTTCATCTGTCTCCATGTCCTACCTATCCTTCGAGTAATTTAACGGCGCATGTTGCATTGGTGAACTTCTAGTAGTGCCCGTACCGTACAAAATTTCAGGGTTAAATCGGTAATAGTTTCGGACAGCCGCCATGTTGGATTAGCGAGGCGTAATACAATTTGAAGGTCACGGTCGGAGTCGGAAAAAAAGTATTATGACCTTACTGAGTTTCATTGAAGTCGCTCCAGCCGTTTAGATTTAATTAGGGGAAGGGGTGGGAGTGGACACACACATACATACATACACAAACGGAAATGGTGATCTCATAAGCCTACTTTTTCATAAATGAAAATAGGCTAAAAATGAATGTTACGTAGTAGTTTGTATGTTTGTCACGTATGCCCTCATACACCATTCATCCGATTGCGATGAAATTTTGGTGAGTTGTTGTGGACACTTCCGTGATGTTTTCTGAATTAGATAACCTTCATGCGTTCGCGCCAACTTGAGTCACACCGGCGTTCGCGCGGGCTGTCAGTTGACCGCCCACGATTCTTCACGATTATCATAATGTTTCTTGTACTTTTCATGAATGATTGAATGCAATGAAAACAATGGAATTCTGATACGGCTCGGCAAACACATATATGATCAAAATTATTTATTTAAACAATATATAGTTAGACATCATACCAATATAGATTTTAGCTTCAAAAAAAATAATTCGTCAACCATTATATCTCAAAAGTATTACTTTTCCAATTAAACTAGAAAATACATAAGTATAATTGGCACTAGAAGAGGTAACTCTGGCACTTGAAGAAGTAAATTTGTAGCATGAGCTTCATAAAAGCCCGTATCATAGTCCGGGTCATTATCAACGTCAGCATCGATGAGTGCTTCTTCCGCTTCCTCTTCATCTCCGTCATCTCTCTCGATTTCCGGCAGCACCTGAGCTATCTGATCATCTGTTATATACAGTGTGGTCCGCCAGCCCCTTATTTTTTGGGGAGGAAGGCAACCCAACAAACGCGTATATCACAGTCATCCTAAAAACATTAGTACCTGTTCCTTTACGTCCATTGTACAACTTTACCGTTGAGTATATCCTCGCGAATATAGTAGAAATTAATAGTGGCAGTTTTCTTTCAATGACCTCAAATATAATGCATGATTGAAACGATTAGAGCTCCGAATAACACATGCTTACGTTTTGACAGGAAGTGTCTACGAATAGATTCAATGCGTGCCAGCAATAAACCATGGTTCTCGGTAGCTATGGTGGCTAAATCAAGAGTAGTGTCAACGAGGTCGCATTGTAGAAGGTTCGAATCTTGAACTAGTACTTTTTTTTTTGCTTAATGTCGTTTATTGTGGATGTATTATGGACGCAAATCTATCTGTTCCAACGAGTGATTTTTATTTGGTCCTCAAAAGGACCGTACTTATCCGATGATACGCAGCCAGATTGGACGACGACATAATGATCTGTAGAACGAAAGCAAGGTATCCTGTATATTCAAGGTAGCAAGTGTTCGAAATTTTGACCACCTTTGTTTAAAGGAAAACTCCGACTCACTCAGACGACCCACATAACAAATAAATAAATACATCAGACCGAAACTATAATTTCTTTCAATGGCGTCTGTGCGAAAAGCGCTTGCTATACACTTACAGTAATAGTTAGTTAGTTAGTTAGTTAGTTAGTTAGTGAGGTTTTAAGGGGCGGAACTACGAGGTCATCTGCCCCAAACCTACAGTAAATACAGATAATTATGACATTATTGGTTTTACGTCCCTTTTAACTGCTCTGGCTTTTAGATACGCCGGGGTGCTGGAATTTTGCTCGGAAGGGGATCTTCAACGTGCCAGTAAATCTACTGACACGGCTCCCTCGCATTTGCGCACCTTCAAATGCCAGCTGACTGCGCCAGGATACGAACCTGCTACCTTAGGCACAGCAAGCGAGAACGTTACCGCTGAGCCTCGCAGCAAGCCAGTAATTACAGAACGTGTCATATTATTATAAATATTGAACTATTAAAATTCTAATTATCACGAATAGAGTCGCCTCGGTTGCGTTGTAGTCAGCGTGATTAGCCTCGGGTGGTCCAAATAAATAGAGGGGGTTCGATTCCCACCTCAGCCATCCTCAAAGTGGTTTTCCGTGGTTTCCCACTTCGCCTTCGGGCAAATGCCGGGATGTTACCTACCGTACGGCCACGGCCGCCTCATTACCTCTTCCTTGCCTATCCCTCCCTATCCTCCCCACCTTTCCCATCCCTCAAGATGTCCCTGTTCGCTTTGCAGGTGAGGCCACCTGGGCGAGGTGCTGATCCCACCTCCCCAGTTGTATCCCCAGACTAGATGTTTCAAGCTCCAGGTCACTGCCCGTAGAGACGGTAATGATGGGATCCCTCGCTGAGTCCGTGGGAAAACCTAACCTGGAGGGTAAAATCGACTAAAAAAATATTAATTATAACGAATAGTATCCATCCATGGTTTAGAACAGTTTTTTTTTAATTTTTTAAGTCAATTTACCCCCTAGGTTGGTGGTTCCCACGGACTCAGCGAGGGAACTCATCACTACCGCCTCGATGGGCAGTGTCCTGGAGCTTGGAACATCTGGTCGGGAGGGATACAACTGGGGAGGTGTGATCAGCACTTTGCCCAGGCGGCATCACCTGCAAAGCGAACAGGGGCCTCATGAGGGATGGGAAGGGATGGAAGATTGGGATGGATAGGCTAGGAAGAGGGAAGGAGGTGGCCGTGGCCATACAGTAGGTACCATCCCGGCAATTGCCCGAAGACGAAGTGGGAAACCACGGAAAATCACTTCGAGGATGGCTGAGGTGGTAATCGAACCCCCTCGACTCATTTGGGCCACCCGAGGTTGAGTAGACCCCGTTCCAGTCCTCATACCACATTTCAAATTTCGTGGCAGAGCCGGGAATCGAACCCAGGACCTCCGGGGCGGCAGCTAACCATGCTGACCGCTACGCTACGGAGGCGACATGGTTTAGAACAGTATTTAGGGAAAATAACCATTTAAATGAGACAAGAAAATTACTTTCCCTATCGTCTTCGTAGATTTTTTTTTTTTTTTTTTTAGTCGTTTACTCTCCAGGTTGGTGGAACACACGGACTCAGCGAGGGAACTCACCACTACCGCCTCTACGGGCAGTGCCCTAGAGCTGGGAACATCGAATCGGAAGGGATACAGCTGGTGAGGTGTGATTGGCACCTCGCCCAGGCGGCCTCACCTGCAAAGCGAACAGGGCCTCATGAGGGAAGGTAAGGCATGGTGAGGATGGATAGGCAAGGAAGAGGGAAGGAGGCGGCCGTGGCCTTGAAGAACGTACCATCCCGGCATTTGCCCGAAGACGAAGTGGGAAACCACGGAAAACCACTTCGAGGATGACTGAGGGGGATTCGAACCCCCTCTACTCATTTGGGCCACCAGAGGCTGAGTAGACCCCGTTCCAGTCCTCGTACCACTTTTCAAATTTCGTGGCAGAGCCGGGAATCGAACCCAGGACCTCCGGGGCGGCAGCTAACCATGCTGACCGCTACGCTACGGAGGCGACGTCTTCGTAGATAATGTGAACAAAACCAAGTTGAAATCTTGCTGTACGAGGTAGGGAGGGTATAATAAAATAGTTAAAAAGAATTGAAAAAATCTGCCGTTGGATGGTCTTGAACCCAGGATCTTCGAAAGAGCGAGCGGGCGCAATAACACTTGCACACATTTCCAACACACTCTGGAGGTTTTTGTTGCTCTTCTTATTAACGCGTATGGTAAAATATTCAATAATTACAGTTAGATCTTAAATATAAATTGGAATGCATTCGTTCAGTACCTGGCAGGTTTTCTAATTTACTTAAAGCAATTTTCGCGACCGCTTTACGTTGATAAGGCGAAAGAACAGCAACTAATGCCCTCAAACGACAGCCCTTCGGTTTTATTTCATACAACTTAGCGTCCAAAATGCTAGCGTGTGATACACTTCGGTCATACAAGCAGGTGTACTGACGAAGAGAACAGAATTATACAGGATTTTGTGCCAGCGATCACACCAGCTTCCTTGCCAGCGAGTGTCGTGTGATACGGGCCTAAAGATATGCTAAGACTTTTTGTTAAAATTTAATAACAAAACAAGATGTTCGGTAAAGAACGTATAGCCTACTTTCTCCTAAATACATGAGTATGGTTATAACCCTTTGTCCTTTTCAAGGAGTATAATTGAATGTTGGTTGTAGTAGCTTCTTGAAATACAACGTGCTTTACGGATATTATACATGAATATGATGTGCCCTTTGCTAGTGCTATCTCTGTAAAAAGAACATTCAATTCGGGTTCACCGTGTTTGAATTGATAGGGGGAATCGATTTGCACACAAACATGGCCGCTATCTGCACATTATTGGTCTGATGACCTTGTAGTGTGGTCAACAGATTCTCTATACATCAATGTATGTCGTTGCAAAATTTGGTAGGGATCAGATTATTAGGTTGGTCAAAATTTGATTCAAGCTCTTAAAATTAGGATGGCCGCCATTGCGTTTTCGTCAATATGGCGGCGATATAAAACATGACACTGGAGTGCCCTTTGCTAGTGCTACCTCTGTACCAAATTTCGTTCAATTCGGTTACACCGTGTTTAATTGATAGGGGGAATCAATTTGCATACATACATGACCGCCATCTGCAAACTAATGCGATGATGACCTTGTAGTTCAGTCAAACGATGTTCACCATACAAGTATACGTTGTTGCAAAATTTGGTAGAGATAGGATGATTAAGTTAGTCGTAATTTGATTTAAGCTTTGAACATTTGGGTGGCCACCATTACGTTTCCGTCAAGATGGTGGCGATATAAAACATGACACTGAGGTGTTCAGCTCTAGTGCTACCTCTGTACCAAATTTCGTTCAATTCTGTTTCACCGTGCTTGAATTGATAGGGGAAATCGATTTGCATACATAGTTGGCCGCCATATGCAAACTGTTGGGCTGATGATCTTGTAGTTTGGTCAAAATATGCCTCCCACATATAGGTATGTTGTTGCCAGATTTGGTAGAGATCAGATTATTAGGTTGGTCGTAATTTGATGCAAGCTCTTAACAATAGGATGGCCGCCATTACGTTTTCGTCAAGATGGCGGCGATATAAAACATTACACTGATGTATCCTTTACTAGTGCTACCTCTGTACCAAATATCGTTCAATTCGGTATCACCGTGTTTGAATTGATAGGGGGAATCGATTTGCACACATACATGGCCGCCATCTGCAAACTATTGGTCTGATTATCTTGTAGTGTAGTCAAAAGACGCTCGCCATATAAATATATGTTGTTGCAAAATTTGGTAGAGATCGGATGATTAGGTTATTCGTAATTTGATTTAAGCTTTGAACATTTGGGTGGCCCGCCATTACGTTTCCGTCAAGATGGCTGCGATATAAAACATGACACTGAGGTGCCCTTTGCTAGTTCTACCTCTGTACCAAATTTCGTTCAATTCGTTTTCACCGTGTTCGAATTGATAGGGGGTGGGGGGAGGGAGGGGCAGACATTCAAAGTACACACACTCACACACACAGACACACGATTTTTTGCTAATAATACAATGTGAATTTCTACGGAATACGTATACTTCGATGCAAGCACTGGCGATCAGAATATCCTTCGATATGTTGTTGTTTTGTTTCATTTGAGGGCCTAGAACATTTAGCCATGTTTACTTGGGTGTGTATGTGTGTGTGTGTAGAATTTGTCTGATAACCTGAGTTATTGCGGGCTTGTAATGATGTGTGTATTTGCAATTAAGGATTGGGAAGGAGGCGGCCGTGGCCTTAAGATAGAATCCGTCCCGGAATTAGGAAACCACGGAAAACCATTTCCAGGGTGGCTGAGGTGGGAATCGAACCCACTTCTTCTCATACGTGCCCCACGAGGCTATGTGTACCCATTTTCAGCCCTCAGACAAGTATTACATTTCTTGGCAAAGCTGGGAATCGAACCCGGACTTCCGGAGCAACACTTCGAGATGTTATGTTAATATTCATGCCAGTTTTTAAATTTTTCTGCCATAACAGGTCACGTGGCATAACGTACCAATTCGATCGTGTTCTCTTTATAAATCATCAAAATTCAACGAACTCTTCACAAAAATTCGTCGTAAGGCAATAAATGTGGCAATGTAGTTACATCCCGACTAAAATGGAATGTGGGCTTTCGTTAAAAAAAAAGTGCCCACTACTGGATTCGAAGCAGGTTTCTACCCGCTCGCCCCCACCAAGTACGGTCAGGCTTTAAACCTCGCAGCCACCAAGACATGGTAATTGCCGCACGCTAAACGTGCTTTAGTTACTGTAGCCGTCCCACCTCAAACGTTTAAGTCCATCTCAAAGTCTTCAATCACGGTTTGTGGTGTTGATTTAACTTTATACTATTATAGATCACGTGGCGTAAGCTATTAATTCGATCGTATTACGTGTATGTGTGTTATTTCAAGGAGCTGAAAGTCATATGTTAGTAGAATGGGCCGTAGTATTTGGCGGGGAAAAGTTTAAGGTCGGTTTTTCTTTGCTAGACCCATGACGCAATTACATTGCTGTCACACAGTCAGAGCGCAGAGCAATATCGACCATCGGGAGAAATGCTGTGTTAGTTGGGTTTCATAAAACTAAATAATAAGGGGCGGGTGGACCACACTGTATAGACGGTCCCTACACAAATAAATGAATAACGACAAAAAATATGTTGACACATTTCAACGATTAGGAACGTTATACCGATGCAATGGTAAGGTAAAATACAACGTCAAATGTGGATATATTTATAAGCCTTCCCAACGACAACTGGGCGAGTCATTGAGGATGCATGGTGACCATCTCATCATGAAAAGATGAAAGAGTTTCGACAGGATGGGCAATGAGCGTAGTTCCAGACCACTGGAAGGACAGTTTTATCAGGGAGCCATGAATGCACACCGGCGAAAATCAACTTAGCGATGCACCGAAAGGTAGAATAGAAACCTACTCGTATTTGTCATGTACGTTTATTGTTTGTTGTAGGTTTTCCGTTAATCTTTATTTTATTTTTATTTAAACCAGTCCTCAGTAATTATTATTTTGATATGTTACTTGTTATTTAAAGAGTAATAAAATTTGAGCGTTTTGTTTATGCAACGAATACACTGAATGCAGTTAACTAGTTTATTTCGAATAGTAAATAGGACAGGTGTTTTGATATTAGTACTGATTTTATTGGCGCTCACATAGTGAACGATTCAGGGACAGGATTTTTGAAATAATCACGTATAAAAACTTGGAATTTGTGAGTTAACATTGAAAGTTATGAGATAATAGGTAACAGACATTGTGAGACAGGGACTTGGTAACCAATTATATGGAGATAATTCATTATGAAATGAGGTGAATAGTAGAATTTAGAATTGTGGAATGTGATGAAATATTTAATTGGTATTCGGAATAGATCTCCTAGGGACATCATCGAAATGGTTTGATGCAGTTTATTGAATAAATGCATGAGGCATGAGTTATAAAATGTGACCATATATGATTTGTGTTATACGTTTCTTCAGGAGTCAGTTGTGAGCCATTATCCACTGTGTAATGAATTTAAGAAGCCACGAATATTAAGGAAACTTTGAATTATCGAGGAATGATGGTCACCGATGCATGATTTTTTCAGTGTTTCAGGTAATTTTAATCTGATATATAGGCTTATGAGACCGCCTCTTGTCCGTATTAGTGAGTGTGTCCCTAATAAATTCTAAACAGCATGAGCAAGTTCAATGAATTTTGGTAAGAATTACTACAACCTAGTCCATCTCTGACCGTACCCTTCGAGTTTTAATAAGTGTGACCAATCAAACATGGTGACTGCGCGAATTGTTTAACCGGAATTCAATATCTCACCCTTCAATATTTTATGTTAATAGAGGCCACTAAATTAACTTCACGCATGCGACTTTAAAAAACCTAATAGGTGAAAAATTAATATGGAGGTCCCGCGAATATCAAATATTTAAAAGTGATTACCTTGCGACTTAATTATCCGAGCACAGTGAAACATGCCATGCTAAATCTTTTATGTCAAGCTTAATATACTGGCTTCTAATGTAATTCAATTTTTATGACACATCAAGATGGCGGCTGAGTGAAATTTTAAAATAATTATTTTTTCTTGTGACCTAATCAAGCGAAGTGAAACTTTGTAGAGTAAACTATTGCAATAATATTTATCTGCTGGTATATACTGTGCCCAATTCTAGGAATGGGTATTCCAAGATTCAGACACCTAGGTATCAAGGGAAAGGCTACAGCCGCTTTTGAAAGTTGAGATATTTGAATACCGCGCTCCTTTCCTTCTAGATTGAAATGGAAACTTTATGCAGCCAAGAAGATGTTAAGTGACGTGGCAAATAGTAGCAGAGGTCGAGACTATTTGGTGATTAAATACTTAGCCATGGGGTAGAGACTTGATACTTGGATCAGATTACTGGCACGGCCAAATGAAAGAGGATGCACTTAGTCTCAAGTGAATCAGACCAGAGACACAGGAGATATGAGGATTTACAGATTTCAGCGTGATCCAGCGTGGAGCCGACCGTTTTGTATAAAAGCCGCTCGGCCCAAGCATAAGCAGCTCACTTCAAACCAAGCTCTTGTAGGACAAGGTGCTGCTGCTACGTCGAGCCAAGGCACATGGTTGCCGAATCTACGCAGAAGATATCTTTGAATTGTGATAGTCACAAAAGTGCTACGATACGTGGGGAACGTAGTAAGTTTCCGGTAGAGGGAATCACTAAGGAGATTGTTATTTTCTACGGACATTGGTGAAACACTTTGTTTCTATATGGACATATGCTAGACTTTGTCTATATATTATTCTGTCACAGTCCAGTAACAATAATTCAATACTTGGATATTTTAATCCAACTTGTCAGTTTCACAAATTGTAACTAAATAACCACTCAGATCTTTCAGTATATTGAAGGCCAGTCTATCACGGTGTTGTTCATTAGCGGACAAAGGGAAACTATAAGTTGCTTCGCGCATGATAGATGGTGTGAAGCCATGCCCAGGGAACGATCTTCAGAACAGCCGTTGATTGTTTTAGACTATCAGTGTTTTCCTGTACTGAAAAGATTACCGTGAGTTATGTTACAACTGACGCTTTTGAGAAGAGATCATTTGGATCTGACCCCATTTAAGCGAACTGCTATGGATTTAATTGAAGTCAATATTAAAATGGATCAGCAGTTACTTCAAATTTCAAGAAATATTTCCACTGTGTCGTGCTAGACAGATTGTGGGTATATAATGGCGGCCGATACAAGGATTAGACGTGCGTGTCCAATAGGGCATGTATCTGGATAAATCTGGTACAGACCAGGTTCACTACGCTTCAAGACCAACGAGAAATGTAAGCCACATTTGACTTTTATATTATGCCTAGCTAATTGGAACAAACTCATTTTCTGCAGATGACCAACACATTTATTTTTCTTCGTATTTAAATCTTGCATTGATTTACGCAAGACACATTAGGGTTATTCTGAGTATTTTCAGCACTCAGAACAGTTTAGGATCGATGACCGAGCATACCGAGCATTTATTTGAATGTTCATTTTGTTTGAGAATCACGGTAATCATCCGATATAACTGTAGAAGTTAATATGTATTTTTGTTGAGGAATGGATATTTTGTCCATATTCGAAGAGTCGAACATGTGGTTTCTTCACATAAGGAAATAATAATTAAACATATTTAAGGAAATAATAACAATAATAATCCAATAATAATAATAATAATTTTCATAATTTTTCTAAATAATTATTGGATCTTACATTTTCTAATAATCACATTCATTGAGAGAGAGCTTAAGGATTAGTTTAGTCATTCCTAGTTCGGAACAGGTGATTTTCCGAAAGCTAGTGGATAGCGCAAGCCCGTATTCCACCAACATTATAGTTCTGGTTGAACAGTTAATATTTGCATTGAGCAAAGTATATTTTTCAGATAACACGGAAAGGCATGAAACAGGAAGCCAATGATATTTGTATCAATTAGGATTTTTTTTTGTGTTTATATAAAATCATGACGTAGGCACACATTCGAAAGTGAAATAGAGAATATCACAAGTGTGGTAACTTCACGATTTGAACTGAATGGTAAAATAAAATAAACTTGTAAGTTTATAGATCTTCCAGTTTTGATAACAAGCAGAGGCTTGATTTATTGTATAAATTTTGGGAAGAAAATTTATGTGTGTGGAGTAGTTGAAATGCCATTCCCAGGTGCGCATGTTTAAGTCGCAGGAATGAGGAGGTTTTTTTTGAGCATCAATCAAATAGCAGGTTCGATGGCTCATGTTTATAGGAGGAGTATTGGAACCACACATTTCGTCGAATGAATGACCAAACCATCAGTAATTATTTCAAACTTGTTTACGTATTCCATTAATACTTTGGATTTGCTAGAACCCGGTTTTGTCATGATAAAATTTTATTCTTCTTCAGAGGAAGACCTTTGCCGTTGTTGTTGGGATATTGTGTTCTTACACAAATAATTGAATGGGCCACTGCCAATTAAAAAAAAATCTGTATCCACGAATTACTTAAAGGATGTTTTCAATCCTATTGTCATGAACTAAATGAATTTATTATAAAGCTACAATTCTTATTTCCGCATTCTGTTCAAGAATTGCAAGTTGTGAAAGTTACTAAAATAGCAACAAATATAAATATTTTTCTTAATAATAATTCCAAGTGGAAAATCGAATAGTTGAATGGTTCAACAATTTTTTATGATCAAGCTGATGATTCAGAAATCATATTTCTTTGGAATTTAAAGTTCATAATCGAGTCACTTCTCGAAATGTTTAATTTTGGAAGAATAATAAATTTTGTTGTGCTTCGCACAGTTCTTCGATGCTATGCTCAAGGGTCAAATACTTTTCAGATGTTGTTATTAATATGTGTACATAATTAGTGTTGGGTCAAAGATAATATTTTTGACAATATTTTTGAAACTGGAAAAATAAGTGGAAGTTAAAAAATTCTATAAACAATTATAAACAGTGAGAATTTCTACGAGTGTTAATATCATGTTAGAAATTCAACCAGTGAACTACAATATTTCCAGTAAAGACAATTAAATTTGAACTGGATTTCATCGTAAATAATTGATATAATTTTGGAACACAGTCTACAGGACTGATAATCAGACTTGTGTCTCCAAGGACAATTGTTCAATGTGTTGGAAAATTTCTGTACATTGTGTAAATAGTAGTGTGTGCCGTCGCACTGGAATGATGTTACCTTGAGCATCATTTTGCAGTCAATTTTAAAATTTAGAATAAAATGAGATAATTTTACATGTTGTGTTATGCCCAGGTGAATCTCCTTCTATCCTTATTGTTGCATTGAGCCAAAAATCAGTGAAGCATTTTATTTTTATTTTGATGTCTTTTTTTTGTGCGATTAGCTTTAACCCATCTGGCGCCCCGGGATATTTTGACTCTCGTGCTGACTGATTCTTGGTAAAATGCATATGTGGTCGTGCGGACTCCGGTCAAAACGGGCACAATACATCCATGACCTATAGGAAAATCCAAGATGGTGACCACGCAAAGTATGCCACTGGCTTTCAATACCTCCCGAACTTTTACAATAATAAGACTTAAATTTCATGTGATGATAAAAGACTACTAATTAAGCATGTACATGTGACCTTCAAAAACCTGATAAATATAAAGAACAACAAGGCGACCTTACAAAGTTCAAATATTTAAAATGACTTTTTTTGTGTGATCTAATCATCCGAACGCAGTGAAACCTGATACCGAGTATCTTTATGTAGAGCTAAATATGTGGGCATCTAATATTGATTGATTCCAATAATTCAGAGTGGACATATTTTTAATTCTAGTATCCCATTCAACCAATCGAATTGTTTAATGAACCACTATATTAGTCTTCATTTACTGTCACACAACTCTGCGGTTTACATTTAAACCAGCCAAACTTGGTGGCCGCCGGAAATGTTTCACACCAGTGCTCAATATCTCGAAACTATTGCAGAAATTGAACAAACAATGTGTGTGGTTATAGAGGACTAATAAGTTAATACACACATATATATATATATATATATATATATATATATATATATATCGTTAAGGAACCTGGGGGGCACGGTGGCGCAGCGGTCAAGCTCTTTGCCTCTCACCATGTGGACCGGGTTTGATTCCCGATCATTGCATGTGAGATTCTCAAAGTTAAATGCCATGCCCTGTAGTTCTGATTCCACGTAAAAAGGAGGTCCCGTGGCTCATGATCACGTGATTAGCGATCACGTAAAACTACAATTTTCCTTTCTTCCTGTCCGTTCAAAAACCTGGCAAATACAAAAGCCACATGGTGTCAACGCAAATGAGAAATATTTAAAATGACTTTTACGGTTATCTAGTGAAACTTGAATTCGCTAGCCTTTTTTTCGTTAATTATAGAAGCCACGAATTAAAATGAACTCCTGTGACTCGCTAGAGAAATATGCCATCTCTACGGGAGGGAGGGTTAGCACAAATGATTTAAGCGATTTCATTTACACCGTAAGAAACACCGACACGCCGGTAGAAAGACAGACAACATATTTTATAATTTTCAGAGCATAATTTATTGTCTTACAATGAATAGCACTCTTGGTCTCCATACTGTTGAAATAATGAAAATTGTCCTAAAACTTCAAAAGTTAGAAGGGATTTCATGTCAACTTGCTTATTTTACCGTATAACTTATGTGTAGGCAAATTTCATGAGGTACTGTTTTAGGCGATGTTGAAAATAAGAATAAAAAAACATAAATTACTTAAGGTGGCGACGGAATATTTTTCATTTTAAAATCCCGATAAATTTACTAACGCATGTTTTTTGAACTCGCATATCCCTGAACAGCATCAATCTAGTCAGTTGGTGAATTCAGAATCTTGTTGTACAGCTGTATAGTCCAAATGTAGTTATTTTGTTTCTAATCATAATTATTCTGGTTGCTATGGGGTAGGGGATGTGTGGATACAGTTTCCTTGTAGGAATGCTATTACGGATAGATGCCCTTCATAACGCCAATCTCATCAGAGGAGTTAATGACAAATGAGATTAATGAGGTAAAGTATGGGGTGGCTGTGTGTGGTCGTTCAAGTTCGGAGCAGTCTGGCAAAGCACGTTAACGTGTGTAGCTACCTCAGCTGGTTTGTGACATCACGTCAACAAATTTTAAAATTTATTTTAACTCTCCTGATTCCATACCGGCCCTTGTTACTGTCAAATGTGTACCCAATGGGACGAGGCTGACTGGCATCGAACCCTGGGTCTCTGAGGAGGAAGAATCATGTCTATGATTTTCCCGAGAACCGAACCATTGATCTCTGAGGGGGAACAACCACAGTGGACCTGAGGGACAATGTTATGGTAATATAATATGATAATAAAAGCTTAATTCCACATCTGGAACAGGAATTATAAGCAATGTTAAGACGGAATATTGTATGAACTGCAAGCCAGTATACTAAAAATCTAGCAAAGATCCAGAAAAGCGAGGCAACGTGACAGGTGACATATTGCATTTGAAAGTGGGAGGCGCAGACTGACCCCAGTGGACTATTTCTTCGAGTCACTGGGGTAGCAAGACAGTGAATAATGACCTTAAAAATCGCCGGTGGACAAGGGCGAGAAGCTGGGAGGAAGTGGCGTAGCCAGAGGGGGGGGCAGTGGGGCCAGGCCCCCACCCAAAATAATTCCAGATATTTTCTTACGGCTCAAACAAATTTAGAACCTACAACGAAAAGAATAGTAGGTGCCTCAGTAATGGCAATACAACCAGGTGATGATGAAAAATGTCTACCAAGAAATTAGGAGATTGCCAATTAGCAAGATACCCATCTGGAGTGGGCCAGCTTGTCAGCTTATACTCTCTTGTCAGCTTTTAATTTCCATTTCCTGGGAATAGCAGTGTTTAAATGTCCCACTCTGCAATACTGGCGCAGCGTGGTTGATTGTCGCCACTGTCGTGATATACGGTGGTTGTGTGTCTGTGCGAGAGGAGTTATACAGTTTGTATTTTGGAAGAGTCGGGAGTTATTTGATAGTTGCTCTTTTCTTTCTTCTTTTTGTCACATTATCGAGTGTTCAGAAGATCGACCGCTTTGTCGTAAAGAAGGCAAAACTGGATACATGTTCGGTAAGTTATGAAAAGTTTTTATTGTAGGTGTAGAAAATCGAGGCCCCATTTCATTATATAAGCACAGCACGAGAAAGACGCATTGTTCACTGATAAAATGTTAAGTTATTCGATCTTTTTAAAAGGCTCGTATTTATTTATTATTATTTAAAGGGTGTTACAGTTTCCCCTGAATAATAATAATAATAAACTAGAATGAGGTCCACGGGGACCGTTAGGCTTACCTTTAAACAGCACTGTATAAATTACACTAACAATAATAGACCTAAATGTTTTGCAACCTACCTTCTTTGCTTGATGCCTTTATGAGTGTCCCTTCTTCCTGTTATCTACTCCTGATGGGTTTGGTTTGGACATACAGTATTCATTCAATTGACAAAAATTATTTCCGGTAAATAAACTATTTAAAAACACCAAGATATAGTGCGGTATTAATGTAAAGAACATTCTGAACTGAAACGTGTGAATATGCCATAATAGTAGTATTCTGATAACTTATAATTGAAATACTGAGCATTAGAGACAAATATAGACACTGAAACAGCTGTGAGCTGCCTCAAAACAAAGCAACGAAGGGTGGAATTCAGACAGACATGAACAGACCGAAGATTTTTGTCCGAAGCTAAAAGTGAACCCTAAAGTACTTATAATCAGAACAAGTACTTCCGTGAAGAACTATATAGCCTATTTTCATATATCTTATTGGTCTTCTTTATTAAAAAATTCTCCTGCCTATGAAAAGGAACGCCATGTTGGATTGTTCTGTATGTAGGCCATATAGTTATGCACCATTAAATGTAGGTTTATTCAAACAACCGACAGTGGTAGCTACGCTCACTAAGGCGCATCGTTAGGCCATGGGGCCAAACTCTCTGCTGACTTGATAGACGGATTGGTTCAAGCCCCTTGAAATGGTTTCCCATGGTTTCCCATGGTTTCCCATATTCAACACCAGGAATATGCTGGGAAGGTACCTTCTGCTAGGACGCGGCCGCTTCCTTCCACATCCTTGCCCAGTTTCATTCATCTTCATCATTCCATCTCTCATCACGACGCGCAGGTCGCCCACGGAACTCGACTAGAAACACCTGCAATCGGCCTCTCAGAAGGTTAAAAAAAATTCAAACGTTCACTTCGATCGCATGATTAGGATACATGAAATAAAAAGTCAATTTTAAAATTTCTCACGACCGCCATCTTGGGGGTTATGAAACAATTGAATTTAATTAGATGCCAGTAGCTTTTGTATGAACATTTACCGTTTCAAGTTCCACTGCGCTCGGATAATTAAATCGCGTGAAATATCCATTAAAATGGTTCTACTTGGCTTGGCCGCCATGTTCGGTTTGTACTTAACAGGTTTTGTAAAGTCACATAGGTAAACTTGTAGTAGTACCCTTTATCACTGTACAAAATTTCAGGGTGATATATGTTAACATTCAGGAGATAGAGGACTAGAATGCCAGTGAAATATTTCGCATGGTCAGCATGTTGAATTGGTGAAACGTATCAAAATTTGAAAGGCACGGTCGAGGTTGGATGAGGAAGTAGTACCGAATTTCATTGAAATCGCTCCGGTCCTTTAGATTTTATTAAGAGTAGGTGGGGGGGGCGGAGGGGTGGAGGGGGGGGGGGGCAGACAAACGTACACACATGAAAATAGGCTAAAGTATATGAACTCCTGCAGTAATAGATGTGGACCTAATGGCCCCCCCCCCAAACTAAAATCCTGGCTACGCTACTGCTGGGAGGGGATGGTCATTGAGAGAAATTAATTAATTGCAGGCAAACGAAGCATTCTAATGGGATGAGACTTGCACCCAGATGCTTATATTCAATGAGAGCTAATTTAGGGATGTCAAACACCTAAATTGAAGCCTATATTAGATTGAAGGGAAATTCACAATGCTGAACGCGGAGGAGCATTGGTTGGTCAAGTAGCAGGAGGGGATTCACTGAAGATAGCGTTAGGAAGCCATGGAGGATAGCAATTAATATTAATTAATTGAGCGAAGGAATCACCGGCACGCAAGTAGATCTGAAACCTCCGTGAAAATACGATCAGGAATCATGCGTTACCTTGTCGGTAAACGCGATGTATCAGAAAAGAGTCGCTCCTGGTATGAACGAGGACTACATTTTGTCAGAATCCTTTATATGGACGATGGAGCTGGGAAGAGTCAGTTCTTCTTTGACTCAGCTCGTGAGGGACATGCTGTCCGTCGACATGAGATAAGTGCGCGCAATACGCAAGTTCATTATAGTCAGTGTCATACAGATAGACAATGAAAGGTGCATTATGCAGCCTATTAAAAGCATTTCTACATTAAAAGTATGAACAGTCTACAGCAGACAGATAATGAGGTATTATACGCGAACGGCATTCGGTACAGCGTAGGAAAATTGCATTATGATTGTGATAGACAATGAACTTATCCACAGGGATAATCATGATCCTTAGAGTATCATACAGTAAAATAGTAAAGTATACTACAGATCATGGGAACCAGAAAGGAATCACAGGTATTTATGATAAATGCTTAAGGAGCACACACTAGAAGGGAGAAGATAGGAACACAGTAGGAGACGAGAGATGAACACACCAACTCGAGATAGACTTTCGGAGGAGACAAGAGGATATCAGGATAGTGCAGCATCGCAGATCTGAAATCACGCCGTAGCGGAAAGCCAAATAAGGCTTCGTGTGTACAAATCGAATGTATAAAGTTAGTGTAAAAAGGTGATAATATAAAGTTTTAAAAATTTGTGTGATAAAGAAAATGTGTTATATTTTAAAATGTGAAATGTATGTATTACGAGGTGTAATCAACATGTTCAAACCACATCAAGCGTTATTTGTGAAAAGTTTTAAGATGTGTTAGAAGATATCAGGATGGTGGGTAACGTGTTGTACTATTGGATAAATCCCGCCCGCAAGAAAATGTGAGTACCATCTAAAAATGTTACTATGATTATAGAGCTCACCATACAACATATCATTCCATGAAATTCTATACGAATTTGCAGTAATTAGTATACGAGTTCCCATTCCTCGTATTTCAGTAAGAATATTGATTTGAGAATGATAAACTTACGACAATTAATGCGTAAGGTGTTGGTCAACATAACTATAATGTTAATTGATAATAATATTAATAATAGTAATAATAATAATAATCAGAGGTCAAAGTCGAAAATAAACGTAAAATCGGCATGTTGATGCCTTAGAAACGTGCAGATTGTGTCATTTCCGATAAAATAATAAGATGTATTAGAGAGATAAAGAGAGTTTTCAGTGCAATTGAGATGTTAAATAATGATAATTGCTCCATTGTTAAACTTGAAAGCCAATAAGGCATATACTGTAATTGTCAGATAAATGATACTTTTATAGAGCTAATGTAGAGCCTTGGTATAATAATTAAATTCAGGGAGGATATGAGTGCATTATGAATCGAATCATCTAACAGAAATGTTATTTTAGCCGCAATAAGCGTGCCCTTGTAACGTAGAATCCAGAGATTTACGTAAATAATTGCAGGGATCATCCAAGTAGCTCGCGCGTTGGAGAGTTTATTGGGCCAATCTACGAATCGACAATGTATGTGTATAGCCTGAAAGCGTACCTATTATAGTAACAGAGTTGGGCCAGATATGGCATCTGTAACCCACTGTTAGCAAATTCATGGCTACCAGGGATAACTGTGATACCCTATGTAAGCTAAGTTAATAATTGATCTGCCCGTGGAGGTAAGACAATTCTTCGTGGAGGAATCATGATGATTTCCTAATATATTCGTACCCGTGCAGCGAGATAAACAATTGAACTCGACTGGCACTTATCTAGAGCCACACATTGCATCCTTAATACGGCGAAGCTAATGGAGACCCATCCCTTGCTAAAAATATTAATTGAGAGCCGGATTGAGCCAATTAAATACCCTAAATGTAGGTATTAAATATTTAGATCGATTCCGTTCATAATGACACAGCCAAACCATTGCCCCCTGGAGTGCTGCGGTGTAAGAGAAAGGCAAATGTCAAGCTTTGTTTACAAGTTTAAAACTAGGTCACGAGGACCAGACGTAGGGTGAAGGCCGGAGTAGCCATGTTAAAAAGGGCGGGGATTAGCGAACCTGTGGTGCACGCGACGGGGGAGCTAACTGACCGCCGTCCCTTTTTAAGTAAGTACTGGAACACTGAAATCTCTAATCTCATCACTGGAGATAATTGAAAAATGCTTGATATTATTGTATTAAATGAACTACATGCATCATATCTATGCGGATATGTTGTTGGATCATAGAAATCGGATAAATATTGGCCAAGTTAGTGTCTGATGACATTTTAACTGCACCAGATAATGAGATGCATTTGTAAAGAGTAATTACCCAGTTTATACTAATTTACTCAGACGGGTAGAGATATTGAACGGAATGACACATCTGTAACGGTAGTAATGACATGATAAGACCCAAAAGATTGTTGTATGGTGAAGCTAAATCATTAATTATGTGTATTTTGGAGGGGAAGGATTCATAAAAGCATTTGAAATCTATGGGGAAGAAGAACGACTGTTCACAAAAACAACGCAAGTTTAAGCAAAGAAAATGTAATGAGATTAATATTATTGAAACATAAGTAAAGATAAATGTTCCAATTCAGAACGGACAGAGATATTTGGATCTGTAATGATTACGTAAAATGAGTATTCAGTGATAACTTATGTTTTTATTAAATTGTTGTTTTGTGATATGCTAATTAGGATTGCTTAAGTGATGTGAAAGACACTATGAACATTCGTCGATGTCGAATGTATAGGTTTTAGGAAATGTAGGATATATTTGGGTGCGGAAGAGCGCCAATCATAATAAAGACTCATAAGAGATGTTGTAGCATGCCTGAGGAGCTCAGTGCATTTGAGTGGATCTAATGTTTGTATTAGTGAAACAGGGCTGCGGAGTGCAGATGAAACAGATTAGGGTTTGTTTTATTGTTTGAAATCATCATCTGCACACTCCAGATATTTTATTTGTGTTGTGGGAATGTAAATGTAATGGTAAGTTTTGTGTTTTTGTTGTGTTTTGCCATGATTTAATATCACTAAACTCAGTATTTAGGAATCTGTTGTTTTACTCAAGTAGAGTAGTTACCTGATAGACTCAAATCCTGAACATGTGATCGTACGGTGGGTTGAAAGCCCCATACCTCGAAAGACCGAGAGCCAGCTGGGATACGAACACAGCTCCATATAATGACGCAGGGGTACATGGGGTAGATGTTATTTACTAGGATTGAGTCGCAGGTACTACTAAAGTCGGCCAAGATGTTAAATGGTAAAAGTAGATATTGCAGCAAGGTTAGAACACATTAGGAAAGGCCGCGTCCCATATTTGTTAAGCCTTCACGTTCAAATAAATGTTGATAATCCCCATTGAGACATTCTTATATGTAAACTCATTCCCTTTAATTATCATGTCGCCCGCAAGTGGGGCAAATCATGATGCATCCCTTACATTATCATGGCAAGGCCCAACGTGGGTCATTCGGCAACAAAAACAACTCCCTGGACGGTTTTTCGATATTTGTGAACTTGGCCGATGTCTTGCATTGGGTTAGCCAGACTTCCCCTTACATTATCATGGAGCCCGAAAGAACGTGTGGCTTATGGGATTCAGAAAACCCCATAATAATAGTATGGTTTCCATGAGGGAAAACCATATTAGTTATCTTTTTCCTCAAACTGTGCTTGAGTGATTGTGAGTCTTTATAAGTATACTCAGACATTAGACATTGTTGTCAGACGAATAAATGTACACATGGGTACGTACGTCTAAACCCATTTCAGAGGTGTATTCACAACACTGTGCTAGGATAAATATTGTTGTTTGTGTGACATAGGAATTCTTTCCCAATATATAGCACCAATATGTACAGCACAGGCCCACCTATATCTCAAATACAGAAATACAGGTTGGCCGGTACTGAGGGGATACTGAAATGTATCGCAGAGCTGGGGGAGCATTTTGATGCTACTCATGCGAAAGGCAGGGAAGATGCTGAGACATTTCAAGATGAAATTACGGGTGGATTAGATGCTAATCAAAATGAAATGAGCCAGATGTTGGCTACAGTAAGCACTCAGTTGGAAAATAACCAAAGTGAAATGAGCCAGATGTTGGCTACAGTAAACACTCAGTTAGAAAATAATCAATTAGATGTCAATAAAAATTGATAAGGTTAAAGAATATATTAAACAAGAGGTAACTGAAAGCGTTACTAGCGTGGTTTCAGAAATGCAAACAGCTAATGATAAACGTTTCGAATCAATAGAGGTAAATCTTGAAAATAATTTGCAAGCGTGCAGAGATTCACAGCGCGAGATTAAGGATAGATTAAACACTATGTCTGTAGAACTCAAAGATATTCAGAATCAAATCGAAGCGAACACTAAGCGGCAAGAGAAGCAATTTAATACGTTCACTCAGACCGTTGATCAAAGGCTAGAAGATAGTGAAGCCAAATGGGATAAGCGTATGGCAGGCTGCGCAAGAGCAGTAGATGAAGAATTAAGGAAGCAGGATCAGAATATCCTTGACCAATGCAAGGATATAAGTCAGATAAAAACTACTGTGAAATAAAACAAGGGAATAGTACTAAACATGAAGACGCAGGTTGGTTAAGTCCAGAAAGAGTTAGAGCAAACTCAGTATGACTTGGCAGTCATTCATAAACGGCAAAATGAGGACCAGGGAGAAATTACTAAGATAAGAACTGAAATCTCCAGTACGCATGGTCACATCCAAAAGGAAGTCACAGGCTTAATGGAAGATGGAAGAGCTAGAAGTTAGGGAAGGAATGAAGGCAAGCCAATGACAAAACGCTTGCCGAGGTGAAAGAAGGTTTAGCTGCGGAAATAGCCCACATAAAGGAGAGCCTTAATGATGATAACAGAAAATCTTTTCTATGGCAGAAGAAAGTCGTGATTACCTAGGAAGGATAAAACAAGAAGTATTAGCTCGTTTAGAAAGAGCAGAAAATAGGCACAGCCAGATGGAAACCAGGATGATCGCGCAGAAAGAGTCCATGTTGCGGACTCCTAGATCCAGTGAAGGGAGTGTGGATGAAAATAGAAGAAATAGATGGGCAGATTTAGAAGTGCAGCCCACTCCAAGGAATACAGCCATGCCAAGCGACAGCCCGTATATCACACCTGGTATACCGATTCATACGTCCACGCCGCATGAAAATGCTGTACAAAATCAAATACTCACTGTTATAAGGGCTAATGACGAGAAATCGAGAAAGTACTCTGGGAGTTACTCAAATATGACACCCAAGTACTGGCTCAAAGAGGTTTCCGAATATTTAAATGACACAAAGATACCGCCAGAGCGAAGATTAAGAGCTATTGAAAAACTTACTAAAGGCGAATGTGCACTATGGTTCAGAAGCTTTCGCAACACGTTCGACACGGTAGAGGAGTTTCTCCAGGCATTTTTAAAGAGATACTGGGATCCGAATATACAGCAAAATCTATGGTTGGATCTGTACTCCAGACGTTATAGTACAAATAACCTAACGAAGTATGCTGAATTTTTCATAGCACAATTATGTCGTTTCCGGGAGCTAGATGAAGCGCCCCGAGAGGCAGATCTCTGCGTAGCGATAGCCAAACAGCTACCATACGAAGTCCAAAGACTATTAATCTCTGCAAATGCCAAAACAGCAACTGAGATGGAGGAGGTCCTCAAACAACTTGATCTTACCACAACTCAGCAGATGAGGCAGAGCCGGAATACGGAACAAGTCCACATGACTAGTCCACAAACTGAACCGACTAGGGTGCAGAATAAAAACAAATCTACAAGCACAGAGACTGTAAGGTCAGACTGGCAACAAGAAGGAAAGGGAAACCGGAATTGGAGGCCAGCCTACAGAGGAAGTTCGAACCGCGGAAATCGAGGGAGAAACCCTTGGAATCAGCGCGACACAAGGGATCGACAGCCAGACAATAGAAGAAGTTATGGCCGAGACGGGAGTAACCAACAATGGAGACCCCAAGAACAAAGTCGCGGGTTCGATGAAGAAGCAGAGGAACGGTACCACGCATCACTCAGATATATGGAGGAGCGTTGAGACGAAAATAAGAAGTCACAAGTTCATTGGGATGAAGCTATCATAAATAGAAGGTCACCCGACATCTATAAAACGATGAGGGAGCGAAAAGTCTGGAACTTCAACAACATGAAGACAGACAGAGGAACTATGGAAGAAACGGAGCAATATAAAAAACGTCAAAATTAAATGACCATAAAGGAGACAGAAATACGGGTTGGAATACAGTAAATGAGGTTAACTGGATTGCCGAACCTGAGGAACTCATTGAGGTCCAAGATGAAGGCCCGGTCATCGTAAAAAGGGAACTACCCATTATTATTGTAAACATCGCAGGCATGACGATAAGAAGTCTTCTTGACACTGGCTTGACTGTATGCTTAATAACACAGGCACTATATAATGAAATTGAAAGAAAGACACACGTCTTGAAAATACCTATTTCAAGCGTAAAGTCAAGGGTGTAATACCAGATAAAGTAATGATATGCAAATACCTAGTATTCTTAGATTTACAGATAGGGAACTCTATCTTCTCACAGAGTTTTCTACTGGTGAATAAGCTACCAATTAACCTTATTATGGTAGCGGATTTCATAAGAGAATACAAGGTTATAATAGATCTCTCACAAGACATTGTTATGTTTGGTGTGAGTGATGTAAATGAGAATTTAGAGATCTCATTAAAACGCAGTGAAGCGAGACCAGAAGAATACGTATGGCATAATAACGGAGATATGGCTGGGGAGGCAGTGTTGACCACAGAAGACGTCGAGGGAGAGTTGGCAACATTGGCCGCAGACATTGAAAAGGATCTCGAAGCAGAATTCGGAACATGTCTTGAAGAAAAATTAGAGGAAGCTAAAATTGGTCCAGAACATACGCAGATGTTAAGGAAACTGATGTCTGAACAAAGAGGAGTCTTCGATTCGAGACCTGGCCGAATCAAGAACTTCCAATATGCCTTCCAAGTTAGTGACTGGACACCATTCAGACAAAAGCCTTATCCAGTTGCCGAGAAGCATTATTTAAAAGTTAAGGAAGCCATACAGGAAATGCTGGAGGCAGGCGTCATTGTAAAGACAGCCACACCTTATGTCAGTCCACTGGTAATTGTACCTAAACCAGACGGAAGTGTCAGGATATGCCTAGACCTGAGAAACTTGAATTCTAGGGTCATACCTGAATTTGACCAAGTGCCACCCATAAAGGAGATCCTCAGGCGATTCAAAGGAAGGACTGTATTCACAAACCTTGATATTACAGCGAGTTTTCACCGTATTGAGCTGGAGGAGAAAACAAGCTTACTAACCGAATTTTTATTCGATCAGCACACGTACTCATTCCTTCGTTTACCATTTGGGTTAAAAACAGCGGGTTCAGCACTGATACGAGCGCTTGACCGAAACGTGTCTGAAGAAGTCAAAGCAACAACCATAAGCTACGTAGATGACATTCTGCTAACATCGGAAACAGTGGATGAACATATCAGAGATCTTCGCAAGTTATTAGGTAACCTGAGTCAGACTAACTTCAAGGTTAATCTAAAGAAATCTAACTTTTGCCAGAGAGAAGTTAAATTTCTAGGCCATGTAATAGATGCACAAGGAGTAATACCGAACCCTGGAAAATTGGAGGTCATTAGAAATTTCCCTAGACCAACGAAGGTGAAGAACGTAAGGCAGTACTTAGTCGTTATTGGATTCTTTTCGAGCCATTGCCCGAAATATACTGAGACAGTAGCACCACTCCAAGATTTATTGAAGAAAGAGAGAAGGTGGCGGTGGACTGAGAAATGTGAAGAAGCCTTCGTGAGGTCGATACAGATGCTTTTAGATTATGTGAAATTGGGATATCTGGAATACAAACTGACGCATCGCTTATAGGCATTGGGGCAATGCTTTATCAGGAACATGTTGACAGGCCGGAGGAGAAATTCTTTATTGCTTTTATAAGCAGGAGATTGAAATCCAATGAAAGAAATTATACGGTCCTGGAGACTGAACTCCTCGCAATACTATATGCTCTCCAGTATTGGCGAAAGATCATATGAGGACCCCAGAAGTCAAGGGGTCTAAGCGACATTATTGAAACAAATGATTTAGGTACGGGAATGGAATGAGAAACTATTAATCTATTAAATGGTAAAGGGATCCAACTGATTTCCTTGACAGGTATTGCCACTTAGCGTCATGCCCCTACACTACGTAGTGGTTGGGTTCTCTAGTACAAAACATTTTCAACGTTGACTTATGTTTCCTCATATCAATGCCTTTGTTACTTAGACCCCTTTACTTCTGGGGTCCTCATATAAGAAGTTCGGGTCGTATTGAGAACATACCATAAAGCTCTAACATTTCTGCTAAAGACTGACTTGTCGAATCAGAGATTAACGAGATGGTCCTTATACATACAGCAATTTCAAGTGGAAATCGAGTATTGCCCGGGAAAGGATAATGTCATACCTGATTTGCTAAGCAGATATCCGACAGCTGATGAAGAGGAAGCTATAGCTATCGAGATAGAAGATAGAGACCAGAAGACCTTGGACGACTTGAGGAACATCATCGTCATTCAACGTGAAGATCCCTGGATACGGATGATGATTGATTACTTCGAGGGAAAGCTTGTCAGAGGATCCCCGATGTATATCGAGGCCGAGGCACTGTCAACAGGGTATCTATGGTTTAACCAGATGCTACACAAATGGAGTGATGCAGATCATACTCGACCCAGAATTGTTATTCCTGCAGCGTTGCTAAGAAGATTAGTGTGGTTAGCACACAGAGCTTTTGGACATCCGGGGGTAGATAAGTGCGTCGCCCTGTTGAAAGAAGCATTTATTTGGCCTAAACTGAGAGAAACAGTCAGGAACACAATCAGGACATGTGATATGTGTCAGCGAGTAAAGCCTAACTCGTTTTTAATGAGGCAAAAACCTTTACCTCACCTGCCAGAGAAGCCATGTCAGCTTATGGCACTGGACAACTTCGGCCCTCTGCCGAGAGCCAGAAGGGGAAATAAGCACATCCTAGTGGCACTAGACGTGTTTTCTAAAATGTTAGTCCTTTGTCCCATTCAGTAAACCAGTACGAAGCAGGTACTTAAAAGACTGAAGGAAAGAGTCATTCCTATACTAGGTACACCGGAAAACATACTGTCCGACCATGGAAGCTGTTTCACCAGTGTAGAATTCCGCAGGGAGTTGGAAAATCTGGGAATAAGACGGATTTTGTCCACAGTTCGACACCCAGAAGCCAACAGTGCAGCACGCGTCATGAGAGAATTAAGAAATATATGAAAATATACTGCTCCGCAGAAAACTGGAAGTGGTTAGATGTACTGGACATCATCGAGTATTGTATTAACAATACAGTGCATGAGGCGACAGGAGAAGTAACCGTGAGCCTACACCTTGATAGAAGACCGGAGAGGCCATGGAACAACGTCATTCAGACACCTGTAGATGCACAGCCAGCACGCGAATTGAGGATCCGAAGGACATTCGAATATCTCAAGAAGCAAGCGGACAGACGGCAGAGGAGAGACAGAGGAAAACGCTGCCATAGACCACTACTCGTAGGCGAGTATGTTTTGGTGATATAACCAGCCAGCTTAGACCCAGAGGGCAGGAAATACAAAAAAATTTATCCAAACTTCCAGAGCCCCTATGTTATTATGAGATTTTTGCAAAATAACGCCTACAGAATTAAACATAATGAGACGGGAAATGAAGTAGTGATAAATGCAGCCAATCTCAAACTTTATTTTCCACCCGAGGAGTTTGAAGCTGCAGAGGAACAAGCTACACACACTCAAGTGTACGGGGAGTCATTATGTATGCAAGCAGAGAGTCTAGTGAAAGACCGACACCAGTCAGAAGAGAGGCAAGGCAGCCAGCTCGCCGAGACTGGGGAAGAGGGAGGAGAATGCAACTGTCAACTTAGGGAGTTTTATGAGCACCTAGTGGAAGCAGCAGGCGAACTCCAAGCTATGAATGAAGCCTTGAGGAAATAGAATGCCATCATTCGAGACAGACGGCAGACCCAAGGGCGAGGGGAACAAAACAACCCACCGCACGGGATCACTGACCGCTTAAAACATCGTGGACGAGGCTGATGCAGTCAGCATGGGGTTTGAAAGAATTCACTTGTCAAATGAATTTTTCAAACTTTGCTTGGGAAACATGTACCCAATGGGACGAGGCTGACTGGCATCGAACCCTGGGTCTCTGAGGAAGAAGTATCATGTCTATTATTTTCCTGAGAACCGAACCATTGATCTCTGAGGGGGAACAACCACAGTGAAACCGAGGGACAATGATATGGTAATATAATGTGATAATAAAAGCTTAATTCCACATCTGGAACAGGAATTATAAGCAATGATAAGACGGAATATTGTATGAACTGCAAGCCAGTGTACTAAAAATCTAGTAAAGATCCAGAAAAGCGAGGCAACTTGACAGGTGACATATTGCATTTGAAAGTGGGAGGCGCAGACTGACTCCAGTGGACTATTTCTTAGCGTCACTGGGGTAGCAAGACAGTGAATAATGTCCGTAAAAATCGCCGGTGGACAAGGGCGAGAAGCTGGGAGGGGATGGTCATTGAGATAAATTAATTAATTGCGGGCAAACGAAGCATTCTAATGGGATGAGACTTACACCCAGATGCTTATATTCAAAGAGAGCTAATTTAGGGATGTCAAAACACCTAAATTAATGCCTATATTAGATTGAAGGGAAATTCACAATGCTCAACGCGGAGGAGCATTGGTTAGTCAAGTAGCAGGAGGGGAATCACTGAATATAGCGTCAGGAAGCCATGGAGGAAAGCAATTAATATTAATTAATTGAGCGAAGGAATCACCGGCACGCAAGTAGGTCTGAAACCTCCGTGAAAATACGATCCGGAATCATGCGTTACCTTGTCGGTAAACGCGATGTACCAGAAAAGAGTCGCTCCTGATATGAACGAGGACTACATTTTGTCAGAATCCTTTATATGGACGATGGAGCTGGGAAGAGTCAGTTCTTCTTTGACTCAGTTCGTGAGGCGACATGCTGTCCGTCGACATGAGATAAGTGCGCGCAAAACGCAAGTTCATTGTAGACAGTGTCATACAGATAGACAATGAAAGGTGCATTATGCAGCCTATTAAAAGTATTTCTACATTAAAAGTATGAACAGTCTACAGCAGACAGATAATCAGGTATTATACGCGAACGGCATTCAGTACAGCGTAGGGAAATTGCATTATGATAGTGATAGACAATTAACTTATCCACAGGGATAATTATGATCTTTAAAGTATCATACAGTAAAATAGTAAAGTATACTACAGACCACGGGAACCAGAAAGGAATCACAGGTATTTGTGATAAATGCTTAAGGAGCACACACTAGAAGGCAGGAGATAGGAACACGGTAGGAGACGGGAGATGAACACACCAACTCGAGATAGACTTTCGGAGGAGACAAGCGGATTTCAGGATAGTGCAGCATCGCAGATCTGAAATCACGCCGTAGCGGAAAGCCAAATAAGGCTTCGTGTGTACAAATCAAATGTATAAAGTTAGTGTAAAAAGGTGATAATATAAAGTTTTATAAATTTGTGTGATAAAGAAAATGTGTTATATTTTAAAATGTGAAATGTATGTATTACGAGCTGTAATCAACATATTCAAACCACATCAAGCGTTATTTGTGAAAAGTTTTAAGATGTGTTAGAAGATATCAGGATGGTGGGTAACGTGTTGTACTATTGGATAAATCCCGCCCGCAAGAAAATGTGATTACCATCTAAAAATGTTACTATGATTATAGAGCTCACCATACAACATATCATTCCATGAAATTCTATTCGAATTTGCAGTTATTAGTATACGAGTTCACATTCTTCGTATTTCAGTAAAAATATTGATTTGAGAATGATAAACTTACGACAATTAATGCGTAAGATGTTGGTCAAAATAACTATAATGTTAATTGATAATAATAATAATAATAATAATAATAATAATAATAATAATCGGAGGTCAAATTCGAAAATAAACGTAAAATCGGCATGTTGATGCCTTAAAAACGTGCAGATTGTGTCATTTCCGATAAAATAATAAGATGTATTGGAGGGATAAAGAGAGTTTTCAGTGCAATTGAGATGTTAAATAAAGATAATTGCTGTATTGTTATACTTGATAGCCAATAAGGCATATAATGTAATTGCCAGTTAAATGATACCTTTTATAGAGCTAATGTAGAGCCTTGGTATTATTATTATTATTTACCAAAAAATTGTGCGTACAATTTATGGACGGCAGATAGAGAAAGGACAAGCCCCACATACACAGCAGTGTCTCCATCTCCGTTTATTAAATCTATACAAATCAGAAATATACAATTTACAACTTTACATTTGCTATATACACATAAACTGCTGTACACGACGTCTATATCATACAATTCAGAAATTAAAGGAAGAGACAGGCACGCATGCACGCACACATATACAAGCTCACACACGCACACATACATACACGCACGCACACACTCCCACTCACTCAGAAAGTTACATTATATTTGAATTCAATTTACATGGGGTTTTAGTCCCTTTAGAGCAAGAGTTTAGTGCTTTAGAGCCTTCACTTTGCGGCAAAATTGTTGTGGAGGAAGGTCTTTTATTTCACGGGGCAGGGTATTCCAAAATCGAGCAGAGCGATTGTAGAACCCAGATTGATAATCTGTTGTCCTGGCGAATGGAGGAACGAGGGTGACACCCTGTGCTCTACGGACTGAGCGATATGACAGCTGAAGACGGTGAAATGGGGACAGTATAATGATAATTAAATTCAGGGAGGATATGAGTGCATTATGAATCGAGTCATCTAACAGAAATGTTATTTTAGCCGCAATAAGCGTGCCCATGTAATGTAGAATCCAGAGATTTACGTAAATAATTGCAGGGATCATCCAAGTAGCTCGCGCGTTGGGGAGTTTAGCGGGCCAATCTACGAATCGACAATGTATGTGTGTAGCCTGAGAGCGTAACTACAGTATTATAGCAACAGAGTTGGGCCAGATATGGCATCTGTAACCCACTGTTAGCTTATTCATGGCTACCAGGGATAACTGTGATACCCTATGTAAGCGAAGTTAATAATTGATCTGCCCGTGGGGGTAAGACAATTCTTCGTGGAGGAATCATGATGATTTCCTAATATATTCGTACCCGTGCAGCGAGATAAAGAATTGAACTCGACTGGCACTCATCCAGAGCCACACATTGCATCCTTATTACGGCGAAGCTAATGGAGACCCATCCCTTGCTACGAATATTAATTGAGAGCCGGATGGAGCCAATTAAATACCTAAATGTAGGTATTAAATATTTTGATCGATTCCGTTCATAATGACACAGCCAAACCATTGCCCCCTGGAGTGCTGCGGTGTAAGAAAAGGCAAATGTCAAGCTTTGTTTACAAGTTTAAAACTCGGTCACGAGGACCAGACGTAGGGTGAAGGCCGGAGTAGCCATGTTAAAAAGGGCGGGGCTTAGTGAACCTGTGGTGCACGCGACGGGGGAGCTAACTGACCGCCGTCCCTTTTTAAGTAAGTACTGGAACACTGAAATCTCTAATCTCATCTCTGGAGATAATTGAAAAATGCTTGATATTATTGTATTAAATGAACTACATGCATCATATCTATGCGGATATGTTGTTGGATCATAGAAATTGGATAAATATTGGCCAAGTTAGTGTCTGATGACATTTTAACTGCACCAAATAATGAGATGCATTTGTAAAGAGTAATTACCCAGTTTATGCTAATTTACTCAGACGGGTAGCGATATTGAACGGAATGACACACATGTAACGGTAGTAACGACACGATAAGACCCAAAAGATTGTTGTATGGTGAAGCTAAATCATTAATTATGTATATTTGGGAGGGGAAGGACTCATAAAAGCGTTCGAGATCTATGGGGAAGAAAAACGATTTTTCACAAAAAAACGCAAGGTTAAGCAAAGAAAATGTAATGAGATTAATATTATTGAAACATAAGTAAAGATAAATGTTCCGATTCAGAACGGACAGAAATATTTGAATCTGTAATGATAACGTATAATGAGTATTCAGTGATAACTTATGTTTTTATTAAATTGTTGTGTTGTGATATGCTAATTAAGATTAATTGAGTGATGTGAAAGACACTATGAACATTCGTCAATGTCGAACGTATAGGTTTTAGGAAATGTAGGATATATTTGGGTGCAGAAGAGCGCCAATCATAATACAGACTCATAAGAGATGTTGTAGCGTTCCTGAGGAGCTCAGTGCATTTGAGTGGATCTAATGTTTGTATTAGTGAAACAGAGCTGCGGAGTGCTGATGAAACAGATTAGGGTTTGTTTTATTGTTTGAAATCATCATCTGCGCACTCCAGATATTTTATTTGTGTTGTGGGAATGTAAATGTAATGGTAATTTTTGTGTTTTTGTTGTGTTTTGCCATGATTTAATATCATTAAACTCAGTATTTAGGAATCTGTTGTTTTACTCAAGTAGAGTAGTTACCTGATAGACTCAAATCCTGAACATGCGATCGTACGGTGGGTTGAACGCCCCATACCTCGAACGACTGAGAGCCAGCTGGGATACGAACACATGCTCCATATAATGACGCAAGGGTACACATGCAAGTATACCAACATGCTTGTTTCCATTTTTTGGTTTATTATATCTCCCTGCACCTGCTGCATGACCCAAAAAGAATGCAATTTCCTGTATCTTTGTTGGAGATCTGGTTCATGTACGTCCAAATATCATGTTTTATATGTCTTCCGTGTGTTTCTTTAATGTATGACTACTCTCCCACTATGCTATTTTCGTTCTCCCCATGCACAAGAGACGTCATGAGTACGGCAGACCAAACGCATATGACAAAATATTGGCTCTAGAGCACCTAGTGTCCAGCCTGTGTTCTCAGTACTAAACGTACTGCAGTACCCGGTCAAATGGACAGTGCTTGTGCGACTAAGCTAGTGTGCTGTGGTGCTGCACTGCTCAGAAGTGGGCAGGGTAGAGCTGCGCTTCGCCGGCACGAGCAAATTTCTCGCTAGCACTGCTTCACATCATCCATTGCACGGCCCTGCCGTTCGGCATTCGGAAGACTTCTAAACTTGGTAAATCACTGAGAACCACTTCAAGGACGGCCAACCCACTCGTCTCACTCTCGTGCTCGTTAGCATGCTTAGCTAAACAAGTTGATCTTTATGAAAATTAAATAATAAGAATTTAAACATAACTTCCGTTAGTTCTATGTTATTAACGACAAGTACCGGGTGAGTTAGCCGTGGTCGTTACGGCATGACTAATGGCAGTCGCTCACATCCGGGAGGCGAGGAGGTTCGAATACCCCCGCCGGCAACCTTGAAGTTGGTCTTCTGTGGTTTCCCATCTTCCTTCCAGGCAAATGCCGGGGTTGGTCCCTAACTATAGGCCACAGCCGCTACCTTCCAACTCCTCGCCCTTCCCTTCCAACTTTCCTCCCCAACGGTACTTGTAGCTCACCCATTGGGTGTCCGTCTCGAAGCAGCTACAAAACTGGCGAGCCGAACATGTCCTCGGACACTCCCGGCACTAAAAGCCATACGCTAAAAAAACAAAAAAACAAACGACAAGTGTCTTGGCGTTAATTTTAATTATGTACCGCTTAATTGAAAATGAAAATCCACAGCCTGCTTCCAGTTTCCGACCGGGTCAGGAATGGAATGAATGAAGCCCCCATCTAGCGGCGAGGATATGAAGTGTGCCGGCTGCCGAAGCCTGTCGCACTCCTCTGGGGCAATGATTAAATGAATGACAGATGAAATGAAATGATAGTGGAGAGTGTTGCTGGAATGAAATTGTGACAGGGAAAACCGGAGTACCCGGAGAAAAACATGTCTGCCTCCGTTTTGTCCAGCACAGATCTCACATGGAGTGACCGGGATTTGAACCACGGACTCAGCGGTGAGAGGCCGGCGTGCTGCCGCCTAAGCCACGGAGGCTTCATGTACCGCTTAATTATCATTTTTAATTGGCCATTAAAAACTTATTTTATTCGCATGATTTTAATTAAAAGCTACATGCTGGTTCATTTGGCAACATAATTGATAGACGAATTGCAAAACCGATGGCAATTTGTAATTTGTTCGTAATTACTCAAACACTATTTCCGTTCTTTCTTTCTCTCTACCTCTCTCATACAATTTAGCCGCTGTATCAGGCTTTTGTTACAGTGAGTGACTGTAGACCTAGACTCCTTCATCCACCGGTACTGTGAATGTTGAAGTTTCTCTTTTTCAGCCTATTTTCATGCTATGTAATATAAGTCCATGATATCAGATCTTGTCCATGTGTGTGTGTGTGTGTATGTACGCACGCGCGTACATCTAGTAGTAGCTGATGAGCCTCATGACAGTGGTTGGTGCTAACTCAAAGAAGAACAATTGGCATGAGGCACTTGGGACAGTAAGGTTGCCGGTACCTGGCAATAAATAAATTTAGTTGTTACTACTCGCCTCATGTGGTATAAATAAAACAAATATATTTCTTATCTATTTGAAGAAAATCGCTCCTCCCTGTTTTTAGCCTATTTTCATCATATGAAAAAATAGGCTCATGAGATCACCTTTTGTCCGGGTGTATGTGTGCGTATGTGTGTTCCCCCTCTAATGAAATCTAAACGTTTCGATCGATTTCAATTTTCGAGTTCATCACTTAACCTAAAACTTCAGGAGTCGTCTCACTTTGGTACTGTGGAGGCCGCATGTGGCTCACGGGCCACGTATTTGATACACCTGCCCTAAATGAATTAACAACAATCAAAACGACGTTCAATCATTTCAGTGTCGGTTGAGCACTTGCCTTCAAAACCCAAGACTGCGGGTTCGATCCCGGTTCAGTACTACGGTATTTAAGAGTGTTTAAATGAGACAAACTTGTCATCAGATTTACTACCACGCTGAAGAAATGAATTCTTTCTTGATGAATATAATAGGTGACAACTATGGACTTTTAGAGCCCAAAATAAGTGGAAATACGATGACACACTGGTTACATTTTGTTGAAATCGTAGTTGGCTCTTCATTTTCATCATGTGATTCGAGAATATGATGAGCCGACTCTGGGAACGTTGCATTTGACATTTGCCAAACTTTTTAGGAACTTCGAGAAACATTGCATTCATGACTTCAATGTATTTTCGCTAACTTTGTGAAAATCAAAGGCATATACTTTACTCTATCAATGCATTGGTCCGTAGGTAAGTGATAAACAAGACAAGAAAACACATTTTGCCAAATATCACGAAATTCAAAACTCCAATGAATGTCCATGAGTGGAGGTGCTTGCCACTGTGGGTGAGTGGTTATCGTGTCGGATTACTAAACCCCCCAAGCTTTCAGGTTCGCTCCTGGCCATGGTAGTGATTCTTGAAAGGAGGCAAAAATCGCGATACGCATGTCATACGATGTTGGCATGTTAAGGAACCCATTTGAATTCAGTAGGCCGTGTTCAAATTGGCAAAATTAATCTCGGGATTTTCCGCCAACACAAAGTTCCTCATTTCTCTACTAGAAAGCGCTATAGCGTTAAGGAGCTTAGATATCTGCTACCCTACCAGGGAATTGTTATCGCTAGCTGTGGAGCGCAGCTGTAGTGTATACATTACGTCATCTTGGCTCGCTAGGGCTGCAGCGAGCGGTTCCGGGGCAAGACGGGAAAGCATGTACAGGCATACAATGAGAACACACCGCACAGCGCACGACCCAGCATGAAACATGCACACAAGTGACACGCGATGAGTTTTCGCTGGCGACAACTGCATGTCTATCGCAGGCGTGTGGCCAGGCGGAGCTCATTAGTTCCGATTTCCGCCACCGGTAACAATTCGCTGGTAGGGTAGTAACCTCCTTGACTTTCATAGTGCTTCAAGGAACACAAAATTCGACATGCAAGCTGCCCTCAAGGTGTCAAATAACAAAGCTTTCACCCAGCACCCGAGGCCATACGATATTATTATTATTATTATTTATAGTGGTGGTTATTTAACTCAGTGTAGTATAGCTGGTTCTTAAGATACGCGCCAACAGTGCCCAATATCTAGGAAGAATATTTCGAACACTCTGCTACTAGATTAGCCCTGCATCTGTCCAACCAGATTCACAACACTTTGTCAGTAGCTACTAAAGAGTGAGAATACACTGTCACGAGTCAGCATTCAAATACTTGCCATGTTTTTTGAAAATCGAAGGGGTCGATTTGGTGAAATTACAATTTTAACAAACGGTGTGAAATAGATGTGCGTTAATCAAAAATTACGCGTGTAATTTAGCTTCTGAACACAATTTTGTGTGGATTTTTAAGAGTTAAGACTTTTAATTTTTACTTCATTTTATTATGGTGCTGCAAGCAGGACTTCTCTTGCGACAGTTGGCTTGGTCAAGGACGGGCCGGCCTTTATGTCAAGGCCAATTTACAGGAAGGAAACAGAGCCCGTGCGCCGTGTCTAAGAAGTCTGAGAGGGTTAAAATAAAGTCGAGCGTGTTCTCGCAAGTAAGAGAGACAGGCGTTTGCCAATGTTCATGACGCGATGTCAAGAGAATTCAGTGTGACATACATCGTGGTTTGGGGTACGAATGATTACTCTTAGTCCTTGACCCTCCCTACTCTGACAAGGATTCACATTCTACTCTGAGGGCCAGCTGAATATTGGTGCGCTCAGCTTCATGGGGACATCCGAGAATGGGTTGGCTCGAATATCATTAGCCGGCTGCGTGAGAAACACACTCTTTTAACAGTGCCCGAGGCGAAGGTGTGGGATCAGATCCCGCCGCAGTCAGTTGACATTGAAGGGTGTCTTATTGAACACCATTGATTTGATAGAAATACAGTTTATAAGGACAACTTCTTGGTCATCTCCCCGTCAACCAAGGAAAGAAAGAAGTGTATTATGACAGAATAATGGAGGCAAGACAGCCTTGTGCTTTACAATGCTAACAGTGGAATAATTGTTCCGTGAAGAAAAAAGTACTTTACGTACAAACGTTGGAATCTATTGCAAGAAATCAATGTTAGCCCAATCTTTGTCGGCAACAAACTGGTGGAGTTAAACAACAATAGTTCTGAAGAAAATGGATCATCTCTACTACTGGCCAGAGACAGAGCTTAAGAAGCGTGCGGTCCGTGGAAGTAAGTGATAATATTAAGACACAAGCATACAGTATGTGACATACCCACGTCGGGAAGGTATACTTTTCACTTCGCAATGTTCCCAGAATAGACGAAACAAATGAGCCTTGTTGTGTTAAGCGATGGATAGGCTATAAATTACACGATTGACTTACCCGCAGGATTTGGGGCTTCTCATAACCCCATTACCCCTCTGCATTAAATTAATTTGTAGCGCAGTTTTACTGTCGGGATTCCTTCCATTTACGAGCTCACTTTGTTTACAGAAGTAAAAATCAAATATCTTAATTAATTTTCGAAGTATTGTTGGGCCATAGGGGGTCAACACCGGTGGAAAAGCAATTACATACTGTACCCTAAGTATAAGCTACAAAGTCTATATGAACTGGAACCCCATCTCAGAATGAATGGTGTGAAGGTCACAGTACATAAGCAATTGCCTGTGGCCACGAGTCCGAGGCTCATCTGACAACATAACGTGTGCAACTGGGTAATACAAGGTGCGTTCAAAAGGTAACGAGCCGGAGACTGGAATGCGCAAATCGGTGACGACATCGGCTAATCGTGGCGCGTGTAACGAGGTGTGGTTCCAACCAGAGCGTGGGAGGCCACAGCCCGTCACTAGAGGGCACGCGTGCACGTCACGTGACGGTACAATGCGAGCAGCAGCATGCATCAATCGTCCAACCAAGACCAAGACAGTAGGCCATTCGACATGCTTCCTGGTGTGGTTGAAGACTGTGGGGCACCCATTGGGCACACACTTTCCGCAAGTGCAGTCGTTCCTTCATGATGGTCTGCACACTTCCGACGCTCAATCCGACCACGGCGGCTATGGTGGTCACTGTCACTCGGCGGTCCTGGGTAATGAGTGCATCAACCAGCTGGACGTTGTCCTCGGTAATGCAGGGGGGTGCCCCAGACCGGGCATCATCGGCTTACGACACCCGTCCTTCCCTGAAGCGCTTGTGCCACGCCTTCACCCTTGCAAGGGACATGCAATGATTGCCGTACACTTGTGACATACGGCGATGAATGACCGTTCCCCCTACTCCTTTCGCTGTCAGAAACCGAACAACACCTCTTTTTTTCTTCGTTTGACGCCTCCATGTCACTGTTTCCAATGCGACTGGCAGCGTTGGACGATTGATGCATGCTGCTGCTCACTTTGTACCGTCACGTGACGTGCACCCATGCCCTCTAGCGACGGGCTGTGACCTTCCACGCTCTGGTCGGAAACACACCTCGTTACACACGCCACGATTAGCTGATGTCGTCACCGGTTTGCGCATTCCAGCCTCCGGCTCGTTACTTTTTGAACGTAGCTTATAATAATAATAATGTCGTGTGGCCCCTGAGAGGCCAAGTGCAGGTGACAGCCGAGGACGAGCTGCGCGTCAACATTAATGATGAACTGATGATGAAGACGCCACATACACCCAGTCCCCGGGCCAGGGGAATTAATCCCTGGAGATTAAAATCCCCGATGCCCTTGCCTGGCCAGGATCTGAACCCGGGACTCTTCGGGCCAGACCCTAGCGTGCTAACCAATTAACCACGGGGCCGGAGTCTAGCTGTGTGTAAGATCCTGTTGTTATCAATTCATTAGGGGTTGGGGACATCTTGGTCATTAGTCCTGTGTACGCAGGTATGTGTTGGATTTGTATGATAATCTGTTTTTTTGCGGTGATTGTAGTAGTGTGTATAACTATACTGTTAGTGTTATGGATGAGGCATGTGCCCCGGGACTTGAAGTAACGTATCATCTTGGCATCTACCAGGAGAGTGTGTGGCAAACCTCTGGGGTATACCACACCACACACACGATGGGCCCTGTCTGAACTTGCTAAAGCATCCCAACACATTCGTTATATGCGATTTAACGCGCAAGGCTGTGGCACGGTGTGATAGCATCCTTCTGTACGTGACTCTCCTATATGTGACCAGAAATTCATTGTCTGTATGTTAAGATGAATAACGTTGAAGTTAAAGATATCGGCCAATATACATTGCTTGTGGAGTAACACAGTAAACAACTGCCCCATTTGGACGATCCACTGCTAATCATAGCATATGTGAACAATGCCAAGGAGACGTACATAAATATTATCATTTGATATTACCGGGTGAGTTAGCCGTGGTCGTCACGGCGTGGCTGCTGGCAGTTGCTCACATCCGGAAGGCGAGGAGGTTCAAATCCCCCCACCGGCAACCTTGAAGATGGTCTTCTGTGGTTTCCCACCTTCCTTCCAGGTAAATACCGGGGTTGGTCCACAACTACAGGCCACAGCCACTACCTTCCAACTCCTCGTCCTTACTTTCAACCTTTCCTCTCCAGACAACACTCCATTCGTGACGGTACTTGTAACTCAACCCATGGGTGTCTGCATAGAAGCAGCTACAAACTCTGGTGAGCCGAACATGTCCTCGGACTCTCCCGGCACTAAAAGCCATACGCTAAAAAATGATATTGTAGCTTTCAGTCGGTCAGCACAAAATAATTCCAATTATTTGAATATGCGAAGAAATAACCTCAAATTAAAATTTCATGTGATTAGGATATAGGTTACAGTATATCCTATATAGTTATGGACTATTGAAGAAGGGGGAAACTAAAGGATAACATGTTCCATTCGTCAAGCGAGCAACATCAGATCCAAATCGTTACGACAAAGAGCTCTACAAAACACTACCAAACCTACAGTGATACCCACAGACAGTCTCTTCCCTAAAACAAAACAAAAAAAAAACCAAAAAACAAAAAAAAACTGTCAGGAAACTTAATAAGTGTGGTAATTATTACTGAAAAATATTCTAAGCACCCGAGAAAAAGGAAGTACGGTAGTTATTTTAAGGTTAAAAGCTTAGAAATGACGATCCCATCAACAAAACAGTCTCCCTGCACCAGGGAATTGTTACCGCTTGACGTGGAGCGCGGCTATTATGTATACATTACGTCAGCTCGCCTCGTTATGGCTGCTGCGAGCGGTTGCGGACAAGAGGGGGAACGCATGTACAGTCATACAATGAGAACACCCCGCACAGTGCACGACCCAGCACAAATCATGCACACAAATGACATGCGATGAGGTTTCGCTGGCGACGACTGCACGTCTATCGCAGGCGTGTGGCTGGGCGGAGCGCGTTAGTTCCGATTTCCGCCACTTTTTTTTTTGTCGTGTGGCCTCCTGAGAGACCAAGTGCAGGTCATTCTAGTCGACGCCCGTAGGCGACCTGCATGTTGGGATGAGAGATGGAATGGATGAAGAGGAATGAAACTGGGCAAGGATGTGGAAGGACGCGGCCGTGGCCTATCAGAAGATACCGTCCCAGCATTTGCCTGGTGTTGAAATAGGAAACCACGGAAAACCATTTCAAGGACGGCCGACGGTGGGGCTCGAACCCACGCGTCTACCGAGTCAGCAGAGGGCTTGGCCCCATGACCTAATGCTGCGCTTTAGCCAGCGTAGCCACTGCTGTCGGTTCCGCCACCGGTAACAATTCGCTGGTAGGGTAGTAGCTACTATTGCTGTGATACACTTAAGCAGTAAGCCCTAAACTACTGTAGAGTTGTAAACTAATATACGGAATGACCTACAAGTACTCTGCTCTGATGAACGTAAAAGCTATAACTACAACATGCGAAATATTGTGGCTACTATTAGTCTAATGTTTTCAAAGATCCCCCCAGGGGCTCACATCTAGTGGGACGTGGGTTGGCGACCACGGGACCCTAGCTGAGTCCGGCATTGCTTCCACTTACTTGTGCCGGGCTCCTCTCCGTCTTCTTTCCTGTCGACCTCTCTTGGTCAACTCTTGTTCTCTTCTGACCCCGACGGTATTAGGGTATCCGAGACGTAGTGAGTCTCTTCTTTTCCCGCCTTAATTGGCCCTAGTCTCATCTTTCCTGGTACCCTCATTCTTCGAGGGGTCAGACTTCTTTTTCTTTTCAGGCTATCTCCTGCCTTCTGCAAAAGGCCCTCAAGGAGGCAGGGTGTGTGTAGCCCCACCACTTCTGGCGCACCCTGGATAGTGCTACACCCTCAAGGGCTCACGGCTGGAGAGTTTAGGAGTTGGCGTCCCCAAGGGATTCTTGAGCTGGGTCCGTTTTGCCCCTTTTTTCCTCTGACCTTGGGGCAGGTCGTCTCCTTTTTCCCTTTCCTATCTGCCTTTTATGGCTCTCCTTCCTTCCAAGTCCCTCAATCCTCATTCTTCGAGGGTTTAGGGCATTTCTTTTCTTCCTGTTCTTTATTTGCCTTATCCTTTTTTTGTTTACTATTTCTTCTTCTAGTATGTAAGTTTGTAGTTAGTATTAGTTATATTTTTAATTCTCATCTCATCTTTCACTCTCACCCAAACCATTATGGGCCGATAACCTAGATGTTAGGCCCCTTAAAACAAAAATTATCATCATCATCATGTTCAAAGATCTGAAGTGAATACTTGTCTGAAATTGTAGAATGTCAACAGGCCACTCAGACAACCATGGTTTGATGTTAACTACTGTATTACTCTGAAATCCTTGAATTTGGGTAGCTTTCATAAAGGCAGTATTCTCTTGAGAATTTTTCAGATTATTTTATTATTTTCATTTCCAATCAAGTTGTTTGCTTTAGCTCTTTACGATAATACTGACTTGATCTAAGTCCAACTATTCTCCCCAACTCCTTTTCCCACGTCTCTTCAAGATGGAGGAATAAATCGTTAACAGTGTGAATCTATTTGTGCGAAAAACTGATCACGTATCTAGTCTAGGTCACAGAGGAATTGTAGATGCAATGAACAATGGCTCTAGACACAAGTCTGCCGAGTTGAATTCAGTCCGCGGTCCTGTGAGATTTTGTGCTAATTAGAAGCACTATACAGCTCCGAGGAGTTCCCAGGTCACGGAGTTTGATCTACATTCATTATGCATTAGATGTTCTGTCACACTTCGGCATGGGAATCACAATTAGAGTGGCATCAGGGATGTAAAATGGAGCATTCGTTAAAAGGCAGGAAGGCATCCCGAGAACGCGTTCATTCTTCTCTGTCCCCAAGCAATATCAATAGCTTCCTCAGTCAGTGTGTGTGTCTAATTGTCCGTCTATTCTCAACTCTCATCCTCTACTTACATACGAATCGGTCATTTCAGAAACAGCATAAGTCAAAAATAACAACTTTTGGGAAAGTAGAAAAATCTGTATGGTCTCCAGAAAAATGAAATAAAAATTATGAAAAAATATGAAATAAGTACATGCTGTCACTCTTGATATTGTTGTCAGTTATAATGATTTTTATTTTCTTACAGCATGGTTATTTTAACTCTTTTTGAACCTTGACTTATGTTGTTTCTAAAATGAACGTTGATTTTCAAAGTAAAACAATTTTTTTTGTATACTTAATATATATTATACAGAAAATTGGTACAAAACCTGGTTACATCAGTACTTTTTTTAGTTCTCCATGTCAACTTCTTCATTTTCCTCTCTACTAATGGTCTCCCAAGAATAGACTGTATCATAAAAACGTTTGTTCTCTTCCTCCTGTGGTATGTACTTCTGAAACTTCTTCAGGTCGTCCATCTTCTTAGAATGTATTGGTATAAAAACTTTTGGGTAGGCTATGTCAATTACCATGGTCATCGGTTCAGGAATAGGGTTTTGCACATTAAATGTGTGAACCAGTAAGCCGTCAGCGCAGGTCCTGACTGTTATAACGAATGGAGCACTAGCATGGTGTGAGATGTGCATGAACTTCGAGATTTGCAAGCGCACTTTTTATTCTTTTGGAATTGCATTGCCACGTGTCTCTTCCGACAATACCACTTTCTTAAAGAACTTTGGCCATCACCTACTGACATCAATTAAGGTAATGAAATTCTCTAGAGCTATAGCGAGCAATTTTTACTGGAAAACACGTAATGTGTGATTTTATCGCATTCACAACATTCGTTGGCGTAACATTCACTGAAGTAGCTTTTCCTCGCATGTCTTTAGGTGATTTCCCAGATACCAACAATTCATTTAATCTTCTGATACGGCCAGGCGTAATGCCTTTAGACATACCTGATGTTTTCCTTTAAGCGTTGATACCTCATAGATGAAACAATTACCACGGTCAGGTTTGTTTGATTCATCACCTGGCTTTCTTCTTCTTTGCTTTACTTCTGTTGTGGATACTACTGACTGCAAATAATTATATTGTTCATTTTTAGATTCCAACCTCCTAAAGTTAACATACATTCTCTGTCGATCTCCGTCTGGTACTTTGGCGTAGCACTTTCTGCGGCACCTATAACAATAGGCTAAATAAGTTTTCATTGTTAGTACTTTTATGGTAAGTTAGGATAGGACGTTCTATTAACCGTCCCAAGTATTTGTTTACATGATTAGTTTTATGATTAAACTGACATACAGTAGATCGATCTGCCTGACATACACTAGGATAGCGTTAGGTACTTACTTGCAATCAGGTCCGGGTTGCAACTTGTTAACTTGTATTACTTTGTAAGATGTGTAGGCCTCTCCTTTAACTCGAGCTTTTTTATGATTTCAGATCTATCTAGTTCTTTATTTTGTACTCCACGTTTTCTTAGCATATCTTGGGGAGTCACGTTTCCTTCTTGTTCCTCCATAATTGAAGCCAAAACACTAACCTCATCAAAAAAATTAATATTGAGAAACAAAGAAACAACACAGTTGCAAACTTGACAGATGCAATGTTGCCAACACGCCGTTCAAAACAGTTGCAGACCTGACAGCTGCAATGTTGCCAACGCGTAGTTCAATACAGATACAACATAAGTCAGTGACTAATGCTGTTTCTGTAATGAACGCTAACTCTGAGTAGCTGTCTATGTATGATAAACATGCCTGCCTTATGTTGTTTGTGCACAGAACGATGTATTTACATGCATAGAATACGAACATGTTGCTAACTCGATTCTGCCAAAAAATGACTTATGCTGTTTCTGAAATGACCGACGTTTATTATATTTTTAGTCAATTTTCATCATATGAAATAGCCTATAGACGTATGACATCATATTTTGTCCATGTGTGTATGTGTGTGTCCCTTAATAAGTTTTGATTGGCTGGAGCGATTAATGAATCTTGGTAAGGACTTACTTCTAAACTGCGATCGCTCGCGCTGTTAGAAGAAATCTAACAACGATAAATTTCTAGTAATAGAAATAGACTGCCTACTATGTTCACGTCTCGTGGTACTGTGCAGTTCACATCTCGTAAAGTGATCCAGACAACCATTTGGTTCAAATATCGCAATGCAACCCAGACAACCATTTAGTTCACATCTCGCAAAGCAACTCAGACAACCAATCGGTTCACACCTCGCAAAGCAGCTCAGACAACCAATCGGTTCACATCTCGCAAAGCAACTCTGACAACCAATCGGTTCACACCTTGCAAAGCAACTCAGACAACCAATCGGTTCAAATCTCGCAAAGCAACTCAGACAACCATTTCGTTCACATCTTGCAAAGTAATTCAGACATCCAATAGGTTCACACCTCGCAAAGCAACTCAGACAACCAATCGGTTCACATCTCGCAAAGCAACTCAGACAACCAATCGGTTCACATCTCGCAAAGCAACTCAGACAACCAATCGGTTCACACCTCGCAAAGCAACTCAGACAACCAATCGGTTCACATCTCGCAAAGCAACTCAGACAACCAATCGGTTCACATCTCGCAAAGCAACTCAGACAACCAATCGGTTCACATCTCGCAAAGCAACTCAGACAACCAATCGGTTCACACCTTGCAAAGCAACTCAGACAACCAATCGGTTCAAATCTCGCAAAGCAACTCAGACAACCATTTCGTTCACATCTTGCAAAGTAATTCAGACATCCAATAGGTTCACACCTCGCAAAGCAACTCAGACAACAAATCGGTTCACATCTCGCAAAGCAACTCAGACAACCAATCGTTTCACATCTCGCAAAGCAACTCAGACAACCAATCGGTTCACACCTCGCAAAGCAACTCAGACAACTAATCGGTTCACACCTCGCAAAGCAACTCAGACAACCAATCGGTTCACACCTCGCAAAGCAACTCTCAGCACCGTTCCGCCCTGCAACTCAACTGGATACATGCAAGGGGAAGGGGTTCGATGTTTCCACTTCTTCTCTGCCGAGTATTATATCGCGTACTACCCCAACATAAATAAACGTAAATGCTCATTCTTCCATTTCACAAATATTTGGAGGAGTTTTCTGTTAATAACCATAATATTGCTGGCTTGTACCAGTTCTAAGCATGACAATAGTGCATTAAATATCATGAATTTCCATTTTCTCTCTTGATGCGCTAGCTCAAGTGATTCAGTTTCCGTCTCTGATTGGATCTTCTCTGTTTTGGAGGGATGGTAAACTTGTGGCTGACGTATATTTCTTCCTCATGACCTCAATGTATCCTTCCACAAGGGGTTTTGTGAAATCTAGATACCGTACATGCCAGTCAGCTTCTCCCCGTGACGTAAACAACGTAAACTTGCAGACTGAGCATGAATGAGGGAGATAAACCCCATTTAGGCCCACCTCATTGCGTAGTGGCTAACACTCTCGGCTGTCACCGCGGACCCTGGGTTTGATCCTTGGCTTTGAAGAAATTTAATTTTGGTCTGAGGGCTGGAACGGGGTACACTTAGCTTCGTGAGGCAAAACTAAGAAGAGGTGGATCACCAGGACCCACTTTGGTAACACATCCGCTCCTATGTGTCCTGATTAACACTTAATATGACTTAGTGAAAGTGATTTCACAAACACAGACTCGTCAGTTCCGATGCGGTTCCAGTGAATCAATAACCATATTCAGCCTACTCTAGAAAATATTACTTATTTAGACACGATTTGGGGTTAAAACACACTAGTATGGGTATGCGGATGATGACCGTGCCGTCATTAGCCTTTAAATGAGGCAGAAATCTTTATTGGATATACCGTAGCCCGTGGCAATGAATTCGTAACACCTTCGACATTTCCATCTACTGTGATATCTTGAAGTACGAAATAAAAGGGGATTGCTGTGAAAGGAACAGCACAAGGGTTCATTGCATTGAACGCTGCTGACGTATTAACTCATGAAGGACGTAATTAAGCTCTCTCACATTATTGACACTAGGTTAGTAAACCAAATTAAAACTGCACAGAGTTTTTTTTTAATGAATGCGTTTACTTTTATGTTCTAAAATTAAACTTAAAGCAGTTCTCTTTCTTTCAATGAAATTGTTCTTTAGCAGTTTTTCTTGCATTCCTCTTTAAGATATTACCTACTCTCATTTTATAATGAATAAAAATAATAGGCCTAATAATAATAATAATAATAATAATAATAATAATAATAATAATAATAATGGAGAGGCATGATGGCGTAGCTGTATTTCTGCTTGCATGTCACCGAGGTGGATAGGGTTCGATTCCTGGCTAATGCATGTGAGATATTCAAGGTGAAATAAAACTTCGGGGGTTCGGATTTCACTTAAAAAGGAAGTCCCGTGCTCCATGTTCGTGATTAACAGTCTCGAAAAATTACAACCTTCCAATATAATAATACTAATAATAATATCATGGTCATCAGCTTCGTGTTCTTGGGTGTGTTACTAGATTTACTCAGCGAAGAGAGAAGAACTGATTACCCTCTCGGCCATACTAGATGTGGTTTTCAGTAGTTCTCCACTTTTTCCTGTTCTTCCTCTTCTTCTACACACACACACACTAATACAGCCATCACAATAACACAGATTATTAGACAATATTTGACACTTACCCAAGTACACGGGGCTAAATGAAGACGATGTCGAAGACACTCAAATGAAACAACAACAATAGGCTATTGACATCTACTTCAGGCAGTGTCGGGATGAAACCTTACATAAAACCACTACCACCTACCTCCCAATGCTAGCCCTAAATACCAATATACTGTATACTGATACAGGTCACAAATACCTTAATTAAACAACACCAGTATATACATGCTGGTGGATGAACAACGAAGAAGAAATTTTCAATTCTCATTTCATTTCAAAATCTTTCGAAAGCTTCTTTTCAGGCTGTGTGTAAACCCCTATTGCTGGTATTGGGGGTGATTGATGTATCTAATCATCTGATGTTTCACTAGTGCTCTGTGGGATTGATGTCAGGTGAGTTGAGAGGCCTATCGATATGGTGTAAGTACAGTAGGAACTGTTGTAAGAGCATCTGTTAAAACCTCCTCGGCGGATCAGTAAAATTTTCTGACTCGCGATCTCAATCGATGCTTGGCCGAGGAGTTTGCACTTTTGAATGGTGGCTAAATTGCATGGCACTCTGACTAGGGAACATTATGAACGTGAAACTCTTGATCTTGCATACATACTGGTCACAGCTCAAGGAAAACATCTGTGAAGGTATATCATCCCCCAATCCATATAGGGCAGGCTGTTCCAGCCGAGCAGCTCGCCCGTGAACAGCTGAGTACTCGCCGCCTTGTGTGAGTAAACCTGCAATAAGCAATACAGCTCTGCTGTAGGGGCGGCCGTTACTAAGCGGTGGATACATCAAGATTGGCAGGAAGCGCATGAGCTTGTACTATGACCTTCGCCCAGTGACGTTTTGGCTATCACCCCCAGTCCCTCTCCAACCGTGCTCCGAGCATCACTGCTGTGTACTCGCGTGTACGCATATTCAAACTAGTGGATTTGGAACAGCCTGTAAAATTTAGGTCGTCTTGAGTGGGAGGTTACTTGCACTCGCAAGACCTAGTGCAGAAGAGGTTCCCACATTCTCTCAGACCAATCACGCTACTACGACCATTTCTTCCAGCATTCTTGGCTGCCACCCCTGAGGTCCGAGCTCTTCAAATAAATTTAATTATGGTCTTAAAGCTTGTACGGGATATACTCAGCCTCGTGAGGTGGAACTGAGAAGAGATTGCTACCCTAGAAGTGGTTTTCCGTGGTTTCCCCACTTCTACTCCAGGAAAATGCCGGGATGGTTCTTATGCTAAGGCCACGAACGCCTCCTTCCCAATTCTAGCCTCGATTACAAATGCACAGTCTTGTACAGACATCACAATAAAACAGGTTATCAAACAAATTGTACACGCACCTAAGTACATAAGGCTAAATACTCATGACGACGCAAGCCCATAAATGGTTCATCATCATCATCATCATCATCAACAACAACAACAGCAATTATATTACAGATGCAGGGGATGCATGCGCGTGGACATTTGCAAGCTTTTATTTAATATATTGGAAATGCACTTTGCTGCCAGCAAATGATACTGCAACAGTTCCGCTACGCACTGAAATACTGTATATTGTAATGTTTGGCGATGGAACGATATGGTGCCACCCACCCAGAATTCCATGGCCTGTGGAGTAGGCTATATGTTGACAAGTGGAAATGAATGTGCAGTAACAAACAGTTGGGAAGTTATTGTACAATAACAAGAGATGTATGTGGAGTATGTTAGGTATGCTATGCACTAACGTTCTCTACTAAAGTGTACCAGTGAGATAGGGATGGCTAGCGGTTTCCCAGTTATCATTAGTGTCCAAATGTACACGCCAAGGCACGTAAGTACTGAATGCTAGTATTCCAGGTGGTAACGCTCATTTTGAACCTGTTTACGACCAATTGTCAGATTTTATCAGGAAACATAAAGCAAACTGGTATAATTCTTCCAGCATAAGTCCTGGTTTCATAAATTTCCTCAATCCATAAGTGGCACTTCCACAAATTTTGTGGATATGAGATATATGTTTGAGCTTATTTGAGGGAGCTTCATACTCTTCAGAATAACTCTAACTTCAGGCAATATCATTGGATTAAGTGTTTGGTTCAAAAAAGAACCTTGATAAACCCTAAAGGTTTTGAGGAACATTCAAAAAGATCCTGGATCCCCTAGATAAGCAATGTTTTTGAATTTATTGCTTCTCTTTTAGGATGTGAGGCTCTTCTATCGACTTCTTAGGTCTCATGCACTATGTCGGGCCCTGCGTTCAACTGGGAGCCTTTATTTTTACATTTTTATTTATTTATAATTTTATATTTATTTGATTTGATTTTATTATATTTATTTTTATAAATTATTTATTAGTTTATTTGTTTATTTAAGTGAATTTAACAGGCGACAACCTAACTGTAAGGAACAAATAAAAGTACGATTTGCACAATAATTTTCTTACACTATAATAATAATAATAGTAATAATAATAATAATAATAATAATAATAATAATAATAATAATAATAATAATAATAAGAAGAAGAAGAAGAAGAAGAAGAAGAAGAAGACTGATAAAACTGAATATTTTTCCGTAGTAAAAAGGTACGTACGGTAATTCAAATAATGTTACAGTCATTTTTAAGGAGAGTTTAATATAAATTTCTTTCTGCACATAAGGATCCAAAAGAAAGAAATGGGGTGTTAAATATAGGCCCTACTGTCGACCAAAGTATTATGTGTACTCGAATTTGAAGGTTGTTTGTTAAGTAACCAATAGACCTACATAAAATCCAATACCATCAACATTTTCGTCGTCCTATTTTACTTTAGTTCATGTAGGTTTGGATTTTTTAATTTATATTTTAATATTTTTTATCGCAGTTGGAACACAAAAAGTGCACGTTTTTAAGCGTGTTTCAACCATGCGTCACATTTAAGAATTATTATCTCAAAAGCCCGTCATCAGATCGAATCCAAATTTTAACACAATATACATTGGAATGTTGTATAACTTGTTTATTAATTTCACAATTTTGTGTGTCCAAGAAACAAAGTTGTTATCATTGTTGTAAGGTAACTTTTTCTCGGCTCGGGGTGGTTGGAAAATGTAGTTCTTGGTTGCGTTGTAATCGTTATACATCAAAAAGTTATGCTGTATGACTGTGAAATACGTAAATTAATTCACTTATTTTATATCGGTTTGTATTTGAACGAGGAAATAACACATGGTTCACCAGCTAGCCGCTCCGGGAAAAGCTGTACAGCGTTGCTGAGATGGAGCCCATCACTTCCGAGCGAGACGCGCCATGATGCGTGTGGGCACCATTTCGGCAACGCTGAACAGCTTTTCCCGGAGCGGCTAGCTGGTGAACCATGTGTTATTTCCTCGTACAAATACAAACCTATATAAAATAAGTGAATTAATTTACGTATTTCACAGTCATACAGCATAACGTTTGGATGTATAACGATTACAACGCAACCAAGAACTACGAGTACATTTTCCAACCACCCCGAGCCGAGAAAAAGTTAGCTTACAAAAATGATAACAACTTTGTTTCTTGGACACACACAATTTTGAAATTAATAAACCAGTTGTTAGTATTACACTCACCGGTGTATCGCAGGTTCTTATCTTATTTCTATAAGGAGAAGATATCAATTCAAAGGGTACAATTTATTAATACTTCGGGATGCCATTTTACCTAGGGCCTACTATGAAAACAATTGACATTCGAAAAAGCAAATATTTCCAAAGAGTACAGACAAAACTTAACCTTGAGTTGCGGAACAACTCAATACAGTCCTACGTCCTCCAAGAATACATAAGTTCTCTCTAAGAGCACTCAATAATCCTTGCGCACCCACATGACACATCTATTCGTGCTTCTCTAGGATCATCATGTTTCCAACTTCATGATTTGCAGGCAAAATAATAGGATATCTGAAGTTAATTCTGTCTTTTCTTTGCGTAATCTTGGTTTTCATCCGTACAATTCCATCTTCATCTGTGTAGGGTCTTAAGGATAAAATGCGAAGACTCTCAAAATCAACATTGGCTTCTCGCTGAATATATTTCAGCACTATCTTTTCAGCATCATTGAATTCGGATACTGAAAGATCTCTCTGCCTTTTGTGATTGTCTTTCTTACAATAATTGTTCACGAAACGGCATGTCCAAGTTATCATGCGTATCACCTTCCGATATCGTGAAAAACACTCATACCACCACCTCACATTGATTGGTTCATCCTTGTTGGTACAGGTTACAGAAGAAGTCACACGTTTTTTCTTTTCATTTCTTACCTCTTCTTCATCAGAGATGGGCCTGGCACTAGGCCACATAGTAGATGGTTGCTTAAGCCAAACAGTGCCCTCCCACCATCTGGACTCGAGCAAATGTTGCCCTGAACAACCTCTAGATGGGAGATCTGCTGGATTCATACTACCAGGTAGATGTCGCCATAGCCCTTGTCCAGTCAATCTCCTAATTTCCGTCACTCGATTGTAGCCGAAAGCTCCCCACTCTTCATTTCTATGAATCCAAGATAGGACAGTGGAGGAGTCACTCCAATAATAAATAGTCATGTCTGGGATTGAAATATCCTTAACCACAAAAGGACATAATCTAACCCCTATTGTAGTAGCTAGCAGCTCAAGTCGGGGAATAGTCATTTTCTTTACAGGTGCCACCCGAGATTTGGCTTGCACTAACTGTATGGATACCCCAAGACTCGTTTGAACTCGAATAAATACTGCTGCTTCATAAGCAGCCTGACTAGCTTCACAAAACATGTGCACGCTACATTCACCAATATGTACAATCCCACTTGTTATCCATCTAGGAACTTGAACACAAGCTACAGACTTTAAATAATTGAGCCAGTCTTTAAACTTCTGTTTGATGTGTTCATCAACCTCAGCATCCCACGCTACTTTGGATTCCCAAGTATGTTGCAATAAGATCTTGGGACAATGAGATACTGGACACGAAAATCCTATAGGATCATATATATGCTGAGCAGCAGAAAGAATCACTCTTTTGGTTATCACTTCTATGTGAATATCCTTAAAACATTCAGGATCTATCTGCAGTGTATCTGCACAACGATTCCAGGTAAGTCCTAAAACATGTGATGTTTCAACAGGGCTCGCTACTAATATCTCCTTAGGTATCGTATACCCCCATCCCTTCAAATCAAATTTCCGAACAGCCATTAGTCTTTGAGCTTCCACTCCCACCTGGTGGTAAACCTCGTAACAACCATCAGACATTAATTTATGCACTGTTGATTTCAGCCTTTTCTTTGTAATGTTGTAATTGCTTGGTAATGGGGAGTGTCCTTCTACCCAAGGCATATGTACTTCGTAACGACCTTCTGAATTGACACGCACTGTATCCAGGAAGTGTTTCTTTGTTGCAGCAGCCAACTCTTCTTTGCATTTCTTCTCCACAGGATCTGTAATTCCAAGTACATCTGAGCTCCATAAGTCTGATATGCTATCGCCTTTAACAAACAGAGAATTCACCATCATAGTAGTATTCTTAGGTCTCGATCCACCGGGCATCTTCCCCATTAAGGCCCAACCTAGACGAGTTTCAATGGCAACAAGGCCTGATGCTAACTCTTCACGACGACCTGTTAGTAATCTTCCTGCAACGTCTGCTCCTATAAGAACTGCTATCGGGTCATCAGTGCAGCCAAAATCCGTCAGTGAAATGTCTTTCTTCTTTAATTCTGTCATCCATGGTCCATTTTCAACGGAAGGAATCTCTTGACATATAACAGGCTGATCTAAGGCCGTAAAGTTGCAAGAGAAACCTCCGCTAAGGTTACCTAACCTTATCTGGTAACAATGATATTTGCAACTTTCAGTATTTATACCTCCAAACAATGAATGGATTACAGATTCTTCCCGTTGAGGTAAATACTGCATTTCTTTCGCAATATCCTTCAATATATAGGACTTCTGAGATCCTGTGTCAATGATAGCCCGTACACAAGATTCTTGACAGTCAGAAGCTATCTTTACCCTCAAAGTTTGTAAGAAAACTTTGGGACTGTGGGAGAAATTCGCCAATGCTACATTTCCAAAATCTGACTTGGTTGTTGTGTCAATATGAGGCTTCAATCCCTCACACATCAACGTCACATGATGTTTTCCACACACACAACATCTTAAAGCAGCTCGACATTTTTTAGTTACATGCCCTGGCTTCAAACAAGAAAAACAACAACCTCTCTGTTTCAGTATTTTCTGCTTCTCTGCTACATTCATGCTTTGAGCTGTGAAACAGTCAGAACTATTATGAGACTTGTCACAAAATATACAAGTCTTCTTCGCTTCTTTAACATCTCCAGTTGACAATAATCCGGCTGCTGTAGGTACGTTCTCTTTAGGGTAGAATTTGTGAATTGATCTCTTATTGACACTAGTTTTAGCTTCACAGCGTCCTAAACCAAAACCAGTCAGAGCAAGTGTAATTCTTTCTTCCCCTTCTACTTCTGTTCTCAGAAACTCCATCAAGTTGCTGAGTCTTTCTTTAACATCCTTCATCTCCCCCCTACTAGCACTTCTATGCCATGCTTTCAAAAACTCTTCAGGGAAGCATGACTCTATTAAAGGGAACAGCATAGCAGAACATTTATCTGTCGTGACACCTGGTGTTTCAAGAGCTCTCAAATATGATTCAAGTTTATCATACAGTGAAGCCAAAACTATTGATTCCTTTGATTGATGGGTAGACAAAATTAGCTTCAAAACTTCTCTGACATACACCTCAAGTAACAAGTCGTCCCTTCCGAACCTCGATTTCAGACTAGTCACTGCTTTGGAGTAGTTTTCAGCTGTAGGAGGAAAACTATCCACAACTTCTCTTACTCTTGATCCCTGTGTAGTAGATTGAATTAGGTATTGGAATTTGTCCTCAGGTGCAATATCAAAATCTTGATCAATCTTTTGAAACTGGCTCCAGAAGGGCAACCATTCCCTTACATCACCTCCAAATTTTCTTAATTCCAGTTTGGGCAACTTAAACTTTCTTTCTTGTTGATGATTAGCGCTGGGAACAATTCCATCACAGTTATAATTAACGAGTATCTGTGACGTTCTTACCTTCATATCAAGAAACTTACTGCGATAATCTTCTGCCACCTCCATTTCATAATCAAAATCAACCACGTCGTCATCTAGCATCAAGTCCATTATTTGGGCATCAAATTCTTGCAGTTCCGCGGCTCTTTCTTCAAGCACAGTAAAAGAGACTTGCACAGCAATCATATCCATCTGCGATGCTTCCATTGCATCTTTCAACTTATTTAAAGCTCTCGTAAAATCAGCTCGAAAAGCTCTTCTCTGACGCACTAATCGGTCCATGTTGCTTCGTTTAATGTTATTTTACGTACCGTAAAAGCGTCTTGTTACTGGTCGCCAATATGTTAGTATTACACTCACCGGTGTATCGCAGGTTCTTATCTTATTTCTATAAGGAGAAGATATCAATTCAAAGGGTACAATTTATTAATACTTCTGGATGCCATTTTACCTAGGGCCTACTATGAAAACAATTGACATTCGAAAAAGCAAATATTTCCAAAGAGTACAGACAAAACTTAACACCAGTTATACAACATTCCAATGTATATTGTGTTAAAATTTGGATTCGATCTGATGACGAGTTTTTGAGATAATAATTCTTTAATGTGACGCATGGTTGAAACACGCTTAAAAACTTGCACTTTTTGTATTCCAACTGCGATAAAAAATATTAAAATATAAATTAAAAATTCCAAACCTACATGAACTAACGTAAAACAGAACGATGAAAATGATGATGTCATTGGATTTTATGAAGGTCTATTGGTTACTTCACAAACAACCTTTAAACTCGAGTGCACATAATACTTTGGTCGACAGTAAGTTGGAATGAGTGCATGATGCGTTGAAGGTATTGATCGTTGTAATGAGAAGCGAATGCTTTTTTTGCTCTTTATTGGTTTTAGGACCGTGGCATGTTATACGTTTTGGTCTCTTTGACCGTGGAGGAACATATTTAAATACAGATAACAAATAAGGACTATCAAGGATGTTGTATTATGCAATTAAAATGTAAATAAGAGACTTTTAACCTGCCTTCTTGTATCTTACGTCTTATGAAACTTGTGCATAAGAAGTTGTACTCGCCATATTTGAATATTCCAAGTATCCAAGAAATTTAATTTGTCGTATTTTAATTTTCTCGCAAGCAGTCGCAGAGTTTGGATCACAAACTATTGGGCCATATTCAAGTCTATTTCTTACGAATGCATTATACTTTTTAATAGTGGTCAGATGATTTTGGAATAATATGCTTGATATGGTGAGAAAGGTATAAACATGCATCAAAATATGTATTACCGTAGATACTTTATAGAACTGACCTTTGATCTTGTTACACGATCACCTTCAATATACTGCGCATCCTTAATTTGATATCGCACTAGACTATAGATTGGTCAAATGGCCTACATGTTGTTGTTGATTAATTTGAGTGGCTTGCCATCGCAGTCATTTAGCCCCGTATAGTTGGGTGTGTATATATGGGTTGAGGAAGTGTATGATAACCTGTGTTATTGTTGTGTCGGTAGTATTGTGTGTATTTGTAATGCAGGTGAGGGTTTGGAAGGAGCTGGCCGCGGCCTCACGTTAGGAACTTTCTCGGGATTTGCCTAGAGTTGAAGTGGGAAATCACGGAAAACCACTTCCAGGATATCTGAGGTGGGAATCGAAACCACCTCTTCTCCGTTTTGCTATACGCGTGTATCCCGTTCCAGCCCTCAGGTCAGAATTCAATTTCTTGGCAGAGGCGGGAATTGAGCCTGGACCACCGGGGCGACAGCCAAGAATGCTAGCCACTACACCAGGGGGTGGACGGGTCAGATACAATTATAAGCTACTCTATACTAGAGTTTGTTTAAGAGAAAAGACAAAGACGGTTTGCCTCTAAACTGGATGTAACAAGACGTAGCTGATTAGAAGCCTTTGTTTGGGCTGACTCGGCAAAACAAGACCTTTAGATACAGCAGAGAAATAGTGCCTGACTGTCAAGTGAGACACCTGCTATATTTATGAAATGCAATTCTGTCTGAAATCATTTTCAGTAGGCCTATATGGAATTATAAAGATACAAAGATGAAATTGAAAAACCACAGCCTGCTTCCAGTCGACCGACCGGGTCAGCGAATGGATTGTATAAAGCCCCCATCTAGCTGCGAGAATATGAACTGAACCGGCTGCCGAAGCCTGTCACACTGCCCTGGGGCAATGATTAAATGAATAAAATATGAAATGAAATGACAGTGGGGAGTGTTGCTGGAATGACATTTGTGACAGGGAAAACCGAAGTACCCGGAGAAAACCCTGTCTGCCTCCGCTTTGTCCAGCACGAATCTCACCTGGAGTAACCGGGATTTGAACCAAGGACCCAGCGGTGAGAGGCCGGCGTGATGCCGCTTAAGCCACGGATGCTCACTATAGAGATACAACGATATTTGTGCTTAAAGAATTAAAGAACCCAGCATAATGCTAGGGAGTAATTTTCAATCTAAGGAAGGATGTTGAGTCTGTGAAAAACTCATGACAACAAGGCTCAGCCAATCAAGTGATTGGCTGGAAAATTGTCACATTGGTCTTGGCGCATGTATTTCATGCGTTCTGTTCAATCGTTGACTCTCAGTTTCATAGTGGGATTCTGCCCCGTATCGGAGAATACTTTAGTGCAGAGCAGTTAAATCATTGCAAGGTGTATATAGCGATATTGCTCTCTCATTTAGGGTCTTGAGACCACATGAGTATCATTTACTGCTTGCGTGAAACCATATTGATAACCTATGTTATTGCCATGTTTCTACTGGTATGCATACTTACTGATTGGGGCAATGATTACATCAAAGATAAAAATACTCCATCATAGCATTTGCCAGCTGTTCATTAAATTCCACTAAAATCGGTTTTATAGGTTACGTTTCCAGGAAATATTTCTTAGAAACAAGCACAGGTGACTGAGTTTTTGAACATTATGATACAGATTTTAAAACTTGAATATTTAAGTCTAAGACCATGTCCATGGTATTATCCTTCGTTCTGATTGGAACATAATGTTACCAGGTAGAAGTATTTATTATTTATAAACAAGCACATGCGCCATATATGACTAATGTGTAAATAGTACATTATGCAACGAACCTATAATGGCAATAATTAAGACACGAGTATGTTTATAAAACGAGCGTGTGCGAGTTTTATAATTTCCATACGAGTGTCTTAATTACCATTATAGGCGGGTTGCATACGACTGTTTATGTTCGACAATAATTATTATAACTATTTTATGTTCGAACATAAATATTCATAAATATCTGTCGAGATTTCGCCAGTTTTATGTGCTGAACAGAGCGCACAAGACGCAGAGAATGCTTTGTATTTGACCATGGCCTCCTCGATTACCCTACTAGGACACTAGGCCACGCAGTGAATTTTAAATTAGAAGGTCGTGGAAACCAGCGCTAGTGCGATGGTATCCTTATTTAATTGGTCAAACAACTGTTTCTTGAGCTCTGATCGGTGGGAGAAACTTTTTCATAATGAAAAATAGTGTTATAATGAGCCTCATTATAGTACAGTTTTCTGACATATAATAGTAAGGGTCGAACATAAACGAATAATAACGTTTTATTTTACTCTCTTGGCTTTAGATACGGAATTTTGCTATGAAATAAAGTTTAACGTGCCAGTAAACTTACTGACACGAGACTCCCGCATTTCAGCAGGCTCAAACGTCAACTGACTTCACCGGGATTCAATTCCACAACCTGCGCCAAACATCCGGCCGATGGACAATACACTTGAGAATTATATATTAGAAAGCATTACACATCGTTCTAGTTTGTTGAATATCAAGTTCACTGCAACCACTACGCATTGCTCGGAGAGGCAGATAGTGTATACAGAAATTAATGCACGTGCAATCCATCACTTGACCTCGCGGTTTCACCCCTTAAAACAACAATAACTAACTAACTAATCTATCTTGAGTAGCGGCTGTCACCCCGGAGGTCAGTGTTTGATTCCCGGCTCTGCCAAGAAATTTAGTTTTGGTCTGAGGGCTGGAACGGGGCAAAACTGAGAAGAGGTGGGTTCGACTCCCACCTCAGCCATCCTGGAAGTGGTTGTCCTGTGGTTTCCCATCTACTCCGGGTAAATGCCGGGATGGTTCCTAACGTAAGGCCACGGTCGCCTCCTTCCTAATCCTCACCTGAATTACAAATACACATACTACTACAGACCCCGAAATAGCACAGGTTATCAGACAAAATTCCACACTCATCCAAGTACACGGGGATAAATGACAACGATGACCTAGCCCCTTAAATGAAACAACAAAAACTTACTAATCTATCATTTACAGATGACGTTATTGTTGTACTTCAATTAGGGACGTGGGTAATCTTTGGTTATCAGCCCGTGTACTTGTGTGGGTAGTAGGCCTACCTGTCTAATAACTGTGGTATTGTGTTGTGTGTAATAGTGTTTGAACTGTAACTATAGGGGTCCTGTGCCGTGGTTATATGCTGTGGGTCTAGGAATGAAGCCCATTTTGGTATTTGTGTGAGACTATGAAAATATCTGTGGGAAAATTACACTTAATATGACCACTCTAGGTAACACAAGTGCTGGCCCCGTGGTGTTGGGGTAGTGCGCTTGCCTCTCACCCGGAGCCCCGGGTTCGATTCCCGGCTCTGTCAGGGATTGCAGAAACTGACGCGAGGGCTGGAACGGGGTGCACTCAGCCTCGTGAGGACAATTGAGTAGCTGTCTGACAGCGAGGCAGCGCCCTGGTCACGAAAACCGAGATTAACGGCAGAGGGACCCGATGCGCTTACCACGCGTCACCCCAATATCTGCAGGCCAAATGGCTGGGCAGCGGTCGCTTGGTAGGCCTATGTCCTTCATGGGCTGTAGTGCCAGGGGTTATATAGGTAACACAAGTTGAACTTCGGATCTCCTATCAGTGGACAGTTGAGCTTCTCAGTCGACCGTACTAGCCATTTTCAACCACCCACTTGTTAGTTATTTCTTGCCAGGCGCACTACGAGTATTAAACGGATCATTCCTGATGTAAAAATACCAGTTCCGCAATAATTTACTTCTTTGAACACTGTGTGCAATATGTTATTGTTGTTACTTTACGCACTGGTCTTAGGAAAGCTTTGATCTTCATCCTCGTGTACTTTGGTGTGTGTTGAATTTGTCTGATGACTTGTGTTCCTGTGGTGACAGTAGTAGTGTGTGCAGTTGTAAATATCAGCGACGGAGATGGGAGTAGGTGCCCCTGGTCTTGAAATAAGATATTATCCCGGTGTTTGCTTGGATGGAGTGTGACTACGTCACGGAATTAATTAATTAATTAATTATTTAATTTATTTATTTACTTGTTTATTTAGTTTTTTCTTTCTTTCATTCTTTCTTTCTTTCTTTCTTTCTTTCTTTCTATCTTTCTTTCTTTCATTCATTCTTTATTGGTGGTGAAGTTAGGGCTCATGGCCTTGTCTCACACTTAACAACGTGATAGGGTAATAAAAGGTGCAATTACATGACATACAATAAATGGAATTTTATGCTGATGACGGTCCCAATAATAATAATAATAATAATAATAATTAAAACACAAGCGGCTTCGGTGGCGTAGTCGGTAGCATGCTGAGCTTATATGCCCAAGATCGCGGGTTCAAACCCGGACGAAGTCGTCGGATTTTTAACAGCGTTGAAATCCTTCAGTATGCCTTCCTTCGGAGGGGAAGAATAGCCGGCGGTCCCATGTCATAGATTTATGACATGTAAAAGAACCTTCCACTAATTAAACTTGTGTGGAGCTAAATTTGCAGGTTAGACTTCGTTTAAACGCTCTATCAAATTTCCAACGTTCTCCACTAGGTGTCAGTGATATCTGGTAGCGAAAGTTGGAACTACTTGAAATTGAACGGTAGTTGTAGTTCACCCCATGGGTGTCCGCATTGAAGCAGCTACAGCTTCCGGCGAGTCAAACATTTTATCGGACACTCCCGGCACTAAAAGCCATACGCTAAATAATAATAATAATAATAATAATAAACAAATAAATAATTAAAACACATATATACTGTATATATATATTTGAAGACTTTCATGATCTATTAAACACAACAAACGATTACAAGTCGTTAAGAGTGCGTATGGTTTTAGTTGTTTATTATATAACAATATTATAGGCTATTACCCATGCACTCATACGTAGCGAATGCTCTTACCTTCTCGTAACTCACAGGTGAACTTTCCCAAAGGCTATAAAATTGACGGAACAAGAGCGGAACTGGCGTATGACTGCTAAATCAATACATGACAAATGAAATATGACAATCCTCAACGCCACCGCGCTTAGTAGGCCTACGGTTGATTGCTAAAGTACTTGCCGAGTTTTCTCTAGGAACGTTTGCCTCATGCTACATGAGCCAAATGCGTCCTTTAATTTTCACTGGTTCCTATATTGAAATAAAAAGGTAATTTGGGTGTCGAGTCACAGTGGAACTTGTTGCATCTCTGGGGGCAGGATCGGTTGGGTGGCACCTCCTCCACCCGGAGTGGACGGCCGTCACGATGCCGCACATGCGCAGTAGTATCAGCGCTTTCTCGTGGAACTCGGTCCCCCCCTGTGTTTGTAGTTCGGCTCCGGCTGTCGCCCCGGTCCGTGTAGCGAGGTGAGGCGCCGCGATGGCAGCAGACACCACGTGAGCGCCGAGCGAGGAACACGACACACGAGGATGGCCATGCTGACCTGGCTGTTTCTCTTGCTTGCTGTGTGGCTTGCAGCCGCCCTAAATACGACATGTCCTCACCTGTGCGTGTGTCGGAATGGTGAGGATGTGCTATTAAAACGACGTGCCAAAGCTGTGACCTGTTCTGGAGTAGCACAAGCTGAGTCTTTAGCTGTTTCACAACTCAGTAATACAGTGGAAGTTCTTCGCTTTTCCAACACGACTGTCCGTCGGGTGGACTTCTTCATCCTTCGACGACTACCAGGCCTTCTTGTACTTGACCTTAAAGCGAACGGTATAAATGAAATTGCAGGATCAGGCAAGACGTTGCCCAAATTAAGATATTTGGATCTCAGCGGGAATAATCTGCATATTCTTCAGTCTTACGCTTTTCGGGACTTTTCAGAACTGACCTACCTCAACATATCCAGTAACGGTTTACACACAATATCTCCATCAGCATTTCTGCTTCCTGGACTAAAAGTGCTTGACTTAAGTCACAATAAAATATCAATACTGAAAGCGCACTATTTTGCAGACAATCCTAAACTGGAAGAAGTTTACCTTGGCAACAATGGACTTTCCCGTGTACCCAATTACGTATTTTCTCATAACCTACTCATTTTGGACTTATCTGGTAACCATATTATGCGACTTGAAGACAGTGCTTTTGAAGCAATTAATATATCGGTTGAACTGAACTTGGGACATAATGCACTGCGTCGCGTGCCTAATACTGCTCTGAAGCGTCTTGGACATATGCAACATCTAATTCTGGACAGCAATCCTTTCCATGTGCTCACCGCAGGCTCTGTTGTGGGTTTGGCTGTGACATCACTTAGCATCTCATACCACAAAAGTCTCCATCTGGTTCATCGTGAAGCATTCCTCAACCTCTTGGACCTTGAACAGCTGCAGATCCGTGGCAATCCTACCCTAACCTACCTACATCCACAAAGTTTAGTAAATGTACCTAATCTTCGAGTACTTGACCTGTCCAACAACGCTTTGTTTACCCTTGAGCGAGAAATACTTCAGGCAGTCCCCAAAATCTCTGAGCTGCACGTCACTAACAACAGTTTTGCTTGCCACTGCAGTTTGTTATGGCTGAAGAATCGCACCAAAGAAGAAGTCCTGTGTACCGAGAGGGAGAGTTCTAACTACACTGCTCTGCTTCATCTTCCTGAATCTACTAATAGCTGTGAGCCTTACATTATTCCTCTGTTCCCAACTTCTTACCATGACAATATTGGCAACAATGTTTCCTTCCACTGTCGAGCTCTTGGTTCTGATGACATCAAAGTGAATTGGTATTCCAAAGACAGTGAACGACTTTATAATGGTCAGTGTAGCGGCAGATTTTGTGTGGCTGATCACACTCTGACAATCCACTATCTACATCATGAGGATTCAGGTTCATACACGTGTGTCGCTAGAAACCCAGTTGGTGTTGACACACGGATAGTCACTTTGGAGGTTCGTGATATCAATGTAAAACTCTTTCCACTCACTGTGACTTCAACATTTGTGACATTATCTTGGAATATGTCAAGCTCCATTTCTAATAATTACATGCTAAAGTATGAAGAAAAAGGCAATGACGACAAATCTGAAGGGGCAAAAAAATCAACTCCGCAGTCTGTAACTTTCTCAGTGGGACTTAAAATGCATTCCTATACCGTGCATGGACTGAAACCGGGAGCTACCTACATGTTTTCTCTTTGCATGCAGCGTGAAGAGTATGTTATTGTTATCTCAACGACATCCGTGACGACGCGCGAAGAAGATTTCCTACTCACCCTTGGGATTGAAAGGAGTTATCTAAGTGCTATCCTCGTGAGCGTTGTGATTGGAATTCTAGTGGCATTGTGTCTTGGCTTCTGTGGGTTAAGGTGCTGGCGACAACGACTCAGACTTCAACAGCAAGAACAAATGCGCAAGAGTGATTCTGGCTTCTCCGGGAGGTCCATCCTGCAGTCTTCGTCGACACATTCCGACATGGCCTTCATCACATACATCAACCTGACGGACGATGCCTTGTTCTCGGATCACAACACGGAGAGTAACCTCATGGGTTACGCGTGACGGCATAGCCCATGCATCAGTTAAAGCGGCCTAGTTATAAAATGCCTAAGATGTCATCATATTGTTTGTTGGACAAGTGTTACTCATAATTTCCCGTGTGCCAGTGCTCTATAATTGTGTTCTGGTGAACATTTTACTCAGTGTTAATTGGCTCCTTATTGTTCAGTGGAATCCAGTAATATTCGTTGTTGTAAATGCTTTCCCTAGGTTCCTGCCGTGTGCTTCAATAAGTTGGTAGATGCAGTAGATAAGGTAGCTGGTACATCTAAAATACTAAATAATCATTCAGGCCTACAATTGGTGGATCACTTATCATTGGGCGGTAGCATTAATCGGTCTTCAGGAACGCGGTGCTATCGAAACCATATGACTGAATAGTATTTTCACCTAAATATTAGATTGAAATTATATTTACGTCATATACATTGGAGGTGTTGGTGCTTTTTGATAAATTTGTAAGGTATGACAAGGAATCCCATAAAATATGCTCGTAAATTTATATGATTGACTTTATAAGAAGATCTTTTATTAGAAACTAAACAAGGGAGAATGAAAAGAGTCTAAAGAGTTTGTAAATTTTTAACATTATTTAGAAAAAAAAAGGTTCGTAGACTTTCTGTAATTATACAAAATTGTAGCACAAAATCTTCAAAATTCGATCTTGAAAAGTTGAATCATATCCTTTATTATACTGTAAGTATAAGTAGGGTAATATTAATTAAATCTTTTTAACATATCTTTGGTACAGTGCAATCCGGAAATAGGGTTGCAGAGTCCGGCGTATCACTGTAAAATATTACTGAGAGACTATTTTCAAATCTTAAACTACAAAGACCAAACTATTCAAACACAATATCAGTAATTTTTAATTTTAGCATGTTTACATACACTGGCAGTTTGTATCAGAGGCGTATTTTTGAAGTTCTGAGACCTGATGACTATTATGATAAGAGTAGATCTTACCCAATAATCCACCTCGAGAACATCTTTATGAGGTAGTAGTACATTTAACTTATCCATATCGACCCATTTTATATATGTATATGTCTACAGAAAACCGTGACTGAAACTGGCCATATTAATGCCATATGTATTTTGTACGTTATTATATACATGCAGAAAGGTGTCTTACTATAATTGCCGTAGTTCCCTTCCCACTAGGAGCTGGATAGTTGTTGTAGAGCCCCATATGTGTTTCAATATATTGTCTTATTTCCAGCAGCTATATTTGTAAAAGAAACAAGATCTATAGAATAGTGTATACATATTGAATGTAGTTCAGATGTTGCTTGTTCCTAAAGTAACCCAATAAATTTAATTTCAATAACCATTAACATCTGCAGTTTTTGCTACTTGCTTTTATTGTTTTAAAACTGATCAGAATATTCTGTTTCATCTTCAAGAGCTCCTCACTTGTTCACAAGTAATAATAAAGAGTCAGGCCGTGTTTTAATGAACACAATACAGATAATTTATGACTAAATGTCTAGTCATGAAGAGTAAATTATTAGATTGGGGGTACTGAGTGCTGTCTTTAATGCTGCCATGAATCCTGATTTTACTCCGTAATATTTCTCTTAGCGAAAATCAGTGCAGTTTGCTGTATTAACTCGTTAACTCCTCTGTAAACTGAGGACCATTATACAGTATTTTCTAGCAGCTTATTTCTTTTTGCCACTTTGGAGCTCTCTTTTGATGTATGTTAATTGTTTCTAATAACTGTTCTTTGTGGTGTTAGTTACTAGAGGTAAGACCTTCAAATCGTATTTCAATAATACGGCATTGGCTGCAATGATTGTGCTTGATGAGTGAGTATGGAGGGAAATGAAATTATAAATTGCATATATTGTTCCTAGAAATACACATGAAACACTGTATATGCGTTTGTGCTTATGCTAGATTCTATCCAGGGAAGAATTCAGGTACGAAAATAAAATATTTGTCACAATGTTTTACCGGCAAGGATACATGGCTGATTTCGATGTAATATAATAGTAACCAATATTGTCGCTTATGATAGCCTACTCTGGATTCCCAGGAGAGATACACAGTATATAGGTCTAATTTATGTACGTTATATGATACAAAAGTGGCATTTTGAAATAACGCTTAATCCTGCGAATCGTTCATCATAGGTTTGTTTATCTGGTTTCAACGTATACAGTACGTGAATTTAATTACAAAGACCTGTACAGATGGATAATTATTTCTGAAGTTTCATTGTGGGATTCTGGCCCATGCAAACTTTAGTGTGAAGCTGCTACAAGAAATTTGTATTGGACTAAATTTGGTTGAAAGAAATCAGAGGTTATTAATTTGAGTTTAACAATTATTCGAATCGATTATGTCCCGTAGAATGGAATGATATTAATGATGTGTCGTCAAAACTATCGCTACCACTAACCACTTGTGCATAAGCCGCTTAAGAAATGAATGGACGCGCTTAAAGGTAAATGGTGGGTTTTCTAGCTCGATCATGGCATATTCTGTGCTTGATTGGTTAACCATCTGTTATGAAAAGTTGTGGTATCATACTTGTCTGACGTACGCGAAACATATAGGCCTACTCATGTTATACATTTTGTAAGTACCTATGCTTGCGCCTTAAATTATGTGTTGTAAGTCGACAGCTGTTACTAATTGCATTTTTAAGTTAAGAATAGACAGGATCACTCCTAGCAACAGGATAAACACGGACACAATCAGAATTAGCGTACTACCATTAGTACTAATATTACATTTGGTGAAATTAGATGTGATCAGTAAATGATGATGCTTCCATTTTCAGTTATATTGTGGCGGGAATTTGTCTTAATTAATTCATATTAATTGTAATAATGATAAAAAGAAGGTTAATAAAATGAGAAAGAAGAGGGGTACCAGGGTAGGTTATGAGAATATTTATGACAAAGATATCAGGCGTGAGAGGCATTGTCTCTTATATCGTCAAGGGGCGGAACGTTAAAGTGGAACAACGGTTAATTTATAGGCGGTCTATACACATGCGAAATTGGACACAAAATAACGTGTCACGTGATAATAAAACAACAACGGCAAACTCTACAGTAAAACATAAAGAATTGAAATTCAGTCAGGAAATGCATGTGATACGAGTGGGGAGGGCCCTAGAATGCCCTAGTGCTCGAATTATTCATATAAACAGTGCTTTATTTTAAAATATGTTTCACACCGCCCTCTCATGTCCTTATTTTGGTAGAAACCACTAAAATCTTAATCTGTAAACATCTAAGTATCTACTCATCTTTATGAACCTTTATAAGTGTTTACTCTCAGTCGTAGCTACGCTAGCTAGGCCATGAAGCAAGGCTGTATGCGGAATCTGTACACGTGGGCAGTTTTTGAAATGTTTTTCGAGTTTTCCAATTTTCAATTCTAGGAAAATGCTAGGCCAGTGACTTGTGACAAGCCACGGCCACTTCCTTCCACATCCTTGACCAGTTTCATTCATCCACATCTCTCATTAACTCCTCTCATGAGTTTAGCGTCAGGAAGGGCATCCGGCCAGAAAAAACACTCGCCACATAGACTTTCATCGCATCTCATCCCCAGCCCCATTGAAAACGGCATTAATAACGGGTAGACATAGCCTACATTTGGAGCTAAGTGATTATAGTAATTGACATTCTGAGTGCAGTTCTCAGCTTTCTTCTTCGAAACATGCTATTTGAAGTACCATGTTGTTATTATAGGGGTTAGGGATACGTGGTCATCAGCCTTGTGTTCTTCATTTGTGTGTAACTCGCATATGTTAACTTGTGCTGTTATACAGTCAGTATGCGTCTGGGTGTGTGTATCTGTAATTAATTGGGACAGGTGCCCCAGGATCTGAAAACAGGAACCATCCCATTACTTTTATGAAGTGAGTATAAAGCCTCTAATTTCAGGGTGGCAACTGTTCCCTGGGATCGATCCTAGGTCCATGGTGATATTTTTGAGCGGTGGTTGTTAATTGCGTAGCCTGAGGCAAAGTAGGGATTCCGATCTATTCCAACTTTTTCCTTATCTTGCCGAGATCAATTTGCATTTACCGTTCATTAGCGTTGCCTTATGCAGACAAAGGAAATTTTGTGTTGAAGAAAATACTGAGGTTTCCAATCTGTCTTGTTCTGGCAATTCTGAGTCAGATCATTTACCACGTTTATCATCATGCTATAGGGAGTATACATGTCCTGTTACATACCATCTTAAAGATATCAATTATTATTATTATTATTATTATTATTATTATTATTATTATTATCACTATTATCGACTGAGATGGATGTGGACAATAAGGCACAAATCAGTGGCCCACACTATCTACAGACTCGATAGACGAGTGGGTTAGAACATCACCATCAGCCATTCTTCAATTTTTTTCCCCCGTGGTTTCCCATTTTCAACTCCAGGCAAATGCGGTCATGGCAGCTACTGGTAGGCCTTGGCCGATTTCTTCCAACTCTTTGCCCATATCAGTCAATAACTCCTCTGATGAGGTTGGTGTCAGGAAGGGCATTCAGCCGTCGAAACTATCCGCCACATAGGATATACATTCATCTCACCTCATCGCCAACCCCCTATAGACGGGAATAATGACCGGTAAGCATACATTACATTATTATTATTATTACTATTATTATTATTATTATTATTAGGCCCAACCACGGAGCACGGTAGAAATTATTTAGCACAAAGTTTCCCCTTTTCATCCCAATATCTCCTAATCCGTTCACTGAGCTATGTATTGCGTTCTTCTGTTCACCCTGTTTTCTTCCGTGAAGGGTTCTTTGCAAGTTTGTGTCCACTTATTAAGGTTTTAAATTTTCTTTTATTGTGAATGATTTCTTCGTTAATACCATATTATTGTTGGTCTTGTGTTATTTATAACAGTCCCGCGGCGTAGTCATACCCGTTAAATCGTGCACCATTGCCGTGCGGGCAGGTGCAGCAAGTCTGGAGATCGTAGGCTTGAATCCCGGAGTTAACAGTGGCTATCCTGAGTGTGGACTTTTCCACACTCCACCAGGCAAATGCTAGGATAGTGCCTTACTTCATGTCCCTAATACAGTTACATACACTACTGCAGTCATCACATAAATACAGGTTATCACACAACAATAACAACAACAACAACGTTTAGGCAAAGGTTTAACGTTCTTTTGGGGAGCTTATTGTCATCCATTATGTATTGTATGACCTTAAAATGTCAGTATATTTTTTTCTGATGGAATCTATGATTTCTTAAAAAAATACTTTGATAGATTTTATGTCGCTTCTTTTTCATCCAAACCCCATAATAAGATCGTGGTCCTAAGCTTTTTTCTGAGAATTTTTCTCTCTTGTTTCTTAATTGTTTTTGGTTTTTGATCTGCCTTCAATTATCGAAGTTTCAGAAGCCTAAAGTGCTTCTGATTGGACAACAGTATTGTAGCGCCGTAGTTTTGCGTTTAGTGATAAGGATTTTTATATTATGATTATTTTTAATTTTATTATTATTATTGTTATTATTATTGTTATTATTATTATTGGCCGGAGTCGTAAGACGGACGAAAATGCCCTCGGCTGCTGATCCCAAGGTTACAGGATTGAATCTGGGCATAGTCGATCAGCATTCGAGGGTGCTTTGATGCGGTTAATCTTAAAGTTTCAAATTTAGCACTGTTAATGATAATAATGCTAGAGATTTTACGTCCCATTTAACTACTGCAGCTTTATAAACACTGGTAGAGAGGGGAGGGGGGAGAGCATTGTGCTCTGAAGGGTATCTTTAACGTGGTAGTAAATCTGCTGACATGACTCTCTTGCAATTAAGCTCCCTCAAATACCACAACACCATGGCATAGCCATGGGGGTTAAATTCCTCACCGCGAACACGATTGGGAACTGCAGCAATTCTAGAGATCGGAGGTTCAAATCCTGGCTATCCTGGGTGTGATTATTTCCCCAGGTTTTACCACACTTCCTCCAAGCAAATATCGGAATAGTACCTCACCCATTCCCGATCCTGACAATTGCACTGACACACTATACTGCAGTCACCACAGGAACCCAGGTTATAAGGAAAATTGAACACACTCCCAAATTCAGGGGGATGATGACCTAAATGTCCCAAGCACGTCAAATGAGTTAGCATTAACAGCAATCATCAAATGCCACAGCAGGTGAGAATTTTACCAATGCGTCAACCCAATTATTAGGAAGTGCTTGAAGTGGACATATTAGAAGGTGGGCCTCTCACTTAAAAGTATTTTTCTCGCACTTGTTTTTTTGAAATCTTGTTCATTTAGCCTGGTGAACTTGGGTATGTGTATACAGAATTTTTGTCTGATACCCTGTGTTATTGTGGTGTCTGTAATAGTGGATGAATTATGGCGAGGAATGGTAAGGAGGTGGCCGTGGCCTTAAGTTAGGAGCCTTCCCGCCATTTTCCTGGAGTAGACTTGGAAAACCACGAAAAAAAAAACAGGATGACTGAGGGGGGAATCGAACCCACCTATTCTCAGTTTTGCCTCGCGAGGCTGAGTTTACCACGTTCCTGTCCTCAGACCAGAATAACACTTTTAGGCAGAGCCGGGAATCGAACCCGGACCTCATGGGTGACTGCCAAGAAAATCTCACTTGTATATCCTGCAATTAGCCTCGGCCTTTTCTACTCCAGCGATGTGGCCTCCCTCCGAATAATACAGAGTGATAAATGTAATATAATGGTTGCTTGATCTTATGAGAAATTTTCGCTCTTTTTGCCATAAACTTTATGGTCCACCACATGGTGTAGCAGCTAGAGTTCATGGCTGTCGCCCTGGAGGTCTGGGTTGGATTGCTGGCTCTGCAAAGTAATTTTTATTCTGGTTCGAGGGCTGGAACGCGGTACACTCAGCCTCGAGAAGCAAAACTGAGAAGATGTGGGTTCGATTTTGGAAGTGGTTTTCCGTGGCTTCTCACTTTTACTCCAGGAAAATGCCGGGATGGTTCCTAACTTAAGGCCACGGCCACCTCCTTCCTAATTCTCACATAAATTGCAAATACACGCACTGATTCAGCCATCACAAGAATACAGGTTATCAGACCAAAACTCCACACATGCCCAAGTATAAGGTGCTGAATGACTACGATGTCCAAGCCCCTCAAATGAAACAACAATGCCAACAACGATGTAAAATTAAAAGTCATAAAAAATTTGTACGAAACCTAATTTTTACAATCAATTTATTTTTCCGGGAATCTATATTTTTGCAGATAAAAAACTTAATGTGCGATAGATAAAAGCAATGATAAAACAAATTTACCCTTTTAGATTCCCTGATGATGATAAAAGAAACTCTTTCGTTGGACAGTGAATATCCCATAAGGAGAAAGCTATATTTCTTTTTTTTAAATAGACCCCTACTACTCAAAAGTTTTCGGATGGCAACACAGAAAAGTTAAGTAGAGGAAAAACTTTCTTGATGTGTGTAACGTCTTTCCGCTCAGTTGCTGGATAGTTTTGTGGGAGTGATTTTGAAAATTGGGGACGGAAGTGGATCGGAACGATCGAGCTGGCAGTGGTGGATCGAACGGAAGTATGCACTGCCCGCTCGATCGATAGAACGGAATTGTACAAGCTGGCAGTGGTGGAAAACGGAAGTATGCACTGCCCGCTCGATCTATCGAATGGAAGTGTACTAGCTGGCAGTGGTTGAAAATGGAAGTATGCACTGCCCGCTCGATCGATCGTTCCAGCGAGCAGTGGTAAGATCCAGCTGGCAGTGGTACGAGAAACAATGAGCGCGCGGTGTCCGAAATTGATACCATGACGTACTCTCGGCCATGTAGAATGTATATGACATACTGAACGGAAAACGCTCATGCGAACTCTGGTGTCAAGTGATTGAAACAAATGACATGATACATGTTCGAAGTCTTCGTATCAGTATTTAAATGGTAAAATGCCTTATTATCAAACATTGTAAGTAGTCGGCATTGCCGGTATTATGTTTCTGCCCAATGGCTATTTAAATAATAACCCACATAACAGTAATGCAGTCATCGATATAATATAATCGTTGTGGTTATACGAGAATTGAGCAAGCCTTCATGAACTATTACTGAATACATTCTCTTTACTCACAAGAGGGCCTATTCATAAGGCATTTTAAACTCAATTTCACGCAGGAACATTATCGAAACAAGCAAAATATCAATGAAACTTAATTCCGTAATGCAGTATTAGTGGAACGTGGAAATAAGTCACCATCTTGTGCACAAAATTTGCGTAGTCGAAATAGCCGTGGGGTTAGTGCTTATGACTGTGAATCTAAAGATCTAGGGTTCGAATCCCGGAAGGGGTAGATATTGTTGCTACCAGATTATCATTTTAAACGATATTTATCATATCAATATGACTCATTTTAACCATATGAAATTACGTGTTGGTCTGTGAAGGAAGAGGCCCTGTTTATAAGGAATTTAAGGTTATGAGCGGTGTCGCGTCTATTAATCTAGTTGATCCATATCGTATTCTTTATTTAGGCTAGTGCTGGTGGAAGCTACAAATCATCTAATAAAATGAGTTCCGTATTATAAACTACAATATCTGTAAAACACTCCCTTTTACAATAGATTAATATTTGTGCCAATAATAGTATAAAATACCGGTGTATCAACAATTTCACGTGAGGTTTCTTCTATGTCAGATGTTACACATCATATGCGACTACTGTAAGGCTCGTATTTTTTGTCATTAATGACTGTACATTGGTGACTAAAAGGGAAGAAATGTCTGAAATACAGTAGTTTTTAAAACAAATCAGAGTTCGGTATCAGATAGTATTCGCAAGTTATAGCACTTCGAGTACAGCTTCCGCCTAAATATATGTCATGTATTTGAACTATTGCTTTCTCAATAGTGTTGTAATCGTGAAAAAAGAATATAGTGTGTGAATTTTAAACGCGCTCTGAACTTTCACTTATTATACCTACATAAATACTGTATTTAATTGTCGTTCGAGTATTGTAACGTCATGTCTTTGCACAACATTGTTTATGGAGTAGATCTGCTAACAGCGCGCTATATTTGACGTGTACTGCCTTTCAAGGTAGAGATGCAGTATATAATATTCAATGCACTAGCCAGATATGTGCTTCTGCAATGTCAACCTATTCTATTCGTTTCCCTAGTACAGTGATAGTCTGTTTTCGTTGTTCATTTAGGGGCTTTGTGACGTGGTGATTTAGCCCTGTCTACTTGGGTGTGTGTGTGGATAGAATGTGTCTGATAACCTGTGTTATTGTGGTGGATGTCGTTGTGTGTGTATTTGCAATGCAGGTGAGGAATGGGATGGAGGCAGCCGCGGCCTTAAGTTAGGAACCATCACGGCATTTGCCTGGAGTAGAAGAGGGAAACCACGGGAAACCACTTCAAGGGATGGCTGAGATGAGAATCGAATCCACATCAGTTTTTCGCCTCACGAGGCTGAGTGCACCCTGTTCCAGCGCGAAGACCAGAATAAAATGTCTGGCAGAGCTGGTAATCAAACCCTGACCTCCGGGGCGATAGCCAAAAATGTTAGCCACTACAGCAGGAAGTGGACGATATTCTATCTGTGCCACCTGGGGATATCTCATGGGTTACCTTTAAGTGAACGACATGGGAACTAGCTACTGTAAAACGATATGATTTACGGTACGTTGTAGGAGACATTGTCGCTCTCTCTAGGTCGCCTTTATGCGCTCTTATCTGGTTCGAGTGTTTGCATAGGCCTACTTTATAATAATTACTCTAACTATTATTATTATTATTTATGCCTTTACCGACAGCGGTAGCTACGCTCGATAACTCGCAGAGCGCTAGGCCATGGGGTCAAGCTCTCTGTGGAGTCGGAAGACGTGGGTTCGGCCCCCACCATTGGCCAAGTTTGAAATGGCGTTCCGTGCTTTCCCCTGTTTTCAACTCCAGGCAAATGCAATTGTGTACAGAGGCTATAAACATAAGTTCACCTAAGGGACTTTTATTAACCTGGTGAGCACAAATCCAACATGGCGGCGACGCAAAATTTAAATATTTAAATGGATGTTTCTCGCGATTTAAGCATCCGAGCGCAGTGAAACTTGGTACGGTAAATGCATACACGAATTTTAACCCACCGATATCTTATTTATTTCAATTGTTTTCATAAACACATGATGGCGGCTGTGCGAAATTTTAAAATCTTGTTTTTATTTCTTGTGTCGTAATCATGCGATTGAAGTTTGAATAAAACACATACAATAGTACATAACACTAAGGCCTTTGTATAAAAATCTAACATGGTGACCATCCGAAATATTTAGACGGTTCTCAAAATCAACGAATCTATCAAACTGAAGCTTTGTATGTTGATAGAGGTAATTAATATAAGTAGGATATATGAAAATAAGCTATTTAGTTCTTCACGGAACTACTTGTTACTGTAGTCCTTTACTCACACATTCATAAACAATTGCTCAAGTTGGCCTAGGAATTATGAAGGAAATCTTTAAATGCACGTTTGAAAGCAGTTAGGGTGGCACAATTTTGACGCCATGTGGACAGTTATTCCATATTCTAATGTCCAACACGAGAAAAGTTATTGAAAGTAGATGGATAATATAGAGGAATTGCAATAGTAGATCCACATCGCATATGATGATCAGGAAAGGAATGAATTATCGTTTATCCTAGTTCAGTATTGATTATTTTTGTTATTGTTGTTGCTGCTGCTGTTTCATTTAGAGATTGCGATATTAGGGTCATCAGCCCCGTATTCTTGTTCATGTATCGAATCTGTCTAATGACCTGTGCTACTGTGGTATCCGTACAAGTGGGTGAATTTGTAATTGTAGGTAGATTTTGAAGGAGGTTGTCGTGGCCTTGCGTTGGGTACCATCCCGGAATTTGTCAGGAGTGGAAATGGGAGAACAAGGGAATCCAATTCTTCACAGTTATCCTCATGAGATGAAATGCGGCCCTTTTCAGCCCAGATTTCAGAGCGGAGTCAGGAATCGACCTCGAGACCTCGGGTCGTTGTTGTTTCATTTAGGATATAGGACACTGTGGTCATTTTACCCCCCGAGTACTCGGGTGCGTGAGTATAGGGAGATAAAGAAAGAAAAATAGAATTTGTCTTATAACATGTGTTATTGCGGTATCTGTAGTAGTGTGTTTATTTGTAATTTAGGTGAGGATTGGGATGAAAATGGCCGTGGCTTACAAATTACAAATAAACACCCTATTACAAGAGAAATACCCCCAGGGGCTCATATCTAGTGGAACGTGGGTTGGCGACCACGGGGCCCCAGCTGAGTCCGGCATTGCTTCCACTTACTTGTGTCGGGCTCCTCTCCGTCCTTTCCTTTCGACCTCACTTGGTCAACTCTTGTTCTCTTCCGACCCCGACGGTATTAGGGTATCCGAGGCGTAGTGAGTCTCTTTCCTTCCCGCCTTAATTGGCCCTTGTCCCAGCTTTTCTGATACCCTCCTTCTGCGAGGGGTCAGCCTTCTTTTTCTTTACCTGTTATCTCCTGCCTTCTATTCAAGGCCCTCAAGGAGGCAGGGTGTATGTAGCCCCACCATTTCTGGTGCACCCTGGATATTGCTAAACCCTCAGGGGCTCACTGCTGGTGAGTTCGGGAGTTGGCGACCCCGAGGGATTCCTGAGCTGGGTCCGGTTTCCCCCTTTTGTCCCTTACCTGTGGGGAGGACCCTCTCCTCTTTCACTTTCCTATCTGCCTTTCATGGCTCTCCTTCCTTCCAAGTCCCTCAATCCGCATTCTTCAAGGGTTGAGGGCATTTCTTTTCCTCCTGTCCTTTATTTGCCTTATTCTCCTTTAGTTTTCCATTTCTTCTTCTAGTATATAAGTTAGTAGTTAGTATTTAGTTATAGTTTGCATTTCATTTTCATCTTCACAATCACACAGACCATTAGGGGCCGATAACCTAGGTGTTAGGCCCCTTAAAACAAAAATTATCATCATCATCATTACAAGAGAAATACAGTATAACATGCCTAAAGCAATGCCAACAATATCACAGGTTTTCACACAAATTATACACACACCGAAGTACACGGGGCTAAATTAGCGCGATATCCAAACCCTTCAAATGAAACAACAACAACGACTGTAGATTAAAACATGGAATCAGCTTTTATATGTTTGTTGTGGTTAAATCGTTTAAGAGGTTTGGGTCATTTTGTGCAACAACCTCGTATACTTGGGTGTGTGTTGATAACCTGTGTTTGTGTAGTGATTGTGGAAGTGTGTGTAAATGTAATTATTGGGGTGGGAGTTGGGATAGTGTAAGGAAAAGGAGGGAAGCTTGTAGTTTAACGTGACCGTTAATCTTGAGATCATGAGCCACGGGACCTCCTTTTTACGTGGAATCCGAACCACAGGACATGGCATTTCACTTCGAAAATGTCACATGCATTGACCGGGAATCGAACCCGGACCGCCTTGGTGAGAGGCATACAGCTAGACCGCTGAGCCACCACGCCCCCTGGGATAGTGTCCCCGGGACTTTGAATAAGTTACGATCCCGGCATTTGAGTTTGAAAAACACCCGAGAAACACACTCAGAAGAGTCGATAACCTCAGATCTAAGCACTTGCTGTAGCTCCCATCGTGGTCATGGTTCTCGATTTAACTCGCACGGCTACGTTGCGGGTTGGTTGTTAATAAGAACAAATGAAAAAATGAAAATCCACAACCTGCTTCCAGTCTCCGACCGGGTCAGGAATGGAATGAATGAAGCCCCCATCTAGCGGCGAGGATATGAACTGTGCCGGCTGCCGAGGCCTGACGCACTCCTCTGGGGCAATGATTAAATGAATGACAGATGAAATGAAATGATAGTGGAGAGTGCTGCTGGAATGAAATGTTGACAGGGAAAACCGGAGTACCCGGAGAAAAACCTGTCTGCCTCCGTTTTGTCCAGCACAGATCTCACATGGAGTGACCGGGATTTGAACCACGGACTCAGCGGTGAGAGGCCGGCGTGCTGCCGCCTAAGCCACGGAGGCTTACTGTTAATAAGAACAAATATAACACCTAAATCAATATATGTTATATAATGTTGAAATTATATAAAAAAATTCCGCCGAGTAAATACTTAAAATTTGTTTTTATTTAAAGAATCAGGTACATGTTTCGGGGCTTGATCATGGGTTGGCACCCTTCATCAGCGTTACAAAAATCACAAATAGCTAGCGTAAAAGTTGTGACCTTGCACATGACATTCCTCTGACATATTAATAAAAATGTTTCTTAAAAGTAACCCAAGAAACATGATTGGTTAGAACTATGCATTAAATATGAGTGAAAAGACAAAACAAAATATAATAAAACACATTAAAAGTCCCTTTGGACAATTAAACATGTCATGGATGAGCACATTCAGTGTAGAAAAAAACATTGCACTTGTATAACCTTGATCGACCTTGGTTCATTGTATAGTCTAAAAAGTCTTGTTATTGTTATGTTCCAAAATGTATTAATGGACGTTTTATGCTGCTGAAATGGTGCTTATTATATTCCTGTTGAATGGCTGATAAAGAGTCAAGAATTCGTCTCTGGTATTGGCTTGGCGTATTGAAGACGGCGTATCAAGTTCAATATGAAAAAAGTTCGAATATTATTTCTGTTCGGTTCAGTACGTATCCATGTAGAAGATTCTGAAGTCAAAATGGGCAAGGTACCTAATCAGGCCCCGAAACATGTACCTGATTCTTTAAATATAAACAAATTTTAAGAATTGACTTGGCGAATTTTTTAAAAATAATTTCAACATTATATCACATATATTGTTTGTCAATACGGAGCCACAACGGATATTAATATTCTCACAAACCTAAAGCGATGCCAAAAATCTTAATTTAGTCCCTGGACTTTTGTTATCATGCATCTCACGATTGTTAAATTGTTACACCTTCAATGATATTTGGAACACGAACCAGTATTCGGGTGTTGAGCTGTGTAAAACTGTGTTTCAATTACGCGTAGAGGTTTGTACTATTTTACACTATAATTACCATCTAGAATTTTGGAATTGAAACTCACAACCTAGAACGTACAACTTAGAAAATGAGCTAGAAGAGTCAATTTAAATGCCTCAATATCATATGTTAGCGGTTCCGTTTGATCTTCGCATTCAGTCTGCGTTTAGTTTACAGTCAAGAGAATGAAGTTGAGCATAAACAATACATTGAAATCTTTCTCAGTTTCCAGTTAATGCTAGAATATCTGTTAAGCTAGGAGCCGGGAACTGGTAGCCAACATTCCATTTGCACGCACATACATATAACGAATCAATACTACTTCAAGTTTGCTAGAAACGATTCAAAAGCTTGACTTTTACCAACTGAAATTTAAAAATCTCATGCATCCTGATGATGAATTACTAAACGCCGCATTAGCTACTTTATATTATAGTAAACCGATCTCCTACTGCCCGTTCAATTTATCATTCGGCGACATCATCTCACGATTGTAATATGAACTTGGTCATTAGATATTCACTCAAATATAATGAGAAATTCGTGGATACAAAACCACATAGGCTAATTATGAATTCTGTAAATTTAGCTCAGAGTTTCGGTCCATTATGTTAGTAATCTCTCTGATCTGTGCAATAAGTCAGTAGCTACCCCGATTCATCTGTTTAAAATTAGCCACAAATCATACGATATTTTATAGAAAACCTGACCCACATTTATACGTGCTACCTACTGCCTCGCTGGTATCGGGGGAGTGTGGGTTCGAATCCCACCTTGGCCGTTCTGATAATGGTTTTCGTGGTTTCCCATTTTACCCACTAGGCAAATGCCGGGACGGTTCCTTTCAATATGTCCACGGCAGATTTCCTTCGAAAATGCCTTTCCTGACCCGTCCTTAAAACAAAATACTTAGTCACTGGCTGCATTAATAGTGTAATTAACGAGAAAACGAATCCAAGCAATTGGTCTTGATAAACAAACACACGTGCATCTGGAGTATTTATGAACTCAAAGATACAGAACTATGCACCTGGATATAACTGTATGTCCAAGTTCATATTCACAGTTCTAAGTTTCGTTCTGATCGGTACAACACGTCACCAGTTGGAGTAATTTAAATTCGCGACATCATTTGTATAATTACAACACCAGGTTATAATATCACAGAACCTGTTTATTGCAGCAGCTTGCTCTGATATACATTCAATAGGTCACATGTTGGAGCAATGTTTTTAGCTTCCTTCCGAATGTTGTAAAAAAATAATAATAATGAAAGTAGACTTACGAGATCTACAGTTTAGTTCTGATCGGTACAACACGTCACCAGTTGGAGTAATTTGAATACGTGACATCATTTGTATAATTACAACACCAGGTTATAATATCACAGTACCTGTTTATTGCAGCAGCTTGCTCTGATATACATTCAATAGGTCACATGTTGGAGCAATGTTTTTAGCTTCCTTCCGAATGTTGTAAAAAAATAATAATAATGAAAGTAGACTTACGAGATCTACAGTTTAGTTCTGATCGGTACAACACGTCACCAGTTGGAGTAATTTGAATACGTGACATCATTTGTATAATTACATCACCAGGTTATAATATCACAGTACCTGTTTATTGCAGCAGCTTGCTCTGATATACATTCAATAGATCACAAGTTGGAGCATTTTTTAAGCTTCAATCTGAATTTTGTAAAAAATAAATAAATGAAAGTAGACTTACGAGATCTACAGCGGTCAAAGGTCTGTCTGCCCCCTTCCTCCCCAGCCCCCCACCCCCTCCCCGTAATAATTCCCGAACGACGAAGCCGAATTGAATCAAATTTGGTACAAAGGTAGCACTGGTAAAGTGTACCTCAGTGTCATGTTTTGTATTGCCGCCATCTTAACGATAAGAAAATGACAGCCATTCAAGTGTTCAATACTTAAATCTATTTTTGACTAAACTAATCATTGGATCTCTACCGCATTTTTGAACCATAAACCTTAATTAATGATGCGTACGTTTATGAAAACTACAAGGTCATCAGCCGAATAATTTCAGCATGGTGGCCGTATGAATCAAGCAGGCATTACAAACCATAACTTATGATGCAATGAAGCAATGCTCACCGTAATTGGCTTGTATGTAGTCTTATGCAAGGAACCATTGTTACCAATGAGATGACTATATGAGAGTAAACATCACGCGTAGCCGCCATCTTGAAACTATAAAAATAACTTTCAATACATAATAATTTTATTAATGCAGCCAATGGCCATGTACTTTTATTTTCAGGATGGGTCAGGGAAGGCATATTGGAAGGAAATTGGCTGTGGTCCTATTGAAATGAACCGTCTCAGCATTTGCCTGGTGGTGAAAATGGGAAACCACGAAAACCATTTTCAGAACGGTCGAGGTGGGATTCGAACCCACGCTCTCCCGTTGCCAGCGAGGCACGAGGCAGCTCGTTACCACTCTCGGCCACCGCGGACAAATAGATTCTCGATACATTCAAGATGGCGGCTGCGAGCTCTAATTGAACATTAAAATAGAAAATTCAGATTTTAAATGCGGAATTAAGACGAATCTTGGCAACAGATGAGTACGGTATCGTATAACGTTTCATACTTGTGTTAGTCAGAATATTATCATATTGAATATAACGCAAAACGGTCATCTTGAAATTTCAAAATAAATTAATAACTCTCAGAATCTTAGAGCTATAATAACGAAATTACAATACACTGTTACTATTACAATATACAACTTAGCAACTCAGGATATAATTCCAGAATTAAGTCAAAACTTGGTAGGAGAGGAGTATTATATAAGAGGCTACAGTAATGTTAGTTAAGTTAGTAAAAGAATCAGATTCTGAATATAGCACGCAGTGGCCATCCTCAATGTTCACAATTCAAAAATAAATGAATATCTTTTACTGATACAATACCAAAGTTAGTGGCAAAGTAGAACTTTTTATGTTGTATCGTATACCCAAAGCAAAATAACAGCGATTCCAAAGATTCAAGATGGTTGATGGGGGTGGTAAAACCCGTAATAATGAGTCATTCAGAATATAATTGTGCAATTAAAGTGAAAGAATGAAGTCCCATATAAGGGAATTTGCTGAAATTTTTCATTAGAATAACACACTGAATACAACGCGCAGCCGCCATATTGAAAATATAGAATATGATAATGAATAACTCAAAATATTTTCCATCTCCCTTAATGAAAGTTAATAGTAGTGTAGGACCTTGTAAGTGACTTCCTATGACCTAGTCAAAAGAACAGCGACTGCATACCTTCACAATGGCAGCTGGACGTATTATTAAAAGTTCAATATAATTCATTCACGGTATACTAACACAATTATGTAAAATGTGATGAAGGGGGAACGCCAAATAAAAGACCTCGCTAACATTACTCATTGCTCACACTGAATATAGCACGCAGCCATCTTGAAAATATAATACTTTATTGCCGATAATCCACTATATGATACAGTTACAATGGCGAAACTCAGCAGCCATATAGCCTCACTTAAGAGGCTTTTACTGCTGAAGGTAAAAGATTAACTGTTCCATACATTTAAGATGGTGGATACTTTTCTAATGTTAGATTCAATTTATCGAGCTGCAACAGTTAAATTACATTTAAGGTTTGTAAACAAGTAGTGTTATATAGGTAACGTTTATCACAAGAATATTCAGTTATACTGTTTAAAAAGGACAAATAGTTATAACCAGGGCTTTTTTTTTCAGGGGAAACCCGGGGGTACGCGTACCCCTTAAATATTCGAAAACAGTTTAAGAAAAAATATTCGTACATTTGTATCTAGTCCGGCAAATATAACTTCCGACTTGAAAGTTCATCGATCAACTGGTGTCAACGCGCTGTTCACAACAGCTGGAGGAGATTTCGAGTAATCCTCAATTTAAATCGATCTATTGAATCAGATAGTTTTGGTCGGCATCTCGGCACTCAGCAGCATAATCGAAACAATAGGCCATATTATTTTCTGCTCGACAAAAACTTTGTGTAATTGCTGCCTTATTCGAAAAAAATTACTTATTTTGGCAAAAATAAGTAACATACTCTAACAATCGTGAAAAGGAAGTTCTGTTCTCATAAGCACGCAGGCTAGTGTTTGGAGATGGGGTAGGTTCCTAGTTCGTGCGTGAGGTTAGTTTTGAAGGATGAAGAAAATAACTAACTATTTTACATCCACACAGGCATCGAAAAAACTGAAAGTTAATGAATTAATGAGGTAATAAATTAACCCAATTCAACCTTTCATTTAACATGCCAGCCCATAAAGTAATAACCGGACTCTGCAAATTGCAGAAAATTGATATTTTGTCGACTACAACTGAGAGTACCCCTTAAATTTTGTTAAAATAAGCACTGGTTATAACTACAGTATAGTTATACATTTAAGAAAAAGTAGGCTACCTACATGTTCTTTACTGAACATCTTGTTTTAATATAAATTATTATTTTTAACATCGACAATTAGTCAACACTGCACTGCAGAAGCAGTTCACAAACTATTAAATCATTAGTGCTGGTCAATTATGAATTGAAATGTGCATTTCTGCCACAATGAACGGAGATGATAAGAAATTCAAGAGAATATTATGATTTTTCGACCAGATACGTAGGATAAGACAGGGAGGAAGAGCACCGTTGCGTTGGTCAAATACAGTGAAGAGTGTCGTTGGTCCTGTTGTCATCAATCCACACGAAAGCTGAAGACAGAGGAGAATTGGGGATCTCCACGCAGGAAATCATTGAAGATCACGATCCTCAGTTATGAGGGATCGACTACGAGAGATTGATTAATAGATTGATTGTTTATTTTAGGGATTACATCATAGTTCAAGAAGCCCCAATTTTTGCATGTAATATGCTCTCTTGTAACAAGTAACAGAATATTTAACAATATTATACCGAAATATACCTAAAATAAAGAAATATCCAATAAATTAAAATGGAATCTCCTGATGGGTTTGCAATGGTGTCATCTTGTGGGAGGAATCTTAATCACCAATATTAAGAGATATATATTCTAGGGCATAACTTCTCATTGTAATTGAGTTGGTGAAGACATAGGTCTATATCATATGGAATATCCTTTTAATAGGCAGGAGAGTTTAAAAAGAAAAGACCAGTGGGATATATGAAAATAAGCTATTTAGCTCTTCACAGAACTACTTGTTGGTACTGGGAAGGAGTTTTTGACACTCAAGAAACCCAAGTGGTGTCAATTTCGAAGACTTGTACTAAGCCAGTTGGCTTTTCATTGTTGTAGCAAAATATGTGTGTTAAAGAGCAAAGATTTAGTACCTATTACATCATCAATTGATCCATTTTGGAAGATATTCGTACATCAATGCAGAGTGCTCGTCAGCACAGTAGTGATTGAGACAACAGTTAATGAGTTCTTCCACAAAGGACAGGTAAGTGATTGTGTGAGATAAAATGTTGTCTAATTAAAGAGGAATTGATCATCACCTTGATGCTCTCTGGGTCCTAGAGCTACTACCTTACGCCTATTCTATAGCCCCCCAATATTTAGGGGAAATCTTTTCCAAACAATTCCTTTACAAAAAGAATGTAAGTCAGCAAATTATCTTACATTTTAAAACTACTCGTGACGTTCGTATTTCATGCAGTTCTGTCATAAATAGTGAATTATTTCTACCTTTCCCCAATCGGTGCCACTAGAAAGTCAACCAGAATGCTACAAGGGGATAGGTTATCTCTAGCCGGATTGCCAAATGCGTTCTATTATTCACGTGATTCAGACGGTCTTATTCTGCGGAGACGGTACCTCTATTGAAATGTGGAGACTGTTTCTCCAACACAGAATTGCTGCTCGACTCCTGTGTGGATTACAGACCGGGTGCTGCGTCCAGTTTACAAGATGTGTGTGATCCTCTGAAAGGGATTTGCTGCGCTCGTTGGTGGTTGACAAGGGTCTTCCCTAATCCCAGGAGAGGGAGGGGCAGGTAAAGCCGATACCAGCACTTGCCGTGCCGCTGACGAATAGCACCAGAGGGTCATTTAGATCTCAGCGACCCTTCCCTCCCTTTGTTCTGTGTCAGTAACAGGGAACGTATGCAGCCGAACGTTGAAATAATCTTCTCACAAAATTTGCCTAACTCTTCAGCGGTTTGTTTCAAAATTGTTTTAAATTCATGATTGATTGATACGTTCGTCTTGATTTGCTTTCCTTAATCTACCACCTCGTGGTGTAGTGGACAACATTCTCGGCTGTCGTCCCGGAGGTCCGGGTTCGAGTTCTGGCTCTGCCAAGAAATGTAAGTCTGGCCTGAGGGCTGGAACGGGTACACACTGCCTCGTGAGGCAAAAATGAGAAGAGGTGGGATCGCTTCCCACATCAGCCTTCCTGGAAATGCGGCTTTCCGTGCCCACTTCTACTCCAGGCAAGATATGGATCTTAACTTAAGGCCACGGCCGGTTCCTTACCAATCCTCACCTGAATTTCAAATATGTACACTACTACATACACCACAATTACGCAGGTTGTCAAACACACACGCACTCTAGTACATGGGGCTGAATGACGACGACGGCCAAGCGCCTGAAATGGAACAACAAGAACTCAGCTTCCCCACTCTAAACAACGAGGTTCTTTCTGAACTAGTCATTTGTCGAATATGTCAATGACTTCATGTAGATTACAAGCCAGAGTGCCACCCAAAAGGCTCTTATTTCTGAGAATGTAGCCCCTTTTACAGAATGCTCCAGAAGCACAATTTAGGATAGGCTAATGGTTAATTTAATTAGCCAAACGCACAAAATATCACGTAAATATTATCAAAGAGGTAATCTATACAAACATTTTCTGAGTACCAACTACACTTGGCCATGACAGCCCTTTGACAGTTGCCACAAATATTAAGTATCAATAATAAAGTCATTGGTTTTACGTCCCTTTTAACTACTGCGGCTGTTAGAGACCCCGGGGTGCCGGAATATTGCCCCGAAGGGGATCTTAAACGTGCTAGTAAATCTACTGACACGACTCCCCCGTATTTGCGCACCCTCAGATACCAGCTGACTGCGCCAGGATTCAATCCTACAATCCTGGAAACAGCAGGTAAGAACGTTACTGCTGCACCACGCAGTCAGTCCAAATATAAAGGGAAGGACTGTATAGAAAGAAAATAACAGGGCTCAGAAAGTCGGACTGTCGTTCATGTACATACAAAATCAGCATTATATCAGCTATATTTACACATGCTTTAAGAGCGTTCAGAAGACAACTAGCCTATTTGTGTGTTATGGAATGAAGTCTTAGAATGCTGTTACGTATGTGAATATTACAATCTAGACTGCAATATTCCACAATTGCATAAAATTTGAAATACATTCTTACACATCCGAAGCCCAAAGACACCAAGATGTTGAAATAGTCCTGTAATTTCTTTTGATTTTATGGATGTGTAACATCTTTCCGCTCGGTTGCTGGGTAATTTTGTGGGAGTGATTTTGAAAATTGGGGACGGAAGTGGATCGGAACGATCGAGCTGGCAGTGGTGGATCGAACGGAAGTATGCACTGCCCACTCGATCGATCGAACGGAAGTGTACTAGCTGGCAGTGGTGGAAAACGGAAGTATTCACTGCCCGCTCGATCAATCGAAGGGAAGTGTACTTGCTGGCAGTGGTTGAAAATGGAAGTATGCACTGCCCGCTCGATCGATCGTTCCAGCGAGCAGTGGTAAGACCCAGCTGGCAGTGGTACGAGAAACAATGAGCGCGCGGTGTCGGAAATTGATACCATGACGTACTCTCGGCCATGTGGAATGTATATGACAAACTGAACGGAAAACGCTCATGCGAACTCTGGTGTCAAGGGATTGAAACAAATGACATGATACATGTTCGAAGTCTTCGTATCAGTATTTAAATGGTAAAATGCCTTAATATCAAACATTGTAAGTAGTCGGCATTGCCGGTATTATGTGTCTGCACAATGGCTATTCAAATATTAACCCACATAACGGTACCGTAATGCAGTCATCAATATAATATAATCGCTATGGTTGTACGAGAATTGAGCAAGCCTTCATGAACTATTACTGAATACATTCTCTTTACTCACAAGTGGGCCTATTCACAAGGCATTTTAAACTCAATTTCACGCAGGAACATTATCGAAACAAGCAAAATATAAATGAAACTTAATTCCGTAATGCAGTATTAGTGGAACGTGGAAATAAGTCACCATCTTGTGCACAAAATTTGCGTAGTCGAAATAGCCGTGGGGTTAGTGCTTATGACCGTGACTCTAGAGATCTTGGGTTTGAATCCCGGACGGGGTAGATATTTTTGCTACCAGATTATCATTTTAAACGATATTTATCATATCAATATGATTCATTTTAACAGAATCCATATGAAATTACGTGTTGGTCTGTGAATGAAGAGGACCTGTTTATAAGGAATTTAAGTTTATGAGCGGTGTCGCGTCTACCGGTATTAATCTAGTTGATCCATATCGTATTCTTTATTTAGGCTAGTGCTGGTGGAAGCTACAAATCATCTAATAAAATGAGTTCCGTGTTATAAACTACAATATCTGTAAAACACTCCCTTTTACAATAGATTAATATTTGTGCCAATAATAGTATAAAATACCGGTGTAGCCTATCAACAATTTCAAGTGAGGTTTCTTCTATGTCAGATGTTACACATCATATGCGACTGCTGTAAGGCTCGTAATTTTTTTTAAACTTAATTTTTCTTATTATATGGTCGGCTGCTTTTATAACGTCTCCTGTAAGTCCACTCCTTGAATCTAACACAAGTGCACTAAAATTGCAGAAATTACCCATTTTAGAGCCACATTTGGAATAAATGTTGAGTAACTTAGTTGGTTATTGGAGTTTTAAGGGGCAGAACAGCGAGGTCATCTACCCCTAAGAATGTTGAGTTAGCCTAACTTGCCTGAGTTGGAAGAGAGTGAATACTATAAGAATCAGGCCAATTATTTGAGATGACGGACGGGCAGAGGAAGCCAACTTTATCCGACAGCTTGAGCCCATTTCCTGTTCTTCTTTAGGTCGAGTCTCATACGAGCACGCTGAATTTGCATACTTTTATGATACAGATATGTTATGCATATAAATTCGGGCCTATACGGTTTTCACCCCTATAATTATTCGTGAGTTTTATCAAGATTTGACAGTAGGCCCTCGATTACTACGCTTCTTAATGCCATTATTCTACACTGCTCACAAAAATTAGAGGATACTGTAAGGTCATCTCATAATGGTGCAACCGGGTGAGTTAGCCGTGATCGTTACGGCATGACTAATGGCAGTCGCTCACATCCGGGAGGCGAGGAGGTTCAAATCCCCCCGCCGGCAACCTTGAAGATGGTCTTCTGTGGTTTCCCATCTTCCTTCCAGGCAAATGCCGGGGTTGGTCCCTAACTATAGGCCACAGCCGCTACCTTCCAACTCCTCGCCCTTCCCTTCCAACTTCCCTCCCCAACGGTACTTGTAGCTCACCCATTGGGTGTCCGTCTCGAAGCAGCTACAAAACTGGCGAGCCGAACATGTCCTCGGACACTCCCGGCACTAAAAAGCCATACGCAAAAAAAAAAAAAAAAAAAAAAATAATAATAATAATAATGGTGCAATAATATACGAGATCATTTAGTTCTTCGACCATTTATTACTTACATAATGCTATACTGACAGATAAAGCAGCCCATGATTCCAGAGAGCCCCTGACGAGTGTTTGAATCAAATGACATGAATGAAGAGAGAATATGGCAAACAAACAAAGCAACATTAACACTACCATAATCGTGGGCCATGGGTGAATATTGTTGTTCAGTATGGTGTATGGTCTCCTCGAACGGCTAGCACTGCTGCACACCTGTGTGCCATTGATGCAATGAGATGCTCAATGAATTCTTGGGGGATACGTGGCCACTCGTCCATATGAGCAATCTGCAACTGTGGATCAGTTTTGGGAGGTGCTGGTCTGTCTGCAATGCGCCTGCCTAATGCATCGCACACGTTCTCTATCGGATTTAAATCCGGCGAGGAAGGTGGCCACTGAATACGCTGGATACCCTCCTCCTCCAGTATGTCGTCGTCCACCAACCCAGCTCTGTGGGGACATGCTTTATCGTCCATAAACACAAAGGAAGCACCTATATCACCAGCATACAGCACGACAAAAGGTCGGAGAATCTCGCCTCTATACCTTACAGTGGTCACAGTACCACGTGGGATGATGTAGAGGTCCGTACGTCCACCTAGGCTAATTCCAGCCCACACCAGCAACCCACCACCGCCATATGGGGATCTTTCTTGTAAAAAAGATGGTTGTTTCGTGTCCCTCGTTCCCTCCAGATGCGAACACATCGACTATCCGATTCCACGTTGAATAGCGACTCATCAGAAAACAGAACTGAACTCCATTCAGCATGCCTCCACCCACGATGCTCCTCCGCCCAGTTTCTGCGATCTCTACGGTGTTTTGGAGTTAACGTGGTACACACCATAGGCCTACGGGCATGGAGGCCACGTGCATGAAGTCGGTTACGAACAGTTTGGGTTGATACTCTGCGTCCGGTTGCTGTTAGAAGGGCACTTCTCAGTTGAGTTGCATTCTGCCGTCTATTCTGGCGGGCTGTTAACTCGAGGTAACGGTCACCCCTTGCTGTTGTTGCCCGTGGGTGATCTTATCCTACCCTCCTGTGAACAGTAGCTGTTGTTTGAAAACGATTCGACAGTCTTGAGATCACACTTTGAGACACCTCGAGGGCTCGAGCCACAACTTGTTGTGTCTGTCCAGCTTCCATCCGTCCTATGGCCCTCCAGGCCATTGATTCAGGTAAATCACGTTGTCCATAAGTCACGTCATTCACTAACTCACAACGTGAATGGAATGGTTATGAACTCAGAAACAATCCACCGCCATGTGACCCTTGGACAGCAACAGCACGGACAGTGCCCTCCGTCATGTGGTGTATGTGCAGGGCTGACACAAACACATGTTTACCACCTCTGGGAGTAGAGGAAAGCGATTGCATCTAATGCGGTACGAAACACATAGCATACATAGCTGACTTTACAATATCCCCTAATTTTTGTGAGCAGTGAAAACATTCTCTAGCATTTTCCAGGTAAACGCTGAGTTGTCTCCTTGTATAAAGCCCTGAAATACCTATTCCATTATAAACACTAGATTTATCCACACACTTGTGCTTGAAGTAACCAAGGATTAGGAGGTACACCATTGGCATGGTTTGGTACATAAATCACAGCGAAAGCCTGTTTCGATATTCTACAGAATGAGTCTAATTAATGCTCTCTACCTCATTCTGTGAGCTGATATTAAAACAATGTTTATTTTCTTTGTTGGATTAACTAATTGGACATTCGCAGGATGTCTTTATCTTCGTGTTTGAGTAGATTTGATGCTAGGACGGCGGTAATTGGCTAACAACATCGCTGCAGGGAACGCGAGCAATATACATTGTAACAAACTTAAGTAGTGATAGTTGATCTTCAAACTACTAGCATCTCATGAGACCAGTGCGTTGCTATGAATAACTCGAAGATATGTCGGATATCATAATGATTCAATTCGTCGAATAAGTGCCTAACTCCAAGCTATTTATAGCAGGTAAATGAACTGACCGAAGAGATTGTGAAGTTCTGTAATCTCGGGGTTTACTGCCACTGCTGTAAATCTGGGTTGGACAGGAACTGAGGTCTTCAAGCTAAGCCACACAGTTCCTCATCTACATTCACGATGACGCTCTCTCCACATCACCTTACGAGTATGTTGAGGAAGGAGCCAGTCATGTACGATCAGCTTGACCGTGATCATAAGACAAACGGTGATCAGTTGGATTGCACACGTCTAACAGGTCACTTCTATCTCACACGCGAGCAACTCATTCCACCCGCGTGAACCTTTGCACACCGGGCCCATTCGTGCTGTAAATACTGTCCCATGGAATTTCACTAGGTTCATTGACAGTGATCAGTCCGCTGCGTATGTTCATAGTGTAACAGCGACTACGCAAGTGGTGCAGTAGGTTAAGCGTAGGTCTTCAAACTTAAAGATTGCGGGTTTAATTTCAGCTCAGTCATAAGGCATAATAAATTAATTGGTATTCTGCGCAAAGGCAGGTCTGAGCCTCCGAAGAGGCTACCCCCAGCCGGTGTTTCGTGCGGTAGGGTGGCCAGGGCCTTTCCGCTCCTCCTTATGTTGGCCAACAGCGCGCAGTGCCTAGAACCGACATACCATCCATGTTCTGACCACGCCCAATGTTGCTTAACTGCGGAGTTCTGATGTTAAGATGTTAAGAGAAAGAAACTTGTGTCAATACCTTTTACTGGTACGTTGACAATCCCTGTCTGGGGTAAAACATCTAAAGCCACAATAGCTTAATGTGACAATAAATCCAAAGCAGTAATTAGTTATTATGGGAAAGGCGAAAATCCAAGGATTGAATGTAGGAGCCTGTAGAGATCGCTTTCATTAATGTCTCCTTTAAATTTCGTAAATGTTATTCGTTGCTGACGTTGCGAAAAGAAGAGACAGACAGGCACGAGAGTAATATACATATTGTTGCCAGCTATCGTACAATAAAGTATTGCGTGTTAGTTCCGAATGCATGCCATTTTTCCTGAGATATTTATGATCCTTAAACTTCTTAATATAAATGGAAAATAGTTTGAAGAGAAAAATGATTTATCTATGGAGAGAATCACAATCAAATTCACAAGGACAGAGTTCATCCCTTTGGTTCCCAGTGTAAGCATAAGTCCTATCACTGTGACAACAGAATTTTAACAATTATGATAGTTAGTTATTGTTGTTTTAAGGGGCGGAACTACGAGGTCATCTGCCCCTAGTAATTATGATAATAATATTAATAAGAATAATTACAATAATAATAAATGAAAAAACATCCATTTCGACTGCTGTAATTTAGAGACGTCAGGCTGATGGAATATTGTCTTATGGGGAGTTTTTAACGATCATTACTACTAACACAAGACCGTCACATTTAAAGCTTTGAATTCCTCAGGACTAAGCTGCGCGATTAGACCTTCTAACTAGAGATAGATCGGTGACGTTATGAAGGATTAACTCGCCTGAGTCCCCACACTTTACACAATAATAATACTAATAATAATGGTAATAATAATAATAGCAATAAAATAAATAATAATCATAATAGTAATAATAATAATAATAATAATAATATTAATAATAATAATAAAGATTTGTTATTATATAATTACACCTGCTTCTTGAACAAATTTGAACGTAGCAAATTGTGGACTTCAATCGCATACTGCAAAGTTTTGGAACTATTTAACTGTAGGCAAAGTACATTACAGATACGTTGAGCGTCTGATACGAACTAGATTTCATACTGTGTACGACAATGTTCAGCGTTATTTGTGAGAAGAATGTGTTTCTTAAGGTAAGTGATTATACAGTTCTATTGCAACCCACTAACGAATAGTGCCTTCTTTAACGTAAGTTTGGGACCAGTTGAATGTAAATCACCCTGTGTAGGCCTATCTTCCATGATCCGTACCTTTCGATAGCTTAACCAGTAGTATATTTGACATTGTGGATTATGCTACCATTGTGAGTAAATTAGCCCACATTTTATTCATTGCTTTGTCCGGATGCCTTCCTTATTTAACGTTTTTTTGTATCAAGAGATGCTTATTTGTTTTCTCCGTGTAGAGCCGTAGCCGACTTCTCTTTGTTCTTCATTCGGCTCAAACAGTCTTTTCCCATCCCCCTCTCAGGCCAGCAGTCATTTAACAAACAATGCAGCCTCCTGCATTACACACTCTACTACACTACTGTACACATTTATTTACACAATTTTCACACAGCAGGCTGTCAGGTCCACAGCTCACAGTTCTCTGCTCGATTGTGCGCCGCCGTGAAGTTCCCACCAGAGTCCCGCTTCTTAGTTTCCGTATCCATGAGCCGCGTTGAACCCAGGGTCTCAAATGCAGTTCGCTCCAACCCTTACCAACGCCCTAAGAATAAAAACTCCTCACACAAGCGTAATGGCTTCCTCCGCACCGTGTACACACAGTCACCGTCAGTTTACAGCTGTCGGTCACTGTAGGAACTCGACTTTCTGAACTGCACTGAAGGCACCACGGAGGATTTGGAAAAGGTCGAAAGGCGTATCCTCCGCCCATCTGTCTTTAAATAGCTGTTAATTTATAGTGACTTCTTTAACGTTCGTTTGGAACTATTTGAATGCAAATCACCCTGTATATCTTTCATGATCCATACCTTTCGATAGCTTTACCAGTTTTTGACATTGTTGGTAAGGCATTGGTCGGGGTTGGAGTGATGTCGCTTTTGCCCAGCTGCTTCCAGAAATAAAACAATATAGTAGTATCTGGCACGTCAATGACCTGTGTGACTCACAGAGGCCTTCTTTTGTGAAATCAATCAGAGGGGTATGGCACGGGGAACTCCGTTCTTTGTCTGTCAGCCGGATGGATCTCATTCATTGCTCCCTCTTTAGAGCTGTTCACCGGGCGTGTAACGGCACGTCACAATATTATATCATAAACTAGCAGTAGTGCCCGGCTTCGCCCGGTGGATTTATTTGTTTTATGGATGATAATGAATACTACCACAGAACTGGCACATGATGCTTAAAATACCAGCAAAAAATAAAATAATATATATAATGATATAACTTTTTGTGGTGGTTGTGGTTGTAGTGAGGGTGATAAGCAATACAGTATAATGGAAGTAACATTTAGGTAAATTTCCCCTAATGATAATAATGAATAGGGAAACGGCTATTTACTAACTACAGCACTGGCACATGAAATTTACAAACAAATTTCTAAAAAGGATTAGAAAGAGGAGTAAGTGAAGTAAAAGACACTGCCTAGGGCCTACAGTATATCTCATTGTCTGTTAGAAATGTAGAGACCAATAGTGTCGTCTTTTGTCGCATAACGCCGTAGGAAAATAATCAGAACACTTTGGAAAACTTCGGCTGTCCCGAGCTCCTGAGGTAGCAATAGTATCATTTATGGCCACTTAGCGCTCAACGATAAGTTTAGGAATAAATTAAGTTAATTTGAAAGCACCAACGCTTACTGCAGCTGATAACCTCAATGTATTGCACCAACACCATTGCACTTATACAGATGCATAATTTGTTCATGATGATAACTGTTTTAAGGGGCAAAATAAATCTTTTTGCACTAATTACTCCTCGTGACTGCAATTTATAAGCAGCGCAAGATTTAACTATTTTCGCAATTCTGCACCAGAACACTGGTAGGGGCGACGTGATGCAGCTCGAACTCCCAGTCAACAATAGACTTCTTAAAATACTCTTACAGTTATACAACTACGGACATGAATGTTTCTAGGGCCTTAATACATGGTTTTCAAGTTCAGTTTGTTTGTTATTCTAAATGTAGGGAATGGAGAGCGTTGTCCAAAATATCAAGTATCAGCAGGGTTTCAAAGTGTATGTATAATTTGGTGAAATTAGGAGGAACGGTGTAGATTTTTGATAAAGGGCCTAAATGCAGGGAATGGAGTGGTCTGTCCGAAATTTCATGCAGACAATGTTCCTCGTAGGGTTCCAAAGGGTAAGTACACAAATTTTGGTTCAGATCGGTGAAACGGTGTAGATTTGTGTCAAAGAGCCAAAATGCAGGGAATGGAATGGACTGTCCGAAATTTCATGCTAGCAATGTTACTCGCAGGGTTCCAAATGGTAAGTATACACATTTTGGTTCAGATCGGTGAAACGGTGTAGATTTGTGTCAAAGGGCCTAAATGCAGGGAATGGAGTGGTCTGTCAGAAATTTCATGCTGGCAGTGTTACTCGCAGAGTTCCAGATCGGTGAAACGGTGTAGATTTGTGTCAAAGGGCCTAATGCAGGGAATGGAGTGGTTTGTCAGAAATGTCATGCTGACAGTGTTACTCGCAGGGTTCCAGATCGGTGAAACGGTGTAGATTTGTGTCAAAGGGCCTAAATGCAGGGAATGGAGTGGTCTGTCCGAAATTTAACATAGCCTAAACTATTCTTCTTGAATCTGGCTATCATATAAAAAAGAATTTTTCGAATCCGACTGATGGTTCCAGAGATTAGCGCGCTTAAACACAAATACACACAAACACACAAACTCTTCAGCTTTATTATATTAGTATAGATGACTTTCAATTGAGGAAATTGATGAGGTAATGCAGGGTATTCTGGGGTATTTTTATGAAACAGACCACAAACTGATATACTGTACTGTGAATTAAGCCTAATTAGACCTAAAGTGCAGTAAGTGAAGTCTCCTCGCAGATGGACTAGGATTGAAAATTCCTAGGATGAGGGAATTAAGCAGGAATATATAGAATAGATTGGTGAGAATCCGAAGAGTAGATGGTAAAGAATTGCAGGACGTTGAAACGGAGTGGTCAGGGTAGAGGGATGAAATACTAAAAGTAGCAAATGTATGTCTCGGGCCAACAATGTGTAAAGACAGCAGAAAGCGCTTCCTAGTGCAATGTCATAGTGAAGTCTGCGTGTAAAAGTTAAAAGGAAGGCTTACCAAAATGGCTTCAAACAAGCAATGCTGCAGATAGAGAGCTTTATGCAGTGGAAAGGAAGAGGTCCAAACAAATAATAGTACAGTCTAAAAGGGAATCATGGGATGAATTTGGAGATAAATTATAACCGCTAAGTCAGGTGGTGGGAAAGCCCTTTCGAAGTGTTATAAAGAATCTTAGAGGTGGAGGAAAAATAAAAATGAACAATGTTTTTGATAAGTCTTACTTTACTTTAGTGAGCCACAAGCTTCCAGTCTTGTAGCTTTCGACGAGTGAGAAGATCTTATTTGTAAGCCTGCCGTTATCCATTCTCAGAAGGTGCCCGTAAAACTTCAGCCGCCTACGTCGCATGCTAGTCTTAGCCGTTTCCAACTGTTGGCACAGTTCAGAGTTTGCCTTCAGTCGATAGGTACCATCCGGGAGCACTCTTGGCCTATGAATTTTCCAGAGGATACGCCTTTCGACCTTTTCCAGGTCCTCCATGGTGCCATTTCTGTTCATCAGTAAGGCCTCCGCAGCATATAAGAACTGGGGTCTGATGACAGTATTGTAGTGGCATATCTTGGCGTTCTTCGAAATGCACTTATTGTTGTAACGGTTTTGCGACAATTGGTAAGCTGTCTTGAGTTTTGCTCCCAAGGAATATACTCGTATGGTGGATGATGATATCGGGTTATAATCAGCCCAATAATTATTTTCTAATATCGAAATATGCTTGATCATGTGAATAGAATGAAGTAGAAATTAGATTTCTGACTTTTGAATGAAAGATCAAGGCATTTTCTAAAGATATTAACGGATTTGAACAAAACCAACAGAATTAGTTTCAAGGAGGCTTTAATGACCCATGGATGTACTTCTACTTGAACGAGAGAGCACCTTGGGGATAAGAGAAAATTACAACTCGCAGCATTCTCCTAGAACGAAGTTAGTTTGCGGAACTAATTAACATATATATTCGTCATTTAATATTTAAGTGAACTCTGGTGTACGGAAGTATTGTCTGAATTTTAATTGGAGTGACAAATATGAATGTAGTGATTGGTGATCGCTGATAGGAATATGTGGAGTTTATTACACACAATGTTAGGAATCAAGGGGAAGACGCGCTGTGATCGTGTTGTGGAGTTTTGCAGCGCACTACGGGAAGTCGAAAAGTTTCTTACGACTACATATGCAAGGTGGTTTGCAATTTGACGTATTCCTAATAAGGCGAGATAATTAAGGTAAAATACAGTAAATTTCCGAATTTAAATGAACAAATTATTAGTTTTGCATACATCAAGTTGATAAATTAAGATAAAATTTAGCAATTACCGAAATACTTGGTAAAATAACAATTTAATGAAGGAGACCTCTCTTGTGCAAGTTATAAGACTATCAAACTTAATACAACAAACAAATACTACAAATTTTGAATATATAAAATAATATAAGCGATAATGGCGAAAGTTGGCAAGAATATGTGTAAGAGGTACGTCTGATCAAATCAGTTCATCGAATTAAAGAAGCCAAACGTGATGTGCGTACCATATAACATTAAAATGTAACTGAACCTCATATTAGCAACGAAGCTTGCCGATGTCATTAGTATATCTGTTAGAGTATTTCACACATTTATCAACTTAATGACAATATAATTGGGAACAATTCGTGTTGATCGACTGAAAAGCTTTCTTTATTATCTTAAAGACACGAAGAGTTAAGAGTTGAAACGTTATATAGGCTAAACACTAAAGCGTGGCTCTAACACAAACTTCTCGTAAATTGAAGGCATTGTGCCAATACATTTCAAACATTGAATTGATAACTCGCAGTCCATCCAGTAGCTCAATGTTCACAAACCTTCATTTCCCGTCAAAAGCGTGCAAGTGACTTTCTTTATTTGCCTAGATCATACGTTCTTATTCTTCATAAATATTATATGGCAATTGTATGTATGAGAAAATATATCGAGGGATATTTAACAATTTCGACGAAATACGGTATAATTCGAGTTCTGTATAGGACACTGAATTATTCCTGATCAAAATTCTTCGGCTACATAAATTAGTGGTTAGTCCATCAGCAAATATTAAAATATTATCACGTGACTGGCGATTAATTTGGGCATTTCCACGAATTGCTCCATGGGAATAGTATAAAAGAGACTTCAGTTGCCCATGACTCAAACAAGAGAGTTAGATTTTAGAATTTTAAAAGTTAGATATATTTACCGCAATATATCTCTGTATGAGTATGGTTAATGTGACACGGTAAGGCTTTCGCCATTGTTCTTCTTATTAGGCTACGCATGTGGACTTAGGCGCGTATTACTTCTCAGTGAACAGATGAGGCATTGAAATTCAAAGAAAGTAGACTATGTGCTCACCTGCTAAGGCCAATAATACCATGTACCACGCTGTGCAAGGCTGGTATCATAAGGTCACCAGGAATTATAAATACAATTTGAAATCTTGTGTGACCATGTATTGGTTTTGTGTTCATTTATTTTTTGATGCAGCTGTAAACTTACGGTACTTCATAATTCTCTAGCACATTCATGTCGATCGGTTTTATGCAGTAGGCTACTAAATGCCCGTGAATGATTAAGTTAATCACCATGTCAGATTAACGCAAATAATTAAATAAATAAATAAATAAATAAGTTAATAAATAAAAAAATAGTCGGTGTCACCGAAAGTAAAACTAACTCACTCCCATGTATTATTCAAATCTGCCCAGTGGAAGTTATTAGGTGGGACTGACACACAGACAAAATCCCAACCACGCATACATGCACGCACGCACAGGCAAACGTGTGAGGATGACGATGATAATAATTGCTATGTTAAGAGGCCTAGGATCAAGATTATCTGCACCTAATGATGAATGATTATGAAAATTATTATCGTTATTATTATTACTGCTTTCATTACCACTAGTGCTACATTTTACTGACATACAGCACACTCGAGGAAGGAGTTAAATGTATAAAGACTAAAGAAAATAAGAGACGTGTAAATGAAATGTACTCAACGTTGGTAGACGAGGGCTGATGAATTTGAAAAGTCGCAGAGTCATGAAAAGCAGAAAGTAAAGATAAACAGGACTGCGTTTAACCCAAGGGCATTGCAAATACGGAAAAGGGGGAAAGCGGACCCTACTCAGAAATCCCTCAATTTACGAACTCAACAGCCATGAGCCCCTAAGGGTGTAGAGTGTAGACCACCGGAGTGCACCATTCTCAATACACCTTCCCTTCCAGCCATCTGTTACGATATGCATGAAATATAGTGGAAAGGAAAGAAAGAAGAGTTCAGCCCCACAAATACGAGGGAGTAATAATCATTTTTAATGCAGCGAATGTCCATTTCTTTTCTTTTCTTTTCAGGATGGGTAAGGGAAATGATTAAGGAAGGAACTCGGCCGTGGACCTATTGGAAGGAACTGCCCCGGCATTTTTCTGGTGGTGAAAATGGGAAACCACGAATACCATTTTCAGGACAGCTGAGGTGGGATTCGAACCCATGCTTTCCCGATTCCAGCGAGGTTAGAGGTAGCAAGTTAGTGCTCTCGGCCACCGCAGCTGGTAAATGAGGGAATAATTAGAGCAGGAAAATTAAGGACACCCGCATACCGAAATACCATTGAGGTCGGAAGAGAACAGGAGTTAACCGAGGGAGGTCAACAGTAAAGATGTAAGGAAGGATCCCTTGAAAAGTTAGTCGGAGCAATGTTAGATCTAGATGATGCCAATCCACACCCCACCAGTTGTGAGCATTTGTATGGGCGAGGGTTTCATGAGCCTAACCTATTTTCCTTATGATTCAATGTTGTTAAATGAGGCAAGGTTGCAGGTTCCTGTCCTGCCGCAGTCAGATGGCATTTGAGGGTGCGCAAATGCGACGGATCCGAGTCAATAGATTTACTGGCACGTTAAAGATCCCCTTCGGGGCGAAATTCCGCCACCCCGGCGTCTCTAAAAGCCTGAGTAGTTAAAAGGGACGTAAAACCAATAACATTATTATGTAAAATGAGGACAAGTGCTCACATTATAACTGGCCATTAGTTGCTTAGAGTGAGTGAGGAGTGACATGGAGTGGAAGAGCGGCCATAATTATCTGCTCCAGAGTTTGATCTTGTGATCCCCCTTTTTCTGCTGCTCTCACTGTGCCAGTCTATTACAAAAAGGTTATCAAACCGGCTTGACATGCGATTCGTGCACATTCCTCTACTAAATCTCCAAAGAATACTTTCCCGTCCAGTTGGAAAGTGGACAAGTTGTTTTGCGGTTACCTTCGAGTTCAAATCAATATTATATCTGGGATAAAGTAAATATAAAGAAACCCTACTGATGTTGGTAAGTTATTGAGAAAGCGCCTTGGGAGCAAAAAAAAAAGCACAGGTTGACCGGAGTTCAACAAGGAGTGCCATGCTGCGTCCAGGCCTGGGCTCTAGAGCTTAGTGGAGCCTTACACTCATATCAAATGGAAATCCAGCCACCGTTATTCTCGTATTTTATGAAGTCCTCCGTCTGCAAGTTTCGTGTTTTCACTTTATACTACAGTGTATATTGGGAAAGTACTTTACATCACCAAAGAACGCATTTTACACCCCTTGGCTGTTCACTGCAGAGGCGCAGGTTCTATTCTCAACTCTGCCAAGAAATTCAATTGTGGTCTGAGAGCAGGAACGAGGTTCACTCAGCATAATAATAATAGTAATAATAATAATAATAATAATAATAATAATAATCATAATAATGTTATTGGTTTTACGTCCCTTTCAACTATTCAGCATGAGGCAGAATGGAAAAGATGATATTTTATTTGAGAGGCATGGGTATCGTGGTCATTTAGTCCCGTGTACTTGGGTGTGTATTAATTAATTAATTAATTAATTAATTAATTAATTTGTTTGATAACCTGTGTTATTATGATATCTGCAGCTGTGTGTGTATTTGTAATTCAGGTGAGGATTGGGACGGAAGCCGCTGTGGCCTTAATTTGTTCTGAAAAGTGGTGAACTTGATTCCCACCTCAGCCAAATTAGAAATGGTTTTCCTTAGTTTCTCACGTAACGGAAGGCCACGGCCATCTCTTACCTAACGGTAGCTGTAATTACAAATACATTCACTAGTACAACCATTGCAATTACACAGATTCCATCCACATCCAAGAGTACGGGGCTTCATGACCATGCTGTCGCAAAGCCCCTTAATGAATCAACAAAAGCAACAACCAGATTCTATACCAGCTAGTCGTGAAAACACACTTTGTAATATCACTGAGGTCTGAGTTGGATTCCCTGCTCTGCCAAGAAATTTAATTCTGGTCTGAGGGCTGGTACGGGGTTCTCTCAGCTTCGTGTTGCAAAATCTCAGCCATTCTGGAAGTGATTTTCCGTGGATTACCACATTTATTCCAAGCGAATGTAGGAATAGTTCCTAACTTAAGGGAAAGGCCGCCTCCGCCCCAATTATACCCTCAAATACAAATACACGCACTACTAGAGACACCACAATAACACAGTTTATCAAACACATTATACATACACCCAAGTACACGGGGCTGAAGTGACCACGATATCCAAGTTCCTAAATGAAACAACAACTTTGGAATCCTGTCACGTGTCACATCACTTGAGAGTAAATTAATAATTATTGTAGCGTCAATAACCATACACGTTAGCTGCAGATGATTGAATTCCATACAATCCGAGCACTCGTAAATTTAGGATGAGTGGTTCGAATCCAGACAATCTTGAGTGTGGCGTGTCCCCATTCATTCTGGAATTATATTGGCATAGTTACTAATTTCATATCGTGGCCCCTTCCAATCCTAACCCAAAATGATACATCACATTCATTTTAACAAAATTCACAATAGCACTGAATCCCAGTAAATTTTCAGTACAGAATTAAATGATGATGATCTTATGGTCTCTCTCCTGTAAAGGAAGGCATCCACAACAGCCAGCTATTTCATTTACAGTACAATTCAGCATGAAATACGCTGGGAAGAAACCATTTTCTAAAAGTTAATATAGAATAATTCCAATACTTGGAGTAGTGTACATGTTTCTTTCAGTATAGACTATACCTTTGTTGTTAATTCAATTTAGGGGCTTGGGATATCTTGATCATCAGTCCCATGTATATGGGTATGTAATTAGCCTATGACGCCAACCCATAACAAATGAAAAACAGGCAGAGAAACAAATCCTAGGAAAAACAAAGTAAATGTAGATTTAAATAATATGATTACATATATACATTAGGGGCGAGATGGCACAGCTGTAAAGATGCTTACCACCCGCCAAGCCGGACTGGGTGTTTAGAGATGAAATGGTACGTCCGGATGTTTGGATTCAACGTAAATAAGTAGTTCCGTGAAGAACTAAAGCCTATTTTCATATATCCTACTTATGTTAATTGCCTCTATCAACATACAACATTTCAGTTTGATTGCTGTAATAGATTCGTAGATATTGAGAACCGTCTAAATATTTCGTAAGGTCGCCATGTTGGATTTTGATATATGTAGACCATAGAGTTATGTAGTATTAGTTGACGATTTTTGCATACGTTCATTATTCGAACGTTCACTTCGATCGCATGATTAATACACAAGAAATGAAAACTTATTTTTCAAATTGCGCACAGCCGCCATATTTAGGTTATGTTAACAATTCAACTAAATAAGATGCCAATGCATTAGAATGTGCTTAAACATTTACTTGCACCATATTTCACTGCGCTCAGACGGTTAAATCACGAGAAATGTCTATTAAAATGTTTCACATTCGCTAGGCCACCATTTTCGTTTTGTATTATACAGGTTTTTAGAAGTCTCATAGATGAACTTCTAGTAGTACCCTTTGCTACCGTACAAAATTTCTGGGTGATATCAGTAATATTTCCTGAGATATAGAATGCCGATGAAATATTTCGCACAGCCGCCATCTTGAGGTTATGTAAACAATTGAACTAAATTAGAAGCCAGTACATTACATTGTGTATAACAATTTGCTGTACCAGGTTTCATTGCGTTTGGATGGTTAAATCGCGAGAAAAGTCTATTTAAATATTTCAATTTCGCTTGGCCGCTATGTTCGTTCTGTAGTTCACAGGTGTTTGAAAGTCACATAGGTGAACGCCTAGTAATGTCCTTTATCTCCGTTCAAATCTTCAGGGTGATATCGGTAATAATTTCGGAGATATAGAATGCCGGTAAATATTTCGCAAAGCCGCCATGTTGGATTGGTGAGACGCAATAAAATTTGAAGGGCATGGTCGTGGTCGGCTGAAATAGTAAGCCTACTATGACCTTACCGAAGTTCATTGAAATAACTTCAGCCGTTTAGAAGTTATCAGGGGGACATACAAATACGCACACACACACACACACACGGGCAAAAGGTGATCTCATAAGCCTTTTTTTTTTCATAAAAGAAAATAGGCTAAAAATGTGTGAGTAAATACGTCTTACTTACCGTCGAATTTTATTGGCCGACTGAAAAGTAGTTCTTTAATCGACACACAAAGAATATCTTCTGTTCATATTGTTCAGTGAATTTTAATTCTACTAGGGTGGTGAAAGTTCTGTATCAAGTACCAAAACGTGACTTTTTTTGCCAAGTCTTATACGAACCTATTGTCTTGATAATTTTTGTGCTTGGAGCTTTATTAGTTGCTGAATATTTGACTTTTAGATTTTATACAATCGAAACGTCACTTACGTGCGAAGTTCAACGTAACAGCTTTGAGGTTTGGACAAGTATTTTACCCATATTTTAAAATCCCTATTCGTCACGTTTCATAGGAATTTCTCTATTTCATTTTGAGTTATGAATTTTAATACGCTTGGGTGAAATTTTCTGTCTATTAAATAGGTGAATTTGATCCTCGTATAAAGTAGACGTGTAATACGGCAATGATCTCTATCTAAGTTTCGGAACTATAAGTTTACCAGATGATGAGTTTAATACTGTCTTTTAAGATTTTTGATATATTCTAGATGGCGATTGTGAGTATTGTTCTCTCTGGTAACTTTCTGAATATAGTTCATTATACGGAGAAAAAATGAGTACCAGTTCCTCTGGGTGCGAACTGGTGAATACGATTGCCCAAAAGTTAGGGTTCTCGGGTTGTTGTAGTGAATTGCCAGGATGATATGGGTTCAGTTTAAAATGAGTAAACATTTCTGGCTTATCTAATTAATATATTTTCATTTATAGTCTTACTAACTCACTTACGTTTGCTCTCCTGGCTCCACAAACCGCAGTCGGTTCTTGACTTCGTCTTTATTGATAGTCTACTACTATTATTTATTAACAATAGGAAAATCCTGACATTTCCCGGAATTTGCTAGCTAGGTCTGTAGTAATTGGAACGGAGGTTACCTTGTAGAATGTTGTACGGCTTTCCCCTTGTTACCGGGTGACCCTGCCCTCGGGCAACGGGCGCCAGGAAACACTTGTGTAGGTGTAGTGAAAGTTCTCGTTCCTAGCTGATTCTCGGAAGCTGTTAAATAACTTATATTCTACCAAAACACACGCGGACTGAGAACGAAAAAAAAAAGTTTTTTATAATTTGTTGAGTGAAAGCTGGGGTAGAGGTAGGCAGGCTACAGTAAAATTGAGGTCACTGAGAGTTGGGCGATTCCGTCTATTAATAATTCAGGCTTTTTGTCGTGCGCTACAATGCACTCAGTAAAGGTCGTGATAAATTAGTTATTAGTGAAGACTGAGATGATGGGATCCTTCTTGTTATTGTAATAAATATGAAGCAACAGAAATTAAAATGGATATGAAATTGATCTTTAATGTGTTAATTTTATGATAGATAATTATTTTCATGTGGTTATGAGTGAAGTATATTTTCCACCTAGCAGTAAGAATAATTGATGTCCTAAGTTAACTAACAGATATTTAAAAGTACTGGGATATGTCAATATTCCATGGGTAACTAGGTGTAGCATGAAAAAATACTATTCACGTCCAGGAATTACATTACAAACTGTTATAGCTCTTATAAATCTCACTAGTGTGAAAAGTGCTGTAAATAACAAAGAGAGGACGTTTGACCTATTGTTGACGAACTAACCCGATGTAGTTTTAAGCCGTAATTCCCAACTTTTTATCCCTGAGGAGAACCATCACCCAGGTCAAAATGTAGAAATTCCGTTTCGGGAGAAATCATTAAAGAGGTGTGCGAATCACTTAACCTAACAAACAATTTGGAACTAGCTGCTTTTAAAGCATTGTACCTAAATTAAGAGAAGTTGACTCGAGGGGTAGTTACTATTCTGACAAAAATCATGCCATTGATGAATTTTATCAAAAACTGTACAGTGTTCTCGATACTTGTGTATCTACGTCATGTAGACGAACGAAGCAATGTTTGTGTTGGTTCATTAGTACCACAATTTAAAAATATATTAAACGGAAATCATACCATCACAAACAAAAACGTAAATATCATATAACATAGTTTGAAGAATTGTTACTTACTTACTTACTTACTTACTTTCCGTGTCCGGGAGACACATTAAATTCTTCCTTTCCAGAACTCGGCAGCTCTTATCCCTCGGTCTGTGGCCAACATAAGGTCTTCCTGGCTGCAGGTGTCATCAAGATCTTTGCACGTGAGCAGGTGTTGTGGAGTCTGGATTTCTCCACAGGCACATCGTGGATCTTCTGCATAACCCCACTTCACAAGGTTGCTACGACACTTAGGCACTCCTGTTCTAATCTGGTTTAAGGATCGCCAGGTGGTATAAGGCAAATGACTACCACTGCTCAGTTCTTCTTTAGGGGTAAACCCCTCTGGTACTATTTGTTTCCAGAGTGACACACGCCGGACGTCTGGCTTGGTATGGAGGGGTACTGTTCTCTTAATAAAACTCTTCCTGGATCTTAGGCGAGGAGTGGTCACCTTGTGGTTGAACATAGAATGTCTGGGATCTGTTTCAAGCTTTTGTCTCTCTTTCTCTGCTGCCACCCTGCGTCGAATAATTGGAGGAGCAATGCCAGCGAGAGGGTAGATCTTCTGCATTAGAGTAGGTTTCAGACATCCAGTGACAATACGTGTGGACTCGTTAAGAGCTATGTCCACTTGCTTGGTATGGGCAGATGTTCCCCACACTGATGATCCGTACTCTCCTGCTGCGAAGCAAAGTCCCAATGCTGTTGAACGTATAACCTGAGGGTTCGCTCCCCATGTTGAACCTATCAACTTCCACATTGTTAAAAACGACGTATGCACAGCCAAAGGTGTGGCAATGATACATTCGAAATCGAACATGAGGATGAAATACTAAGTGATGATTAGATCATCGCTAATAAGTTTTCCAACTGTTTCTCGTCAGTATATTGCCAACATTGATCCAATTATGGTATTTTATCGTGTGATAACCCAGAAATTCATCCTATAACTAAAATCTTGGGTATTAATGAGGTAAGCCGTAGTGATATTCTCACATCGATACGTAAGGTAGTTAAGTTGCTAGCTTAACTTGCGTACTTAGCTAGTTTTGTTTTTTAAGCCGAGGTCCTTTCGGATTCTTTACGCGCTGAGTAGTATCGAATTCAATAGAAATGCAGAAGTCCAACTTGGTGGAATACTTGATATTTATTTAGTTGGAACGTAGGCTATATGCAGATTAGTTACAGAAGCCGTAAGGCTTGGCGTTAATGTCACTCAATCATGACACAGCGACAGATTATATAATAATGAGCCCTTCGTTTCTAAGAGGTAACTCTTAAATTAGATTATTTCATGGGCGTGTTGACCTCAATGCAGTGAGAAAACGCCCGTAGCTCAACCAATCACATTCCAGTATTTTACTGGGATCACAATAATGCTTGCGAAAGGTAGTGGGAGTTTGAATTACCATCGATGATCTCTGAGTGGTTTACCCTTGGTTTACATGGCTACTAGCTTCCAAGAAGTTTGAGTGGTTTACAATAATTGTTGTTACACAAGAAACACGGGGTCGTTTCCTGTTGATCAAGGATATAAGGACATATTCTACCTGGCGTATTCTGAGAAGGGCATGTCATGTACTCATAGTATTACGCGGTAGTTTACTTAAAGCTTAAAGTTGATAACCAATACATGGCTCTCTAAGTAGTGGTCACATTCCTGAAGTGTCACACACGGCTTGTGGTGAATTTACACATTACCTTCATTATAACAGCAGCAAATAATAATAATAATAATAATAATAATAATACAGGGATCCACAAGCTGAATCTCTAGGGAAACATAGTCCTTGGCTTGATACCGGTCAAGGTATAAACTAGGTAACCCGTAGTGATATTCTCACATCGATACTGAGCCCTAATAGCTCATGCTGGTGATAGCTTGTACACGATCCATGGAATTTATAATGTTCAAGAATTATGAACGCACCCACAGATGTATGCCATTACATCAGATGTTCTTTTGACTTCATTAAGAAGCTATGGAAAATTACGCTACATGATCAAAGAAGTTTTCTTTGATGTGCAATCTGAATTTATAATAAGAAGTCATTCAGCTTAATTAGCCACATTTTCATGGGCTAATAATATTTATTTATGGTTTACAACCGAAGGTATATCACCGCAGACACGCGGAAGGAATGAACTTAGACGCTAAATGACTAGGAAGTGATAGAACTGAGCACACCTACTTCCGTGAAGGAATGACTCTAATCCGTGCTTGCATGGCGAGCAGACGTTAAATTGTGAAGGTCCAAGGTGACCGAGTCTTAGTATCATCGATATTCAAATTTGTGAAGTGAATACGGCTGAAAGTATGGATTATAGCATGAAGTGTGCTGGTGACGCGAAAAGTCCGTCCAAGATCGTGAATTTTGTTATATTTCCACTCAGTGAAGTGATTGACCACATGGTTGCAGCAAGCTTAATGGCTGACCAGGGTGACAAGTGATGTGTGTACCGGTAATACACGAGTGGAGAATCTGATCGAAATATTCAGCAGTTTCAGTGAAATATATACGAGCCGTACAAAGGCCGAATGTAAAACGAATAAGATTGAGCTGATACACTTAGATAAGATATCTAAAGCGTGTGAAGTTGTTAGCTTCAGTGGAAAGATACGTGTTTGGTGTCAAAGCTAGTTTCTGTGATCTTAGCAGACAAGGCCATTTTTGAATATAGTCTGCTGGCTAGAAAGTGTAAAACTGTGAATTTAAATACGCTAGAAGCAGTGTCTACTATTCTACAAATTTCTACGATTCTACAAGATGCCTTCATTTAACCATGTGCTGAGGCATAATAGTCCTATACTCAAGAAGAAGATGACTATGGCTTAAAATATCCAAATGGGAGGAATGCCGAACACCTAAGCCACACTACGACTATGGAGAACCACCATTGGATAACCATGCTTATGGCCAAGCAGAGAAGATATTTGTGGATTACCTGGACGAAAGACAAAATTCTCAATCCTCGTGTCTGGATAATAACCTGCAATAGCTGTGAGTCATGATTTTATAATCTATTTCTGTACGGTGGATGGTCATGGGTGGATTAGTATGTAGCATCCGTAACTCATTGTCAGTCATCAAGGTAGGATTCTTTCATTCTTTTTGACTACCTTCTTAAGGTGACTTTCACGCTTCTAAATGCCCTTTTTGCATTTCGTTACTCGACACTGAGTTAGTCACCTGATTGTGTGCATTCACACGGTGCAATATTGTTCTTGAAAGGTAATTCCGCATGACGGAATATCAATTTAGTCATTTGTGACAGGGGCATATTTTTAATTCAGCTCCAGCTGATTATTTGTCAAAGTTTTTGAAGTCCCCATTTTTCTATTATTTTGTACGCCACTGACGTCTTTTATTTAACATTATGGCGTATCGTTTAGGCATGGAAAGGATCCAGCCCAATTGTTATTGTAAAGTACATTTTTAAAGAGTGAGCAGTTTGCCACCAGAATTTAGGCAATTCACATCGCTGTACATGAGTCAAGTAATGTTTTGAACTTACTCATAAATTTTCTGTTACACGATATTCGTTTCATTTCGATTATTTCCACCTCAGGTTAAGTTGTCAAACCAGTATTTATTTTCATTTAAACGTGTTTTGTACGCAGCACCCATTTGCTGTGAGCTTCAGTGGTGCTACACAATGTCAAAGCTTTTCAAAGGGAGAGAGATATCTTTCCGCTACGTCTATTTGGTTTTTAGAAGTCAACATATCATTCTTATTGTAATTTATTCGTCTTTAATGACCTCATAACCTTTCTTACATGTGTATAATCTTAGAGAGTGAATGCTAAGAACACACAGCCTACATTTATTGTAAATTTATGGTGTTTTAAATATCAGTGATAGACATTTCTTTGAGAACTCACTGACACGCTATGACGCGTAGTGCAGGGCGCTGGGAGCATGATGACAGGTGCTTGTCCAGTCCACGCCGATGCCATTGCCCAAGGTTATTTACGATCTCTCTTGTGAGACAATTGACTAACGACTTCATTTTCATTTTTATTTCTAGACCTTGCTAGGAATGTTCTTACGGGCCATGCTTTGTTTATGCTCATGCTATTGACCTTGATTAAGTATCGATTTTTGTAAAGTTGTTCTGGTACAGGTGTACTAATAAGTAATGCTAAATATTTAATATACTCGCAGGTATTTGTGAGCGAGCCCCAATATGTTTTGTCATGATTTATATTTAATTTAAGTAACCATTTGATAGGTTGGACCCTTAAGGCTATTGTGTATTCTCACTTGTAAGTGAATGATTATTTACCGTGTTTTAATCGTGGCCTACGTTATACTCAAGGCCTGAAAATAGAGCAGGGACTTGGAGCGCCAAACTGGCAGTTCCACTTTACGCCACTAGGATTGCGGTTCGACGCCCTAGTTGTCTGCTGTAGACAGTGCATTACATGCAACTCAAATACACTAAACACATGTTTTCTTAGTATTTCTTATGTGTTTTACTAAAGTTTCCCCCAAATAATTAATACGGCTCACTTTTGGCTGTATTTCAGTTCACTTAAAGAATCTTCCTGTCCAGTAGCTTACTCCTTAGATTCAGAAACGTTGCACTACTATTGTCATTGCGTGTGGTTTACACAATATTTTTTAAAAGTGGCCTTGATAAATTTTGCATACGAAGCACGCGGAGTTAATTGTCAATATACACTTCACAGATTTTGTGTAGGCCTATATCAGTTAAAATATAAGTGAAATGTGACACTAAATATTTTGAGACATGAAATTTACGGCTGTTTAAGTGAGGAATTGTTTCCAATATAGATGTTATCGGGGTAGCTTAATCCCCCCCAATGTCTTGAAAATGTATTTCCTTAATCTTAATGATGGGTTTGAACTTGCTGGTGCTGATATTTTCTCTAAACTACCCTTTTCTGCCATTCGTACAAGAAACCCCATTATTATGCAATTGAAATGGAAGATAGAGGTGCCGGCTTTTCTGAAAACAAAGAGATGTCAATGCTAACATACGGTTTATGTAAATCATAGTGTTTTAATAGCCTATATGCCCCATTTTCTTACCTTGAATAGGGCTTTTAAGAATCTGCAATACACGTGCCGTAAGCTGGGGTGCTTCTGTAGTACTGGCCTGGTTTTGCACCTTCCGCGACCATTTAGGCTTCAGAAACTTGGTCAAGGCACCTGTTGCGACTGCATCTTCCCGTAGTTCCACATTTCCACTTCTAGAAGATGCGATAATTCTTGTGCAATGTGTTGACTCGATGGTATGCAGGCATGATCTCACGTCCATCATGTCATTGTTACCTCCCTTATATCTCAGGTGACTGAAGAGCAGTTCTATATCGTCACTTGTGAGATTCCGCATAATCACATAATGGAAGCCGACACTGTTTAGAAATCGCATGCAGGACACGGTTGATGAAGTTGTTAGCACCAAAACTTGATCGTTTCCTTCGTAAGTCTCATCTTTTTATCGAGGTAACTTTAAATCTGTATCCTGGTATCCTGTAGAAGAATGACAGGCCGCTCAACAGTAAGAATGGCAGGGCGTTCAACAGTATAGTATGCATTATAATGTATTAGTAAATTTATGTTCGATTCCAATTGCATCTTTCTCAATATCTAATGCCAAGAAACATGTCTAAATTCTTGTCGTAAAATTATCTAAACGTTATGGCCATTTCATTAATGATTAATGAACTTACCTTCTCATTATCGTGAGTCAGTGACTTTTCTTCAGCTGACAACCTAGCTTTTTTAAGTGACGTGACATCCACCTCTCCGTTCGTGTACCCATTGCAGTTATTGTTGTTTTAATGCGAGGAACAGCGAAGTTATCTGCCCCTTACAAGTTTTCAGTGTTCATGGATGAGGAAGTTGTAAAATATTTATATATCTCAGTACGTGGTAAATGGACGGTGATTTATTGAACATTTTGATTGTTTCATTGTATTTAGGATACACTTTCGTTTCGTGCAAGTTCGAATTTGTTCAAGTAAGAAATTAGCATTCAAGTCCCCACGAGCTGCTTCACTCATGAGCTTTGATATTTGAACATCGTGTTTGGCTTGACGTTGCAGTGAATGTAAGTTTTGTTTTAATAAAATCAACCTGCGATTCAATGATTTAATTGTAGTTCTCTACACTGCATTTTTTCTTAGTGCCCTCTTTAATCATGTTGACTTCCCATGAGTTGACTTTATTGTAGAATATTGCGTTCCTATACTTACAAGTGATTGATCATAGCTTTCCTCAATTCGTTCATCATAACATTCTTCCTTAATATTTAAATTACTTGAACATTTTTTGTTGTTGTTTATGTGGTTGTCTTTATCAACACATGATCTTTCGCTTGTATGTCTATTTATTTGTACGGCACTTGTTTATGTTCGGTGTGGTCCTCAAAACTCGTCGGAAAAGCGTTCAGTAAGAGCGTTCTTTTTGTAGTAGTCTACTTACAGTATACTATAATTAGAATTCTTGAAATGCTTGATACATATTTTAGAAGACTCTTTTGGTATCAATGAAGACCATGGATTTCCCCCCTTGACGTGGAACAGAACAAATTGTCTCCGTATGTCATCGTTCTTTTTTATCGTATGGCTTTTAGTGCCGGGAGTGTCCAAGGACATATTCGGCTCGCCAGTTTGTAGCTGCTTCTAGACGGCCACCCAATGGGTGAGCTACAAGTACCGTCGCGTGTGGAGTGTTGCCTGGGGAGGAAAGTTTGAATGTAAGGACGAGGAGTTGGAAGGTAACGGCTGTGGCTTATAGTTAGGGACCAACCCCGGCATTTGCCTGGAAGGAAGATGGGAAACAACAGAAGACCATCTTCAAGGTTGCCGGCGGGGGGATTCGAACCTCCTCGCCTCCCGGCTGTGAGCGACTGCCAGCAGTCATGCCGTAACGACCACGGCTAACTCACCCGGTTATGTCATCGTTTAATGAGAATTTATCCATTGCCTTTAACTTGACGAGATATACAACACGGCAAGCTACAATGCACCATTTTTAATAAACACAATTATAACACTACAATTTGCTCGTAAGTTACTCTACAAAAAATATTCCGTGAATTTAAACTTAGGTGTTTACCTCATATGCATGCCACATTTACTATAGTTCATTGGAATAAAGCTTGCTTTTTACTACGTCTTGATCATAAAGACCACTTAGCTTAGCACCCATCTCAATATGTCAAAAATAGTCTACTGCCCTTAATATTAACGCGATACGCTTCACCAGTCAAATACTGAGATACAAATCACATTGTACGTAATGCAAACGATACGAATAAGGGCGCCAGAAAGTGAACCTAGCGGCAAAATACGGAACAAGTTTGAACCATCGCTCGTATTGTTGTCAGGCGCCTCATTTCCAGGCCTTGTATTATAACGTAGGCCACGGTTTTAATACACATCATCGTTTTTTTGCCATGTTTATTAGAGAATGCCGGCCAAATCTATGTTACAGAACAAGTTTGACCGAGTTATGGTCTCTTTCGAGTACCGATTGTGTTATTGATAAGGTGCGAGCCACGTATTCTTTGTTGAGGTGTACCACGTGTTGGTAGCACACTCTTGCGAAGCCTTGCATTTGGTCAACTATCTTAATAATAATGGACTCATAAATCTACGGCATTAAACTTAGGACTAAATCATGAACCATCACTTTATTTCCTAAACCTGCGATGCTAATAATACAGTTAAACTTTAATCGTTGTTAAATCTTGATCCTGTTTCTTTAGCCGAGCAGACCAATGCATTGCGCTTTCGTTCGTTCTTACTAGTAAGTTTAGTAGCTAACACTGATAGACTTTTGACAGAGATCGCACGAATCCAAAATTCAGAACTCGTGGGTCGTGACCCGATCAGGGGAATGCTGTTCTTGCACAGTTTGATTCTCAAGTTTAAATACACTGATAGATGACGGTGGACAACAAACAGTTTTTTCTTTGTTTATTAGCTACGGAATAGCCGTTTTACCAAATCCTCCGACCGTAGGACAGGGGTTTGACATTTCAAATAAACAAACCATGAGTATGTCTTAAGTCTGGATTTAATTATTTAGTAGTTTTGACCTTTTGGGGGTGCATTTTCTTTGGGTGTGTATGACAATCACTGTGATGGGAACCTGATCCTTAGGGAAGCAGAGTCTTGTGCCGGCTAGTCCCATAAGAAGTGCATTCCGATCCTCTCCGGCAATGTGTCTCGAGGTAGAGGTCATCTGGGAGGCCACGTTACGGTTGGTGGTAACCAAATAACCTCGTCCAACGGGCACATAACGTAAGATGAAGCCCAAGACGACAGCAAGACCTGGCCATATTCCTCCATACGAGTATTTGATTAAGGACTCCGGATTATGCTCACCATTTAAATAACGTTTGTTGGAGCATTTGCAATTCGACAAGCAGTATGGCATGCACAACACATGTTTTGACAGACGAGTGAGAGAGCACACAGCCAATCAAATATTAATGGTTAACTTCTTGTTGAAAATAAAGCCTAAAAATCAAAAAACGTGACCTTTAAGAACAATTTGCAAACGTCCGGAACAAAGTAATTCGATTGCATCATGAATCATTAAAATAGGTTGGCTAGAATGTCAGAGATAGGCCTTGGAAATATATGAAGGGCTTAGCGGTTTTAAATAAATAGATAAGTTCAAGACATCGGTTCAGCGTATTAGTCTAATCATTATAATATCCTTGTCATTTGTAGAAATCTCTCATATGACTCTTCTCCTTCACCAAGATTCTCGGTAATTGCCCGATCATTTTCTGATTTTATAGTAGACTACGCATAGCAGCCATCTTCAGTGTATAAATGTATTTACTTCCGTCTTGATTACAGTTATTTTACTATACAATATTCCATTTTTTTTGTTGAAAAGTTTAAAACTGCTCAACTAATTAGATGGTGAGTCTTCCTCGTTAAGCTTTTACAGTATATATTTAAATGATGGTTTTGTGGAATATTCAATGTAGTAGCCTTGTGACTTGTGTTTCTGTGGTGTATTATACAGATCTCTCGACTTACCACTTTTCGTGGTGATTGCTCAAATATATCCCCATTTATCGATCTTATTGTTACAATACTATGCATGGTCGATAACTTGAATGTATGAAATCAACGCACATGTGTCTTCATCAGCGTACATTTCCGATACAATCCTTTAACCTTTCCAAATTCTAAGTTTATTAGAAGGTGAATAACTGATTTTCAATTTTTGAAAATTAATGATGGCGGAATTGCGTAATATTCAATATTGTTACTTTCTGAATCTGGCAACATATCTCGATTATATGAAACTTCCTGAATGCCAACATTGGTGGGCAATAATATACTGAAACATTAGACAAGTTATTGATTATAATACTGAAATAATATAATTTTGCAACTCCAGATTCCGACTCCATTAATAAGAAGTTAGTAAGGACCATTGATTTGTTCAGCCGACAGCTGGCTTAGGCAGTGAAAATTGAACAGGCAGCCCTTTTGTTTTCGCTTAGATGGCGGCAACATAAGAATGGCGGTTAAGATGCACAAGAAAGTGGCTACTTATGCAGTAACTTTTGTTCAATCGTTTGAGGTGTTGTGTTGACCGGACTAAAGACAACTGGGGGGATCCTTCAAGATGCATTAACTCTGTGTGAATGCAGTGTGGAACAGACCACCGAACGTCTGAGGAACTGTCCCCAGTGCCCCACCACATGCACAGGCATAAAGTACAATGCAGCCCAGGTGATAAAGATATTGGTACCGGCACATACTGGGCACTGACAATTCAATATAAAATAGTTGTTGTTCTTGTTGTTGTTTGAGTCTTCAGTCTTTTGACTGGTTTGATGAAACCTATCCATGCCTCCCTGTCCTGAGTTCATCGTTTCATCTCTACATAGCTACCACATCCTACATACGAGGTAATCTGTTTAACGTATTCTAACTTTGGTCTATCCCTACAGTTCTTGTCCTCGACCCTTCCTTCCATAACTAAGCTTGCTATTCCTAGGTGCCTTAGTATGTGTCCTACCAACCCATCTCTTCTCTTCATTAGCAGTCGCCAGAAACATCTCTCCTCTCCCACCAGTCTTAATACCTCTTCGTTTGAAACCCTATCTACCCAACTGATCTTCATCATTCTCCTGTAACACCACATTTCAAACGCTTCAATTCTCCTCTTTTCTGCTGCACCAATAGTTCAAGTTTCACTCCCATAGAGTGCCACGCTCCCGACAAAGGCCTTCAAAAATGACTTCCTAATACCCAAATCTATTTCCATGTCAACAGATTCCTTTTCTGTAGAAATGCTTTCCTTGCCTGAGCTAACCTACTTTTTATATCCTCTTTGCCTCGTCCATCACAGGTTATTTGGCTTCCTAAGTAACAGAAGTCTCCTACTTCCTTTAGTTTTTCACCTGCCAATTTGATGTCCATAGAGGTTTCTGATTTATTTCGGCTGCATTCCAATATTTTTGTTTTACATTTATTAAATTTCATCGTGAATTCTTTCCTCAAGATGGAGTCCATACCATTAAAAATCTCACTCAAATCTCCAGGCGTGTCGGCCAAGACGACTATGTCACCGGCAAATCTCAGAGTTGAAATTATTTCTCCTTGAATCGTCACTCCCACCTTAAAATTTTCTCCAATTTCCTTCATTGCTTGTTCAATGTAAAGATTGAAAAGTATGGGTGATAAGTTGCAGCCTTGTCTTACACCTTTCTGAATATCAGCATCTCTCTCATGTCCTTCTGCTCGAATGTCTGCTGTCTGGATTCTGTATAGATTGTAGATCACCCTCCTATCCCTGTACTTTATTGCAATCGTTTTCAAAATATCAAACAATTTAGTCCAATCAACGTTATCAAAAGCCTTTTCTAAGTCTACAAATGCCATGAACGTTTTCTTATATGTCCTTATTCTACCTTCCAATATCAGCCTAAGACTTAGTGCAGCTTCCCTTATTCCTATTTTTCTCCTGAAACCAAACTGGTCTTCACCCATCTCCGTTTCTATCTGGCTTTCCATCCTCTTGTAAATTATTCTAGACAGGATCTTTGAGGCATGCGTAATCAAGCTGATTGTACGGTAATCTTCACATGTGTCAGCTCCCACTTTCTTCGGTATAGGGATGATAACATTCTTCTTGAAATCAGAGGGCACCTCACCTGTCTCATAAATCCTACACACCAAGTGATATAACCTGATCAAACCTTCAATCTCCTATGCAGCGTAGCAACTCAATCGGTATATCATCTATGCCTGGTGCTTTGTTCCTGCTTAAGTCTTCCAATGCTCTGTCAAATTCTGATCCCAATATTAAATCTCCTTTCGCATCCTCATCAATTTCCTCCTTCCTTTCCAATACATGATTCTCAATCTCCTTTCCCATATACAAACAATCTATGTAAGCTTTCCATATCTCAACCTTTTCTTCCCTATCTGTTAGAAGGTTTCCATTTGTGTCCTTAATATTACAGCACTTAGTCTTCTTTCCCACAGAAGTATTCTTAATCCTTCGATAAGCAGTGTCTACTTTTCGTAACTTCAGACAATTTTCTATACCTGCACATTTCTCTTTCAACCATTCTTCTTTCGCTTCCTTGCACTTCTTTTTAACCTCATTTCTCAGACGTCTGTATTCTGCTTTTCTCTTTTCATCTCTTACATTCTTGTGTTTCCGCCTTTCGTCCATCAATTCTAGTATATCCTGAGTGATCCACGGTTTTCTAGCTATTCTTTCTTTCCTCCCAATGTTTTCTTCTGCGCATTTTGTTATTTCATTCTTCAAAATCGCCCAATCGTGTGCAATTGAAGTCTGTTTAGGGTTTTTCTTTAGTCCTTCCTTTATACTCTTCTTGAAACTTTCGTTTACATCCTTCTCTTTCAGTCTGTCTATTGCCCACCTTTTTGGCTTTTGACTTTTCTTCAGTCTCTTCAACTTAAATCTGCATTTCATAACAACCGGATTGTGTTCAGAGTTTATGTAAGCACCGGGATATGTTTTACAATCCAAAATCTGGTTTCGAAACCTCTGCTTGACCATAATGAAGTCGATTTGGTAACGCCCTGTATCTCATGGTCTCATCCATGTGTATATTCTTCTATTTTGTTTATTGAATAAGCTATGACCAACTCATGCTCGGTGCAGAAATCCATCAGCCTGCTTCCTCGATCATTCCTTTTAACTAAGCCGAAATCTCCTACTATCTTCCTTTCTCTCCCTTTTCCTACCACAACATTGCAATCTCCCATTACTATAATATTTTATCACCCTTGATATACCTCAGAATCTCATCTACTTCTTCGTAGACCTTTTCAACATCTTCATCATCAGCTTGACTGGTAGGCATATAGACTTGTACAACTGTGGTGCACGTATGTTTTATATTGATTTTTGCTACAACAATCCGTTCACTATATTGCTCATAATATTCCACCTGCTGTCCAAGTTTCCTACTCAATATGACACCAACCCCTGCTTGGCCATTGTTTGATTTAGTGCTAATGACCCTATAGTCTCCTGACCCAAAGTCCTGTTCTCCCTGCCAGTGCATTTCACTAATCCCAAACAAATCCAACCTCAACCTATCCATTTCCCTTTCTAAGTTTTCTAACCTTCCACTTCCCAGCAGACTTCTAACATTCCACGCTCCGATCCGTAGAATGTCACATGTCCTCTTTGCTTGTTTCTGTGATGTTGACCTCCTCTCGAGTAGTCCCCACCCGGAGATCTGAACGGGGGACTAGTTGAACTCTGCATTGGAATTTTACAAGGGAGGAGGCCATCATAACATGTAATTATGCATAGAGAGGTGCATATCCTCGGGAAGAGCATTACGGCTGTAGTTCCCCGTTGCTTTCAGCCGTGCAGCAGAAAGCAGTGTAGCCATTAGTTGGCTTATTTTATCAATACCTTAACCGTCTATAAGACAAATAGTTCCAGATACGAATATAATAATAACGAAGTGAATGCATTTGCGTTTGATGCTCAAGCGATTTCGGAAAACGCTTAATGTTAACCCTTATTCTTCACCTCTTAGAGTTCGAATTTTCTAAAATTACTCTCTTATCCCTTGGCTATATAATAAGAAGAACGTCCTCATAAAAGTTTAGGTTTCAGGTTGAGAGATTTCAGAGATATGGTGATGAATGAGTGAGCGCCTGTTATACGTACATATAATTGTTTTTGTAGATTCATTTAAGTGCTTTGCGTCATCGTGGTCATCTAGCCTCGAGTGCTTTGCTGTGTGTGTAATCTGCCTCATAACCTGAGTCATTTTGATGTTATTCTAATGTGTGTACTTGTAATTGGGGCTAGGACTGACTAGGTTGCGGCCGTGAACTTTAATTATGTAGAAGTGGGAAGTCTGAGAAAACCATTTCTAGGATGGATGAGGTGGGAATCGAAGGCACCTCTTCTCAGTTCTGCCTCACGAGGCTCAGTATACTCCGTTCTAGATTTCAGATCAGAATTAAATTTCTTGGCAGAGCCAGTAATCGAATTCGGACGTCTGGGGTGGCAGGCTGGATGCTAGCTACTGCGCCATGAGGTGGCCGTGTGAAATTTTCTAGCTACTCATGCTACATAAAGCATATACCATAAGAATATTATATACTGATTGGTGGAATATTCTTGAACGAAAGTTTTGAAAAGCGATAATTGCGATAATACTACAGTACTTTTGAAAAGTTTCTCATTTTATATTTCTTTCACGTTGAGAATTATCTGATCTTCTTCTAAGTTATATTACTTGAAGGAATTTTAATCCTCCTTTGTTCAGTCTCGTCCATCAGCAGTTTTTCAGGGCACTATTAAACGTTCCATTTGTAGCATCTTGTCCCCTGACAAGGAGCTGCCATGTCTACTTTAGCTTCTCAACTTCACTTCGTTGAATTCTTTTTCTCTCCTTCCAATTACGAATAATTCAATTCCTCTGGCTTTCAGTTTTTGTCTGTTCGTGAAGTTATTTGAGAATTTTCTGTTCCATTTTTGAAAGCACCGAGATTTCTTAAATCTTACAGTTTATATGCAGCTCCATCATTAGGTCTATGTACGGTTTGGGAAACGTAACAGTGTTGCCATATACATGGTCATAGCTCTCTTCGCGCAATGTACTGTACCCGTATCTCCCTGAGAAGAACAGGTGAGCATTATTAATAGTGTTAATAATCGAAAATCCACAGCCTGCTTCCAGTCGATCGACCGAATGGAGTGAATGAAGCCCCTATCTAGCGGCGAGGATATGAAATGTGCCGGCTGACGAATCTTGTCGCACTCCCCTGGGGCAATTATTAAATGAATGACAGATGAAATGAAGTGTTGCTGGAATGACATTTGTGACTGGGAAAACCGGAGTATCCGGAGAAAAACCTGTCTGCCTCCGCTTTGCACAGCACAAATATCACATGGAGTGACCGGGATTTGAACCACGGACCCAGCAGTGAGAGACCAGCGTGCTGCCGCCTAACCTATGGAGGCTTTGATAGTGTTAATAATTAATACATTTAATTTTTCAAGAGTGTTTATTTACTTATTGAGTTATATAATATACATTGTACCCCACCCAGTAATTGGCAAATTCGTGTTGAGCGACTGAAGAGTTCTAACTAACAACGCCGGAATATATGACTTCGAAACTTTGCACTACTGGAAAACGAATGTAGTGCCGTTTACTACATGCACTTCTCAAAATTCAGACCAAGAAGATTGGCATGCTCACAGCCACCCCATCTAATCTCACAAAGAAGGCGAGCATTTCACTAGGCCAATGTACTCCAAGTGGTATACTACTTGTTAGAGAGGTTGACAAAGGGTAACCTTAATAGTCTTTTAAAGAATAAGATCAATGGGAGTGCACCTAATAATCTATACCGCGGCATATTCTAAAGCTCCGAACCGCTACAGGCGCAATGTGCAGAGCTACCTTTCTAGACCAAACGCTGTTGGGGTAAGGCCGGATAAATTGTGTGGATCAAACAGTGGTACAGTACGTTCTGTATTATGAGACTTAAATCTTTCTTTGTCAAAAGTTTTCTCTTCTGGCGGGAACAACTTTATTAGGGTTCAACAAAAAGCAAAGTACACTCCATAAAGGCCATAGAGGCCCTGGGAATAGTGGAAGGTGGATGCTTCCACTTTTTGTGACATCGGCACTACATGGGATGGAGTTGTTAGCTCCACGCCCGGCCGTCTTTGCTCCCAGGAATTACCCTGGTACTCATTTTTGGTGTAGGCTGAGTGAACCCCAGGGCCATTTGCGTTTCCGAAAGTGGTAGTTTTGTTTCTAAAATCCACTACCTGGGTGGGGATCGAACCCACTCCCTTTCAGTTAGAAGCTCAGCAACTCTATCGACTGCGCCTCGCAGCCCGCTTAGGGTTCAACAACTCTGATAAACACAATTTTCTTTCGGAAAACGTCGTGAAATCATAACCAAAGCGTCTAACAGCGCTCTCATCTAATCTGCTTCCGCCCATTAATACAAGAGAAACTGAGGCATCGAAAGATATATCACACACGAATTCTTAAGCTATGGATACTTTACTCCCAATGTACTGTACCCACTGGCCGAAGGTTTCGGGGAGCCACCGGTTTCAAATGACCCTTCCGAGACCCTCTTCCAGTTAACACACAAGTATGGGGGACGATACATTCATAGGATGGTGTAGCACAAATGTCTGCACTCGGGGGTGTCGGGAATTAGTGAGGTTCGATCTTTAACCAGCTCAGAGGAATGCATCGATAACAAAACTAAACAAGAAAGAGAGGTCAGTCTTAGGTTAAAATCACAAATAAATTTTATTCAGAATAGATCCCTAGCCTAGCATGAGAGTTGCAAACGGCTAGTCCGATACTATTCTGCCCTGAAAGAAATATAAAAAAGTCCTAAACAAGATCTAAATTGCTCTCATGGTCCTAATACAAAATTCGACAAAATGAACAAGCTAAGAGAATGACACTTAAGATCGGCCCTAAGCAATTACATCGAAATAACTTACGGGTGGATCAAACATCAAAGAATTTACAGCAAAGCAAGACATTTACTTGTTTACAAATACTAGAACATTTACATTTAGTAGCAAGGGGAAAATTTGTCCTATGCAGTGATGGTGCCATCTCTAACATTTATCTTTAGAGTTAAGTGTTCGCTAGTCCTAAATATCATTAATTAATAAACGAGATGCGTTTATTACTAAGAAAATCAAGCTATGTGCACAATGTTGCTGAATAAAAAAAACTATGCTAATACAACACAAACGCATACAATAATTCAGCACTCCTATGGTTGTGCAATTGGCACTGCCTACGTACTCGATTTGTTACTGTTTGTAACAAACGGTCATAGTGTCAAAGTGTTAAGAAAATAGAAAATATAGGAATGCCTGCAAATGCGATAGTACTTAAGCAATTGCATCGACTCATATTGCTACTAATCTGATGTGTGTGCTTCAGTTATCACATCACCAATTAGTGGTAGACTAATCATGTGAAAATGTATCAAAATGTATTTACAATAGCTTAACAGTATCTAAGTGTTAACGTTTGGTCCAGAAAAATAGTTTATTTTTGATGTTTATAAATTGTATTTAGGTTCAGGGGGAATTTATAAGATTTGTTAGTTTTCAAAACCCTATTTTTGATTACTATTAGAGTTTCACACAATTATTTATTCCTGCCAGTATTGTTGTTCAGTTTATGGACCTTTAAAAGCGTTCAGTGTATTCAGGTAACGTTTGTATCCAACTTAAGTAAATAACTCAATAGTTCAATAGTTTACGAAACACCCTGTGTCTTCATCAATATTTCATCACACTTATTAGACATCCTAGTCTTCACCAATTACTTTACTCTTATTTCGGATCCATTGATCTAGGCGCCTTCGGTTTTGGTACGACTTTAGTCAGTTCATTACCACCGATATAATCACAATAACAATGTCGGAGGTATTCATCCACCGTCACGACTCATATAGACTAATACTCATAATTTTCAAAAGTGTGGAATCCTAATTGATACACGTTTGAATTGCTGGTAATAAAGATTATGTGTACAAAATACATCCCTGACAACGCTTTAAATAAACATAAAGGTTTCTGATACAAGCTAACTGTGTGTGAGCATTTATAAAATTGCATCTTCCCTGAATAAATCGAACCTGCGTTCATTTGGTTACAAAATACAATTTCATTCATAGCCTGTGTGGCTTCTATTAAAGAAATAAACCTGTTTTCAAGTATTGTTCTGGCCAATAAATGTGAGTAACGGAACTCTGCATTCCACTTGTAATAATGTCAAGAATCTCACAGCCTTCTAAAACAAAATATTAGTCCACTGCCTAGAATCGAGTGTGCTGTGTATTGAACTTGGCTCGTAACCTTGGCCTCGATTTACCATTGTCAAACTAGTTTATTTGTCGTCAGCCTGACAAAATAAAAGTTGATAATACCTGTTTTTAAATGATACGAATGAGCATTGAAAATCCAGCCTTCCTGGCTTCTATAAATGTTTAATAAACTATTAATTTCCACACGCGTTTTATAATTAGCTACCTGCATTGTGCACTAAATAAATGAAACCAAAATTAAACTAAGTCTACTGTTTTCCACTCTTACAATACGCTATAAATATTTGATCTGACTTACAGATTCAGCGTCACTTGGTTCGAGTCCCGCCATGAGATGTTGTATGCGGTCTTGTGTATGGCTTTAGGTTACCATTTCATTGTGTCTGGACATCCTCCGTCGCCAATTCCCCATGCATGATTTAGCAATCACATGCCATCGCGCGGTTGGAGTTGCATCTGAAGATCTGCTGGTTTATCATTATTGCGATATTAGCGTTGATTGAAATGTAGCATATAATTAAATAAAACTGTCGCGCACTGCAGCTAATATGCGGTAAAAAAAATGCCCATTTCACTCCGCCACTGGCTCTAGTTTCTGTCGCTTGTGCGACACTCACTCGTGACTTGCATTGATATTTACACAAGAAAATATTAACAAAAATATAAATAAAATCACTGCCCATCCGGCAAATAAAGATTATACTTGTAGATTTTGTAGAGTTATAAAGTTAATTAAATCCACAGTTTATAAAACACTGAAACATGTGTGTGTGCGTGAGAATGAGACCATGCGGTCGCAAAGTTTTCTTCGCACAAGTCCTTCATTTCACCTCGGATAATAATAATAAAAATATTTCACAGTTTTCGTAGTGGTGAATGTCTTCAATCGTTCAATTATAACACAATTCCATGATGGCTATCCATCAGAAAGTTATTCGTAAATTTTTCCTGCCGCGTGGTTTCCTTTCACTTGTGCTCCATCATGCACATGTTGTCTCTTCCACAGACGAATAGGAACTGGTGTTACCAAATATGGCGTGCTCTCAGTACATGAGCTGGCCGCGTAAATTGATAGTTTCCTCGATTTACGAAGTATGCTGAACTTCGAATATGCAGAATTACTTAATTATAATTATAGTAGATTTTTGGAATGTGAAAATTAAGTAAAAATATAATCATAAGCGATATTGCTTCAGCTTCTTCTCGCCGCTCGCAGGGTATGTTCAGTTACATTTCAGCATAAGTTTTCGTCTCTGTTGTCTGAGCAAACATGCGTCAACGGGCGCATACATCTCCACGTCGAGTAAATAAAAATTGTGGAAGTCAATTTGTATTTCAGCCAATTACCAATCTTTGGTTTGACTTCGTGCACGATCCATTCTGTCAGTGATCCTGTGATATTCTTCATCACTCATGCGATTGTCTTCGCCTGCTGGTTCAATCTCAATGTTGTGAACATCAGCTGTCGTAACCTTCCTGTTATTCTCACGACATTTGTTATTACCATCTCTCCTTCTGTCTGGTTCTTCGTCTTCTGCATTTCTTCTTCTTCGTTCCTGAATGTATTGTCGACTTTCATTAGCCTTACCTTTCCAATCATTATCGTATTGGAAATGAGAATCATCTTCTCTTCGGTCACTGCCACTGTGTCTGTAATCTCTTCTGGGATTATCAGTGTATCGGTTATTTCGATCATCACAATCACGTGGCTGTCCTCTATAACCACGGTTGAAATTAGCGTTGCTATTTTTATGGTTATCACTACGACGATTGTTGTTGTAATTGTTGTTTCTATTTTGATATCTGTTCTGGTAATTCTTGTTAATTGTGTCAAATCGACGATTCCTTGCATAAGGTGTATTGTCTTTTCGGTAATCACGGAAATCTCTCCTTCTATCTGGTCCCTCGTGATTTTGACGATTATTTGTTCGACGAATTTCTGTGGTTTGTACAGTTTGACTGGTTCAGTCCACTGAAGTTACATTTACATCATGTGTGCTCCTGTGTTTAGGTGTAGGTGCAAATTGTTCGTGACTGCTATCCAGTTTTCTAAGAACTTCGTCACATTTCATAAATGTATTTGCATCTGACGCTATGAGTAACCTTTGTACTTCCATAGGATATTGTCTCCTAATGGTTTGAACAAGTTCTAATTCGGATAAAGGGGGTTCCAAACATTGCAATTTCGAAAGCTGACTTGCGAAGTAGGTAGCGTACTTAGTTGTTTGAGCACTAGCATACCTCTTATTGTACATTTCCGCCCTTATATACTGCTCAAAAAAATTAAAGCACCACTTTTTTCAAAGGCCACCAAATTTTGAAAAGTTGACCTACAAGCTCAAAATCTCAGTATGACGTTTGTCCTGACGCCTACCAAGCATATGCTTCAGCACAACTCCCCAACTTGAGTAGTTTCGGGGTAACACCCCGAAAACCAGCCCATTTTCGAAAACCGCAAATTGAAGTTTGCGAAAAACGCTGCAGGACTTGTCGCAGGTTGCCAAAGCAGTCGAAAATGAATGAGTCTTGCTCTTAAAGATTCCACAAACACGTTGAAATCGTTACATTTGACGTTTGGGCATTTTCAACCCCCTTCATCATCCCCTAAACATGGACTACCATTGGGGGCGTCTGAGAAGGTACCGGGTGTGCTTAACCACCTGAAAACCTGTACACCGTCCTCAGTTGCTGATTGCAGTAAGTTCTTAAGGCCTCTGGCAATGTCCACACCCCCTAACACCCTCAACTGGCATGGGACCAAACCACCCCTTCTCGATTCACCCCTAAGGAAGGTTTTAATCGAGATGTTTATCAGTGCTGCTAATGGGGGGGGGTCTTCCCCCAACGTTTCAAAAAAGGAACTGTGCCTTTGTCACCACCCCTTCCCCTGCAACCCCCGTTTGTATGATTTTTCGAATCAGGCCCTTTTTAAGGGCTGAAACGACGTCTTAATCGCTGAAAAGGCTGTAAAGGTTCTTAGAAGTAGTGGTGACACGAAATCAACCCCTTCCGATCGATGATTGACATTCCGTCCCCCAAATTCGAAATTTTTGCACCCCCAACCCTCCCTGTCTGGACGCGTAATGCGTCATGGCAGAGTTTTCAGAGTTGGATGAAATTGAAGCTTATGGCCTGCAATGGAGCCCAAAACAGCAAGCTGGATAGAAATTCATCGGTAGGTTGGGAAACGGGACCAAAATTTTTCAAAAAAGTGTACAGCCTACAGTAAGTACGCCCATGCATAGGCAACCCACATCACGTCCGTGCGTGTGGGTTGCCTATGATCGGCAATAGGTTACAAAGTTTGGCAATGGGAGAAAAATGACGAGATGTGGGTTGCCTATGCATTGGTGTTATTACTAGAGGCTGTTAACTTTTTTGAAAACTTTTGGTCCCGTTTCCCACCATACCGATGAATTTCCATTCAACCTGCTGTTTTGGGCTCCATTTCAGGCCATAAGCTTCATTTTGATCCAACTCTGAAAACTCTGCCATGACGCGTTACGCGTCCAGACAGGGAGGGTTGAGGGTGCAAAAATGTCAACTTTGGGGGATGGAATGTCAATCAAACATCGGAAGGGGTTGATTTCGTGTCACCACTACTTCTAAGGACCTTTACAGCCCTTTCAGCGATTAAGATCTCATTTCAGCCCTTAAAAAGGGCCTGATTCGAAAAATCATACAAACGGGGGTTGCAAGGGAAGGGGTGGCGACACAGGCGCAGGTCCTCTTTTGAAACGTTAGGGGAAGACCCCCCATTAGCAGCACTGATAAAAATCTTGATTTAAACCTTCCTTAGGGGTGAATCAAGACGGGGTGGTTTGGTCCCTTGCCAGTTGAGGGTGTTAGGAGGGGTGAACATTGCCGGAGGCCTTAAGAACTTACTGCAATCAGCTACTGAGAACGGTGTGCAGGTTTTCAGGTGGTTAAACACATCCGGTACCTTCTCAGGCACCCCCAATGGTAGTCCATGTTTAGGGGATGATGAAGGGGGTTGAAAATGCCCAAACGTAAAATGTAACGATTTCAACGTGTTCGTGGAACCTTAAGAGCAACACTCATTCATTTTCGACTGCTTTGGCAACCTGCGACAAGTCCTACAGCGTTTTTCGCAAACTTCAATTTACGGTTTCCAAAAATGGGCTGGTTTTGGGGGCGCTATCCCGAAACTACACAAGTTGGGGAGTTGTGCTGAAGCATGTGCTTGGTAGGCGTCGGGGCAAACGTCATACTGAGATTTCGACCTTGTGCAGTCAACTTTCCAAATTTGGTGGCCTTTGAAAAAAGTGGTGCTTTAATTTTTTTGAGCAGTATATTTTGCTGACGTTCCAAAGACCAATAAGTCTTAAGGAATGCTACTTTAAATTCCTGATAATTGTGGAATGAGTATCTGAATGCCTTGAACCAGGTTAACGGGTGTTCTCTAGGTATTTTTCGACAGTCCGTAACTCCCTGTCTGGTGTTACCATAGTTTCTCTCATGTATGACTCCAAGTTTTTCAAAAAATCTACCGGTGTAACGGAATTGGAATTATTAAATTTTGCCGGTCGATCTTCATGGCTTCTCAAATACACACTATTCGAGTACTGAGTTTGACCATAGTTCGGCGTGACATTAAAGTTAGGTGTCAGCTCATAATTCGGCGTTATGTTAGCATTTGGTGTCACAAATTGTGATATTGTCCTAAATGGATTGTAACCTTGGTTTTCCATCGGAATATTCGGTTTCGGTATGTTATTCGCAGTGTTTGTAGATGTTACACCCTCTCTATTTGGTTTTAATAGACGATTGATGCGTTCATCCATTTCGGCGTATTCTAACACTTTCTCAGGTTGCTTATTAATTATAGCGTTCACCTGTGATTCTATCTGCTCAAATCTTCCTTCAATACGATTATCGAATTCTTTCTGCTTCCCATCCTGTTCCTCAAGGTAAGCATCTAATGTTTTTGCTACGTATTGGTTGGATCTGTGATTGTTCTCACGAGTTTCCTCTCGAATCGCTTCAATGTCTGTAGCTAAGTCTTGTTTTATTTTGCTGACTTCAGCCTCCACCTTCACTACTTTGTTTGCTACACGTTTGGTATTCATGTGTATGGCAAATGCTATGCCTCTAGTTAATTTTAATCCAGAGTTAACTATAGCCACATCAGCTTTTAACACACCCACGTACGTGTTAACTTCTTCCATACGCTGTTCCACGGAGTTAATCCTAGTACTAACGATTTCTTTTGCATTAGCAACTTCACTCCTGACTGATTCGATGTTATCGTTCATCTCCGTCTGAACGTCTTTGAATTTTTGGTTTATCTCAGATCTATTTGTGCGTATCTCCTGTTTTATTCCCTCTAAGTGTACGTGGTATTCCGTGCGATAAGTTTCCATCTCTGCACGCAAATCATCACTAACCTTATTGATTGTGACAATATTTTCGGCTTTAACATTGGCAATGTCCTCTCGCACTTCAACTGCATTCTGTGCCATATCTGCCCTAATATTATTGTTTAACAGTGCCATATCAGCTCTAATATTTGTATTTAACTGTGTCATATCCGATCTAATATTTGTAGTAATGTTGTTACTAGTTTGTAACAGAGTAGCTGTAGCATTGTTACTGTTCTCATTCATGTATGCCCTCAAAGTTTCGTTATTTTGTGTGATCTCAGCCCTTAAATTGTCACTGTTTTGTGTCACATCGGCCCTGATATTGTTTACATCTTCCCTGACAGTGTTTATGTTTTCAGTAATATTATTAATATCTACCCTCAAGTTTTTATTATTTTGAGCCATATCTGTTCTAACATTGTTTATATCAGCTCTGAGATCATTATTGTTACGTGTCAAATTGTCCATTGACACCTGCAGATAGTGCAGTAGGGCAGGCAAGTTTGCCAACAACTCGGCTGTCTCTTGCGCAGACATAATATCTTCAATAGGAGAAATACGGGGAACTAACAACTTCATATGCCTTAACAATGATTTGAGTTGGAAAACAGTAGAAAATCCATTCCTTCATAAATTTATTCGATGATAACAGCTGAACCTCTGGTAAAAATTTAAATGACATCAAGACAACACAAACTTACATTTACTCAAGACTAAGATAACTGCAAATCAAATCCTCAACTTATTATTAATAAATGATATCTAGCCTCATGGTCTTAATTCTGAAATAAGAATGCCATGTAGCCTTCCAAAACACTAGTACGAAATCTCGATTCGTTACTAATCTGTTGGATTTGCTAACAAAATAAAATCCTCACAAACAAACGAATCATGGAGATCGAACACAAGTTTCGATGCAACAACGTTCGGCGCCAACGTACTATATGTGCCCGCTGGCCGAAGGTTTCGGGGAGCCACCGGTTTCAAATGACCCTTCCGAGACCCTCTTCCAGTTAACACACAAGTATGGGGGACGATACATTCATAGGCTGGTGTAGCACAAATGTCTGCACTCGGGGGTGTCGGGAATTAGTGAGGTTCGATCTTTAACCAGCTCAGAGGAATGCATCGATAACAAAACTAAACAAGAAAGAGAGGTCAGTCTTAGGTTAAAATCACAAATATATTTTATTCAGAATAGATCCCTAGCCTAGCATGAGAGTTGCAAACGGCTGGTCCGATACTATTCTGCCCTGAAATAAATATAAAAAAGTCCTAAACATGATCTAAATTGCTCTCATGGTCCTAATACAAAATTCGACAAAATGAACAAGCTAAGAGAATGGCACGTAAGATCGGCCCTAAGCAATTACATCGAAATAACTTACGGGTGGATCAAACATCCAAGAATTTACAGCAAAGCAAGACATTTACTTGTTTACAAATACTAGAACATTTACATTTAGTAGCAAGGGGAAAATTTGTCCTATGCAATGATGGTGCCATCTCTAACATTTTTCTTTAGAGTTAAGTGTTCGCTAGTCCTAAATATCATTAATTAATAAACGAGATGCGTTTATTACTAAGAAAATCAAGCTATGTGCACAATGTTGCTGAATAAAAAAACTATACTAATACAACACAAATGCATACAATAATTCAGCACTCCTATGGTTGTGCAATTGGCACTGCCTACATACTCGATTTGTTACTGTTTGTAACAAACGGTCATAGTGTCAAAGTGTTAAGAAAATAGAAAATAATAGAAAGCCTGCAAATGCGATGGTAATTAAGCAATTACATCGACTCATATTGCTACTAATCTGATGTGTGTGCTTCAGTTATCACATCACCAATTAGTGGTCGACTAATCATGTGAAAATGTATCAAAATGTATTTACAATAGCTTAACAGTATCTAAGTGTTAACGTTTGGTCCAGAAAAATAGTTTATTTTTAATGTTTATAAATTGTATTTAGGTTCAGGGGGAATTTGTAAGATTTGTTAGTTTTCAAAACCCTATTTTTGATTATTATTAGAGTTTCACATAATTATTTATTCCTGCCAGTATTGTTGTTCAGTTTATGGACCTTTAAAAGCGTTCAGTGTATTCAGGTAACGTTTGTATCCAACTTAAGTAAATAACTCAATAGTTCAATAGTTTACGAAACACCCTGTGTCTTCATCAATATTTCATCACACTTATTAGACATCCTATGTCTTCACCAATTACTTTACTCTTATTTCGGATCCATTGATCCAGGCACCTTCGGATTTGGTACGACTTTAGTCAGTTCATTACCACCGATATAATCACAATAACAATGTCGGAGGTATTCATCCACCGTCACGACTCATATAGTCTAATACTCATAATTTACAAAAGTGTGGAATCCTAATTGATACACGTTTGAATTGCTGGTAATAAAGATTATGTGTACAAAACACATCCCTGACAACGCTTTAAATAAACATAAAGGTTTCTGATACAAGCTAACTGTGTGTGAGCATTTATAAAATTGCCTCTTCCCTGAATAAATCAAACCTGCGTTCATTTGGTTACAAAATACAATTTCATTCATAGCCTGTGTGGCTTCTATTAAAGAAATAAACCTGTTTTCAAGTATTGTTCTGGCCAATAAATGTGAGTAACGGAACTCTGCATTCCACTTGTAATAATGTCAAGAATCTCACAGCCTTCTAAAACAAAATATTAGTCCACTGCCTAGAATCGAGTGTGCTGTGTATTGAACTTGGCTCGTAACCTTGGCCTCGATTTACCATTGTCAAACTAGTTTATTTGTCGTCAGCCTGACAAAATAAAAGTTGATAATACCTGTTTTTAAATGATACGAATGAGCATCGAAATTTCAGCCTTCCTGGCTTCTATAAATGTTTAATAAACTATTAATTTCCACACGCGTTTTATAATTAGGTACCTGCATTGTGCACAAAATAAATGAAACCAAAATTAAACTAAGTCTACTGTTTTCCACTCTTACAATACGCTATAAATATTTGATCTGACTTACAGATTCAGCGTCACTTGGTTCGAGTCCCGCCATAAGATGTTGTATGCGGTCTCGTGTATGGCTTTAGGTTACCATTTCATTGTGTCTGGACATCCTCCGTCGCCAATTCCCCACGCATGATTTAGCAATCACATGCCAACGGGCGGTTCGAGTTGTATCTGAAGATCTGCTGGTTTATCATTATTGCGATGTTAGCGTTGATGGAAATGTAGCACATAATTAAATAAAACTGTCGCGCACTGCAGCTAATATGCGGTAAAAAAAATGCCCATTTCACTCCGCCACTGGCTCTAGTTTCTGTCGCTTGTGCGACACTCACTCGTGACTTGCATTGATATTTACACAAGAAAATATTAACAAAAATATAAATAAAATCACTGCCCATCCGGCAAATAAAGATTATACTTGTAGATTTTGTAGAGTTATAAAGTTAATTAAATCCACAGTTTATAAAACACTGAAACATGTGTGTGTGCGTGAGAATGAGACCATGCGGTCGCAAAGTTTTCTTCGCACAAGTCCTTCATTTCACCTCGGATAATAATAATAAAAATATTTCACAGTTTTCGTAGTGGTGAATGTCTTCAATCGTTCAATTATAACACAATTCCATGATGGCTATCCATCAGAAAGTTATTCGTAAATTTTTCCTGCCGCGTGGTTTCCTTTCACTTGTGCTCCATCATGCACATGTTGTCTCTTCCACAGACGAATAGGAACTGGTGTTACCAAATATGGCGTGCTCTCAGTACATGAGCTGGCCGCGTAAATTGATAGTTTCCTCGATTTACGAAGTATGCTATACTTCGAATATGCAGAATTACTTAGTTATAATTAAAGTAGATTTTTGGAATGTGAAAATTAAGTAAAAATATAGTCATAAGCGATATTACTTCAGCTTCTTCCCGCCGCTCGCAGGGTATGTTCAGTTACATTTCAGCATAAGTTTTCGTCTCTGTTGTCTGAGCAAACATGCGTCAACGGGCGCAGTACCTTACCCACAGTGCCCGGAGAAAACGTACATTTTCCAACTTTTGGCTATATTAGACCTCTATCAGCTCCACAATGTGTGAAATGAAACGTTTTTAGAGGCATCCTTCAGTTATTTATGAGTCTAGTTTTTGAAAAGTAATACAAATTATCACGGAAATGGCATACCACGCATGTTGTAGCGGAAAGGAGTATCATATCTCAAATCAAGTGTTCCACAAGTATGGCCTTTTACCGAAGGCTTTATTCCTCAGGCAAGAGCAACTTTGTGTTATAGCTTGAATCCCAACAATTCTGTCCTTCTTTGTTGTTTCAGTATTTAAAAGTCGATACTTCAGTAATAGCTGCTTATTTATCGTTAAAAGTTTCCTATAAGTTCAACTTGTCAACTGGATTCTATTCTTAATACAAGGTTACTTTTAACTAATCCTTGATTTCGATATTTGAGGAAGATTTAACTCTCTATGTATCAGATAGAGGTTGAGTAACTTCAATTACGCATGTAATTGTGTGGAAGCCGGGTGTTGGCCGAGGTGATCAATAATCGTGGGAATTTACGGAAATCTATTAATAGAAGCTTTTCAATCGGTCAACACAAGTGTGCTCAATTAGTTTGGACGGGGAGTTAACTACAATTTTCAAGTGTCTGAAGTTAATTACATAAATTATTTATACACTTCTCACGTTTTGTAGCTCCTCGCCCAATCTAATTTCACCACTCTCGTGTTGATTGACTGCAAAGCTTCTACTAATAGATTACTTAGGCAACATTGTAGAATGGCTTGTGATATTTCAAATTTATGGGTGGGATAAATTCATTAATATGCTACTGTAATAAGCTTTAACCACTGGCAACACTTTGATTCTCAGATTGCGAGAAGAGTGTAAACTTAGGTCACCCCAATCAATTGTATGACCACTTTGTTGACCGAAAGTAAAAAGGACCGCTCATTTCTTAAATAATACCCATACTCCTCACCACCATGCAGATCTTCAAAGTCATCAATTCGTTCTTTTATTTCTAAAAATTTCGTTCATCGACAAACGAGGTTATTTATGACTCTGTAACTAGATTTAAATCCAATTTAATGTTATGTTACTGTGGTTGTGAACCAATATTGTTATCTTTGGTTGGATTCCATTCCTTTATGCATTTTTATAAATTATTGGCGGAAAATATGTCAGATATTTTATCGAAGACTTTTGCCGTTCCTCAACTTATTACACTAAACATTATGTTTTGTTTCATAATGCGTTCTAATCGCTAACAATGAAGTGTAATATTTAACTATGATTAGTTATTATTTTCAGACTTAATTATAACTCTGTACTTCTTCTAGCTAACTTTCCAAAGTCTACATGGTAGTGCTTGTTGCACGGGAAGTGAGTTAGGTTTGATGAGTAGTTGATGGGTATGTGGTCTTTCTCAATGGGAGATAGTGGCTCTAAGTCGTTTGATGATTCCCGTATTATGTAAGAGATATTGAATTCATTATGCAATCATAGCTGCTTGCATATTTAAAAAATGCAAGTGCATTAATTTCACTTGCATTTCTCAAATATTAAAAGAACATTGCAAAAAACAGGTCAAGTTGACTTGTGTCATAAGTAATTGAACCATATATTAATAATTTTCCATGAGATAAATCGGGAAAGACACGAAAAACCTTCAGGGTGATTGACTGTGGGATTGAAGCCCACCAGTTCCCAAACCAGGCATCAGCACCACTAAGCTACATTTTAAGGGCTAAAATGTGATAATTTTCTCATTTTCCACGAGGGCTTAATGTGAGTAACTAATGGTCCAAGACTGTATGCCCATTTGGCACTCTCTTCCAAGTGATAGTCAGTTCTCTCCCTTACTGTTCCAGCCTTGACAATGAGGCACATTACTTGCTTGTGTTACAGTTAACTTGTGGAATGATAACACCCAAATCACGAGGGTGTTATTAATACTCAAACCCGTATGTTACACCAGCTATTCTTAAAACATAAGAAGTAGTTCCGTGGAGAACTAAATAGCCTATTTTCATATATCCTAATGGTATTTTCCATTAAAAACTCTCCCTGCTATTAAAATGATTCTCCATGTGATGTATACTAAATAGCTTTTAGTACATGGCCTATGTCTTCACAAACACCATTGCATTGAGAAATTATGTGCTGGAATAAGTATCCTTCAGTATCGGCGATTATGACTCCAGCCGCGAGATGGCATCTTTCTGTAACGAGTCAGGGAAGTTTAATTTAAGAAAAGTCAAATGCATGGCTTCTATGATTTAAGAAAAGTAAGCTATACTGTATAATTTAGTAGCATACGAATCTTCTCTTCAATCACTTGAAGAACAAAAAATGGTTTTAAAATTTCGGAATGAAGCCATCTGGATTTTTTTTAAACAATTGAACATGAGATGTCTCTATACTAAAAATTCGCTGTTCGTAGCATCATTGCTCTCGGATGAATAGATCGCCAGAAATTTCATTCGAAATATTTGAAAGTCATTTGGCCGCCATGGTGTTTTTGTGTTTCTCAGGATTTTGAAACTTAGTTAATAGTCCTCCTACACTATACAAATTTCAGTTTGATTGTTTAAAGATGATAGTTTCGAAGATATTGTGAAGCGGTGAAACATATTGTATGGACGCATTGTTGGATTGTTTCATATATTGGCTATCGAATTGTATGCCAGCGGACGAATATTCTAATGATAGTCCATTATACCAACCTAGATTCCTGTTGTTTGATTAGGACACGTGATTTAAAAACATAATTATAACATATTTGCACAGCCACCAAAATCTTAATAATATCCATTAAAATAAACGTCAATATGTTACGGCTTGTATGAAGATATACCGTGCCAAGTTTCACAGCGCTCGGATGAGTGAGTCGCGAGAAAAATCCATTTAAATATTTACATTTCGCGTCGCCGCCATGTTGGTTTTGTGCTCATCAGGTTACTGAAAGGCCCATAGGTGAACTTATGTTAACTGTATCTATAAACATACAAAATATCAGTTTGATTACTGTAATAGATTCGTAGATATTGAGAACCGTCTAAACATTTCGGATGGTCGCCATGTTGGATTGTTATATATATTGGCCATAGAGTTAAGTACCATTAGATGAAGAATATTGTGTAGGTTCCTTATTCAAACGTTTACTTCAATAGCATGGATTAGGACACAAAAATAAAAACTAAATTTGAAAATTTCGCACATCTTGAAGTTATGAAAACAATTGAACTAAATTGGATGCCAGTAGATTAAATTTTGTATAAACATTCATCGTACCAGGTTTCATTGCGCTAGAATGAATAAATCACTAGAACATTATATTTAATTATTTCAAATTCGCTTATCCACCATGTTTGTTTTGTACTTAACAAGTATTTGAAAGCTACACAGGTGAACATATTGTGGTACCCTTTATCACCGTAAAACATTTCAGAGTGATATCAGTAATAATGTCGGTGATATAGAATGCCGATGAAATATCTTGCGCGGCTGCCATGTTGGATTGGTGAAACTTATTGAAATATGAAAGACGTGGTCGAGGTCGGACGAGGTAGTAATACAGGTATGTCTTAACCGAGTTTCATTCAAATCAGTTTAGTCGTTTATATTTTATTATGGGACACACACACACACATGGACAAAAGGTGATCTCATAAGCCTATATTTTCATGAGATGTAAATGGGCTAAGATTGTATGAATTTATGTCACTAAAATAACAGTTGATATTAATCTCATATTGACACAAGAAACAATTTAAATACATGGCAAAAATTTAAATAACGAGTTACTCTACGAGCATTAAAATTTTCTTGAGGTAAGATTCGAAGTTGAACCATGCACTTTCTACAATAGACTACTGGGCACTGTTCATAGCAAGCTCATCTACTCAACCAGCTATGGGACAAGTCACACTGCCACACAACGTTCACAAATTACTTTGGATTCCATTTTTGGACCCAGTAGAATGGAAAAGGCTTCGTTGTTTCATCCTCGTAAAGTTTTATTCAATTCGCAGTTTCGCAGGGTTTGCTCTTCCATTGTCAGTAGAACAATGAGTTTGCTTCATGGCATTATACTCGTTATCTTTTCATTTTACGACTGACTCATTATATTATATTTCTCCTTTCCTTTCATGATTTTCTCAACATTTGCCTTCTTATTGTTTTCGACTTACATCTCAGAGTCCAGTTAACACCAGTAAAGCAATTGAAATGCATTGAAACTTAAGGTATAAGTAAACAGCTCCGAATGCTGAATAAATATACCTCTGTGTATTAAAGAAATCTGATCTCTCCAATCTCTAACCGTACAAAATATAGTGTAGACTCTTCGAACACTATGGACGTTAACAGAGTTGAATTTCTGTCGGCATATTCAATTGCCTTGAAGCTTTGTAATTTGTAAGCTCTCTTTAATAGTGTAACATCCATATTATTATTATTATTGTGTTTCCTTTTCTGTGTGTAACTCAATAAATATTTGTCTTGGTTACTTTGTATGCAAAGGGTATTTAATCACTTTTACAGTTCTGAAATCTTATATCAGAGCATTGTGGTGTTTGAAGCCATATTTTCAGTGTTGCCTTAGTAAACAAGAGTTTAGTGCTTTTCAGTCGGTCAACACGAATGTACCCAAAAGAGATGGGTTAAGCCCTAATCCTGAAATAAATTACATGAGATTAATAAAACACTAGGATGACCAGTTTCGATCGTCAAGCGATCATCATCAGATCCATTACACTTAGGCTACAAAATCTATGTTTGAAATACAGGTGAAAATATTTACAATATGTACAATTATTTAGTTGCAGTATTGGTACTGCAACTGTCAGTGTATGCTAAATGCAGTATATATGTTAGGTGAAATGCTAAATGGTGATAGCTATCCGGAGATTGTACTTTAGAGAGATTATATGGTTGTAAACTATGGTTAAACTATAAAATTTTTGGCTAACTACTTATCTGATTGTCTTCCGTATTACAGCTACTCGCAGTTTTCGTGCTCACTGGAACTCGCTGTGCGGTCGACTGCGGTGGTTATCTTAACGACTGGTTTTCCCCCTGCCTCCTCCCCCTGTCCCTACGTGCTGTGGGGAGTGATAGCGATGTGTTTATGTGAGGTGTTGCCAACCTAGATAAGATGTATGTTATTGAATGAGGTGGGTCCACAAATATTAAAGACCGTGGATTGGCCCTCGCCACGCGAGGAGCATAACCCATTCGAACTAAGCGTTGACGGTCTTATGAGGACGTCCCGGCACCTTTAATACTGCCGCGAATATGGGCCTTGGTTTATTGAAGAAGCAAAGTACATCGTACACCCGATCCAGATAACATTTACCTATTAAAAAACCCCTAATTTCCCCCCTTTTTTTATCTAGCTTGGCTGTGTCGCTAAATTGTGTTTTGTTTCCGACAGGGTGTGTTTTTTAGTAGCGTGAAGAGGGGTGAGCTCTCCATGAACGTGTGTTCATTTAGATTGTTGGGATTGTTTCGTTTGGCTAGGTGTATCTCGATTGCTTCCTTTATGTCAAGAGCTCTGCCTTTCGATTCGTGATGGATTATTTTAAGGTCCGACTCTATGTTGGTAAAGCTGTGCCCTGCGTCACACATATGTTCGCACACGGCTGAATGTGTTCCGTATCTTATCGCATCCCTATGTTCATTATAACGTGTGTCTAATCGCCTTCCACTCTGCCCGATGTAATTAGCTTGACAATCGGTGTCTTGGCACGTTATAGAATATACCCCTGACCTTGAATACGGGTCACGTTTATTTAGATTACTATTTAGGAGGTGCCTAGCGGTTGTGTTTCTCGTCGTGAAAGCTATCTTTATGCCTTGTTTTTTGAATAGGTTAGTGATTTTATATGTATTCGCATTCACATAGTTGAAACGCGCAAATTTTTTCTCATTACTGTCCGGTTTGGGAATAGTTTTATCTTTATTTTTATGTTTGGCTATAATTTGATTTATTTTGCTTGGCGAGAAGTTGTTTTCCTTTGCTATTTGCATAATAGTTCTTATTTCCTTATTATAGTTGTCTTTTGACATGGGTATGTTTAAAGCTCTGTGCACCATTGAATTGAAACCCGCTAGTTTGTGCGTACTGGGGTGATTAGACTGATTGTCGATTGCATGCGAGGTTTGTGTTGCTTTCCGGAATATGGAATATGAAAGGTCGTTGTCTTTACGTTCAATAGTTATATCGAGATAATTTATTTTCCGGTCTATTTCGGATTCCTTAGTGAATTTGATAGAGTGGTGAAGGCTATTAATGGATTGGAGAATTGTTTCTTCGCTTGTTAGTTCAGTATCGTAGATGCAAATTACATCATCTACGTATCTTTTCCATATTACTATTCCCTTTGTTGAAGTCTTTTCTAAGAACGCATTTTCTAGTGCATTGATGAAGATGTCAGCGATTAACCCACTTAGTGGCGATCCCATTGCTAGGCCTTCTCTGTGTGTGTATATTTTAGTTGTGGACCCACCTCATTCAATAACATACATCTTATCTAGGTTGGCAACACCTCACATAAACACATCGCTATCACTCCCCACAGCACGTAGGGACAGGGGGGAGGAGGCAGGGGGAAAACCAGTCGTTAAGATAACCACCGCAGTCGACCGCACAGCGAGTTCCAGTGAGCACGAAAACTGCGAGTAGCTGTAATACGGAAGACAATCAGATAAGTAGTTAGCCAAAAATTTTATAGTTTAACCATAGTTTACAACCATATAATCTCTCTAAAGTACAATCTCCGGATAGCTATCACCATTTAGCATTTCACCTAACATATATACTGCATTTAGCATACACTGACAGTTGCAGTACCAATACTGCAACTAAATAATTGTACATATTGTAAATATTTTCACCTGTATTTCAAACATAGATTTTGTAGCCTAAGTGTAATGGATCTGATGATGATCGCTTGACGATCGAAACTGGTCATCCTAGTGTTTTATTAATCTCATGTAATTTATTTCAGGATTAGGGCTTAACCCATCTCTTTTGGGTACATTCGTGTTGACCGACTGAAAAGCACTAAACTCTTGCTTATATCAGAGAATGTACTGCAATAACGTGGCTCAATGCATTTTAAGATATAGTTGTTGATTGTTTTAGGGACTTTGCGAAATCGTGGTCAAGTAGCCCCGTGTACTTGGGTGTGCGTGGAATTTGTCTGTTAACCGGTGTCACTGAGATGTCTATACTAGTGTGTGTATTTGAAATTGATGTAGGAGTTGGGTGGGAAGCTGCCGTGGCCTTAAGTTAGGTACCATCCCGGCATTTGCCTGGAGTAGACTTGGGAAACCATGGGAAACCACTTTCAGAATGGCTGAGGTAGGAATCGAACCCACCTCTTCTCAGTTTTGTCTCACGAGGCTGAGTGTACCCCGTTCCAGCCCTCAGACCAGAATGAAATTTCTTGACAAAGCTAGGAATCGAACCCGGGCCTCCGTGGTGACAGCCAAGAATGCTAGCCACTACGCAACGAGGTGGACAAAAGAATTAAAAGAACTGAGTGATATATTGCTCATACTCACAATGCAGCTAAGACTAGAAATGCAAATCGGAAATTGTACATTAACTTGTTTGAAAGAACATAAGTATCTGCATGAATATTGATTATAATCATAACAAAATAAGAATAACAACTCTAAATGATGTAACCAACCTAGGCGTGTATTGTTTATAATCTAAGTTCGAAGTAAATTGGAGCTGATTGAATAAATACAAAGAACCTAAAACAAAATTATCCCTCATCGCCATTCCTTTCATTTTCTTTCAAAAATACACAATTTCACTTTTTAACATGGAAAATATAGCCATTTTAAAAGTAAAATTAAGAGTACACTTCTAATTAAGAGCCTTTAATAATAATGAAAATGAAAATCCACAGCCTGCTTCCAGTCTCCGACCGGGTCAGGAATGGAATGAATGAAGCCCCCATCTAGCGGCGAGGATATGAACTGTGCCGGCTGCCGAGGCCTGACGCACTCCTCTGGGACAATGATTAAATGAATTACAGATGAAATGAAATGATAGTGGAGAGTGTTGCTGGAATGAAATTTTGACAGGGAAAACCGGAGTACCCGGAGAAAAACCTGTCTGCCTCCGTTCTGTCCAGCACAGACCTCACATGGAGTGACCGAGATTTGAACCACGGACCCAGCGGTGAGAGGCCGGCGTGCTGCCGCCTAAGCCACGGAGGCTTCCTTTAATAATAATAATAATAATAATAATAATAATAATAATAATAATAATAATAATAATACTTAATCTTTAATCAGCTGCACATCTATATAGAAGGCCCAATCAGAAAGAATAACCCCGAATGCTCCTCAGGACTTGCTCACCTGATGAGTTAAAAATGATCAATTCCCTGCAAAGCAGGAGGCCATAGCCCTTATGGGATTTGTAAGGCTATTTATTATTATTATTATTTATTATTATTATTATTCATAATAATAATACTAATAACAACTATAATAATTTATAATTGTTGTAGTCTATATATATAAAAATCAATGTAACGTGATAGTTTGTCTGTGGGTGTGTATGTCTCCTATGCGTTCATATACCATTCGTCCGATTGCGATGAAACTTGGGTGAGATATTGAGTACACTCCAAGGAAGGTTTCTGACTTAGTAAATCCATTTTACAATAGGTAGCGCACGCGTAGATTCAACAAATGAGCGACGATGCGCAAAGCATTTCAACAAAGTCCCGTATGTGTTCATATACCATTCGTCCGATAGCGATGAAACTTGGGTAAGATGTTGTGTACACTTACGTGAAGGTTTCAAAATTAGTGAATACATTTCACAGTAGATAGTGCACGAGTAGATTCAACAAATGAGCGACGACACGCACAGCGTTTCAACAAAGTCCCGTATGCATTCATATACCATTCGTCCGATAGCGATGAAACTAGGCTGAGATTTTGTGTGCACTCCAGGGAAGGTTTCCAGCTTAGTAAATCCCTTTAAAAATAGGTAGAGCACGAGTAGAATCAACAAATGAGCGACGACGCGCGAAGCGTTTCAACAAAGTCCCATATAATTTCATATACCATTCATCCGATAGCGATGAAACTTGGGTGAGATGTTGTGTACACTCCAGGGAAGGTTTCTGGCTTAGTACATACATGTTACAATAGGTAGCGCACCAGTAGTTTCAACAAATGAGCGATGACACGCGAAGCGTTTCAATAAAGTCCCGTATAAAGTCATATACCATTCGTCTGATAGTGATAAATGTTTGGTGAATTGTTGTGTACACTCCAGGAAAGGTTTCTGGCTAAGTAAATCCATTTTACAATACGAAGCGCACGTTTATGTTCAACAAATGAGTGACTACGCGCGAAGCGTTTCGACAACGTCCCGTATACGTTCGCATACCATTCATCCGATTGGGATGAAACTTGGGTGAGATGTTGTGTACACTCCAGGGAAGGTTTCTGGCTGAGTACATCCATATTACAATATGTAGCGCAAGAGTAGAATCAACAAATGAGCGACGACACGCGAAGTGTTTCAACCAAGTCCCGTATGAATACATGTACCATTCGTCCGTAGCTATGAAACTTGGGTGAGATGTTGTGTACACGTCATGGAAAATTTCTGGCTTAGTAAATCCCCTATACAATATGCAGCGCACAAGTTGATTCAACAAATGAGGGACGACGCGCGAAGCGTTTCAACCAAATCCCGTATAAGGTCATATACCATTCTGCCGTTAGAGGTGAAACTTGGGTGAAATATGGTGGACACTCCAAGGAAGGTTTCTGGCTTAGTAAATACATTTCACAGTAGGTAGCACACGAGTAGATTCGACAAATGAACGACGACACGCGGAGCGTTTCAATACAGTCCCCTATGTCTTCATATCCCATTAGTCCGATAGCGATGAAACTTGGGTGAGATGTTGTGGACACTTACGTGACGGTTTCTAACTTAGTAAATACATTTTACAGTAGGTAGCGCACGAGTAGATTCAACAAATGGGTGACGGAGCGCGAATCGTTTAAACAAAATCAGGTATGCGTTCATATACTATTCATCCGATTGCGATGAAACATTGATCAGTTATTGTGTACCCGCCAGGGAAGGGGACTTAGTAAATCCATTTCACAATAAGTAGCGCAAGAGTAGATGCAACAAATGGGTGACGACGCGCGAAGCGTTTCAACAAAATCCCCTATTGCGTTCATATAACATTCTTCGATTGCGATGAAACCTTGATGAGTTATTGTGTACACGCCAGGGAAGGGCTTCGACTTGGTAATACATTTCTCAATAGGTAGCGCACGAGTAGATTCAACAAATGAGAGACAGCGCACGAATCGTTTAAACAAAACCCCGTATACGTGCATATACCATTCATCCGATTGCGATGAATCATTGATGAGTTATTGTGTACACGCCAGGGAAGGGTTTCGACTTAGTAAATCCATTTCACAGTAGGTAGCGTACGAGTAGATTCAACAAATGAGTGACAGCGATGAAACTTTTGAAAGTTGTTGTGCACGCTCCCACGAATGGTTCTAAATTAGAAAATCCATTTTACGATAGCTTAGAGTCAGTTAACATGTTGTGTATCCAAAAGCACTTCAAGAAACAGAATTTCAACGCCAACACTTTCTTTGATTGGCATTGCAACGCATGCCGGGTACAGCTTGTTTTTCATAAAAACATCAGTTTCCATGGGGCAGATGCACTCACAACAATTTTCGAAATATATTCTTCATAAATATATAACAATTTTGAACACTTTAACACAAATAAATGTAATATGTCCACTAGTAAATAAACAATGAATAAGTAAATCTATATGTATACAATAGGATTTCGTTATTGTGTCGGTTTACTTAAACTAGTGAACAGTTCGTCTGAATTCCATGAAACATAGAAGCTTCTATTTGAGCGAACTACATTTCCAAGGTTTATTTAATATTGAAAATCGGTTATTCATTCATTATTGCAAAATGAAAACATCCCTTGCGAATGAATATTCAGTATCAGCGGGGAACTGCGGGCGTTTCGTGACGTCACCCTAAACAGATAGACGTTCGCGCTTGGGTGGCGAACAATTCGTTCAAAACCACCACAATCCCTGTATTTAATTAAAGAGACTTTTTGCCGCTACCATGTGCTGGCAAAACTTGCAAACGGCACAACGCTTCAGTAATTCCGAGGTTTATTGGAAATATGCTCCAAACGTTGAGCACGGTTGACTGCCGAGAGATGGCCTGTATCGGTCATGCGTTACAAGCAATCTGCTCTCCAGAATTCACTGCTCCAATACAAGCTCTATGGAGCGCGGCTTCCCTACCTTTACAGCCATAAATATTTCCTAAGCAACAACACAATATTGGAATACTGTTTTGAGAGGAATAAAGCTCGCAGTGGGTTCACGAAATAAGAGAATGGAAACTCTCGTAGATTGTCAGGAGCTTACAGAGTTATCACAACGAAGTCTTCATTTTTGAGGAAGCTCCTTATTATTCTTAGAGAAATAGAAAGTAAAAAAAAGCAAAGCAAAGCCAACTCCGTACGGGCCATGGAGGCCCTGGGAGTAGTGGAAGGTAGAGGCTTCCACTTGTTGTGACATCGGCACTACATGGAATGGAGTTGCCAGCTCCACGCCCAGCCGTCTTTGCTCCCAGGAATTACCCTGATACTCATTTCTGGTGTAGGCTGAGTGAACCCCAGGGCTATTTGAGTTTCAAAATGGAAAGTAAGGTAGTCTATTATGAATGGAGGTTGTTATATTGTCCTATATATGTGACCATTAAGTACATTTCAATATAGTTGACGCTCACGATGCAGATGCTGTATTGTAGAATTAGGATCAGTCGGTTCGAATACAGCTCAATGATTAAGCCAAGTATTCAAAGCGCTCAAGTCATTTTGACTGCGTAAGCAGTCGATCGTACGAATATTCCAGTTATTTTTATCCCTTTGTGGATGATCTGTTATGGGATATACATTTGAGATAGAGGGAGTGATAGAGTAGCGGTCAAGCTGCTTGCCTCCCACCAAGGTGGGCCGGATTCATTCTTGAGAAACATAAGAGATTTTCCCGGTCATTGCACGACAAAGTCGATACTTGGCCTATATTATCCTATGCTGGAGTGCCAAAGGGTGGAAATAAGAATAATGGGAAAGGCTATAAAAAATTTAATGTAGCTAGTGATTTATTCATCATCATCATCATCATCATCATCATCATCATACACAGTTTCCCGCCCCAGACCGGGTTTGTTTGGAACATAGGCCTCTCCAGATAGTTCTCTCCTCCCACCACCTCTCCGTCGTCACTCTGATCCAGTCCTCTCCTCTCCTCTATTTTTGACACACTCTTCCACTCCCTTCAGCCATCTATCCCTTGGTCGCCCCCTTTGCCGTTTCTGATTTATTGTGGGTACTAAAATAATGTATGAAATATTTGGTTTAGGTCGGTGGAGTGGTATAGAACTGTATAGAAAACAAATACATCCATCCATCCATCCATCCACCCATATAGGCCTACATACATATATGTACATACATACATGCATACATATTGTACCCGTGAGGGTTTCAGGAATAGGATTCCTATCTCATGTGTCACGCTGGGTCCTACTTAATTATAAAAACAAAATCTTTCCTGACCGAGTTGCAGATCATGGGGCTAATCACAGATTAACACATCCGGAATGATTCTACTTCACACAATTTATTTAACACTATAAAAGGTACAGAAATATAAAACATAATCACTGACCAAAATAAAACAATCATGATCCCGAAAACAATTCAAATCAAAATGAAGTCAAAGTGACTCCATAAAACAACAAATGACATGATAATTTAAGTCCAAAAATGTATTGTTTTGCTGAAAATAATTCCTGAAAATAGTTCTGGTTGAAAATGTATTTTTCTTTGGTGAAGGTTTGCTGAGAATTGCTTTTTGTTTATGTGGTGTGAGAGGATACCATATATACTCTTTACGTGATCCATTTCCAAATGAACCAACAGTTGAATCTGGTACCGTGCTAATTGCAGTCAGCTGCAGGACGATGGCATAAACAACAAAATAATACGAACATGTGTCCTGAGCATTCCTAAAATTTCATTATATGACACGCACCCGTGAGCAGAGCATACTCACGATACGGTATAAAATCAAACAACATCGAATCAATAATACAAGTCTATCTATAATCAATCTAAAATCAAAATATTATTATTACTACTTGTAAAAATCCAATCCGGAGGTAAACTAGTCTCCCGTTTGGATCTCCGAGTGGGAATACTAGAGAGGGGGTTAACATCACATAAGTGACAAAGAGGAGATCTGATATTCTACGGATCGGAGCGTAGAATGATAGAAGTCTGCTGGGAAGTGGAAGGTTAGAAAACTTAGAAAGGGAAATGGATAGGTTGAGGTTGGATTTGGTTGGGATTAGTGAAATGCGCTGTCAGGAAGGTCAGGACTTTTGGTCAGCAGGATCATTAGCACTAATTCAAACAATGGCCAAGCAGGGGTTGGTCTCATATTGACTAGGAAACTTGGACAGTGGGTAGAATATTATGAGCAATATAGTGAACGGACTGTTGTAGCAAAAATCAATACAAAACCAAAGTGCACCACAGTGGTACAAGTCTATATGCCCACCAGTCAAGCTGATGATGAAGATGTTGGAAAGGTCTACGAAGAAATAGATGAAATTATGAGCTATGTCAAGGGTGATGGAAATGCTATAGTAATGGGAGATTGGAATGCTGTGGTAGGAAAAGGAAGAGAAGGGAAAATAGTAGGATAATTCGGATTAGGTGATGGGAATGATCGAGGAAGCAGGTTGATGGAATTCTGCACTGAGCATGAGTTGGTCATACCTAACACCTTATTCAGAAACCACAACAGACGAATATACACACGGATGAGACCAGTAGATACAGGGCATTACCAAATCGACTTCATTATGGTCAAGCAGAGATTTCGAAACCAGATTGTGGATTGCAAAACATATCCCGGTGCTAACATAAACTCTGACCACAATCTGGTTGTTACGAAATGCAGACTTAAGTTGAAGAAATTGAAGAAAAGTTAAAAGCCAAAAAGGTGGGCAATAGACAGACTGAAAGAGAAGGACGTGAACAAACGATTCAAGGAAGGACTAATGAAAACCCCTGAATAAGCTACGATTGCAGAGGAATAGGCACCTTTGAAGAATGAAATAACAAAATCCGCAGAAAAAACATTGGTACGAAATAAACAATAGGTAGAAAACCGTGGATCACGCAGGATATACTAGAATTGATGGACGAAAGGCGGAGGCCGATTGAGTTGCTAATCTGCATAGGTGATGAAAGTCTGATCAGGTTAGTTCATTTGGTGTGTAGAATTTATAAGACAGGTGAGGTACCCTCTGATTTCACGAAGAATGTTATCATCCCTATACCGAAGAAAACAGGAGCTGACAGATGTGAAGAATACCGTACAATAAGCTTGATCACTCATGCTTAAAGATCCTGACTAGAATAATTTTCAAAAGGATGGAATACACATAGGAAGAGAGTTGGGTGAAGACCAGTTTGGCTTCAGGAGAAACGTAGGAACAAGGGAAGCTGTACTAAGGCTGATTTTAGAAGGTAGATTAAGGAAAGGTAAGTGAACGTTCATGGCATTTGTAGACTTAGAAAAGCCTTTTGATAACGTTGATTGGAGTAAGTTGTTTGACATTTTGAAAGCGATTGGAATAAAGTACAGGGACAGGAGGGTGCTCTACAATCTGTACAGAAACCAGACAGCAGATATTCGAGCCGAAGGAATTGAGAGAGAAGCTGGTATTCTGAAAGGTGTAAGGCAAGGCTGCAACTTATCACCCATACTTTTTAATCTATACATTGAACAAGCAATGAAGGAAATTGGAGAAAAAGACAAAGTAGGATTAAAGATTCAAGGAGAAATGTCAACTCTGAGATTTGCTGATGACTCATCTTAGCCGACATAACAGAAGATTTGAATGAGTTTTTAAATGGCATGGATTCTGGAACATGGAACATTAATAAATGTCAAACAAAATTATTGGAATGCAGTCGAATGAAATCAGAAACCCCTATGGATGTAGAATTGACAGGTGAAAAGGTAAAGGAAGTAGGTGACTTCTGTTACTTAGAAAGCAAAATAACCAGTGATGGTCGAAGCAAAGGGGATATAAAATTAGGTTAGCACATGCAAGGAAAGCATTTCTACAAAGAAGGAATCGGTTGACATCGAATATATATTTAGGTATTAGGAAGTCATTTTTGAAGGCTTTGGCTGGAGCGTGGCACTCTATGGAAGTGAAACTTGGTCTGTTGGAGCAGCAGAAAAGAGGAGAATTGAAGAGTTTGAAATGTGGTGTTACAGGAGAATAATGAAGATCAGATGGGTAGATAGGGTTACGAATGAAGAGGTGTTAAGGCGAGTCGGAGATGAGAGATATTTCTGGCGACTGCTAATGAAGAGAAGAGATAGGTTGGTAGGGCACATACTAAGAGACACCCAGGAATAGCAAACTTAGTTATAGATGGATGGGTCGAGGATAAGAACTGTAAGGGTAGACAGATTGCCTCGGTTGTAGGGTGTGGTAGCTAAGTATGTAGAGATGAAACGATTAGCTCAGGACAGGGCAGCATGTAGGGCTGCATCAAACCAGTCGAATGATGCAAACAACAACACACAGATAACAGCGTATCACAGTTTATCTACCCGACCTAACACGCGAAAACGAAACGCCAAATTACGGGGTGAAAATCAAACTCATTAAAAATAAAAAATAAAAATATATGTCCACTAAACTGCTACCATGACACCACGCAACCCTACAAAAATAAAAACATATACATACTAAACTCCTACCATGACATCACGCAACTCCACACAAATAAAAACCTAATATTCACCACTTCTCAGGTTCAGAAATAAAATAATGAAACCCAATCTGTGATGAAAATTACCTAGGTATAAGCCAAGAATCTAAAATCTGAACTGAAATGATCCAAGAATAAACATAAAAATCTAGAAATGTCAGAACTGCTATATGACCAGTGCCTAACTAATCAAGGCATCAGCCGCAAATCCATATGTATCAGCTGATCAAAACATCGTAACTACTGTCGACCAAAGTATTATGTGTACTCGAGTTTGAAGGTTGTTTGTTAAGTAATCAATAGAACTACATAAAATCCAATACCATCAACATTTTCGTCGTTCTATTTTAGGTTAGTTCATGTAGGTTTGGATTTTTAAATGTATATTTTAATATTTGTTATCGCAGTTGGAACACAAAAAGTGCCCGTTTTTAAGCGTGTTTCAACCATGCGTCACATTTAAGAATTATTATCTCAAAAGCCGGTCATCAGATCGAATCCAAATTTTAACACAATATACATTGTAATGTTGTATAACTGGTTTATTAATTTCACAATTTTGTGTGTCCAAAAAACAAAGTTGTTATCATTGTTGTAAGGTAACTTTTTCTCGGCTCAGGGTGGTTGGAAAATGTATTTCTTGGTTGCGTTGTAATCATTATACATCAAAAAGTTATGCTGTATGACTGTGAAATACGTAAATTAAGTCACGTAATTTATATAGGTTTGTATTTGTACGAGGAAATAACAGATGGTTCTCCAGCCAGCCGCTCCGGCGAAAGCTGTACAACGTTGCTGAGATGGAGCCCATCACTTCCGAGCGAGACGCGCCATGATGCGTGTGGGCACCATTTCGGCAACGCTGTACAGCTGTTTCCAGAGCGGCTAGCTGGTGAAACATGTGTTATTTCCCTGTAGAAATACAAACCGATATAAAATAAGTGAATTAATTTACGTATTTCACAATCATACAGCATAACGTTTCGATGTATAAGGATTACAATGCAACCAAGAACTACATTTTCCAACCACCCCGAGCCGAGAAAAAGTTACCTTACAAAAATTATAACAACTTTATTTCATGGACACACACAATTTTGAAATTAATAAACCAGGTATATAACATTCCAATGTATATTGTGTTAAAATTTGGATTCGATCTGATGACCGGCTTTTGAGATAATAATTCTTTAATGTGACGCATGGTTGAAACACTCTGAAAAACGTGCACTTTTTGTGTTCCAACTGCGATAAAAAATATTAAAATATATATTAAAAATTCCAAACCTACATGTCCTAACGTAAAATAGAACAACGAAAATGATGATGTTATTGGATTTTATGTAGGTCTATTGGTTACTTCACAAACAACCTTCAAACTCGAGTGCACATAATACTTTGGTCTACAGTAATGCTCAATTAAGCTCTAATAGCAGCGTATCAAGTTATTGTATATTCTCATCTAATTATCTCAAGCCCTAACCCGAAATCTGGCTATTTCGGATTGTTCATGCCCGTCACTACGTGTCAAATACTTCAGTGACTTCATAAGCGGTGTGTGTGAATTAATTATCGTCGCTGCAAACACGATTGAATACTTGATCGAAAAAATACCACGGAGGAAAATTTACCTTTCCTTCACGTAACACAGCGGACACTAGTTCCGTACCAGGCCACCCCGGGAAGACATAATACCATTTTTGGTGGACCACTGGTTCCATACCATCCACAATCAAAAAACTCATTACTCACCACACCTACAAACATAGGACTCCATCACCAAACACTGCACACACATGTACTGTAGGTCAATAAAAATATCCTACTGTGATTAGTATTACCAGCTGGTGGTGACCAAAATGATGGCTATAAATAAAACAACAGATTGAAATCTCAACTAACAATGGCTGAAAAAATATAACTTGACTGGTCATCTCCAAATAATTCCATGTCATGTTCCTGACGTCAATCCCAAACTTCAGGTACCTCCAATGATCGTACCCGTAACCCAAGAATTAGTTGAGCAATAACTAAAAGATAATCTACAATTACAAACATTCTGCTCTGGCATAATATTCATTGGGTTACAACAAACTACTTAATATCTGTGAACCGCTGTGCTCTTGCCTACACATTGCTTTGGTCACATTCTAACCATCATCACTCCAGTGACTTTGTCTTATAAAATTACTAGCAGTAGAACCCGGCTTCGCGCGGTGGATTTATTTGTTTGTTTTATGGATGACAATAAATGCTACTACTGAACTGACACATCAAACTTACAAACAGGAAATGATACGTTAAAAATATAACATTTTGTAGTGGTGATTAGTAACATGATGGACGTAATATCCAGGACATTTCCCCCTAAAAATAATGAAAATAATGAACAGGGAAACCGCTATTTACTAACTACAGTACTGACACATGTAATTTACTATATATTGAAAAATGTATTAGAAAGAGGCGTAAGTGAATTAAAAGACGCTACCTAGGGCCTATGTCTCATTGGCTGTTAGAAACGTAGAGTCCAATAGTATCGTCTTTTTCCGCCTAGCGCCGCAGGGAAATAATCAGAGCACTACGGAACACTACAGCTGTCCCTTGCTTCTGAGGGAGCAACAGTGTAATTTTTCACCACATAGCGCTCAACGATAAGAATCGGAGTACATCAAAGACATTTTTAAAGCACGAACACTTATTGCATCTGATAAACTCAACACCATCGCACTTATACAAAGGTCTAATATTTTCATGATGATAACTGTTTTAAAGGGACTAAGAAATCTTTTTGCACTAATAACTCCCCTTGTCTTCAATTTGTAAGCAACGTGATATGTAACAATGTTCGCAATTCTGCACCAGAACATGGGTAGAGGTGGCGTGATTCAGCCCGCATTGCCACCACAATAGACTCATTTAAATATTCTTACAGTTGAACCTCAATTCACAGGATCTCTGGACCCCTACTACAACACCGAAATACTACCGACACGGTTGGTTATAGGGTCATAAAACGTGTTTTTCGGGCCCATTTTTCTGTCTGTTATTGATACAAATCTACACCGTTTCATTGCAAGGCTTAATTTGAGCCTTATTTATACAATGCTACACCATTTCAACCAACTGAGCCAAATTGTACGTCGGAAGGTTTATTCTATGCATTGCAAGGCTTAAAACGTGCCTAGATTGGTCCTTCGACAAATTCGATTTCATCCAAACGGCCTAATTGCAGTGAATGGAGAGGTCTATTCGAAATTTCAACTAGACAGTGTTTACTGCTGGGTTTCGAAACGTAAGTACGTAAAATTTGGTTCAGTTCGGTAAAACGGTGTAGATTTGTGCCAAAGGGCCTAAATGCAGGGGATGGAAAGGGCTGTCCGAAATTACAAGTAGACAGTATTACCCGCAGGGTTCCAAATGGTAAGTAACATTTGGTTCAGATCGGTGAAACGGTGTAGATTTGTGCCAAAGGGCCTAAATGCAGGGGATGGAAAGGGCTGTCCGAAATTTCAAGTAGACAGTATTACACGCAGGGTTCCAAATGGTAAGTAACATTTGGTTCAGATCGGTGAAACGGTGTAGATTTGTGCCGAAGGGCGTAAAATTTGATTCTGATCGGTGGAACGGTGTAGTTGTGTACCAAAGGGCCTAAATGCAGGGAATGGAGAGGTCTGTCCGAAATTTCAAGTTACCCCCAGGGTTCCATAGGGCAAGTACGTAAAATTTGATTGAGATCGGTGAAACGGTGTAGTTTTGTATAAATAACAGACACACAGACAAAACAACATTGAGCTTTTATATAGATTATGTTGGTTCGAAAAATCAGCATAGTTTTATTGTAAAAACAATGTTGATATAACTCATTACTAAAGTCACGTAAAAACTGTTTCAGCATTGCTTACTTACATCCTTCAATATGAAAATAATTTCCATATCCAATATTTGAGATGGACTGCTTGAAATCCTTCATCTCTATTACGAATTTAATTTAATTTAATTTATTTATTAAATACTATTTATGTTACATTATTGTGATATGTCTCACGAATCTGATGACAGTACAGATTATCTGTGAGACATATTAATTATTATTTACAACATATATATAGATTATATTTCAGTACAAGAGTGCATGCTTTTTTTGTAATGTTAATGATAAAATATTAATGTAAATAATTAAAGATACAAAAAATTACACTATGGTAGTTATATTAATACATTTATGTTATGAGTTAATGTTTGGTTAAGTAATATTTTTTAATGCGACTTATAGCTAGTTGTTTGCGGTTAATGTTTGTCAGTCCAGGTGGTAGTTCATTAAGTAGTGATGGTATAATATAATTTAGTCTCTTGAAACCATAGCTATTTATACATAAAGGTTTAACATGTTTAGTACTGAACCCATGGGCCATAGGGTCCATGACGGTCGAATCCATGTCCTTAAGGAAGAAATGAAAGAAACGTATAGTTTCTTAAAGGAACGGAGAGAGATTTTAAGCCAGGAATATAGCTTAACATTGTGCAAGCGACTAGGGACAGATGTTCCTTAGATGAGATCACCCCACTCGACATTTCAGAGAGGGCTGGTCACGAGTATTAATAACTGAGTGGAAATTTCCACCGTGATAGAAAGAGAAGCCTGAATCGGAATTCAAGCTGACGTTGCTGGATTTTGACAACGTCGCATATGCACCAGAAGAGGAATAATTAAAATTAACACGTTTACGAGCATAATAATGAGTAAACAAGCACAGCACAGTGAATCATTTTGAATGAGAGATTTTTCAGTATAGAGAAACCATGTAATAATTGTGCAGAAATAAACTGTCGACGTAAGACGACGTCATAGGGGAATTACCTAAGCCTCTGTGGAGGGGAGAGAGCAAAAAGAATGCAACACCCACACAATTGAGGACGAGAAATTAATTAATATCTCCGAATTGCACGATCGATTCTTAGGTGCAATAAGATCATTTGACATTGAGAAGACGAGCTTTCGGAAGGTGTAATTTTTATATTTGTGGCACCATTATTTTAGAAGTTGACCAGAGGAAAGGCTTGAGTCTTATTTTTTTGTAGTAAAACAGTATAAAGCTTCGGGCGTTTCCAAGCAAATCATGCAGTATTCAGACAGCCAGAGGGCACGTCATTGTGTCACATCGCATGCAGTCCTACGAGCATTCCGTGAGGGGAAGTGCTGCTCCACGACGTAGAAGAAATCATTCCGACAGTCCGTGAAGGGACGTAACTCTGCGTTACATCGATAACAGCTACCAGTACTCCTTGAGGGGAGAAACGCTGTTTTACACCGCCGAAGCAAGATCCGATAGCCACAGGCGTCACAGTAGTAACGACTTGCTTGCCTCCATAAGGAGCCTTCAAGGCGAAATTTTAAAGTATCGCCGTAGTGAAGTATTAGGAAAATCCTAATTATAGGATTTAGGCCCGACTGTATACAAGTTAAAGTGAAAATTCGCAAGATATAGTCATAGCAGGCTGCGAACGTCGGACTTAAAGGCGATAGGTCGTTAAATGTACGAACGAATAGATCATAACGTACGGAAGTATCGTACCAGACAGATAAACTGTTATTTAAATTGAAGAAATCTAAAAAGGAAGAACAGAATAAGGTTCAAACGTAGGAGTGTTAAAACAGTTCAAATAAATAGGATAGGAGACTATAAACATTAGCTCCTGAAAGCAGGCGAACAATTCGAATAGTACTAGAATCGAGAAGTGCTAGCTGCTATAAACTGAATCTATAGGTCTTAGAGGAGACCTCGATCCATATAGACTTTCGTTAGGATCGATAGACAGATCTACAGAGAAGCCGTTCAAGCTAGATAAATAGCCGGTTATCCAGGATAGGAATAGCAGAATTGAACTCCAGGGAACAGTAGATGTTTCGGGACTTTCGCATAGGAATAGGAATAGGAATAGGAAGCCGACATCGGATAAATTCCACCCTTGGAAACGGGAATTTAAGAAGATCACGTGTGAGAGGCTCAGAAACACGGCCTAGTGATCGTTGTGAAGTGTAAAATAATCCAGATTGTGTGTTAAATAATAATTTTAGTGTTTATTATGTGTTCAAAAGGGACACATCAGAATATAAAAATGTCGTCAATATTAAGTGTTTTAGATATATGTTTATTTGTGTTTTTACGTAAGATGAATACCTTTAAAATGGTGTAAAAAGTTCAAAGTGGGCCCAAAAATGAAACACCGCACCAGATTTAAGATCAGGGGATGATCTGAAAAATATGTGAGTACAAAATTCATTTTTATTTTGGTGTCAGAAATTGATTGTGTACAAAACTCACCGGAGTTGTTGAGTGAAAGGGATGTGTTTTAATAAATAAATGCTGAATAATCAAGAATACGGTCTGAACAATAATAAAATAAATAGAGAAATTATGAATAATTATGTAAAGAATAAATTCCGTAGAGGTAATATGTGAATAAAGGGTTAATGTATTTAACAAATGTCATAAGAGCAAGCGAAATATCATTTAATTATCATGAAAGACATTGAAATAAAGTAAAGTTGAGATATGGAAGAAATAGCTTTTGAGCTGGTATAAAGGATAAAGATAATAATAATAATTAAATATGGAAATGTTAAATAAAAATCAAATAAATTGATATGAACATAAGAACGTTAAGCCTTAACGTATGTGTAAGAAATAAGGTTCAATGGAATATTTTAAAACAGGGAGCGATTTATCGACCACGGAAAGATTAATATGTGAATAAAAATAATATGAATTGTTACTAAAGAGATTTTATCAGTTCTTGGGAAGATATTTTTGGCTTTAAATAATGCATAGCGCATAATGAGCGCAAATATAATATTAAAGTGTCACGCTAGGAACGCGTAGTGGTTAAATACTTGGTACATTACTTATGGAGGGTAGTTGATTGCAGGGAATTGATAATTGTGTAAGTCCTCTATTTGTGACATTAGTATCACGAGGCATTGTGTATGTATTTAAAAAGGGAGCTAATATATGGTATTATTGAGCGTATGTCATATGGGCCACGGCCGACTCTAAATCGCATTTTGTATAAGCCCTCTGTATGGGATTAGTTCCCGAGGCACCTGAAGAGATTCGAATGCAGGATCTTCTAATGATAAAAGCCCCTGAAATTCTCCGTCGTCGTATGTGTATTTAATCTTCCCAATCAATGAGGACCCTCTCATAATTAATAAATGCCAAGGATACGGAAATGGTCTTTGAACCAAAGAATAGTTGTTTGAATGTTATGATACAGTAAAGCCCGGTCTCCCCAGAACTGGATAGAATGAGAAAGTTTGTTTTGAAAGCCTTGAAAATAAGCTACTAATGTTGGGTCAGACGGGATGTCTCCGCCACCCTAACAGGTCATAAATCGCACCCCATGTAGTAGAGACTAGCTCTTTTAAAAGCGAGGGGGAACAGAGCCCGTCTCGTAAGCTGTTAGAAAGAGAAATGAAAACACCAGGAGTGTTTAAAGTTGTTAACGACCCGGGCGTTGAACCGAGGTCCTTAAAGATGGATATTTCGTTTGCCGGTTCAGATCGTAGTTTCTTATATGATAATGGTCTATTAAGACATAAGAGATAAATAACAATCCCTAGGGTAATAATGTAAGGACGTGGGATTCCACGAGTTGATTGAAGGCAACTGAGTTCGGGAGTAACTATAGTTTTTTGACTGTGTCAAGTACCTTCACGCTCTGGAGTACACAATTGATTTTCTGATTACCTTAATATATTTGTGAAATAAAGAGAGATGATAACAACTGAATGTGTGGACATGCCCAAAAATATGGAATTAGATAATTAACATAGATTTTAAATATAATTATATATTTGTTTTTGAGAAATAAGAAAATATAAAAGCTAGTGTTTGAGGTGTACAAGAATGACACCGTAATAATGTAAATGCATGGAGCCAAAGAGCTCGGAGTTATGTAAACTTAATGTTAGTGCTTTATGGAAGTGAGATTAAATAAGAATTGTGGGTTTATGTGGAAACCACAGGTTTTGAATACAATATTTGTTTATTTTATTTGTGATCCCTTGTTCATTTGGAACAAGCAGTTGATATTTGGGTCAGTAATTAAATTGTTAAATGTTTGTAGCGCCATTAATTTTATTAATTAAATGTGTTTAAAATAGGAGTTGATTTTGTTGTTATTTTTGCAAGTGTATCCTCTAATTAATCCAAAATATGTGAGTCACAGAGTGGGGGAACTTACCGCTGCCCCGAAATCCCGAATTGAGCTACGCTGGTATACTGTGATTGGCATATTTCTTGCTAAATGGGCACAGGGGGATATATAAATACTGTGCTGGATTAATAACTAGAGGAACACTTAAGTCGGTCATATCATGTAAAATTAAAGTAATGATAGGAAAAGCTACAACGTAAAATATCAACTGACCGCATGGGTCCCTGGAAACTCATACCGAGCAGCCCTAATATATTATATTATGAAACCCCCTAGCAAAACAAATTCTTTTTGGCGCCCAGTACGCAGGGATGAGTTTTCCTAGGGAAAACCCGAGTTTTTCTCGAAAAATCAAAATTTTCATTTTTGAAAAAAATGGTTTTTCGAAATTTTGAATTTTAAATACTTCCATAAAGGTTTTATGAAACTGAATAAAAGTAGTAAAAGGGTACGTTGTAAGTGAATACCCGTACCAAAGTAATATTTTAAAAGAAATTGGGACACACCGATTCAGAGTATCATCTCTCAAGCATGTACTAGTGTGGTGGCATTTGTGGCCCACTGTATTCTTATATGAGAAAAGATGGTGACGATGATGGAGTTAAAGGAGTGTTTGGATGAACATTTCCAAAAGAATAGGGACGAGATAATAAAAATAAGTACGCAAAGTACGGAAGATGCAAAGAAAGAGAATAGGGAAGAGAGGCAGGAACTTTTGAACGCGATAAAAGCCGATAGTAATGAGAGGTTAGAGGCTATAAACAAGGCATTGGGCCTCCAAAAGGATGAAAATAACGAAGTGTTCGAATCCATAAATGATAGTTTAAATAAGTTGAATAGCCAACAGACTGAAAACAAAGAAAGGTTAGGATCCATAACTGAAAGTTTAGAGTCAATAAAAATTGATAGTGCTAATATGGGCACTAAATTAGAGAATATTGAAGTTAAGACTGATACCATGGGAACTAAATTAGAAGCTATTGAAGCCGACGGTATAAACATGAATAAGGAACTGAAGGCTGAGATAGAAAAGATGAAAACAGAAAGTGGGGAAACCATTAAACAACAGTGGGAAGTGATGAAAACGGAGACGTTAGAGTCTCTGAAAGCCAACAGTAAAGAAAACAATGGAGTACTGAAGGCTGAAATAGTAGAGACAATGGAGATAAAATTTAAAATTCTTGATGAAGGGTTTGACACTAAGTTGGAGACTAAGCTAAGTGAAATGAAAGAGGAAAGTAAAGGATTTTACTCAGGAATACAAGTCCAAATAGAGACTATGAACAAAAATAGTATAGAATCCAAAAAGGAGTGCCAAGATAATTTTAAAAGTATAGGGAATAAAATTGATACCATGGAAAATAAATTTGGTTCTATAGAAACTAAATTAAATAGCATGGAAGAATCTTGTAAAAAAAATGTAAAGGCATGTGAGGAAAAACTTGTAACCCAGATCCAAGGTGTGCAGAAAAAATTGGAAGCTCAGATAAAATCTAACAGCGATATTTGTGAGGCCTCCCGGGAGGAAATAAAACAAAGCGTGAATAAGCTAGGAACCCGATTTGAAAGGGTTGAGGAGAAAGTAGGGACCCTCGAGGACAAAATCGGTGTAGTTCAGACTGAAGTAACTGAGATGAAAAATCAAAATCTAAAGGATGTTCAGGAGATGAAAGGTCAAATTGATCATTTTACCGGGCAGGTAGATGAGAATCTGAAGACATACGAAACGAAAATAGATCAAAGATTAGGTGTATACGAGGGGCATCTCCAGAGTGAAAGAAAACAACGAGAGAACGAAAGTAAGGAAAGTACCCATAAAATAAATGAAATAAGTCAGGGTATTATTGAGGTTCAGGAAACCATCGGAACATTAAAAGTTCATGTAGGAAAAACCAATAAGGAAATTAGTCAGGTCCAAGATGAAATGATGAAATTGTATAAGAGTCAAGAGAAAACTGAGGGAAGGCTTGAAGGAATGAAAATAGATATGGTCAAAGGACGAAAAGAAGTGGAGAAGCAAATAAAGGAGATACGAGAAGGCTTGGAGACCATAGGGGACGTTAAGCCAGAAATTATAGACCAACATGCTAAGATCATTAAGAAAGAGGTAGAAGACCAAATAAATGAATTCAGGGATAGCTTCAAGGATGAGAAATTCCACTTCCAAAAGGTAGAGGAAGATATTAAAAGGAATCAAGAAAGAATTCAAAATGAATTAAGATCCCGATTGGAGAGGACGGAACTTAAGAACAGTCAAATGGAAATCCAACTCATGGCAAATGAAGAAAGTGCCCGAAGAGAAAGGAAGTTAGAATTCGAAAATCAGGAGGAGTTTCCAAAGACAGGATGGGTAGATTCCCGTGAACAAGGCACAGATACGGAGAGGGACTTAGGAGGGGAGAGCCCTTATAAGATCCCAGGATATCCAATGGCGATGTCAACCCCGTACACGAATCAGACAAATGGCCAAATAATAAACATTATTAAATCCAATGAGGATAGACCAGTAAAGTTTACAGGTAATAACATGTCTATTACTCCAAAATACTGGCTAAAAGAAGTGGCAGAGTATCTAAATGAAATGAAGGTTCCTCAGGATCGGAGACTGAGAGCTATTGAAAAGCTGTTGGCAGGTGATTGTCTCACCTGGTTCAGAAGCTTCAGATACACTTTTGATACGGTGGAAGGCTTTAGGGAAGCATTTTTAAAGCGATATTGGGCGGCAGATGTCCAAGAAAACTTAAGGCTAGATCTGTACTCTAGGAAGTACAGCACCAATGCACCTACTAAATACTCGGAATTTTTCACCGCTCAGCTGTGTAAATTCCGCGAACTGGATATTGCTCCGGCAGAAAACGACCTGTGTGCTGCCATTGCAAGACAGCTTCCATATGAGATTCAGAGGCTGCTAATCTCATCCAAAGCCAGAAGTGCTGTGGAAGTGGAAAGCGTATTACGTCAGTTAGATATGACGACTTCGCACGTAACACCTCGGCATCAGAGACAAACTGAGCAAGTACACATGGCCAGCAGTCAGGAAACTGGAGAAAAACCAGCGACCAGGAATCAGTCCACCAGTACGGATACTCAAGGACGAGATCGAGAGTATGGGCACCAGGAGCCTAGAAGGATACAGCCATATTACCGGGGAGGATATCGAGGAAGAAATCCTAGAACGACGGGTTATAGGCAACAGGAAAGCCGCCCCTATAACAATAACCAGCAAAGGCCGGATAATAGAAAGAAATGGGAGAATTATCCCAGGAGAAATGTAAGGCCAGACGATAGGGATGATGAATATCGGGCCGAAATAGAAGAAAGATATCAGGAGAGTCTTCGTTATATGAACGAAAGACCAGATGAACCTGATAGGCAAAAAGTCCGTTGGAGTGAGGCAATCAAGAACCGGAAATCACCCGACCGACTAGACGGAGCTCAAAGCTTGGAACTACAAGCTCAGTTGAAGAATGAGGGAAAAGGGAGCCCTCAGGATAAAAAAAAACTCCAAATTTAAATTGTCAAAAGTGGAAACATACCAGGAGCTGGGAGGAGGTAGAAATTGTAAATTGGATAGCTAGACCAGATGAATTAATTAACGAGGATGTGGAAGGAATCCCACCTGTTAAAAGAGAACTACCTATAATTATGCTTAGGATAGAAGGATTACTGGTCAGAGCATTGATTGATACTGGATCCACAATAAGTTTAATTACACAAACCCTTTTAAATGAATTGGAAACAAGGGGCCGAGTACTAAAGATTCCCACATCAAGTGTAAAGATTAAGGGAATTATCCCTGAAAAATCTTTGACATGTAAATTTCAGGTATACATTGATTTAATCATGGGTAACGCTGAAATTTCGCAGTGCTTTTTGCTGGTAAATCAATTACCGTATAATGTCATATTAGGTATTGATTTTATCCGTGAGAACAAGGTCATTATAGACCTAGCGCAAAACTGCATTAGAATTCAAAGAGAGGATGTGGATGAACAAAATATTAACCTACAGGATCAGGAGGCGAAAATAGCAGAACAGGTATGGCATATGGAAGAAGTGATTGAGGAAGATTATAAGGACATAGAAAAAATATTTGAAGTCCTCAACATAGAACTCGAAGATAATGTGGAAAATGAGTTCGAGACCAACCTGTCAGGAAAAGTGGAGGAAGCTAAAGTCAGCTTCGAAATTAAGGAACAGTTAAAGAAATTATTATTGGATTATAGGGACGTATTTGATTCCAAGCCAGGGAAGATTGAAAATTTTAAATATGCGTTCCAAGTCAACGATTGGGCACCGTTCAAACAAAAACCATACCCGGTTGCGGAAAAACATTACCCACAAACCAAGAAAACACTGCAGGAGATGATGAATGCAGGTGTTATAGAAAAGATGGCGACACCATATGTTAGTCCATTAGTGATTGTGAGTAAACCGGATGGCTCAGTAAGGGTGTGTTTAGATGCAAGAAATTTAAATGCAAAAATCATACCAGAAAATGATTCGGCACCACCCATAAAAGAAATACTGAGGAAGTTTAAAGGCAAGAAGATTTTTACAAATATTGACATGACTTCTTCGTATCATCATCTCGAACTGGAAGAGAAAACCAGCTTGTTAACTGGATTTCAGTTCGATCAACAAACATACTGCTTTAGAAGATGTCCGTTTGGATTAAAGACTGCAGGATCCGCATTAATAAGAGCGCTGGATCGAAACCTGTCAGAGGAAGTGAAAGAGTGCACTATCCGATACGTAGATGACATTTTGCTTACCTCGGAGAACATTGAGGAACATTTAGAAAATTTGAAGAAATTATTAGAAGACCTAAGAAGGGCAAATTTTAAGATAAATTTAAAGAAGTCGAACTTCTGTCAAAGGCAAGTGACATTTTTAGGGCATGTGATTGACAAGGATGGTGTTAAACCAAATCCATGCAAATTGGAATCGATAAGGGATTTTCCAAGGCCTTTGAAAGTGAAGAACGTTCGCCAGTTTTTGGGATTGATTGGGTTCTTCTCAGGACATTGTCCATCATACACCAAAACTGTTGCACCACTACAGGACCTTCTGAAGAAGGGGGGCAAGTGGAAATGGACGGAGGAAGCAGAAAAAGCATTCGTGGAGGCCAAGGAAATGCTCTTAAATTACGTGAAGCTAGGATATCCTGATTTTAATCAGAGATTTATCATTCAGACAGACGCATCCCAGATTGGAATAGGGGCAATGCTATATCAGGAGAACCCGGAAAACCCTGATAAGAAGAACTATCTAGCTTTCACAAGTAGGAGACTGAAACCACACGAGAAAAATTATACGATCAGCGAGATCGAGCTGTTAGCGATATTGCACGCGTTGCAATATTGGCGGAAGATCGTATATGGGTTTCAGGTCATTCTAAGGACGGATCATAAAGCCTTAACCTTTCTGATGAAGACTGATTTATCCAGTCAAAGGTTGATGCGTTGGGCTTTATATATTCAACAATTTGATGTCAAGATAGAGTACTGCCCAGGAAAGGAAAACATAGTTCCAGACTACTTAAGTAGACAGCCAGAGTCCATAGAAGAGGAAGTAATGGCTATAGATTTGGAAGACAGGGATCAGCGTACTCTTAATGAGTTAAGAAGCATTAGTCAAAGACAACGGGAGGATCCATGGATGAACATGCTCATATCATTCCTTGAGGGAAGCTTGATAAGAGGAACACCAGCGTACACGGAAGCTGAGAAGATAGCACAAGACTACACGTTTTATAATGGGTTATTATATAAGTTTGTGGACTCTGACCATACGAAATTAAGGATTGTTGTACCTGCAATTTTGCAGAAGAAAATAGTATGGTTAGCCCATAGATCGTTCGGACATATGGGAGTCGACAAAACAGTCTCGATGCTGAAAGAAGCATTTATATGGCCGAGACTGAGAGAAACTGTAAGGGACACGCTAAAGACATGTGATTTATGTCAAAGGATCAAACCTAATGCATTTCTGATGAGACAGAAGCCTATACCATTGTTGCCCGAAAGGCCCGGCCAAATCATATCCATTGATAATTTTGGACCTTTGCCAAAGGCAAGAAGAGGAAATCGACACATAATGGTGGCTATGGATGTCTTCACTAAAATGGTTGTCCTTGCTCCCATACAGAAGACTAGTACCAAACAGGTGTTAAAACGACTTAAAGAAAAAGTGATACCGATTCTGGGGAAACCTGAGAATTTGTTGTCGGATCACGGCAGTTGTTTCACCAGTGTAGAGTTCAGACGAGAATTAGAAAGACTTGGAATACGTCAAATTTTGTCAAGTATTCGCCATCCTGAGGCAAACCCTGTAGAGAGAGTTATGAGAGAAACGGCCAAGTATTGTAGAATATACTGTGCCGAAGAAAATTGGAAGTGGATAGATATTTTGGATATGATTGAATTTTGTATAAATAATACAATCCATGAATCCACAGGAGAGATACCTATAACGTTACATCGGAATGAGCAACCAGAAAGACCTTGGAATCTGGTAATTCCTAGACCAGCAGACGCTCAGCCGGGAAGAGATGTACGAATTAGGAGAGCCTTTGAGCATCTAAAAGCTCAAGCCGATAGGAGGCAGAGAAGGAATAGGCATAAGAGGTATCATCGACCATTATTAGCAGGAGAAATGGTGTTAGTGAAAAGACCAGCCATTTCGGATCCAGGGAACCGTGTGTACAAGAAGTTCCAGAAAATGTACCACGGACCATATCAGATAATCAGAGATTTGAGGAATAACGCATATAGAATTCGGCACTGTGAAACGGATCACGAAGTGACCATGAATTCAGCAAATTTGAAATTATATTACCCTCCCGAAGAGTTTGATGAAGAAAATGAACAAGCCCTGGTCATGGAAACATTTAGAGATGAATCCGCTTTTGACATAAACAAGAATGAGGAAGAAATAGAAAATAGAGCTCAAGCATTCGAGTGCGAATGCGAATTGGAGAAAGTATATTGGGAAATTAAAGAAATAATTGAATTTATTGAAGAAGAAAATTCCAATTTAAGAAAAGAAAATGATGAAATAAGGAAACGGGTAGGGATAGACCAAACCCGTAAGGGAGAATGAGGTTCTGGGAACGTAAAGTCCAGACAAACAAAGAAAGAAAGAAAGGGTAGGGACAGAACATACCCGACCTACACAATTACCGGATACGACTTAAAAGAAGTAAAAACAACAGTAAATACGGATGACGTTATGATGGATTCGACGATAAAGAAATACAAAATTAAATTGAAATAAATTTCCTCAAAATTTTCGAAAATTTATTTACCTAAGGAGGGGAGAGATGAACCCATGGGCCATAGGGTCCATGACGGTCGAATCCATGTCCTTAAGGAAGAAATGAAAGAAACGTATAGTTTCTTAAAGGAACGGAGAGAGATTTTAAGCCAGGAATATAGCTTAACATTGTGCAAGCGACTAGGGACAGATGTTCCTTAGATGAGATCACCCCACTCGACATTTCAGAGAGGGCTGGTCACGAGTATTAATAACTGAGTGGAAATTTCCACCGTGATAGAAAGAGAAGCCTGAATCGGAATTCAAGCTGACGTTGCTGGATTTTGACAACGTCGCATATGCACCAGAAGAGGAATTATTAAAATTAACACGTTTACGAGCATAATAATGAGTAAACAAGCACAGCACAGTGAATCATTTTGAATGAGAGATTTTTCAGTATAGAGAAACCATGTAATAATTGTGCAGAAATAAACTGCCGACGTAAGACGACGTCATAGGGGAATTACCTAAGCCTCTGTGGAGGGGAGAGAGCAAAAAGAATGCAACACCCACACAATTGAGGACGAGAAATTAATTAATATCTCCGAATTGCACGATCGATTCTTAGGTGCAATAAGATCATTTGACATTGAGAAGACGAGCTTTCGGAAGGTATAATTTTTATATTTGTGGCACCATTATTTTAGAAGTTGACCACAGGAAATGCTTGAGTCTTATTTTTTTGTAGTAAAACATTATAAAGCTTCGGGCGTTTCCAAGCAAATCATGCAGTATTCAGACAGCCAGAGGGCACGTCATTGTGTCACATCGCATGCAGTCCTACGAGCATTCCGTGAGGGGAAGTGCTGCTCCACGACGTAGAAGAAATCATTCCGACAGTCCGTGAAGGGACGTAACTCTGCGTTACATCGATAACAGCTACCAGTACTCCTTGAGGGGAGAAACGCTGTTTTACACCGCCGAAGCAAGATCCGATAGCCACAGGCGTCACAGTAGTAACGACTTGCTTGCCTCCATAAGGAGCCTTCAAGGCGAAATTTTAAAGTATCGCCGTAGTGAAGTATTAGGAAAATCCTAATTATAGGATTTAGGCCCGACTGTATACAAGTTAAAGTGAAAATTCGCAAGATATAGTCATAGCAGGCTGCGAACGTCGGACTTAAAGGCGATAGGTCGTTAAATGTACGAACGAATAGATCATAACGTACGGAAGTATCGTACCAGACAGATAAACTGTTATTTAAATTGAAGAAATCTAAAAAGGAAGAACAGAATAAGGTTCAAACGTAGGAGTGTTAAAACAGTTCAAATAAATAGGATAGGAGACTATAAACATTAGCTCCTGAAAGCAGGCGAACAATTCGAATAGTACTAGAATCGAGAAGTGCTAGCTGCTATAAACTGAATCTATAGGTCTTAGAGGAGACCTCGATCCATATAGACTTTCGTTAGGATCGATAGACAGATCTACAGAGAAGCCGTTCAAGCTAGATAAATAGCCGGTTATCCAGGATAGGAATAGCAGAATTGAACTCCAGGGAACAGTAGATGTTTCGGGACTTTCGCATTCTTCAGAATAGGAAGCCGACATCGGATAAATTCCACCCTTGGAAACGGGAATTTAAGAAGATCACGTGTGAGAGGCTCAGAAACACGGCCTAGTGATCGTTGTGAAGTGTAAAATAATCCAGATTGTGTGTTAAATAATAATTTTAGTGTTTATTATGTGTTCAAAAGGGACACATCAGAATATAAAAATGTCGTCAATATTAAGTGTTTTAGATATATGTTTATTTGTGTTTTTACGTAAGATGAATACCTTTAAAATGGTGTAAAAAGTTCAAAGTGGGCCCAAAAATGAAACACCGCACCAGATTTAAGATCAGGGGATGATCTGAAAAATATGTGAGTACAAAATTCATTTTTATTTTGGTGTCAGAAATTGATTGTGTACAAAACTCACCGGAGTTGTTGAGTGAAAGGGATGTGTTTTAATAAATAAATGCTGAATAATCAAGAATACGGTCTGAACAATAATAAAATAAATAGAGAAATTATGAATAATTATGTAAAGAATAAATTCCGTAGAGGTAATATGTGAATAAAGGGTTAATGTATTTAACAAATGTCATAAGAGCAAGCGAAATATCATTTAATTATCATGAAAGACATTGAAATAAAGTAAAGTTGAGATATGGAAGAAATAGCTTTTGAGCTGGTATAAAGGATAAAGATAATAATAATAATTAAATATGGAAATGTTAAATAAAAATCAAATAAATTGATATGAACATAAGAACGTTAAGCCTTAACGTATGTGTAAGAAATAAGGTTCAATGGAATATTTTAAAACAGGGAGCGATTTATCGACCACGGAAAGATTAATATGTGAATAAAAATAATATGAATTGTTACTAAAGAGATTTTATCAGTTCTTGGGAAGATATTTTTGGCTTTAAATAATGCATAGCGCATAATGAGCGCAAATATAATATTAAAGTGTCACGCTAGGAACGCGTAGTGGTTAAATACTTGGTACATTACTTATGGAGGGTAGTTGATTGCAGGGAATTGATAATTGTGTAAGTCCTCTATTTGTGACATTAGTATCACGAGGCATTGTGTTTGTATTTAAAAAGGGAGCTAATATATGGTATTATTGAGCGTATGTCATATGGGCCACGGCCGACTCTAAATCGCATTTTGTATAAGCCCTCTGTATGGGATTAGTTCCCGAGGCACCTGAAGAGATTCGAATGCAGGATCTTCTAATGATAAAAGCCCCTGAAATTCTCCGTCGTCGTATGTGTATTTAATCTTCCCAATCAATGAGGACCCTCTCATAATTAATAAATGCCAAGGATACGGAAATGGTCTTTGAACCAAAGAATAGTTGTTTGAATGTTATGATACAGTAAAGCCCGGTCTCCCCAGAACTGGATAGAATGAGAAGGTTTGTTTTGAAAGCCTTGAAAATAAGCTACTAATGTTGGGTCAGACGGGATGTCTCCGCCACCCTAACAGGTCATAAATCGCACCCCATGTAGTAGAGACTAGCTCTTTTAAAAGCGAGGGGGAACAGAGCCCGTCTCGTAAGCTGTTAGAAAGAGAAATGAAAACACCAGGAGTGTTTAAAGTTGTTAACGACCCGGGCGTTGAACCGAGGTCCTTAAAGATGGATATTTCGTTTGCCGGTTCAGATCGTAGTTTCTTATATGATAATGGTCTATTAAGACATAAGAGATAAATAACAATCCCTAGGGTAATAATGTAAGGACGTGGGATTCCACGAGTTGATTGAAGGCAACTGAGTTCGGGAGTAACTATAGTTTTTTGACTGTGTCAAGTACCTTCACGCTCTGGAGTACACAATTGATTTTCTGATTACCTTAATATATTTGTGAAATAAAGAGAGATGATAACAACTGAATGTGTGGACATGCCCAAAAATATGGAATTAGATAATTAACATAGATTTTAAATATAATTATATATTTGTTTTTGAGAAATAAGAAAATATAAAAGCTAGTGTTTGAGGTGTACAAGAATGACACCGTAATAATGTAAATGCATGGAGCCAAAGAGCTCGGAGTTATGTAAACTTAATGTTAGTGCTTTATGGAAGTGAGATTAAATAAGAATTGTGGGTTTATGTGGAAACCACAGGTTTTGAATACAATATTTGTTTATTTTATTTGTGATCCCTTGTTCATTTGGAACAAGCAGTTGATATTTGGGTCAGTAATTAAATTGTTAAATGTTTGTAGCGCCATTAATTTTATTAATTAAATGTGTTTAAAATAGGAGTTGATTTTGTTGTTATTTTTGCAAGTGTATCCTCTAATTAATCCAAAATATGTGAGTCACAGAGTGGGGGAACTTACCGCTGCCCCGAAATCCCGAATTGAGCTACGCTGGTATACTGTGATTGGCATATTTCTTGCTAAATGGGCACAGTACTTGTTATGGCTCTTGTTTGTATGTTGTGAGAGACCTTATGCCTGAATCTTGGATCATGGTAGTAGAGATTCAGTACAGTAATTTGAAACAACTCTTTAATATTAAAATAAGGGATATCAGTGAAATATTTAAAGAACCTGTTTTGGCTATCTTGAAGATTATTAATTAAAGTTGTGTTTTGATTTCCCCAAGCTGCTATAGCATATCTTAATTTGCTTTCAATCAGAGCACTGTAAATTGTTTTGTAAGTTTTCCTATCTACATAAAATCGGAGATTGTAGAAGATGTAGAGGTTTGCTCTTAGGTTTTTTATTATGTTTACTGTGTGTGTGTTCATTTTAAAGTGTTCATCAAGGGTAATTCCTAGGTATTTTTGTGTCGAAGTACTATTTATGAAGGTGTTACATTTGCAACCTGCCAGGATGTTTTGGTGTATGCATGATAAGCTGTGGTGCGTTAGTTTGTATTTTTCTTGTGTGAAGTGATCAACTCTGATGTGCATTATTTTAGATTTGGTTGTATTTATATTGTAATAATAATAATAGTAGTAATAGTAGTAATAATAATAATAATATTAATAATAACATCGTTGATATATTGAGTTAGTAAACAAAAAGTATGATGAGGTAGGGTACTGATGCATCCGTGCGACTACTACTGCATACTGTATATGAGTGTTTTTTAAGTATTTAAAAGTGGTTTTAGGCATTTCTGGTGCCAATCAATTTTCAGACCTTTCTCATTACTGGAGACAATCACAGGATTTGAACGTCATATAACTCGCTCGTTGAACTAGTCGCTCTGAACAAATGTAACAAACTGAATCCAATGGTGATTTAACGGTGAAGCTGATTGTTGACGTACCCATTAAACCGTTTGATGTTCCATTTGTCCATCGGGTTGCGCATCGAGTTAACTGGGACGCGTGTTGATTGTTGTCATTAAAAACAAATCTATTTATAAAATCAGTTGAAGGCCATCACCAGTCTGTATAACTAATGAATCGAAATAAAATATTAACGATGTATTAAATCAGTTACTAACTCGATAATAATTACATGGCAATGTGACAGCCCGCTATCCACACCCACTCTCACTCTTCTGGCCGATGGCAATGTGAAAACATGTTGATACGTATGGTTGTGGTTTTAATTGGGTGCTTGGTAGCCTATTGTTATTGTCCCCGTGCACTTACATGTAATCTTTATATGAATACCCGTGTGGTGGATGTAATGGTGTACGGAAATCAACCCAGTGTTTACCTCGCGATAAAATGTGGAAACCATGGCTATCAACTTCACGGATGAACGACAATGGAATTCGAACCTGCTTGCTTCCTGTACTAAGAATAATTGGCCGCAGAGGAAGACGTAAACCGTAGATGGAATGGCTAAATCAACACGTTTAATTGCAATTTATTCACGTTCTACTGACAGGTTTTGATATGTTTGGATTTCTTGTTCTCTCGTATTGCTAAATTATTTGGCAATTTCAGAAGTTGTCCCATTCATCGAGGCACTGTGATCCCGGGAGTAACTTATTTAGGCTAATTTCTGTTGCGGAATATTGAGTTAGCTGTTCCAAAACATTTTGAAGACATACTCAAGCCAGGTATTATAAATAGAGTATGGTACTTTTGTAGATACGATATTTAAAACCAAGTATGTATTTCGACATCGCTGGAGAATGTTACGTGATGTCCCAATAATTTCTACAGTAATGACAAGGAAAGGATATCTTTGATTTTCACTCCAGACTGTGTTTGTTGAAGTATTGACAGATGCAACAAATCATCTTGCTCTGAACTGAGATGACATCTGTATTCTAATTCAGTATTCATAAAGGCAGAGGAACCTAATTCACTTAAGCAAATTGTCACAAAGGACAGAAGGAGGATTTCCGTCCTTATCAGACAAAACTACAGTATATATTATATTGAATGAAAAATGAAAATCCACAGCCTGCTTCCAGTCAACTGACCGGGTCAGGGAATGGAATTAATGAAGCCCCCATCTAGCGGCGAGGATATGAACTGTGCCAGCTGCCGAAGCCTGTCGCACTCCTATGGGACAATGATTAAATGAATGACAGTTGGAATGAAATGATAGTGGAGAGTGTTGTTGGAATGAAATTGTGACAGGGAAAACCGTCTTTCTCCGCATAGTCGAGCACAAATCTCACATGGAGTGACCGGGATTTGAACCACGGACCCAGTGGTGAGAGGCCGGCGTTCTGCCGCCTAAGCCACGGAGGCTCTATATATTATATTATTATATTAGAATTGCAGCCAATGGCCATAGCGGAACGTCCGTGGGCTCCCAATCAAGTTCAATTTCAAGTAGTAGCAGTTCCAACTTCTGGCTACCAAAGTTGCCACTGTCAGTGACACCTAGCGAAGAACACCGGAACTTGTTAGAGCGTTTCTAATCAAATAACATACAAATCTAGCTTCACACTAACAATTGTAGTGGTAGGTTCTTTTGCATGCCATAAATCTATGACATGGGCCAGCCGGCATTACTTCCCCTCCAAAGGAAGACATACTGCAAGATTTTAACGCTCCAAAATATCCGACGACTTCGGCCGGGTTTGAACCACGATCTTAGGCATAGCAGTTCAGCATGCTACCGACTAGGCCACCGAAACTACTGTATACATTCGTTGATTAGCTGGCATTAGTTAAAAAGGTGACTTTTAAGGTGCAAAATTCTCCTTTTTAGCTTAATATGACGCCAAATAAGAAGCAATCATACTGTTAGAATGTTTGCTAGGCTGGCTTATCTCTCACACGAACCTTGCAAATGAATGTGAAACCTACTGTATCTGAAGTGAGGGAGCAAAATATCTGTTATGCACATGAACTAATTGAGTCAACACTCATCAGTTAAAGCACAAGGGGATATATGTGGAAAAGTAAGTATAATCTATAAAGCAATTGAGATAAGTAGAAAGTATAAACGGGGAGGGTAAGAAGTGAAGGATTTTAAGAGGGCACTCACATCTCAAGAAAGTAGGAATGATGGTTCTCTTACCTACTAATAATATTAGAAAAAGTAAAGATTTTGTCACTCCTCTTGTCAACGCACGATTTTTTGAAAAACTTTGTGTTCTTAATTTAATAAAATTAATTCATTTTTCCTTATTGAATACTTCCTCCAGGAAAATTGACATTTCTTACTCAACCAAGTATATGGAATTTTCGAAGTAAAACATCACGTCCAATTGTCCAGATACTAGCTAAGAAGGTGGTTCCGTGGCTTATGAATGGCAGATTAACGGTCATGCAAAAATTGAAGTTATCGTCCATCTTTTCTTTTTCAGCCAGGACGTGGTCTTCGGCTGTACACCTTTGCTTGCCTCTCTATTCTGAAAATAACATCAAATGCATTTCCAGTCTTCATAATCTAATGGGATGCCTCTCCCCGCGAAAAAGTAGTCGTCTCATTAAGTGAATACTACCACCACAAGTCTAAATCTGCTGAAGAGCTGATCCTGTTCAAACGACTCCAAGTACTAGTAGCACACAAATACCACCCGTCACATCTGTTCATTCACCTGTTTAAAATTGCATCTTATTCGTGAAAATAGAGTAGCTCATACAATCACGGTTAACTTAAACCTGGGTTCAATTCACTGCTCTGTAAAAAATCAAGTCGAGTGCTACATTGTAAATGGCTTGACGAACAAATATAAAATATATCGAAGTTTTGTAACTTCTAGAAATCTGCTAGAAAAAAAGAACAAACAATCAACCATAGTCAAACGTTACGCTACATATCCCCGCGATCAAATGTCAAGTGACACTACAGATAGCAAGATAGGGACATCGCACCGCGATCGTTTGACCTTCGACACAGTGAAGGCAGCACGGGAGGGAGTGAGACAAGAAAGCGAGAGAGACAGACATATAACCCTTGTCCACTATCGCTGCAAAGCCTTATGCGCGAGAAGGTGCCAGCGCAGTCTGAAGGCAGCGTGCCAGCAGCGTGCCCGGCGTGCTGTTTGGCCACCTCTGAATTAGGTGGACGTCTTAATGAGTTCTTTCTCTGCGTAGTAAATTCATCACACAAACACGGGTTATCAGACAAGTTCGACAAACACCCAACTCCACGGGGCTGATGACCAAGATGTCCCAAACCCCTTAAATGAATTAACATCTACATTTGTGCTTCAGCTTGGGCGAGTTATAACATCAGTTCATCCATGAAATTACGATACCCCGCTCAAACGTGTTGTTTCTCGCAGTCGACGCTCTTTTCAAATACTAAGTTCAAACTAGCTAAAGGCCTCAGTCCTAAACGGGCACAACATGTTGTTCTTGTCGGCATGAGAGAACAAATAATTCTATAATGCAACCATAGATTCTGTCAACACTTCGATAAACACGGCTCTTCTTGTCAGGCAATGCGACCATCCAATACGTAAACAGCCACGAACAGCCAGACTCGCATTTTCCTAACTTCACTGTCCGTTCGTGACGTGACTAATTACTTTCGAGTCGGGGGTCCTTCTCCCTCGCTCCTGGAAAATGCTGGATGGTATATAATTCTATGTCTCGGGGCAACTTCTCTAACTTCGTCCCTCAGTAATTACAATATAGAAGCACGTAAATAAATAACGAGTAACGTGCCTAAATAGCGAAAATTGAGTTAATGGTAAGATAATGCTCTATACCCCATCGCCAATAACATATATTCCGGCCCAAGCACGGGAACAGTTGCAAGTGGTTTGAAAAATATCCTGAAGATCGCACGTGTGCCATGCACCAAGATTGATGGTCAACTAGTGAGCCAAGCGCCAGACGAATGGAACCTACCCTTCAATCTCGCTAAAGACAATGTAGCCTATCATCTTCCTGTGGGTTTACGTTAACTCAAAGGGTTATTTGAATGGAATTATACACAGGTTCTCAGTGAAAGTTCATTCGTTCATGTCGTTCAGAAAAACAAGAAAGTAAAGTCCCGAATGATTTAGTGCATCTCATTGTAAGAAACCAAACAGTCGAACCACTTTCTAGTAACTCTTATACAAGAGGATAACTTTTTAAATTCCAAATCAGTTGCTGACAGGTATATTAATACCTCCAATGTGCATATTTCCAAAGCACAGTGGATCAGGCTGACAGTGGAATGTCCGTGAGTGGCGCAAGTTCAAAGTCAAACGAAATGGAAGAATTCAAAGAAAAATATATTTTGCAGGAAAAGCATGTAGCCTTGTGATCTTGAACAAGCAGAGCTGGAAACACTTCGGGGAGCAAATTGTCTCAAGGAAGAAAACAGGAAGGACTTGTCTGAAATGATGCCGTACGTAAGAAGCAAAAATAGATAGCTTAATGATAACTTAGACTATTGAAGTAAATTGATCTTAAAATTAGTTCTTTAAGTGCACTGCCAAAAATGATTGCATGTTAAAAGGACTTGTCTGAAATCAAATTAATTAATGATGATAAATGTTTCCTTTTTCCTAGTAAAATGAAGAACTCTATGCTATGGCCCTTGAAACATTTTAAATGCTAGAACATAAAGTGTTCAAAACTTTTCAAATTGCGTAACGTTTTGCAACCAGCTGAACTGAAAATGAGTAAAGTAGTATATTCCAGGGGCGGCTCTAGGCGTAGTGCCACCGTGCCATGGCACTGCCCTCAACGAGAAAACTAATTATTCATAGTCCTGAAAGAATAATTTCAAACGTCTACAATTTAATACTGGTATTTAATTAGTTTCAAATTACTTAGTAGTTTAAATATTCCGTCCGTAGAGTATGATCATTGATTCCATCTTCCCGCCTGTGATATGTCGTGGTACGGTCTAAGCGGCACGGTTGACGCATGCGCAGTTCAATTTACGATCCTTTTCATAACCTCTCCCGTCACTGGCTATGGGGAAATAAACAGGACGCCGTGCCGAATGCAGCCTGGCTCGTGGCAGCACAGAAAGTAAATTGCAATGCCATCTACCGGGCATTAAGAGGTACTGCACCTTTGCTAAACCTGTCTGTCACGAGGGGAGGAGCAGAAGAGGGTGTAGACCAATGGCCTGGAAGTAATTTAACACTCATTGGTTATTGGCGTGGGGGGTGGGTTCGTTGACACAAACTGACAACTAATCGCTCTCACACAAAGAATATTAATTCTAGGCTTCTCTAAAAGAGGGCTCTGCATACAACATTCGAAATCTATACTTGACCTAATAAATAGTGAATATAATATGTATTTAATAATTCCTTCTCTGGTAAAGTGAATAACTAAGGGAATAAAAGAGAAAAAAGTACGATCATGATTACATGTACAGGCTTCACGGATTAATCTCGGTAGCTAAAAATGAATGGTTGATGAACCACCTGCACCTGTCAGGTCTGGAAGATTTCGCGCGAAATGCAGTATGTTGGCTGTCTTCAGTTCTTGACGGTTCGTGGTTATTTTTAGTGAGTTATTAGAAGGTGTTAGTGAGTTTGTGTTGTAGGCTATTGCGCGCTATTCGTGAAATCGTGAGTGAATGGTTCATGGTTGAGTAGTGGAAATGTTTCTTTTTATTTTCTTATTGTATATATTATCGGTAAGTCCCGATGTGAAATGTTGACTATCAAGATTAGTGTATATATCTGTTAATAGTCAAACATGAATAAGATTAGTGCTTTGTTGAATAGACCATTTTCTTCATTGCCGTATGATGACAAAATTCAAGTTAAACAATTAGGTAGACCAACCCCAGACTTGACTATCAATTACGTACAAAAAAGTGCCAAAGTTCATAGGTCCAGGAAATTCAACAAAGATTTATATAACAAAAATAAATGGCTGTGTGGCTGCGAGGAAAAGGGTGCGCTATTCTGCTTCCCATGCGTACTTTTCGAAGGCGAATTCAACTGGTCAAAGGGTGGTGTTACAGATATAGTTCACATATGGGAAAAGATGAAAGCTCACGAGAAATCGAAAGACCACATGAACAATGTAATGAGTTTGTCCATGCTAGGCAAGGTAAACATTCAAACCCAATTGAGTTCGCAGTATAGGGAAGCCATTGCAAAGCACAATGAGCAAGTTGATAAGAACCGCTATGTTTTAAATCTTATAATTAATTGTATACGATTTTGCGGCGCCTTGGAATTGGCCTTAAGGGGGCATAATGAAAGCGATGAGTCTGAAAACAAAGGTATTTTTAAGGAGTTAATTCAGTTCAGTGCCGAGCTAGATCATGACCTCAAGGAACACCTCGGTCGTTCTCAATATACCGCATCTGCTACGAAATACACATCAAAAACAATACAGAACGAGTTACTTGGATGCATGTTAGAAGTATATCACGAAGAAGTTCTTAAAGAAATCAAAACTGTTGAATACATAGCGGTCATTGCGGATGAAACTACTGACGTGTCCAATCAGTTTCAATTAGTAATCGTGCTACGATACATAGTTAAGGGAAAGCCAGTTGAGAGATTCTGGAAATTTATTAACCCCGATGGACATGACTCAAATGCAATCTCAAACTGCATACTACACGAACTACAATTAATTATTGGAAATGACTGTAATAAGCTAATTGCTCAAAGCTTTGATGGCGCGTCCGTTATGAGTGGTGGTTTAAATGGCGTACAGAAGCAAGTAAGAGACAAGTACCCATACGCTAATTATATTCATTGTTACGCCCATCAAATGAATTTAATTATGTCTAAGGCAGCGTCAATCAATCGTCAAGTACGCATTTTTTTTGCAAATCTATCAGGTATATGCTCATTTTTTTCAAACTCTTCGCAACGCACACAAATTTTAGATGAAATTGTCCAGAGAAGGTTACCTCGAGCTTCTCAAACACGATGGAACTTTCATTCTCGTGGAGTGAGAACGGTGTTTGAACACAGGAAAGATCTCATTGATGTTATGCAGTCGATAGGAAACCGTGATGACATAAGAATGCAATCTACCCTCGCTCAAGCCAGTGCTTACGAACTACTGCTGAATGAAGTAAACTTTGTATTTTGGCTAACGTTTTTTCATAAGGTAATGCCACACGTTGAGATACTTTTCAACCAGCTACAAAAGAAGAAGATTGACCCAGTGAAAGTGCGTCAAAGTCTGCAACACTTTGAAGCCTGTATGCAATCAATACGCCAACAAATTGACACACTAATCGAAGAAGTCGAGATTGAAATTCGAAATGATAGCGAAACCGTTCCACTAAAGAGAAGACGTACCGACACTGTGCTTTCTGACAGCAAAAAAAGGGAAGCTGTAGAAGTATGCGATACAATTTTATTGGAAATACGATCTCGATTTCAGTTTACGGGACATCTGGTTGCAACGAACTTGTTTGATGTTGCCGAATTTGATTCATTTGAACTAAATTTTCCTGACCTACACCTCTCTGAAATGGTCAAAGCATACCCGTTTCTAGAAGAGAAAAAACTTAAAAGTGAGCTACAGGTCTGCTTCTCCAGGCCAGAACTGAGATCTGTTTCTGGTGCTGTACCATTTCTCATGTTAATTCTGGACGACGAGTTAAGTGACACGTTTCAAGAAACTGTTAAACTGTTGAAACTGTTAATTACCATGCCGATGACAACTGCAGAAGCTGAACGCTGTTTTTCGCTGATGAAAAGAGTCAAGACGTTCCTGAGGAACACCATGAAAGAAGAAAGACTGACAGCATTAGGCATGCTGTCCTGTGAGAAGCGTTTTGTCAATAACATTGACAATTTTAACAAGAAAGTCATGGAACGATTTTCAAGTAAAAAGGATCGCAGAATGGACCTGGTTTACCGCTCATTTTAAGTGGACAGTGACGACGTCTTAAGATCATTCATTGCAGCAATGGGTGAGTAAGATTTTATCCAACTGTTATTTTATTTTGTTTTAAATATTGAAGTGTGATTAAGACTTTCACTGCGAGAGACATCGTTCTACCATTATTGTGAGAGTTTTCGTACGCCGATCGCGATACAGAGCTAGTTCATTTTCATATCTATACCAGTCAACAGCACAGGGTTTACCACACCTAATACTGCCCATTCCCAATGTTGAATGGATTTATAAGTTTTACCTATGCAATTTTATACATCGGAAATCGAACCCTTGGTGAGAAATGAGCAAGTGGACAGCTCTGCTATCATGTTATGTAAATACCTATATTTTCGTATTTTTTTACTTGGCACCACCCCTTGTGTTGGCCTGGAGCCGCCCCTGGTATATTCATTAAAAAACCTGTGAGTTTATATTTTGCATGTTCCATGTTTCACCACTCCAAACTCTTTCTTTCAAATGCTATACGCTTTTTGTTGATTATCTCGAAACTATGATTTTGGCGCTTGACTCATTATTTATTTGCGTGCTTTTAGTTTCGAGTCGGGGTCCTTCTCCCTCACTAATGGACAATGCTGGAATGGTATGTAATTCTATGTCTCGAGGGGTGGCTTTGGTTGCGTAGTTGGTAGCATGCTGAGCTTCTATGCCCAAGGTTGTGGGTTGAAACCCGGCCGAAGTCGTCAAATTTCTTAAGAGCGTTAAAGATCTCTCAGTGTGCCTTCCTTCGGAAGGGAAGTAAAGCCGGCTGGCCCATGTCATAGATTTATGGCATGTAGAAGAACCTTCCACTAACTACAATTGTGTGAAGCTAAATTTGTTGGTTAGATTTGATTAACGCTCTGTGAGTTCCAACCTTCGTCGCCAGGTTCTGGTTGCGGTGGCATCTAGTAGCCTAGTTCACAGCTACGTGTTGTTGATGGTAGCATTTGGTAGCAAAAGTAGGAACTACTTAAAAGAATTGATCGCCTGCAGTCCTTACCTAAATTACAGATAACACACACTAATACAGCCATCACAATAATTGACACCGGTTATCAAACAGATTCTACACACACCCAAAGTACACGGGGCTACATGAACGCGTTGTCGCAGTCCCTAAACTGAGGAACCAACCAACCTACACTATGTCTCGAGCCAACTTCTCTAACTCCGTCCCACAATAGTTGCATGTATACACTACTAGCAACCCGACCCGGCTTCGCTCGGGAACAGTTATAAATGCATTGCGCGATAAGGGCTTTTTTCTTTCAATGTCAATGAACAACGACCAATATCCGTTTTACGTCTCGGCATGATGGGTTAAAATCACTGACTGGACTATTAATTATATTATCATGGAGATGCATGTGCAACCAATTCTTGTCAGACGTAATTTGAGAATGGCGAGGTGCATGAAACACAAATCCCCCTTCTGTCCAATTTTAATTTGACTGTGAATTTTGCGGAACGAAAAGTTCACAGGCGAAATGAAGAAAAGCCGAGTTGCACTTCCAGGGAAACTCCAAACACAACCACTCTTCTCGAAGTCTTAACTCAACACGACTCAACGGTTTGCTGCTGGCTGTATCTGGGGCAATAGGTTCGCCCGCTAGCTAGGCTGTAACAGGGATGATAGACTCGCCCTTAGCTAGCTCGTAAACTGTCGCCTCAGTAGTTGAATGGACTTGGTTGGAAGAAATTAAAACATAAAAACACTTATAGTGGCCGATGTATTGAAGATAGACATATGCTCTCGCGGACTTTTTTTGTAGAACTTTTCATGCTGAACAATTCTTACACTCATAGTATTTAGATATTTTTAACGGTTTGCCCAGCGTAAGCTTACAAAGCGCTCGGACGCCAGCTTTTTTTTCGACTTTTCCACTGAAATCGTTACCGCTCGGCTTCCTTTGATCATAAATAAATTATTTTCTACAGAAATCATCCTAGAGATATCCTTTACAGAATGGTGAAAACCGCATCAACATCCATCCAGTGGTTTTCGAGTTTACCCGTACATCCAAGAATCGGGGACTTTGTTTTATACTAAGTGGAGATTACACACACCGCAATAACATGTGTAATCATACAACATTCACTAGAACAGCACCGTCCAAGGTCCAGCCGCACCGTGCAGGCAGTGTGTGTCTCAGAATAACAGGTGTGCATCCCCTCCCTTTCCCTTTCCTGAAATAACATTTTGCATTGATCAAATTGCTTGAGAATATGAAGGGAGGGGCTAGGAAAGAGCGGCAAAACGTATGCTTTCAAAATGATGTTCACGTTAACTCTGGATTGTTTCACGCACAAAATGTATAGTCATTCATTCACATATCCCTTGCTATGCAAAAGGGGAAAAGACAACGTATTTCCGCTGTGCCAAATATAACACAATAACAGCTTTACTGAAAGACAAAATACATAATGTTTCTACAATGGCAAACGTACAACTAATTTCACACACCAATTAAAAACTAGTACCGTACATGTTGGCTGATACACGTAATGTTTATTGCTGATCTCATTTACAGTACGCCTTGTTTGTGTGCGTTAACAATCTTGTTACAATTAGGCGCAAAAGAACGTGTTACAGACAAGCGTAAACAACTTCTCAAATTCTCATCTGAAATGCCCGCTCGGAACCTCGGTCTGTTGCGTTCTAATATGGAAATCAATCTTTCACATACATAGGTAGAACCCAACATACTCATAAAATTGGTGGTCTCGTGTTGAAGGCGAGGGAATTCATTATGGGGTAAATTTTCGTAGAATTCGGTCAAATTTCTTGCAGCAAAGAACTTGTCCTTCAACCGCGCATTGCACTGTATGTCAATTAATTCCAATTGTAAGTTAGTTGGTGTGCTATTCACTGAGATAGAAAATAGCAGTGAAAAATATCAAACACAGGAAACAAAGATGAAAGTACTTGAAATCTGTTTACAAATTGCTCGTTCACTTCTTCGAGAACACATATGTAATTTTCAAACTTAGCGCTTTCACAACGAGTAGCATTGCAGGATACGTCCCTCCCATAATGCGCGCGCACCGTTGTCTAACGACCAGGCACACGCCTCCCACGACTCTGCACTGTACATTCACAGGCGTGGCAGCTGTGCGACTTTGCACAGTGTGAATTATTTTGGACGCTGCTGCACAAAAACATGCACCTCACTGCGTAGCCGTGCTCGTTAAACCGCGGGGTAGCTACAGCAAGTCCAGAGATATTAGGTTAGAATTCGGGCGCTGACCGCAGCTTTCCCGAGTGTGGTTTTTCCAAAGTTTTCTTTTCACACTCCCTGCAGGCAAATGTCGGGTTAATACCATATTTGAAAGTCCCGGGGCACCTTCCCCAATGCAGATACAAACACTACTATAGTCATCAATTAAATACAGGTTGTGTGTGTTTGAGTCTTCAGTCTTTTGACTGGTTTGATGCAGCTCTCCATGCCTCCCTGTCCTGAGCTAATCGTTTCATCTCTACATAGCTCCGACACCCTACATCGGAGGCAATCTGTTTAACATATTCTAACCTTGGTCTACCCCTACAGTTTTTGTCCTCGACCCTTCCTTCCATAACTAAGCTTGCTATTCCTGGGTGTCTTAGTATGTGTCCTACCAACCTATCTCTTCTCTTCATTAGCAGTCGCCAGAAACATCTCTCCTCTCCCACTCGTCTTAATACCTCTTTGTTTGTAACCCTATCTACCCATCTGATCTTCATCATTCTCCTGTAACACCACATTTCAAATGCTTCAATTCTCCTCTTTTCTGCTGCACCAATAGTCCAAGTTTCACTTCCATAGAGCGCCACGCTCCAGACAAAGGCTTTCAAAAACGACTTCCTAATACCTAAATCTATATTCGATGTCAGCAGATTCCTTCTTTGTAGAAATACTTTCTTTGCCTGAGCCAACCTACTTTTAATATCCTCTTTGCTTCGTCCATCACTGGTTATTCTGCTTCCTAAGTAACAGAAGTCTCCTACTTCCTTCAGCTTTTCACCTGCCAATTTGATCTCCATAGAGGTTTCTGATTTATTTCGGCTGCATTCCAGTATCACATTATTATACAGACATAAACAAGATGCCCGTGGCCCTAAAATTAATTAAAACATAGGAATACATCAAGAACCATTTAAGCCTACTTTCGATTTTTGCAAAAAAAAAAAAATCAGTAGACTCGAGATCTACACGGGCCAAACACCCGTGTGTCTATCTGTGTGTGTCAATTCAAACACGAAGAAACAGAATTGAACCAAATTTGGTACAAAGGAAAGGACATCACTGAGTCATGTTTTATATCACCGCCACTCGAATGTTCAAAGCTTTAATCAAAATACGATTATACTAATCATTGGATCTCTATCAAATTTTGGGAAATATACCTTTATGAGGGAAGCGTCTCAGGCCCAAAATATACGGTCATCAGCCAAACAAATTCATGATGGCATGATAATCCATAACTTTTGATCCAATGTTCACATAATTTGGCATTCAGTTAGTTTTGTATAAGGATCTACCGTTGTCAATGTGATAACATTATACTGTATGTTACGCCATCTTCAAAATATAAAATATGAAAATAAATAACACTGAACACTTAAGAACTACAGTAACGAAAATTAGTGTCACGATAGAACCGTATACGTGCCCTTATATGGCCAAGGAAATAGAACAGACTTTACATGCATCCAAGAAGGTGGCTGTGCGACCTATTACAAATTTCATATCAATAACACCGAATGAAATTGGGTAATTAAGACGAAACTTGCCAAGTGGTGAGCAACATTTAAGGCTCTCACATGCGTTAGTCAGAAGATTATCACACTGAATATAGCACTCAGCGGCCATCTTGAAATTTTAAAAGAAATTCTACTTTCATTACCCTTGAGCTATAAATAAGAAATGTACTAATGAAATAGAACCTTAGAAGTCGCTTCGTATGCGCAACGCAAAATACCAGTGATATCATAGATTCAAGATGGTGGCTAGGCGCACTATTTAGGTAATAATAATGATATTGGTTTTACGTCCCATTTAATCACTGTGGCTCATTGCGACGCCCTGGTGCCGGAATTTTACCTCGAAGGGATCTTAATCGTGCCAGTAAATTACTAACATGGCTCCCTCACATTTGTGCCTCCTCAAATGCCAACTCACTGCACCTTGGGAACAGCAGGCGAGAACGATGCCGCAGAGCCATGCAGCCAGTCGACTGTTAATGTAAACAAATTAGTAAATCAGGATATTATTGGACAATTAAGGTGATACTTGGTAGAAGAGGAGTATTGTAGCGTTAGTGATATATTTATCAAACGGATTACTGCGCACAGCAGCCATCCTGATTTCTTTTAAATTTAAAAATAAATAATTTTCTATGTTTTAGAACAACAACTAGCAACCCAACCCGGCTTCGCCCGGGTACAGTTATGAATGCATTACGTATTAAGCGCTTTTTTTTTCAATTTCAATGAACAACGACCAATATCCGTTTTACGTCTCGGCATGATGGGTTAAAATCACTGACTGGACTATTAATTATATTGTCATGGAGATGCATGTGCAACAAATTCTTGTCAGACTTAATTTAAGAATGGCGAGGTGCATGAAACACAAATCCCCCTTCCGTCCAATCTTAACATGACTGTGAATTTTACGGAACGAAAAGTTCACAGGCGAAATTAAGAAAATCCGAGTTGAACTTCCAGGAAAACTCCAAACACAACCACTCTTCTCAAAAGTTTTTAACTCAACACGACTCGACAGTTTGCTGCTGGCTGTATCTGGGGCAATAAGCTCGCCCGCTAGCTATGCTGTAACTGGGGTGATAGACTCGCCCCTAGCTAGCTCGTAAACTGTTGCCTCAGTAACGGAATGGAGATTGTTGGAAGAAATGAAAACGTAAGAACACTTATAGTATGCGATGTATTGAAGATCGAGATATGCTCTCCCGGGCATTTTTGTAGAACTTTTCATTCTGAACAATTCTTCCACTCATAGTATATACTGAACCCTTTATCCTCAGGCTGTATAAAGGATTCTAATAATTATTCATCGTCTTCTGATGCATTTATACAGACAACAGATATGAGAGCCAGACGCTGTTGGGAAAATATTGAGAAATCAGTGGCCGAAAGGACACAATGGTTTAAGCTCCTGTGGTATTTTAGGAGGATGCGTATATATTCTTGGGACACAGGACAGGTGCAACTTTTAGCGCGAATGTTGGCTTGGGGACGCACACTATGGCTTGTTGCTATGACGGTTGGCGCCAAGGAAGAAATCGAATGCTACAAGGTAATTGGTCTATCATCATGTGAACCACTCCCTACGGCAGAAATGTATGTATAAACGCGCAAAGACATACAAGAGTCTAGGCCAATAATATCAAGACGCCTTGTCTTAGCGGGAACTCGGCTTGGGAACGCCCACTGGTAAATTAACGCGGGAGTTATCTACAGAATAATTCCACGATCGATTCAAGCCGGCTACAGCATAATCGTAACCTCCACACTGCTACGAACTCAATGATACCGATCGCATGCTAGTCTGATAATTATTATGGAATATTTTTTTAATATATCCCCTTCCACACCTAACCTAGTCAGTGTCATTTATAAGGATCCAAGAGGCTTCGAGGATTACTCCTAATTTTTGTTCGTCTGAGGACGGAACGCACTACTAATTTTTGTTCGTCAGAGGACGGAACGTATTACTAAATTTTGTACGTCTGAGGACGGAACATTCATTCTCTGCAGATTTTCATGTTTGTGAACATGGAACAGTGTCGTCAAATTATAAGTATAACTTCAGTGATTTATTTATAGTCCCAGCACTATCAGTAGGACCAGTTCATCGAAGTAATTCACCAAATAGACTGTCAAGGAATATAGTACTCGATAGGTGAATATAGTAGGAATTATATCGTGTGTGTATCCGACAAAACTTTATTTAATTCAGCACGTGATGACGTCTAAGAACGAGGATGGATCTGGGAACCAGCAGGACATTTGCCTGGAGATGTCAATGACCAGATAAACATCTTAAAGGAGATGGCTGCAGACGTAATTCCTGGCGCTGTTTTAAAGGATTGAGTACCAAATAAATTTATTTATTTATTAAGTCAGCTACGGTGTTATGGGAAATTTTTGTAAATATTTGTTTGCTTGCTTGCTTGGTAATGTAGATTATTAGTTTTTGTTTTACTGACACATTAAATATGGGACTAGCTGAGCGTTGTGTAATTTATATATTTTGTGTTTGTATTTGGTTTAACTTTACGCGGGGACGCGCAGCCGATGCTCGCTCTCCCTTGCGTAAATCGCGGTCAAGCATTATTATTCGGAGATTTGCCTTACAACAAAAATGGAACTGAATTAATTTTGAGATTAAAATAGAATTTGGAGGGTAAAAGATTATTTGTGAGTAGAATTTTATGACGGATCAGGATTGTTTTTGATAGTTGCTTTCCAGCAGATTTGAACGGGATGGCACTTTGCACCCGAGTTTTTGTTGTGTGTTTTTGTTAATGTGTCAATGGACGCAGTATTGTTGATCTGTTTGAGCCGACCCAGAGTGAGTGTGTTTGAGATTCAGTCCAAGCTATGGGTGCGTATGTGATTTTTATGATGTGCTAGCGAGAATATATCATGGTGATTATTCTGACTTGCTCCACGTCAACCCAGTTCATGACCTCGCGAGGCTGAACTCGTGGTATATATTTGTTTCTCGCCATCCAGGGGATGCGTGAGATATGTTGACTTTTCCAGAGGGAAACTGCACCTAGCTTGCCAGACTGAGAGAGGTATTTGTAGGACAGCGTGACTCATACAAGTTGGGGGGGGGGGAGCTCAATCAGATAACGTGTCTTGTCATTAGTAACAGACCTGCTTCCTGTACTGCAATTTATGATGTTGTTTTAAATTCACAAAACCTGATCGGTTATAATGAGTATTGCTTGATTAAATGGGAGCTGTCCATAATTGTAAGGTAGCCACCGAAATTCGTGTTTGTCCGGCGTTTCATATAAATGTAAACATTTTTTTTGCCGTTAGGCTTGTATTTTGTTGTTGTTGGTTCAATTTTTGGTGTGTTTATTTTGATGCGTTCTTGACCCGTGTCAAGTTAGGGTGCGCGAAACTATGTTCCCAAGTTATGATGAGAGCTTTTTGGGCCTATTTCTGGCATGCTCTTTTTATTCCGTGTGCTCTGGCACCAGCTAGGATCTCAGGGAGATTCTTCATTCTGTTAATATTATTAGATCATGCATGTGTCAGTAGTGGTTGTAGTGTATTAATTAAGGGTGGGTCCCATAGCCGTAGTGTGATTTAAAAGATGCACTCCGTAAGCAACATGACTGTTTCATTTGTAAACGGACTCGCATCAGTACTCAGTTTCTTATTAACGAACAGTACACCACACATTATATAACTTCTTGACCAGAAAAATGGACTTGTATCCATATATTGTGACGAGTGAGTTCTTACCGCTCAAATGCTTATGTTATGATTTTATCACTTATGTGAAGCTGCATTCACATTGTCTTGTTGTGACGAGCGAATTCCTACAGCTCAGTGTTATTATTATTATTATTTATTAAGGGAGTGAAAGTCAGGGAGGATTTGTTTTTATTTATTATTATTATTATTATTATGCACATACTTTTCAGTCATTAAATTTCTTTTATTCTACTTGTTATTCATTTTATTTCTAGTATAGCCTCTGTCGTGAACCTTTCTATTCATTAGAGCATGTTGTTTTAAGCGAACTTTGCTGTGTAACGCAGTCAGGACTGAACACGACCCCGTAGACGACTCTCGACAAAACCATGCTTTATTGAAGGTTGCATAGACAAGCTGGCGCCCAACGTGGGGCCAGTTCGTTCCTAGTTAACTGCTAGAACACGGGGGATAGACAGCATAGATAAGCTGGTGTCATACCGTGGAGCGTTTCGTTGTTTTGGGCTATTTCTAGCGGATCATAAACAAGCTGTTACCCTACATGTGGTGTTTCGCTGTTTTTGACTGTTTGAGTTCACCGGAAGTGATATTTTGTTAACGTAAATACGGCGAAGAGAAGTACCGCCAAGAAAATGGAATATACAGTAGAATCACGAGTTTGCAAGTTAAAATACGATTCACGTTTTGTTTATTGATGTAATTAGTAAAATAATGTACGTGAAATCGGGCGCCCATTGATTAAATATAAAATCAGATTTGTTTAGAAAGTCAAACTCATGAATATGTTAGGAGGCTGGTAGCCTTAAATGACAATTAATACTTTGTTAATTGGTCAGTGTTAACATCAGATCTGGATAGTAATTTATGACTGAATATGTGCGGGGTTAAAAAATTATTAACTAAACTTAGAACCTTTCAGTGATGATTGATTAGCGGGAGTAAAGGGAATAAGTTTAAATGAACTGAGTGTGGTCAAATGAAGTAAATTTATGTCAAGAATTATATATGTGTGTGTCAGGGAGACGTTTGCATGCCATCCTCCTGTCTTCTCAGTGATATATATATCTTTTGTGTGTGAAAATGGCGACGGTCGCAGAGATCCAGGCGATTATTGAGAGTGCTACGGCACGAACCCAGAAACTATTAAGAGAACAAAGTGAAAGATTAGACAGTAAATTATCTGAACAGAATGCACAATTAGCGGAACAGAATGAGTCATTCCAGGCTCAAATGAATGACACTATAAAATCACAATTATCTGAACAGAATGCAAAATTATCTGAGCAGAGTGAGTCATTCAAGGCTCAAATGAATGACACTATAAAAACACAATTAGAGGAACAAAGGGAAAAATTAGACATTAAATTAAACGAACAGTCAGGCGAGTTAAAACACAACTAGCCGAACAGAGTGAATCAGTACAAGCGCAAGTAAATGAAAATATAAACAAACAATTAGAAGCGCAAGAAAATAGAAATACGAGTCAGTTAGCCACATTATCTGCAGAGATGAAAGAATACACTACACAGCAGATGGTTCAATTCACACTTGATATAAGTAAGAATAATGACAAACAGCTAGGTCAGATACAAAAATTAGAGGATACGTTCAACCGTTAATTAAATGATTTGGACGAAATTGTATTAGCAAAACTAGCTCAGATAGAATTAGCATGCACGGTAAATAACAGTGAGGTTAAAACGGCACAGGATGGTCTTGAAAAGCGATTTGATAAAATGGAGGAGGATTCTACGTTTATCCAGGGACAATTGTCAGCAGTAAATGAAAGCATGACGGGTCTAATAAAGGACATGGATAAATTAGAAATACAATCAGCAGAGCGATGGCAAAACCTAGAATCGGACCAGGATAATTTAAAGAGTACGATAGATGAGAATAATCTACGTCTAGAAGACAGGCTTGAGAAGATAGAATCGAATCAGCAGGACACGAAACAGCAGATGGAAGAAAAATTAGGAGCGATAAAAGATAGCATCAGAAAGGATTGGCGCAAGATGAGCTGCGACTCTAAAGAAGAACGGCTAACTATTATAAAGACCATAGGTGAAAATCATACGCGCATTAAAGTACTTGAGGAAGAAATCAAGAATAAAATGAAAGAACAGTCGGACAGAATCATTAAAGCAGAGTTGCGCTCATTAGGACAGAACACGTTATTTCAGACAGAGCACGCAGATAAGGAAGTTGGCTCAACGAGCCAGAGGGCAATTAGCGCGGAGAACGGGCACGGAATGACAGGTAGCCCATTAACGACTAGCACAGAAGGATTTCACAACAACGTTGGAGGAACCTCTACCCCTCAACATGGCTATCAGCACCCTCAAGTCGTACAAGTAATTCGATCAAATGAATTTAAACCTAATAAATTCACAGAAAATTCTGGTGTCACACCGAAGGCGTATCTTAAAGAGATGGATCACTATTTTAATGATAATAATATACCGCCCGCGCGTCGTTTAAGACTGATGGAACGATTTCTTTCGGGAAATGTACTTACGTGGTTCTTGAGCTTCAAGTACACTTTCGGAGGGATGGATGATTTCAAGATTGCGTTCCTTAAAAGGTACTGGTCGGCTTCTCTACAACAAAGTCTCAGAATGGAACTTTATTCGAGAAAATATCAGTCGACTCAGCAGATGAAATATTCAGATTTCTTTTCGCTACAATTGTTGAAATTTCGGGATCTTGATTACCCTTTACAAGAATCGGATCTGGTTATGACGATTGCACGGCAGTTGCCAGTAAATGTTCAGCAGGTTTTAGTAGCAGCAAACGTGGACACAGCGGTTCGAGCCGAACAAATCTTACGTCAGATTGACGAGAGAACATCTCACTTTCAGCAAAGAGGGGGACGACAGCTGGAACTTGTAAACAAAACGGAGGTGGTTAAACCCGCTCAAATACACACCAGGTCGCAGGCCACAAATACAGGTGTGTCAACAACACCAAGACGAGGTCAGGACGGTGACGAAAATAGGTCACACCAGCGTCATGAAAATAACAATGATAGACGGACACAGGGCAACAATAGATATCAGCAGCGAGGATACCAACAATGGAGAAATAATAGGAGAAATGAGGGATCCTACAGACGTTATGAAAATAACAATAATGATAATCGACAGTGGCGTGAAAGATGATATCAGAACCAGGGGGACTATCAGAATTATAGAAATGATTGGAATGACAGGCACGCCGAATCGCAGCGCTACCTGGAAGAGTTACACGCTAATGGAGGGAACGAACAAGGACATTGGGAACGTGCCATAAATAGAAGGTCGAATCCAGACACCTTTAAAGAAGAAATTGGAGAGGGAGAAAATATACCAGCCAGCCAGGAAGACGAACGAAGCTTGCCAGTACGGAGTACGAGAGAACGTAGCCCGGTAGGGAGGAGAAACACCGGTGCGATACGAAAAACGAGTCAATACTAGAAGAAGACGACAGCAGGGAGGAGAAGAAGAGGATGGTAGCAGAACGGAGGAGAAGAAGAAGATGGCAGCACGGAGAAATGGAGAGGACCATTCTGTATTGTACGGTATCTCGGTAACAACGTATACAGAGTGAAAGAATTGAGTACAGGTACAATGTCTGTCTATAACGCGGCGAATTTAAAGTTGTATTATACTAGGGAACCTTGGGAACGCAGAATTAATGCTGCAAATTGAATATATGGACGTCCTTTTTGCACATCCAACTATACGTGGGTCAGTGAGTTCGTCAGTAGAACGAGGAAGTAGAGAACAGTCTGCTGTGGTCAGACACTAATGAGCTCTGACGGTGACAACACAGCGGGAGAGCGAGCGAGAGAGATAAGGACACTGGAAAGGGGAGATACTAGCCTTAGGCGATCAGTCAAGCAGGCTGGTTTGCGGAATGTCTGAATGAATGAGGAAACGGGATGTAAACACGAGCAAGTGTTGTGACTCCAACGACAGTGGCGGCTAGACTAGACTGATGAGAGGGAGATTTCTCTAGGATTGGCAGAAATGGATTACAGGTGTTTTGTATTTGTAAAAAATCGACTATTTGTTATGTTCGATTTTTTCCATGCACGGGGGTTGTGAACCCTTTATCCTCAGGCTGTATAAAGGATTCTAATAATTATTCATCGTCTTCCGATGCATTTATACAGACAACAGAAATGAGAGCCAGACGCTGTTGGGAAAATATTGAGAAATCAGTGGCCGAGAGGACACAATGGTTTAAGCTCCTGTGGTATTTTAGGAGGATGCGTATATATTCTAGGGACACAGGACAGGTGCAACTTTTAGCGCGAATGTTGGCTTGGGGACGCACACTATGGCCTGTTGCTATGAAGGTTGGCGCCAAGGAAGAAATCGAATGCTACAAGGTAATTGGTCTATCATCATGTGAACCACTCCCTACGGCAGAAATGTATGTAAAAACGCGCAAAGACATACAAGAGTCTAGGCCAATAATATCAAGACGCCTTGTCTTAGCGGGAACTCGGCTTGGGAACGCGCACTGGTAAATTAACGCGGGAGTTATCTACAGATTAATTCCACGATCGATTCAAGCCGGCTACAGCATAATCGTAACCTCCACACTGCTACGAACTCAATGATACCGATCGCATGCTAGTCTGATAGTTATTATGGTATATTTTTTAATATATCTCCTTCCACACCTACCTTAGTCAGTGTCATTTATAAGGATCCAAGAGGCTTCGAGGATTACTCCTAATTTTTGTTCGTCTGAGGACGGAACACACTACTAATTTTTGTTCGTCTGAGGACGGAACGTATTACTAAATTTTGTACGTCTGAGGACGGAACATTCATACTCTGCAGATTTTCATGTTTGTGAACATGGAACTGTGTCGTCAAATTATAAGTATAACTTCAGTGATTTATTTATAGTCCCAGCACTATCAGTAGGACCAGTTCATCGAAGTAATTCACCAAATAGACTGTCAAGGAATATAGTACTTGATAGGTGAATATAGTAGGAATTATATCGTGTGTGTATCTGACAAAACTTTATTTAATTCAGCACGTGATGACGTCTAAGAACGAGGATGGATCTGGGAACCAGCAGGACATTTGCCTGGAGATGTCAATGACCAGATAAACATCTTAAAGGAGATGGCTGCAGACGTAATTCCTGGCGCTGTTTTAAAGGATTGAGTACCAAATAAATTTATTTATTTATTAAGTCAGCTACGGTGTTATGGGATATTTTTGTAAATATTTGTTTGCTTGCTTGGTAATGTAAATTATTAGTTTTTGTTTTACTGACACATTAAATATGGGACTAGCCGAGCGTTGTGTAATTTATATATTTTGTGTTTGTATTTGGTTTTACTTTACGCGGGGACGCGCAGCCGATGCTCGCTCTCCCTTGCGTAAATCGCGGTCAAGCATTATTATTCGGAGATTTGCCTTACAACAAAAATGGAATTGAATTAATTTTGAGATTAAAAATAGAATTTGGAGGGTAAAAGATTATTTGTGAGTAGAATTTTATGACGGATCAGGATTGTTTTTGATAGTTGCTTTCCAGCAGATTTGAACGGGATGGCACTTTGCACCCGAGTTTTTGTTGTGTGTTTTTGTTAATGTGTCAATGGACGCAGTATTGTTGATCTGTTTGAGCCGACCCAGAGTGAGTGTGTTTGAGATTCAGTCCAAGCTATGGGTGCGTATGTGATTTTTATGATGTGCTAGCGAGAATATATCATGGTGATTATTCTGACTTGCTCCACGTCAACCCAGTTCATGACCTCGCGAGGCTGAACTCGTGGTATATATTTGTTTCTCGCCATCCAGGGGATGCGTGAGATATGTTGACTTTTCCAGAGGGAAACTGCACCTAGCTTGCCAGACTGAGAGAGGTATTTGTAGGACAGCGTGACTCATACAAGTTGGGGGGGAGCTCAATCAGATAACGTGTCTTGTTATTAGTAACAGATCTGCTTCCTGTACTGCAATTTATGATGTTGTTTTAAATTCACAAAACCTGATCGGTTATAATGAGTATTGCTTGATTAAATGGGAGCTGTCCATAATTGTAAGGTAGCCACCGAAATTCGTGTTTGTCTGGCGTTCATATAAATGTAAACATTTTTTTGCCGTTAGGCTTGTATTTTGTTGTTGTTGGTTCAATTTTTGGTGTGTTTAATTTGATGCGTCCTTGACCCGTGTCAAGTTAGGGTGCGCGAAGCTATGTTCCCAAGTTATGATGAGAGCTTTTTGGGCCTATTTCTGGCATGCTCTTTTTATTCCGTGTGCTCTGGCACCAGCTAGGATCTCAGGGAGATTCTTCATTCTGTTAATATTATTATATCTTGCATGTGTCAGTAGTAGTTGTAGTGTATTAATTAAGGGTGGGTCCCATAGCCGTAGTGTGATTTAAAAGATGCACTCCGTAAGCAATATGACTGTTTCATTTGTAAACGGACCCGCATCAGTACTCAGTTTCATTAACGAACAGTACACCACACATTATATAACTTCTTGACCAGAAAAATGGACTTGTATCCATATATTGTGACGAGTGAGTTCTTACCGCTCAAATGCTTATGTTATGATTTTATCACTTATGTGAAGCTGCATTCACATTGTCTTGTTGTGACGAGCGAGTTCCTACCGCTCAGTGTTATTATTTATTAAGGGAGTGAAAGTCAGGGAGGATTTGTTTTTATTTATTATTATTATTATGCACATACTTTTCAGTCATAAATTTTTTTTATTCTACTTGTTATTCATTTTATTTCTAGTATAGCCTCTGTCGTGAACCTTTCTATTCATTAGAGCATGTTGTTTTAAGCGAACTTTGCTGTGTAACGCAGTCAGGACTGAACACGACCCCGTAGACGACTCTCGACAAAACCATGCTTTATTGAAGGGTGCAATACCCAGGTAGATATTTTTAACGGTTTGCCCAGCGTAAGCTTAAAAAGCGCACGGATGCCATTTTTTCGAACTATTCACTTAAATCGTTATTGCTTGACTTCCTTTGGTTATTAATAATTAATTTTCTACAGAAACCTTCCTGAAGATATCCTTTACAGAATGGTGAAAACCGCATTAAAATCCATTCAGTGGTTCTCGAGATTATCCGTGACATTCAAGAATCGGGGTCATTGTTTTATACTAAGTAGAGATTATACGCCAATCAGTAGCCTATAATTTAATATAATATAATCCCCCTTCCGTCCAATCTTAAATTGACTGAGAATTTTGCGGAACGAAAAGTTCGCAGGTGAAATGAGAGTTGCAAGTAGGGGGGTGATGACAGTTCTAACGCACACATTTTATTTGTACCCGACTGTACATGTTAATATAATTAATATTTCGCGACCCCATGGTCCGATTTTGGCCTGCGACATATCGTTGAACTCGAGCTGACGTCCTCTTTCCTATGGACCATGTATTATATTTTTCATTTTTTTTGAAATTTTTCGTTTTCGAAAATAGGTAATAGTTTGAAACTCAAACAGGATAGAACGTTGTGCCATGGCTTAAACGAATGGTCTTTATGACCTTTATTTTTTGTAATAAAACTTTTTTATTTTTTATGTTTTTTGAAAACACTCGAATTTTGAAAATTCTATATTTTGGAAACTAGGAATTCTACAAAAACTTTTGTATGACGTAAATCAATGGTCCCTACCCCTCTAACCCCAAAATAAATTTCAAGTCTCTAGGACAAAAACCTGACGTAGTAGGGGGATGAGGGGAAAGCTGCTTCCAAAAGCAAGTGGTGAGCCCCTGCGACCTTGGAATGGAAGGAGCCATGCTAGGAGGGCGTGCTTGGATTCGTTTTTTTTCGTCTCGTTGCGCTCTTTGCGCAAATGTAGGTGTCGAAAAGGTGAAAATCTGGAAACACGGTTTTTTTTGGGGGGAAAAACGTGATTTTAAACATTTTGCTATATTTCACGAACCAATCATGCTAGAGGCGTGTACGACGGGTCCAAGGACTCGGGGTGACGTCCTCTTTGCTATGGACCACTCGTTATATTAAAAAAAAATTGGAAACTCGATTTTCGGGTAAACAAGTGTTTTTTGCGATTTTTGCTGATAACTCACGAACCAATAAGCCTAGAGACAAGTGCGAGGTGTCATTTTTTTCACTGCGTTGCCCTCTTGCCGAGGATGTTCGTGTTGAGCAGGAATGAAAAAACCATGTTGAGGTAAAACCATGATTTTAGACTTTTTGCTTTATCTCGCAAACCCATAACGCTAGAGACGTGTATGAGGTGTCCTAGGACTCGGGATCACGCCCCCTTTTAGAAACTATGTTTGACATTTTGACAAAGGGCCTAACGCCATACATGTTGAAAAAAATTCTTTACCTGTTAATAATGTTCATGAAGCGTGGTGGTTGAGAGAGACGATACTGCTGGATGTGTGTGTTTCAACGAACCTGTCGCTGACCACGGTGGCTGTGTTCAATAGATCAATCGATATTTCGACGGGCCGGTTTTTGACAGAGCGAGGGTGCGTTTTTTCTGATACTTTACCCCGAAGGGGATCTCTAACGTGTAAACGGTAATGAGAACTTGGTTCTATGTTGGTCAAAGCGAGTACAGAAAACAAACTTGCAGACGAGCAGGAGGTGAATGTCATTTGAGCTAATTGGAAGGCGCTGATCTGACTTGACAACAGGTGCAATGGAAAATGACAAAGACGCAGAGGACACTTGAAGGTGAAATAATCTGACCATCGTGGTGGCAGGGAAGAGCGAAATGCATGCATACACGTGTGAGATGACATGTACGCTAAACAAGTTACATCCTGTTTTGCTTCGTACGTGACAAAATGCAAGTTCATGTGAAATTTGATCTGGCACAGGTGTTCACTTTGGGTGTTAGCTGTCCTCGTGACCGATAACAGGATGTTCAAAGCGTGGGAAAAATGATTATACATGCAACGTAACATATATAAAGACATGTCGTTATCATTTCCACTCTCACTTAAGTGACTACCTTTGAACACATTGCGTTGCGTGAAAGACTTGGTCTTGTTTAACAGTTTTGGTGTTGGTGGAAAATACTTAACCTTGTTGTGGGGTAGGTATTTATTTATATATTTATTTATTTATATATTTATTGATTTATATATATTTACAAGCAATTATTTATTGATTAGGTAATTAATGATTTTATTTATTTATTTGTTTGCAGATAACCGGTATACCTTACATGTCTGAGAGAGAAGAAACCATTGCACTTTTGAGCCCACTAGAAGGAAACAGCAACAAGCCACTGCAAGTAAAGGTGAGATGATTTTTTTAAACTAACTTGTTTCATTTTTTGTTTTATGTTTTATTTTATGAAATGTATGTATTAACCTGAATTTAGGTATTGCACCCTTCAATAAAGCATGGTTTTGTCGACAGTCGTCTACGGGGTCGTGTTCAGTCCTGACTGCGATACACAGCAAAGTTCGCTTCAAAACAACCTGCTCTAATTAATAGAAAGGTTCATGACAGAGGCTATACTAGAAATAAAATGAATAACAAGTAGAATAAAAGAAATTTAATGACTGATAGGTATGTGCATAATAATAATAATAAATAAAAACAAATCCTCCCTGACTTTCACCCCCTTTATAAATAATAATAATAACACTGAGCGGTAGGAACTCGCTCGTCACAACAAGACAATGTGAATGCTGCTTCACATAAATGATAAAATCATAACGTATGCATTTGAGCGGTAAGAACTCACTCGTCCATTTTTTTTGGTCAAGAAGTTATATAACGTGTGGTGTACTGCTCGTTAATAAGAAACTGAGTACTGATGCGATTCCGTTTACAATTGAAACAGTCATGTTGCTTACGGAGTGCATCTTTTAAATCACACTACGGCTATGGGACCCACCCTTAATTAAAACACTATAACTATTACTGACACATGCTAGATCTAATAATATAAACAGAATGAAGATTCTCCCTGAGATCCTAACTGGTGCAGGAGCACAAAATGAACACAAAAGAGCATGCCAGAACTAGGACAAAAAAACCGCTCTCATCATAACTTGGGAACATAGCTTCGCGCACCCTAACATGACATGGGTCAAGGACGCGTAAAAATAAACACACCAAAAATTGAACCAACAACAACAAAATACAAGCCTAGCGGCTGAAAAACTATGTTTACATTTATATGAAACGCCAGGCAAACACGAATTTCGGTGGTTACCTTACAATTATGGACAGCTCCCATTTAATCAATCAGTACTCATTATAACCGATCAGGTTTTGTGAATTTAAACATCATAAATTGCAGTACAGGAAGCAGACCTGTTACTAATGACAAGACACGTTATCTGATTGAGCGCTCCCCTACTTGTATGAGTCACGCTGCTCTTCAAATACCTCTCTCAGTCTGGCAAACTGGGTGCAGGTTTCCCACTGGAAACGTCAACAGATCTCGCACATCCCCTTGGATTACGAGTAACACAAATATATACCACACGTCCAGCCTCGCGAGGACATGAACTGGGTTGACGTGGAGCAAGTCAGAATAATCGCCATGATATATTCTCGCTAGCACATCATAAAAATCACATTACGCACCCATAGCTTGGACTGACTCTCAAACACACACACACTGGGTCGGCTCAAAACAGATCAACAGTACTGCGTCCATTAACACATTAACAAAAATACACAACAAATACTCGGGTGCAAAGTGCCATCCCGTCCAAATCTGCTGGAAAGCAACTATCAAAATAATCCTGATCCGTCATAAGATTCTACTCACAAATAATCTTTTACCCTCCAAATTCTATTTTTAATTTCAAAATTAATTCAGTTCTATTTTTGTTGTAGGGCATACCTCCGAATAATAATGCTTGACCGCGATTTACGCAAGCGAAAGCGAGCATCGGCTGCGCGTCCCCGGGTAAAGTTAAACCAAATACAATCACAAAATATATAAATTACGCAACGCTCGGCTTGTCCCATATTTAATGTGTCAGTAAAACAAAAACTAATAATCTACATTACCAAGCAAGCAAACAAATATTTACAAAAAGTATCCCATAACACCGTAGCTGATTTAATAAATACATAAATTTATTTGGTACTCAATCCTTTAAACAGCGCCAGGAATACGTCTGCAGCCATCTCCTTTAAGATGTTTTTCTGGTCATTGACATCTTCAGGCAAATGTCCTGCTGGTTCCCAGATCCATTCTCGTTCTTAGACGTCATCACGTGCTGAATTAAATAAAGTTTTGTCAGATACACACACGATATAATTCCTACTATATTCACCTAACAAGTACTATATTCCTTGACAGTCTATTTGGTGAATTACTTCGATGAACTGGTCCTACTGATAGTGCTGGGACTATAAATAAATCACTGAAGTTACACTTATAATTTGACGACGCTGTTCCTTGTTCACTAACATGAAATATGCAGAGTATGAACCTTACGTCCACAGACGGACAAAATGAGTGATCTGTGTTACGTCTCAGACGCACAGAAATAAGTAATCATCCTCGAAGCATCTTGGATCCTTATAAATGAACTGACTAGGGTAGGTGTGGAAGGGGATTTATTAAAAAAATATTCCATAATAATTATCAGACTAGCATGCGATCGGTATCATAGAGTTCGTAGCAGTGTGGAGGTTACGATTATGCTGTAGCCGGCTTGAATCGATCGTGGAATTAATCTGTAGATAACTCCCGCGTTAATTTACCAGTGCGCGTTCCCAAGCCGAGTTGCCTCTAAAATAAGGCGTCTTGATATTATTGGCCCAGACTCTTGTATGTCTTTGCGCGCTTTTACATATTTTCCAGCAGTAGGGAGTGGTTAACATTATGATAGACCAATTGCTTCGTAGCATTCGATTTCCTTCTTGGCGCCAATCTTCCTAGCAACAGGCCATAATGTGCGTCCCCAAGCCGTCTTCCGCGCTAAAAGTTGCACCTGTCCTATGTCCCAAGAATATATATGCATCCTCCTAAAATACCACAGGAGCTTAAACCATGTGTCCTCTCGGCCACTGATTTCTCAATATTTTCCCAACGTCGTCTGGCTCTCATATCTGTTGTCTGTATAAATGTATCAAAAGATGATGAATAATTATTAGAATCCTTTATATAGCCTGTGGATAAAGGGTTCACAACCCCTGCATGGAAAAAATCGAACATAACAAATAGTTGATTTTTTACAAACACATAACATCTGTAATCCATTCCTGCCAATACCAGAGAAATCTCCCTCTCATCAGTCTAGTCTAGCCGCCACTGTCGTTGGAGTCACAACACTTACTCGTGTTTACATCCAGCTTCCTCATTCATTCAGACATTCCGCAAACCAGCCTGCTTGACTGATCGCCTAAGGCTAGTATCTCCCCTTTCCAATGTCTTTATCGCTCTCGCTCGCTCTCTCGCTGTCGTCACCGTCAGAGCTCATTAGTGTCTGACCACAGCAGACTGTTTCCTACTTTCTCGTTACATTGACGTACTCACTGACCCACGTATAGTTGGATGTGCAAAAAGGACGTCCATATATTCAATTTGCAGCATTATTTCTGCGTTCCCAAGGTTCACTAGTAAAATACAATTTTAAATTCGCCGCGTTATAGACAGACATTGTACCTGTACTCAATTCTTTCACTCTGTATGCGTTGTTACCAAGATTCCGTTCAATACAGAAGGTGCCAATAAATTTTGGACTGAACTTGTTAAATACCTTCTTCTCTGGATCAGATGTCGCTGGCTTCCGTACCAATACAAGCTCGTTGACTAATAGTTCTCTGTGATACCTCTTATTTCTGACACGACGTAATTTGGGATCCGTCTGGTTTCTCAAATGGACTCTCGTTCTCTCAATTCTCAACTCATGACCAACCATGGGATCTTGTGGGCAATTGATGATGTTGCTCCACGATCTTACTGGACATTCGTTCATGTGCAAGACCATGGGAATCTGTCCTGTCGATTCATGTCTAGTTGTATTCATACAGGTCTCTACATCTTTGATCCTGTCTACCCACTTGTGATGTTCATTGGGAATGAAGATCCTTAAGTATTTAGTAACACATTTTATAGCGCGTTCGCTTGGATTAGCTTGAGGGTGGCGAATGCTACTAAACATGTGTTTTACATCCAAGTCCTCCATACCTTTCTTGAATTCGGCACTTGTAAAATAGCTTCCGTGGTCCGACAATATGAACTCTGGTTTTCCAAGGATTGGAATCACTCTATTTCGAATACGACTGAGTACTTGTTTCGATGTAGTTTTCTGAATGGGACTCAATACGACAACTTAGAAAAAACATCAATACACACTAGTAAGTGACCGGCAACCTCGCCTACCTTTCGGGATTGGACCGAAACAGTCCAGGGCCACTAGCTCGCAGGGTTTCTGAGGTAGCAATGGTCTAGGATACTGCCTCATTAAGTAATTATTCGGCTTCGTCCTCTGACAAGGATCGCAAGTCTTTATTACGTCACAAATGGTAGTCCTCATTCGCGGCCATGTAAACGTTTCTCCAATGGTCGCCTGTGCCTTGTCTAATCCCACGTGACCGAAGCTTTCATGTATGTGCCAAGTAAGTCCTATTTGTAATGATGCAGGTACCATGATACGTAATTTGGTGTGTTCTTCATCTATCCATTTATGCAGTAAATTGTTAAGGTAGACATGTCTTCCTTCTCTGGCTTTTGCTTCTCTGTAGGCCGGGGTTCTTGCTGGTAATTCCTTCTTAAAGTACTGGATCATTTGGTACATCCACGGTTCTGCTTCCAGCTCTCGTCTTATCTCCCGTAATTCCTCCAAGAATGCATGGTCCTTTGCTGTTAACTCAATATGCTGTACTATCGCTGTTTCTTCGGTATCAGGCTCGGGGTTCCTGCTTAATACATCCGGAATTACATTCATTTTTCCTGGGCAATGTTCAATTTCGATGTTAAATTGTTGTATGTAGATGGACCAACGTGTCACACGCTCGCTAGCCATAGATGTCTTGAACAAGAACGTTAGTGCTTTGTGGTCTGTTCTAATAACAATGGGGTAACCATACACAATTCGTTTCCATTGTTGTAAAGCATGAAGTATTGCCAACAATTCGAGTTCCGTGACCGTATAGTTGCGCTCGTGTTTACGCAATCTGCGGCTCACAAATGCTAAATAATCACAACGTTGAAGGTTAGCTGGATCTTCTTGGTATAACATTGCTCCTATACCAACCATGGAAGCATCCGCTTGGATAATAAATTTCCGTTGAAAGTCTGGATAACCTAGTTTGATACAATTTTCCAGAAATAATTTTGTCTCTTGAAATGATTTCTCACACTCAGCGTTCCAAAGCCATTTGTTGTTCTTCTTCAGCATTTCCTGCATAGGTGCTACGGTTTCAGTATATCCTGGGCAGTTTTCCTTAATGAAACCCGTCACGCCAAGGAAAGCTCTGATATGTTTCACTCTCGTTGGTGTAGGGCAATTCTTTATCGCCTCTATCTTGGCAGGGTTTGGTCGCACTCCCTCCTGGTCAATGATGTGCCCCAAGTATAAAATCTCCTTCTTGAAGAAATGGGATTTCTTCAAGTTGACTTTAAAATTTGCAGTTCTAAGGTTGTCCAAAAGCTTATCCAAATTTTCAATATGTGTCTCAATGTTATCTGAAGCCAAGAGTTATATCGTCAATATATCGTACTGTCATTTCCTTCACTTCTTCAGTCAGGTTCCGATCCAAGGCTCGAATTAATGCGCATCCAGCAGTTTTAACGCCGAAAGGCATGCGGACGAAGCAATATGTCTGATTATCGACAAGAAGCCAGTAAGAAGCTGTGACTTCTCATCCAGTTCGAGATGGTGAAACGAACTCGTCAGGTCTACTGATGAATAGATGCTCTTGTTCTTAAATCCTTTTAAGATGTCTCTGATGATTGGCGCTCTGTCATACTCGGGAAAAATAAGGCGCATGTTTAGATTTCTGGCGTCTAGACAAAGTCTAATGGATCCATTTGGTTTTGTTACTGCCAAAATTGCATTTAAATAAGGTGTAGGAGTCTTCTTAATCACTCCAGCTTGCAACATATCATCAATAATCCGTTTTACTTGCTCCCGATGTTTTTCTGGTATAGGGTACAATTTGCTTCGAAATGGGGACCAATCCTCAACCTGAATAGAATACTGAAAGTTTATTATCTTCCCTGGAACTGTGTCAAACACTGCCTTGTGTCTTCTTAAGATCTCCTCAAGTTTCTTCCTATGTTCCACCCCTAGTTGTATGTCACTGAGCCACTCCTGTAATAGTTCTTCAAACTGAGTATCGCCGTCCTCTCCTTCTGCTAGTAAGGCCCATATCTCCTGAGAGTCACTCTCTTCATTTAATTCCACATCAGCCACATCTATAAGGTCATCTTCCGCCTTTCGTGTCTCCTCTTCTGTCTCCTCTGCTATTGCCTCCAATGCCCATGAACTCACGTCTTTCCCTGTAGTGATTTCATCCATGTGTAAGCCCACATCCTTCAGTTTATCAAACTCCTTAAAACTGACTGTATTATTATGCAAATCTATGACTGCCTGGTAGTCACAAATGAAATTTGCACCCAGAATAATGTTAAAATTCATTTTAGCCATTATGATGAAAGTCTGTCCAAATATATGGTCTAATATATCCAATTCTATAAATGCCTGACGTTTGCAAGTGACGGTGCGTTCGGGAATAACGCCCCTCACCTTCAGTTGCGGTACTGGAATCACAGGAATATTCTGACTCCGTCCCAACTCTCGAACCAAAGCCTCCCATACAAGACTGATTTGTGACCCCGTGTCAACTAAGCATCTCACGTTAATTCCACCAATCTTGGCATAAATAATAGGTAATTGTTTGATATCATCGTTCCGTGGTTTTACAATCTCCTCCAGGCAATCTTCCGGCAAAGCTATCCATTCTTGTATGTGTGCCACGACCCATCCTTCTTCACGATCCGGCTGCTGTTCTCTCAGGGTGTCCTTTTTCAATTATTGGGATTTTTTTACAACCCCCGCGACTACCATCATCCTTCTGTCGCGTATTTCCCTGGCGTTCTTCCTGCTTCAATAAACTCTCGGCCCCCTCAATGTGAGTATCTGGATTTGACCTCCTATTTATTGCATTTTACCAATGTTTTTATTCGTCCCCTCCATTAGCGTGTAACTCTTCCAGGTAGCGCTGCGATTCGGTGTGCCTGTCATTCCAATCATTTCTATAATTCTGATAGTCCCCCTGGTTCTGATATCTTCTTTCACGCCATTGTCGATTATCATTATTGTTATTTTCGTAACGTCTGTAGGGTCCCTCATTTCTCCTATTATTTCTCCATTGTTGGTATCCCCGCTGCTGATACCTATTATTGCCCTGGGTCTGTCTATCATTATTATTTTCATGACGCTGGTGTGACCTATTTTCGTCACCCTCCTGACCTCGTCTTGGTGTTGTTGACACACTTGTATTTGTGGCCTGCGACCTGGTGTGTATTTGAGCGGGTTTAACCACCTCCGTTGTGTTTACAAGTTCCAGCTCTCGTCCCCCTCTTTGCTGCAAGTGAGATGTTGTCTCGTCAATCTGACGTAAGATTTGTTCGGCTCGAACCGCTGTGTCCACGTTTGCTGCTACTAAAACCTGCTGAACATTTACTGGCAACTGCCGTGCAATCGTCATAACCAGATCTGATTCTTCTAAAGGGTGATCCAGATCCCGAAATTTTAACAATTGTAGCGAAAAGAAATCTGAATATTTTGTCTGCTGAGTCGACTGATATTTTCTCGAATAAAGTTCCATTCTGAGACTTTGTTGTAGAGAAGCCGACCAGTACTTTTTAAGGAACGCAATCTTGAAATCATCCATCCCTCCGAAAGTGTACTTGAAGCTCAAGAACCACTTAAGTACATTTCCCGAAAGAAATCGTTCCATCAGTCTTAAACGACGCGCGGGCGGTATATTATTATCATTAAAATAGTGATCCATCTCTTTAAGATACGCCTTCGGTGTGACACCAGAATTTTCTGTGAATTTATTAGGTTTAAATTCATTTCATCGAATTACTTGTACGACTTGAGGGTGCTGATAGCCATGTTGAGGGGTAGAGGTTCCTTCAACGTTGTTGTGAAATCCTTCTGTGTTAGTCGTTAATGGGCTGCCTGTCAGTCCGTGGCCACTTTCCGCTCTCATTGCCCCCTGGCTCGTTGTGTCAACTCCCTTATCTTTAGTGTGCTCTGTCTGAAATAACGTGTTCTGTCCTAATGAGCGCAACTCTGCCTTTATGATTCTGTCCGACTGTTCTTTCATTTTATTCTTGATTTCTTCCTCAAGTGCTTTAATGCGCGTATGATTTTCACCTACGGTCTTTATAATAGTTAACCGTTCTTCTTTAGAGTCGCAGCTCATCTTGCGCCAATCCTTTCTGATGCTATCTTTAATCGCTCCCAATTTTTCTTCCATCTGCTGTTTCGTGTCCTCCTGATTCGATTCTATCTTCTCAAGCCTGTCTTCTAGACGTAGATTATTCTCATCTATCGTACTCTTTAAATTATCCTGGTCCGATTCTAGGTTTTGCCATCGCTCTGCTGATTGTAATTCTAATTTATCCATGTCCTTTATTAAGCCCGTAATGCTTTCATTTACTGCTGACAATTGACCCTGGATAAACGTAGAATCCTCCTCCATTTTATCAAATCGCTTTTCAAGACCATCCTGTGCCGTTTTAACCTCACTGTTATTTACCGTGCATGCTAATTCTATCTGAGCTAGTTTTGCTAATACCGTTTCGTCCAAATCATTTAATTAACGGTTGAATGTGTCCTCTAATTGTTGTATCTGACCTAGCTGTTTGTCATTATTCTTACTTACATCAAGCGCGAATTGAACCATCTGCTGTGTAGTGTATTCTTTCATCTCCGCAGATATTGTGGCTAACTGACTCATATTTCTACTTTCTTGCGCTTCTAATTGTTTGTTTATGTTTTCATTTACTTGCGCTTGTAATGAATTACCCTTTCAATTAATTGTGCCTTCTGTTCAGATAATTGTGATTTTATAGTGTCATTCATTTGAGTCTGGAATGACTCATTCTGTTCAGATATCTTATTGTCTAATTTTTCACTGTGTTCAGATAATTGTGATTTTATAGTGTCATTCATTTGAGTCTGGAATGACTCATTCTGTTCAGATAATTGTGTTTTTATAGTATCATGAGTCTGGAATGACTCATTCTGTTCAGCTAATTGTGTCTTTATAGTGTCATTCATTTGAGTCTGGAATGACTCATTTTGTTCCGCTAATTTAATGTCTAATTTTTCACTCTGTTCTTTTAATAGTTTCTGGGTTCGTGCCGTGGCACTTTCAATACTCGCTTGGATCTCTGCGACTGTCGCCATGATCACACAAAAAATATATCACTGAGAAAACAGGATGATGGCATGCAAACGTCTCCCTGACACACACATATATAATTCTTGACATACATTTACTTCATTTGACCACATTCAGTTCATTTAAACTTATTCCCTTTACTCCCGCAAGTCAATCATCACTGAATCGTTCTAATTTTACTTAATAATTTTTTTTAACCCCGCATATATTCAGTCATAAATTACTATCCAGATCTGATGTTAACACTGACCTATTAACAAAGTATTAATTGTCATTTAAGGCTACCAGCCTCCTAACATATTCATGAGTTTGACTTTCTAAACAAATCTGATTTTATATTTAATCAATGGGCGCCCGATTTCACGTACATTACTTTACTAATTACATCAATAAACAAAACGTGAATCGTATTTTAACTTGCAAACTCGTGATTCTACTGTATATTCCATTTTCTTGGCGGTACTTCTCTTCGCCGTATTTACGTTAACAAAATATCACTTCCGGTGATCTCAAACAGTCAAAAACAGCGAAACACCACATGTAGGGTAACAGCTTGTTTATGATTCGCTAGAAAAGCCCAAAACAACGAAACGCTCCACGGTATGACACCAGCTTATCTATGCTGTCTATCCCCCGTGTTCTAGCAGTTAACTAGCAACGAACTAGCCCCACTTGGCGCGCCAGCTTGTCTATGCACCCTTCAATAAGGCATGGTTTTGTCGAGAGTCGTGTACGGGGTCGTGTTCAGTCCTGACTGCGATACAGAGCAAAGTTCGCTTAAAAACAACATGCTCTAATGAATAGAAAGGTTCATGACAGAGGCTATACTAGAAATAAAATGAATGACAAGTAGAATAAAAGAAATTTAATGACTGAAAAGTATGTGCATAATAATAATAATAAATAAAAACGAATCCTCCCTGACTTTCACCCACTTTATAAATAATAATAATAACACTGAGCGGTAGGAACTCGCTCGTCACAACAAGACAATGTGAATGCAGCTTCACATAAATGATAAAATCATAACATAAGCATTTGAGCGGTAAGAACTCACTCGTCACAAAATATGGATACAAGTCCACTTTTTTGGTCAAGAAGTTGTATAACGTGTGGTGTACTGCTCGTTAATAAGAAACTGAGTACTGATGCGAGTCCATTTACAATTGAAACAGTCATGTTGCTTACGGAGTGCATCTTTTAAATCACACTACGGGTATGGGACCCACCCTTAATTAAAACACTATATCTATTACTGACACATGCAAGATCTAATAATATAAAGAGAATGAAGAATCTCACTGAGATCCTAACCGGTGCAGGAGCACAAAATGAACACAAAAGAGCATGCCAGAACTAGGCCAAAAAAAACCGCTCTCATCATAACTTGGGAACATAGCTTCGCGCACCCTAACATGACACGGGTCAAGGACGCGTAAAAATAAACACACCAAAAATTGAACCAACAACAACAAAATACAAGCCTAACGGCTGAAAAACTATGTTTACATTTATATGAAACGCCAGACAAACACAAATTTCGGTGGTTACCTTACAATTATGGACAGCTCCCATTTAATCAATCAGTACTCATTATAACCGATCAGGTTTTGTGAATTTAAACAACATCATAAATTGCAGTACAGGAAGCAGACCTGTTACTAATGACAAGACACGTTATCTGATTGAGCGCTCCCCTACTTGTATGAGTCACGCTGCCCTTCAAATACCTCTCTCAGTCTGGCAAGCTAGGTGCAGGTTTCCCACTGGAAACGTCAACAGATCTCGCACATCCCCTTGGATGACGAGAAACACAAATATATACCACAAGTCCAGCCTCGCGAGGACATGAACTGGGTTGACGTGGAGCAAGTCAGAATAATCGCCATGATATATTCTCGCTAGCACATCATAAAAATCACATTACGCACCCATAGCTTGGACTGACTCTCAATCACACACACTGGGTCGGCTCAAAACAGATCAACAATACTGCGTCCATTGACACATTAACAAAAATACACAACAAAAACTCGGGTGCAAAGTGCCATCCCGTCCAAATCTGCTGGAAAGCAACTATCAAAATAATCCTGATCCGTCATAAGATTCTACTCACAAATAATCTTTTACCCTCCAAATTCAATTTTTAATCTCAAAATTAATTCAGTTCCATTTTTGTTGTAAGGCATACCTCCGAATAATAATGCTTGACCGTGATTTACTCAAGCGAAAGCGAGCATCGGCTGCGAGTCCCCGCGTAAAGTTAAACCAAATACAATCACAAAATATTTAAATTACGCAACGCTCGGCTAGTCCCATATTTAATGTGTCAGTAAAACAAAAACTAATAATCTACATTACCATGCAAGCAAACAAATATTTACAAAAAGTATTCCATAACACCGTAGCTGATTTAATAAATAAATACATTTATTTGGTACTAAATCCTTTAAACAGCGCCAGGAATACGTCTGCAGCCATCTCCTTTAAGATGTTAATTGGTCATTGACATCTTCAGGCAAATGTCCTGCTGGTTCCCAGATCCATTCTCGTTCTTAGACGTCATCACGTGCTGAATTAAATAAAGTTTTGTCAGATACACACACGATATAATTCCTACTATATTCACCTATCAAGTACTATATTCCTTGACAGTCTATTTGGTGAATTACTTCGATGAACTGGTCCTACTGATAGTGCTGGGACTATAAATAAATCACTGAAGTTACACTTATAATTTGACGACGCTGTTCCATGTTCACTAACATGAAATATGCAGAGTATGAACCTTACGTCCACAGACGTACAAAATGAGTGATCTGTGTTACGTCCTCAGACGCACAGAAATAAGTAATCATCCTCGAAGCATCTTGGATCCTTATAAATGAACTGACTAGGGTAGGTGTGGAAGGGGATTTATTAAAAAAATATTCCATAATAATTATCAGACTAGCATGCGATCGGTATCATAGAGTTCGTAGCAGTGTGGAGGTTACGATTATGCTGTAGCCGGCTTGAATCGATCGTGGAATTAATCTGTAGATAACTCCCGCGTTAATTTACCAGTGCGCGTTCCCAAGCCGAGTTGCCTCTAAAATAAGGCGTCTTGATATTATTGGCCCAGACTCTTGTATGTCTTTGCGCGCTTTTACATATTTTCCAGCAGTAGGGAGTGGTTAACATGATGATAGACCAATTGCTTCGTAGCATTCGATTTCCTTCTTGGCGACAATCTTCCTAGCAACAGGCCATAATGTGCGTCCCCAAGCAGTCTTCCGCGCTAAAAGTTGCACCTGTCCTATGTCCCAAGAATATATATGCATCCTCTTAAAATACCACAGGAGCTTAAGGCTGTGCTACCGAAAAATAAAATATATTTTTATTTTTATTTTGTCTTCTTAATCTGTTATATAGGTCTTCGGGACTTGTTATATGCCACTTTAGTAAAATATAGACTGCTCGTTTGTTCAGGGCATGTATTCAAAGTGTCTACTTTGAGGGTTAAAGGTACATACGTCACGACAAAACTAATAACAGGAGAATTTCGAAATTTCTGTGCAATAACCCTTGTAATAGTAGCTTCATTATGAACAATTTTTATTTCAAAATTCCACATATTTTATAAAAGCATAATATTTCAATAACCTTTTTTATTGTGAAAAAATTGCTATAATAGCTTCAAATTTGTTCAATTTGTAGAGGGTCTAATTCTGAGCAGTTCGAATATTTGATGAAAGAAACTCTTTAGTGATAAACCCGTGACGTATGTACCTTTGACTAGTCTTCAACTCGGCAGAACGGTAACTACACAGGCTACACGATAGGCTACCCGCACTACTACTTGCACGGAGCTTCATTCCCCCACCCTACTCCCTAGCACTGCACCGCACCGCACCTCCCGTTGCGGGTCATTCCTTTCCTTACGCAGCATTCCATTCTACTTACCGTGGAGTGCAAAGAAAACAAAATAACTCGTCTTCTTCCATAACTTTTTCCTGCGCGCTTAGTCGCTGACACTTCAGTCTGACTAGACCTAATCTTGAGGAAGCAATAGAAGAATATACAGTATCTCGCCCCTTTCTCGTTTCATTTCCTAATTCTGCGTTTGTGTTTCGTGATTGAGTGATTGAGTGTTCCTATAACATTCACACTTTATTCTACAATGCCATGAAAGCATTCTCCGTCAAGGAAACGTTCCAGAAGAGGCCGCGCAGCAAAGACTACGTGGGAGAAAAGAAAACAACAAGAAATCACCGTGAATGTTTCAAACGATTCTGCTGAATTTGAAGACTCCGAAGAAATATTCAACAGCTTGTTAGTTGAAAGCACTACCCAAATAGGCCACGATGCAAGTCGGTAAGTAAACTATTGCTACAATATATAAAATAATTATTAATTAATTTGAAAGGACTTGTCATTTTTTAGTAGATTACCTATTTGTAAAACGTGTTGTTGTTGCTTATTTTAGGGACTGAGACATCGCGGTCATATAGCCCCATGTACTATCGGGTGTGTATGGAATTTGTGTGTTAGGGGCAGATGACCTCGTAGTTCCGCCCCTTAAAACAACAATAACTAACTAACTAACTAACTAACTGTGTGATTACATGTGTTAATGTGATGGCTGTACTATTGTGTAAATTTCTAAATTGGGGATAGGATTGCTTTTAGAGAGGAACCATCCCAGCAGTTGCCTGGAGTTAGTTTTAATGCGTATTTGCTTTCTGTATGTTAATAATAATCAATAGTTATTAACAAGAAATGAACATCTGCCTGAATCAATACTATACAGATACAATTAATTATTGAAGTTGTTTACAGTACAGTATATGTTTCGGGGATTAATTTTATTTTATCCCCTTCATCAGCTGTTGAAAAAACAAAAAACAAAGCGTAGCACAGTAATAATATACGTGTTTAAAACCTAATATGGTGCACCATAAAATTTAGGGTACAAGAATAGAATAAAATGAAGAGAAACAGATGGTGACGGTGATCAGCTGCTCATGACAAATAGTAGTTCCTTGAAATGGTAGATATGTAACACCAATACTTCACCAATCCGTGTAGCTCTATAACCAATGGAGAGCCTGTATGCTTGTATCCAAATATAGCCTTTCAAAACAAAGCGACTTTAAGAAACCCGACGTGATGGAAAGTGATTATAGGTTAGTTTAAAGCATATCGTGTATGTGGTTAGGACAACGTTATATTTAGAAAGTGATTTGTCTATTGTTTTGTAATAATAATCAAGGTAATATTTTTTAACATTGTGTGATTTCAGGTATGAAGATCAAGATTATTCCATAAATTTTCCAAACGATTCAGGAAGACGATGACAATGAGTCTGATTGTGAAGTACCACCTATGGTAATTGAAAGGAATACTGAGGCCAACGAACTGCCTCCAATAGGGCGACGCATCGTTGATATTGGTCACGTTATGAAGGAAATAGAATTAGTAACGATCCATTCCAAACATTGTAACATGGGAAAATACAAATACAAAAAAGAAATAAAAAATGGATTATATTGTACATGGATTTATTATTGTGATAACTGCGAAAACGAATATGGTGTAACTTCAGAGCCTGTTTACCAAAAAATGGAAGTGAACGATGCTCTGGTGTGGGCAGCTATGGCAGTAGGTATCGGGTTTTCTCAAGTCGAGGAAACGTTCAGTGTTTTGGACATACCGATCGTGGGCCACAACAAATACGCAAACCATGAAATACGAGTTGGTGATGTAAGTACTGTATATTGATCCATATTTCCTTATGACCTATATATTATAAACAATTCTGAATAAGTAGTTTCAGTGAATTATGAATACTATTTTGTTGTTGTTGTTCATTATTAGATGAAAATTACGCAAAGAAAAGCCTCTCTTCGAACATTTCTATATTAAGACAATTTTAAACATTTTATTCAAAACATATTAAAGATTTTAAAATAAATACATTCTGTAAATTATTATCCCGTCCAAGCAATCATTGCTATTGTTGTTATTAATATGATTATTTTCTTTCTAAAGGTTTGGGAAGTAGCTATCATAACTTACGTAAAATGAAGGAAAATCTAGAAGATGAAAGACGTATTGCCATTGAAAAGAACAACTATTTGAATGGCGTTCCGTACATATCTGTTATTGGCGACGGAGGCTGGGCGAAGAGGTCGTATGGACATGGGACGAGCTCGCTGAGTGGTGTTGTAAGCATTTGGGAAATATTAAAGGGATTTCACGTATTCCTTTCATTGCAAAATGGCGATGTTTACTTTTGCTTAGCTAAGTCACACCACTGTGTCTACATGGCATCTTAGTCCCTGGAGAAAACTACATGGAAGCCCAGGTAGTATTTTCAAGGCGAAAATTGTCTCCAGAGAGAAAGGACGATCTCGAAGGGCACTGGCATTTTCTCAAAAACCGCCAGTAAAGAAGAGATGAAAGTGTGATGAAAACTATGGGCCACTAGCACAGTTGCCTGACGTTGAAGATGAAGTTCTTGAGACAAGAATGATCAGCTTCTCAAAGAAAATGGCCTATGAGGTAACAAATGGTAGTCCTATTGAGGTATCAACACTTGGACAACACACTAACCCCGTGTGGCACGACCAAAGAGTGAATCGCTTGACAGCTTCCAAGTTTGGGCTAGTCATAGCGTTTATCTCACACCCCTTGCCACAATCTTGTAAAATCAACTTTGTATGCCAAAAATCTCACCTCAGTTTCCGTCAAATTTGGAAGAGATAATGAGGACGCTGTGTTGAAAATGTACGAAGACAAAACTGGCAACATGGTCACCAAGTGTGGGTTCTTCGTAGATCAAGATCATTCATTTTTAGGAACCAGTCCTGATGGTTTGGTTGCTTGTGATGGCCTCGTAGAAGTAAAATGCCTTGCGTCCGTCACTAAATCAGATTTGAGAGACGAGGTGACAAAAAAAAAGTTTGTGCTTGGAACTGTCAGAAGGAAAATTGCAATTGAAACGAAGCTACAGCTACTTCTTCTAGGTCCAAGGTCAATTGAATATCACCAGGAGAAAATGGTGCGACAATTTAGTTTATACGAAGAAAGGAGAACTATTCGTAGTAAGGATAGAAAAGGATGAGATATTATGGCAAATAAAAATTCTTCCAAACCTGGTACAATTTTATAAGGAGTGTATTTTGCCAGAAATTCTAGACAGTCGAGTTGTTCGAGGCATGAACATCCGAGATCCCTCATTTGTGCTAGAGGCACAACGACAAAAGCAGGCGACAAATAATACCAACAAACGAAAGAAGAGGAAACCACTGACACATTCACAGACAAGAAAAACATTAACCACCTAGGGGTGTAGTGGCTAGCGTTCTTGGCTGATGCCCTGGAGGTTCGGGTTCGATTCCTGGCTCTGCCAGGAGATTTTAATACTGTTGTGAGGGCTGGAACGCGGTACACTCAGCCTCGTCAGATAAAACTCAGAAGAGGAGGGTTCAATTCCTACCTGAGTCATCCTGGAAGTGGTTTTCCGTGGTCGGGGTGGTTCCTAACTTAAGGCCACGGCCGCCTCTTTATGTTCTAACCTTAATTTACAACTGCACACTGTGGTACAGCCATCACAATAACACAGGATACACACACGTAGATGCACGAGGCTATATGACCACGATGTGGCAGCCCTAAAATAAGCAACAACAAGAAGCTAATATTGTTGAATGATACTCGAACGTACTGTAAATTGTTCAGAATACGTAGCCTAAATATATTTATGTTCGACCCTGACTATTATGTGTCAGAAAACGGTATCATAATGATGGTCATTATAACACTATTTTTCATTATGAAACAGTTTCTTCCACCAATCAGAGCTCAAGAAATAGTTGTTTGACCAATTAGATAAGGTTAGCATCGCACCTGCTTGGAGTTCCAAGGCCTTCTAAACTGCGTTGCCTAGTGTCATAGTGGGCTAATCGAGAAGGCCATGGTCAAATACAAGGCATTCTCTGCGTCTCATCCGGTCTGTTCAGTACATAAAACTGGCGAAATCTCGACAGATATTTATGAATATTTATCTTCGAACATAAAATAGTTAGTCGAACATAATCAGTCGTATGCAACTCGCCTATAATAGTAATTAAGACACTCCTATGGAAATTATAAAACTCGCATACGCTCGTTTTATTAATATACTCGTGTCTTAATTATAACCATTATAGGCTCGTTGTTGCATAATGTACTATTATGTTCGACCCTCACTATTATGTGTCAGAAAACTGTATCATAATGATGATCATTATAACACTGTTTTTCATTATGATACAGTTTATCCAGCCAATCAGAGCTCGTTCATTGACCAATTAGGTAACGATACCTTCACGCATGCGCTCAAAATCCAACATGTCGGACATAAACACAACATCGAACTATAATAAATTACGTACATGGAATACGCACCGTCCATATGTTCACGTAAATAAACTGGCGAATATGAGACAAGAAATAGCACTGTACCTTAATATCACCAACGCTAATTTCTACACAGCGCATTGCCTTCAAACGACTCCGGTGACAATATTACTGAGGGACGGCAGATGTAAACATATGGCCTGCATATGGCATTGCAAGCACACAGAGCGCATGCGTCGGTCCTTCAGAGATCTTGAAAGACAGAGATATACCCAGCGCTCGCACTGCGATCACAAAATTCAAGTGGCCGGCTCTCAAAAGATATTTATGAATATTTATGTTAAAACATATAATAAAGTTATAATTATCGTCGAACATAAACAGTCGTATGCAACTCGCCTATAATGGTAATTAAGACACTCGTATGGAAATTATAAAACTCGCGTACGCTCGTTTTATAAAAATACTCGTGTCTTAATTATAGCCATTATAGGCTCGTACCATAATGTACTATTTTTTATCAGTTGCCTTGTAAGTTTCTTTGGTTTAGGAAGTGAATAATAAATTATTCTTTATTATTTAATGTGAAATAATTAATAACATAACAACTTTAACATTCTTAAATATATCAATAGCTGTGTGTTTTTGTGTTTTTCATGTTCTTGCTAGTGTGTATATGCAGCCGATTGTCATTGAACTTGCTGCTCACATTTTAAAAATAATTTTTGTTTGTTAATAGAGCATAATTTGGGTATTTTCTGAAAAAAATCCTGAGATGGTTTCTTATTTGGAAATGATGTTATAATTTATAGTAGATTAACTTTCATTTACATACGTTTGTAGCAAATATTTTGAGTTTTCAGTGTTTTGGCTTTTAATTGTGAAAGTGTGTGTTTTGTTCACAGAATGTTAAATATGCATTGTACTTCATAAAATTCTGCATACGTGAACTTGAAATTTCATTACGGAATGAACAGTCATTTTGTTTACATAAATCACCTTTTGTGGTTTACTGCATTATTTTTTTATAATGTTTTGCATTCCATTGCAGTTTTGTCAGTGCGCAATAAAAAGGTTTATGATCCATCCAAACACTTCTTTTGTGTTTTAATTTTATAGTTATATCACTGATATGCAACCACTTCGCTACAGAAAAACTCTTCCCCCCTATGGGTAGTTACAAAGCCCATATGTAGTTTCGTTTCACGCGCGCAATTTTTTTTAAGAAAGAACTTTTTGGAAATTATAAAAATGTCAAAATACTGAAACTGATCTTTACATCAATTATACTATTATTATTGCGTTAAAGCTGGTGATTTATACAAATGTAATCCCTGAAATCTTATAAAATAACTGCCATTAAAAATTATGAGCAAAGTATCCCTATAGTTTTTCTCTTGGTTAAAATTGCAAAGAAACTAAAAAAAAACTCAATGTATTTCTACATTTGTATTAATTCCATTTCTTGAAACTGGTAGGTATACTGTAAGCTTTAATTGTGTATTCATTTTATGTGTCATATATCCAGCGCAGTAAATCTGTGTTCAGAAAATATGTAGTGGATCTGAGAAGGTTAAGTGGTGTCATAAAATTACTTCCTGTTGAACTGCACAATTCAAACGACAAATTGAACTTCTGAATGGCAGGAAGTACTTTATAATAATATAATTCAAGATTTTATAGTAGCTTTATATTGCGGTGTTGAAACACGCTTAAAAATATATTGTTTTTTTCGCCATCGTTTTAACCTCCAGGGTTGGCTTTTCCCATGGACTAAAAGAGGGATCCCACCTCTACCGCCACTGAGGGCATTGTCGTGGAGCTTGAAAATTGGGTCTTGGATACAACTGGGGTGTGTGACCAGCACTACGCCCAGGCGGCCTCACCTGCAAAGCGAACATGGGCCTGATGAAGGGATGGGAAGACTGGGAGGTTAGGCAAAGGAAGTGGGATGGAGGCGGCCGTGGCCTTACGGTAGGTACCATCCCAGCATTTGCCCTAGGACGAAGTGGGGAAACCACGGAAAACCACTTCCAGGATGGCTGTGGTGGGAATCAAACCCCCTCTACCCATTTGGACCACCCGAGGGTGAGTAGACCCCGTTCCAGTCCTCATACCACTTTTCAATTTTCATGGCAGAGCCGGGAATCGAACCGCGGACCTCCGGGGTGGCAGCTAATCACTCTGACCACTACGCAACGGAGGCGACTTTGACGTTATTGAAATTCTTGATCGAATTTTGAAGTTTTTCGTTCTAATTTCTAAAAATTACACACACAAAAAAACAAAACAAAAAAAAACAAAAAAAACGGGACACGATAGAGAAACTCTGAATACAGAATTGGATTCTACATCCCTCAATATCTAAGCAGTCATTTAGGTATATTGTATTATTAATATTATATTTACTTTTTTAATGATCAACTATGCCAATTTTGATGTTTTTTCGATTTTCTTTTCAAAATTACAAGAAAGGAAACCTGGCGTGCTACAGAAAATCTGAACACAAGGCACTTTACTTAACAATAAGTAAGTTAATATTTTCCCTTGTAGCAGAAGAAAATTGAAATGCATAGTCCTATCAATCAAACGCCCCGACCCATTTTATCCGGCTGGAGGACAGATCTCAAGGTTGCAATAAGCTTACGACTCGGAAACAGATCGCTGTGCGACTCGCAAGGAAGGCTTCAACTGAGAGAGGGGAAGATAGTGTGCGAATGAGGAGTAATGGAAGGGCGGAGGGGAAGTCGCTATTCACATGCGGTGGCTTGCAAGGGACGGCAGTGCTGCCATCTCTTGTCCAGCGACTGTTAGCAGAAACGGCCGCACAGCCTTAAACCATTGTGTCCTCTCGGCCACTGATTTCTCAATATTTTCCCAACGTCGTCTGGCTCTCATATCTGTTGTCTGTATAAATGTATCAAAAGATGATGAATAATTATTAGAATCCTTTATATAGCCTGTGGATAAAGGGTTCAGTATTTATAGCGGTTTATTCTATTTATTTTTAGAAACTTGGAAAGAATAGCCTTACCGCCGTAGCAGTTGCTGAAAAAAAAAAAATCGCACTAAAGCGAAACCACTGCCAAAGAGTGAACTGTTTAAAACTCAGGTAAGTCTAACTTAAAATGGTTGTATAGGCATAAAAACTTTATTGTTATTACTATTTAGTCACTTTGATCCCCTTGCATATCAAGAGCAGATGACCTAGTTGTTCCACTCTTTAAAACGACAACAACAACACTACCTCTTGCATAGTTTGTGATGTTGATGGCTCTTGCGACGTGGAAGATGGATTAAAAATAACTTTCAGAACAGGGGTTAAAAGTTGATCATTAAACAATGCACTATTTTGCGTAGCAATATGGTTTTCTTGATTTTTTGTCGACGGCAACTGTGTTTCATGCAGTACACTACATTGATGATCACTGACACTTAAAACCTCACTATTTTTACTTTTTAGGTCAACACGACAATGTTTGGAACGTTGCTTTGAACAACGCCAAATAACAGTTCCATTTTTATTGGTTCGTTTCACAATATATGAATATCCTTTATAGTATGCGTAAGGCTTACCATACCTAGTCACTGATACTTCCATATCAACTGTCAAGCATAGACTAAGCTCTAGTAAAGTCAACTTGGTAATAAGAATAATAGTTTAATGTGAGAGCAAATATGGATCCAAAGAGTTCAGGTAAAAGTGAAAGCAAATAAGCAAATATTAGAAACAAGAGTGGGGGTAAAAGTGGTCGCAAAGTGGTAGACCCATTACACAATAATTTCAGCACGACGAAGCTCTTCTTCAATTTCTTTGATTTCCCAATCGTGACCGGTATGCCCAGCTTGTTGTAAAGCATGCAATTGTCGAAGCCGTTGAATTAGCTTACTGGGTTTGTTCCAGTATACAAATTTAACAAATGGATTTTTAGGTGTAAACAAAGCATTACCACTATCATGATAATACAAATTAGATTGAAATAAATTTCCTCAAAATTTCCGAAAATTTATTTACCTAAGGAGGGGAGAGATGAACCCATGGGCCATAGGGTCCATGACGGTCGAACCCATGTCCTTAAGGAAGAAATGAAAGAAACGTATAGTTTTTTAAAGGAACGGAGAGAGATTTTAAGCCAGGAATATAGCTTAACATTGTGCAAGCGACTAGGGACAGATGTTCCTTAGATGAGATCACCCCACTCGACATTTCAGAGAGGGCTGGTCACGAGTATTAATAACTGAATGGAATTTTCCACCGTGTTAGACAGAGAAGCCTGAATCGGAATTCAAGCTGACGTTGCGGGAATTTGACAACGCCGCATATGCGCCAGGAGAGGAATAATTAAAATTAACACGTTTACGAGCATAATAATGAGTAAACAAGCACAGTACAGTGAATCATATTGAATGAGAGATTTTTCAGTATAGTGAAACCATGTAATACTTGTGCAGAAATAAACTGCCGACGTAAGACGACGTCATTGGGGAATTACCTAAGCCTCTGTGGAGGGGAGAGAGCAAAAGGAATGCAACACCCACACAATTGAGGACGAGAAATTAATTAATATCTCCGAATTGCACGATCGATTCTTAGGTGCAATAAGATCATGTGACATTGAGAAGACGAGCTTTCGGAAGGTATAATTTTTATATTTGTGGCACCATTATTTTAGAAGTTGACCACAGGAAAGGCTAGAGTCTTATTTTTTTGTAGTAAAACAGTATAAAGCTTCGGGCGTTTCCAAGCCAATTATGCAGTTCACGACAGACTCCGTGAGGGGAGATGCTGTATCACATCACAACGAATGCAGTTTCAAACGGCCTGAGGGCACGTCACTGTGTCACGATCATCATTGAATGCAGTCTTGAACAGCCCGTGAGGGGTATAATCACGCAGTACGAATCCGTCCAGGAGGACGTGAAGTTATATCAACACATGCAGTCCTACGAGCATTCCGTGAGGGGAAGTGCTGCTCCACGACGTAGAAGTAGTCATTCCGACAGTCCGTGAGGGGACGTAACTCTGCGTTACATCGATAACAGCTACCAGTACTCCTTGAGGGGAGAAACGCTGTTTTACACCGCCGAAGTAAGATCCGATAGCCACAGGCGTCACAATAGTAACGACTTGCTTGCCTCCATAAGGAGCAGTCAAGACGAAATTTTAACGTATCGCCGTAGTGAAATATTAGGAAAATCCTAATTATAGGATTTAGGCCCGACTGTATACAAGTTAAAGTGAAAATTCGCAAGATATAGTCATAGCAGGCTGCGAACGTCGGACTTAAAGGCGATAGGTCGTTAAATGTACGAACGAATAGATCATAACGTACGGAAGTATCGTACCAGACAGATAAACTGCTATTTAAATTGAAGAAACCTAAAAGGGAAGAACAGAATAAGGTTCGAACGTAGGAGTGTTAAAACAGTTCAAATAAAGAGGATAGGAGACTATAAACATTAGCTCCAGAAAGCAGGCGAACAATTCTAAAAATACTAGAATTGAGAAGTGCTAGCTGCTATAAACTAAATCTATAGGTCTTAGAGGAGACCTCGATCCATATAGACTTTCGTTAGGATCGATAGACAGATCTACAGAGAAGCCGTTCAAGCTAGATAAATAGCCGGTTATCCAGGATAGGAATAACAGAATTGAACTCCAGGGAACAGTAGATGTTTCGGGACTTTCGCATTCTGCAGGGTAGGAAGCCGACATCGAATAAATTTCACCCTTGGAAACGGGAATTTGAGAAGATCACGTGTGATAGGCTCAGAAATACGGCCTAGTGATCGAGTAATTGTGAAGTGTAAAATAATCAAGATTGTGTGTTAAATAATATTTTTAGTGTTTATTATGTGTTCAAAAGGGACACATCAGTATATAAAAATGTCGTCAATATTAAGTGTTTTAGATATATGTCAAAAAGTGTTTTTACGTAAGATGAATACCTTTAATATGGTGTAAAAAGTTCAAAGTGGGCCTAAAAATGAAGCACCGCACCAGATTTAAGATCAGGGGATGATCTGGAAAATATGTGAGTACTAAATTCATTTTTATTTTGGTGTCAGAAATTGATTGTGTACAAACTCACCGGAGTTTTTGAGTGAAAGGGATGTGTTTTAATGAATAAATACTGAATAATCAAGAACACGGTCTGAACAATAATAAAATAAATTGAGAAATTATAAATAATTATGTAAAGAATAAATCCCGTAGAGGAAATATGTGAATAAAGGGTTAATGTATTTAACAAATGTCATAAGAGCAAGCGAAATATCATTAATTATCATGAAAGACATTGAAATAAAGTAAAGTTGAGATATGAAAGAAATAGCTTTTGAGCTTGTATAAAGAATAAAGATAATAATAAATATTAAATATGGAAATGTTAAATAAAAATCCAATAAATTGATATGAACATAAGAACGTTAAGCCTTAACGTATGTGTAAGAGATGAGGTTCAATGGAATATTTTAAAACAGGGAGCGATTTATCGACAACGGAAAGATTAATATGTGAATTAAAATAATATGAATTGTTACTAAAGAGATTTTATCAGTTCTTGGGAAGACATTTTCGGCTTAAAATAATGCATAGCGCATAATGAGCGCAAATATAATATTAAAGTGTCACGCTAGGAACGCGTAGTGGTTAAAATACTTGGTACATTACTTATGGAGGGTAGTTGATTGCAGTGAATTGATAATTGTGTAAGTCCTCTATTTGTGACATAGTATCACGAGGCATTGTGTATGTATTTAAAAAGGGAGCTAATATATGGTATTATTGAGCGTATGTCATATGGGCCACGGCCGACTCTAAATCGCATTTTGTAATAAGTCCTCTGTACGGGATTGGTTCCCGAGGCACCTGAAGAGATTCGAATGCAGGATCTTCTTATGATAAAAGCCCTTGAAATTCTCCGTCGTCGTATGTGTATTAATCTTCCCAATCAATGAGGACCCTCTCATAATTAATAAATGCCAAGGATATGAAAATGGTCTTTGAACCAAAGAATAGTTGTTTGAAGGTATACGGTACAATAAAGCCCGGTCTCCCCAGAACTGGATAGAATGGGAAGGTTTGTTTTGAAAGCCTTGGAAATAAGCTACTAATGTTGGGTCAGACAGGATGTCGCCGCCACCCTAACGTGTCATAAATCGCACCCCAAGTAGTAGAGTCTAGCTTTCTTAAAGCGAGATGGAACAGAGACCGTCTCGTAAGCTGTTGTAAAGAGAAATAAATACACCAGGAGTGTTTAAAGTTGTTAACGACCCGGGCGTTGAACCGATGTCCTTAAAGATGGATATTTCGTTTGCCGGTTCAGATCGTAGTTTCTTATATGATAATGGTCTATTAAGACATAAGAGATAAATAACAATCCCTATGGTAATAATGTATGGACGTGGGATTCCACGAGTTGATTGAAGGCAACTGAGTTCGGGAGTAACTATAGTTTTTTGACTGTGTCAAGTACCTTCACGCTCTGGAGTACACAATTGATTTTCTGATTACCTTAATATATTTGTGAAATAAAGAGAGATGATAACAACTGAATGTGTAGACATGCCAAAAAATATTGAGTTAGATAATTAACATAGATTTTTTTATATATTTGTTTTTGAGAAATAAGAAATATAAAAGATAGTATTTGAGGTGTACAAGAATGACACCATAATAATGTAAAAGCATGGAGCCAAAGAGCTCGGAGTTATGTAAACTTAATGTTAGTGCTTTATGGAAGTGAGATTAAGTAAGAATTGTTGGTTTATGTGGAAACCACAGGTTTTGAATACAATATTTGTTTATTTTATTTGTGATCCCTTGTTCATTTGGAACAAGCAGTTGATATTTGGGTCAGTAATTAAATTGTTAAAATGTTTGTAGCGCCATTAATTTTATTAATTAAATGTATTAAATAGGAGTTAATTTTGTTGTTATTTTTGAAAGTGTATCCTCTAATTAATCCAAAATATGTGAGTCACAGAGTGGGGAAACTTACCGCTGCCCCGAAATTCCGAATTGAGCTACGCTGGTATACTGTGATTGGCATATTTCTTGCTAAATGGGCACAGGGGGATATATAAATAATGTGCTGGATTAATAACTAGAGGAACACTTAAGTCGGTCATATCATGTAAAATTAAAGTAATAATAGGAATAGCTACAACGTAAAATATTAACTGACCGCATGGGTCCCTGGAAACTCATACCGAGCAGCCCTGAAATATTATATTATCAACCCCCTAGCAAACCACCTCTACTTTTTGGCGCCCAGTACGTAGGGATGAGTTTTCCTAGGGAAAACCCGAGTTTTCTCGAAAAATCAAAATTTTCATTTTTTGAAAAAAATGGTTTTTCGAAATTTTGAATTTTAAACACTTCCATAAAGGTTTATGAAATTGAATAAAAGTATCAAAAGGGTACGTTGTAAGTGAATACCCGTACCAAAGTAATGTTTTAAAAAAATTGGGACACACTAATTCAGAGTATCATCTCTCAAACATGTACTAGTGTGGTGGCATTAGAGGCCCACTGTATTTTAATATGATGTTGTTAAGTGAAGAGAGGCGGAGGCTCTCTGAGAATGTAAGGGCCGAGAGCCCAGGGAAAGGTAAAACTACAGGTGAGAAAGAGTACCCAACTAAAGAAATGATAAATGTTTCTGTAGAAAGCATGCGTGCACCTGGAGACATAGTTACACGAAGAGATGGTAACATGTCTGCAGACAAAAGGGTAAATGTTGAGCCTATAGAGCTCGGAAAGGAAAAGGAAATTTGTAAACCAATTCCAAGGAAAAATGTAATTGATAATGATAAGAATAAGGATAATACAAAGTCTCACGTAGTAATGCCGGTTCAGGTAGGCTCAGAAAACGAAGGGGAAAAGAGCGATAGTACTGACGTGCAGGATCAGGAAAAGGTAGAAATGGCGGAATGGGATGAAATAAAGAAATTCTTGGATATAATTCGTGAAACGGATAATAAGTATCATAGGATGAGAAATGAACTTTGGAATTTAAAGGATTTCGACTCAAGAAAGAAGGAAGGCATTGAGGAACAGAGAGAAAGTATTTCTAAGGAAATGATAAAAATATATGAACTTTGGAAGAGGGCATGTACTAATGGGTATGGAATATCCAAACAGGAATTGGAAGAATTACACAAAGAAATTCCTAAGTTTAAAAGGTCATTAAAAGAAACAAAGAAGAAATTTGCGAAACGCATGGAGAAAGAAGGGAAAATAGAAATAGTTCCATGGGAACAGCTAAAAATGTTTATTAAGGAAATAAGTGAGATAATGGAGCAGGTATGGGATATAAGAAGAGAATGGGATAAGATTTGGTGGAAGACCAATTATAAAGAGCACGAAAGGCTGAAATATGTTAAGGAACAAATGGATTATATGAAAGAAGAATGGGATAAGATGCATTATTTCAGAATGAGCATGCATAACGAATCTGGAATAATAAGCATTCAGGAGTTAGCTGAATTGGGGAAAGTCAAGATTCCAGAATATACAAAAATAGTAGAGGCTGCTCAGAAGGTATATGAGGAATACATGGTGGCGCAGAACTGTCAGGAAAATGAAACAGCTGTCCAGACGGAAGTTGAAAAACAAGCCGAAATTGAAGAAGAAAAAGAAGTCACGGTGCCAGAACAGCCCAAAGTTGAGATTAAAGAAGAAAAACAAGAAATAGAAATCATCATGACTCCAGTGGAAATTGAAGAAAACTTGGAGATCCTTCTAGAGAAACCAATGGAAATTCAGGAAGAAATCGTAACTCCAGAACAGGAGGATAGCCAAAATGAAAAGGAGCTCCAAACTGAAGAGACTCATTTTTATGAAAAGGTCGAGCTGGAAGAACAAGAAGTAATCTCGGAACTGGAGATGCTAAAGGAATTGATAGTTGAAGAAACGGAAATGATAATTCCAGAAGAAATAGAGAAATTAAAGGAAATAAATATAGAAAATATCAACGAAGCACTGATGGAAACAGAGGTTCAAGATTTCACAGAAAGGGAAAAGGAAAACTTCGAAGAAATGCAGGACCAGGAAAATAAAAGGGCATTAGAGGAAGAAGAGGAAAAATTGAAAGCCCAGATCCTCGAATTAATGATTAAATGTCAGGAATGCCAACGACAGAAAAGAGAAATGGAGAAAGAGGCTAATAAGAGCCAAGAAAACCTAAAAGAAAAAGATGAGATTGTTGGGAGCAATGAAAAAATGAGAGGAGACGTCTCTGAAGAAGAGCCAAACAGAAGAAAACCGCCGTTGATAATTGGTGTACCAGGAAATGGATACCCCATGGAAACAAGGAAAGGAGGTGAAATAACCAACGATGTCTTGGAGAAAGAGGATGCCCAGGCATATTTCAGCTGGAAGCATCGTAAGAAGAAAGGGAAGGATAAAAAGAAGAGAAAGAAAGGAGATTTGGAAAATCTAAAGAATTGGAAGAGTAGGAAAAAGAAATACTCTTGGAAAATGCCATCTCGATACGAGGTGAAGGAAGAGAATTATCCCATAGGAACAAACGGGTAAAGATATTTGCAACCGTTAAAGAATACGAGAAATAAGTATAATATTTGCTGAAATACCATCTCAAAGAGGGATGAGGAATAGGGAAGAGAACCAGAAAGAGTCAGGTGAAGTCAGACTGAGCTCTTAAAAGTTTTAAATGAAGTGTAACAGACTTGAAGTCTGATAACTGTAATGAATTAAGTTACGGGTAAAGCTAATTGCACCCGCAAGATAATTAACATAAAGTCATTAAGTTGAAGAAAGATATTGAATAAAGAACAGACCGACTTGAAGTCTGACTTGAGAAAAGAAGAAAGGAAACCAACCGTTGACTCGAGTTTGGAGAAGCATGCGCCAGACGAGGGTAGAGAGTTGTAAACACTGAACGTGACAAGAGATTTATGGCTTGAGTGGAGTCAACCACTAGGGAATAAATGAATGAATGGGAACTCTTGAAGACCCAACCTAAACACAGACCAGAAAGGAAAGGAACTTTAAAGAAGTAATTGATTTTATTGAAAAGGAAAATTTTAATGTAATAAAGGAGAAAAGGGTAGGGACAGAGCATTCCCGACCTACACAATTACCGGATACGACCTAAAAGAAGTAAAAACAACAGTAAATACGGATGACGTTATGATGGATTCGACGAATAGAGTAATACAAATTAGATTGAAATAAATTTCCTCAACATTTCCGAAAATTTATTTACCTAAGGAGGGGAGAGATGAACCCATGGGCCATAGGGTCCATGACGGTCGAACCCATGTCCTTAAGGAAGAAATGAAAGAAACGTATAGTTTTTTAAAGGAACGGAGAGAGATTTTAAGCCAGGAATATAGCTTAACATTGTGCAAGCGACTAGGGACAGATGTTCCTTAGATGAGATCACCCCACTCGACATTTCAGAGAGGGCTGGTCACGAGTATTAATAACTGAATGGAATTTTCCACCGTGTTAGACAGAGAAGCCTGAATCGGAATTCAAGCTGACGTTGCGGGAATTTGACAACGCCGCATATGCGCCAGGAGAGGAATAATTAAAATTAACACGTTTACGAGCATAATAATGAGTAAACAAGCACAGTACAGTGAATCATATTGAATGAGAGATTTTTCAGTATAGTGAAACCATGTAATACTTGTGCAGAAATAAACTGCCGACGTAAGACGACGTCATTGGGGAATTACCTAAGCCTCTGTGGAGGGGAGAGAGCAAAAGGAATGCAACACCCACACAATTGAGGACGAGAAATTAATTAATATCTCCGAATTGCACGATCGATTCTTAGGTGCAATAAGATCATGTGACATTGAGAAGACGAGCTTTCGGAAGGTATAACTTTTATATTTGTGGCACCATTATTTTAGAAGTTGACCACAGGAAAGGCTAGAGTCTTATTTTTTTGTAGTAAAACAGTATAAAGCTTCGGGCGTTTCCAAGCCAATTATGCAGTTCACGACAGACTCCGTGAGGGGAGATGCTGTATCACATCACAACGAATGCAGTTTCAAACGGCCTGAGGGCACGTCACTGTGTCACGATCATCATTGAATGCAGTCTTGAACAGCCCGTGAGGGGTATAATCACGCAGTACGAATCCGTCCAGGAGGACGTGAAGTTATATCAACACATGCAGTCCTACGAGCATTCCGTGAGGGGAAGTGCTGCTCCACGACGTAGAAGTAGTCATTCCGACAGTCCGTGAGGGGACGTAACTCTGCGTTACATCGATAACAGCTACCAGTACTCCTTGAGGGGAGAAACGCTGTTTTACACCGCCGAAGTAAGATCCGATAGCCACAGGCGTCACAATAGTAACGACTTGCTTGCCTCCATAAGGAGCAGTCAAGACGAAATTTTAACGTATCGCCGTAGTGAAATATTAGGAAAATCCTAATTATAGGATTTAGGCCCGACTGTATACAAGTTAAAGTGAAAATTCGCAAGATATAGTCATAGCAGGCTGCGAACGTCGGACTTAAAGGCGATAGGTCGTTAAATGTACGAACGAATAGATCATAACGTACGGAAGTATCGTACCAGACAGATAAACTGCTATTTAAATTGAAGAAACCTAAAAGGGAAGAACAGAATAAGGTTCGAACGTAGGAGTGTTAAAACAGTTCAAATAAAGAGGATAGGAGACTATAAACATTAGCTCCAGAAAGCAGGCGAACAATTCTAAAAATACTAGAATTGAGAAGTGCTAGCTGCTATAAACTAAATCTATAGGTCTTAGAGGAGACCTCGATCCATATAGACTTTCGTTAGGATCGATAGACAGATCTACAGAGAAGCCGTTCAAGCTAGATAAATAGCCGGTTATCCAGGATAGGAATAACAGAATTGAACTCCAGGGAACAGTAGATGTTTCGGGACTTTCGCATTCTGCAGGGTAGGAAGCCGACATCGAATAAATTTCACCCTTGGAAACGGGAATTTGAGAAGATCACGTGTGATAGGCTCAGAAATACGGCCTAGTGATCGAGTAATTGTGAAGTGTAAAATAATCAAGATTGTGTGTTAAATAATATTTTTAGTGTTTATTATGTGTTCAAAAGGGACACATCAGTATATAAAAATGTCGTCAATATTAAGTGTTTTAGATATATGTCAAAAAGTGTTTTTACGTAAGATGAATACCTTTAATATGGTGTAAAAAGTTCAAAGTGGGCCTAAAAATGAAGCACCGCACCAGATTTAAGATCAGGGGATGATCTGGAAAATATGTGAGTACTAAATTCATTTTTATTTTGGTGTCAGAAATTGATTGTGTACAAACTCACCGGAGTTTTTGAGTGAAAGGGATGTGTTTTAATGAATAAATACTGAATAATCAAGAACACGGTCTGAACAATAATAACATAAATTGAGAAATTATAAATAATTATGTAAAGAATAAATCCCGTAGAGGAAATATGTGAATAAAGGGTTAATGTATTTAACAAATGTCATAAGAGCAAGCGAAATATCATTAATTATCATGAAAGACATTGAAATAAAGTAAAGTTGAGATATGAAAGAAATAGCTTTTGAGCTTGTATAGAGAATAAAGATAATAATAAATATTAAATATGGAAATGTTAAATAAAAATCCAATAAATTGATATGAACATAAGAACGTTAAGCCTTAACGTATGTGTAAGAGATGAGGTTCAATGGAATATTTTAAAACAGGGAGCGATTTATCGACAACGGAAAGATTAATATGTGAATTAAAATAATATGAATTGTTACTAAAGAGATTTTATCAGTTCTTGGGAAGACATTTTCGGCTTAAAATAATGCATAGCGCATAATGAGCGCAAATATAATATTAAAGTGTCACGCTAGGAACGCGTAGTGGTTAAAATACTTGGTACATTACTTATGGAGGGTAGTTGATTGCAGTGAATTGATAATTGTGTAAGTCCTCTATTTGTGACATAGTATCACGAGGCATTGTGTATGTATTTAAAAAGGGAGCTAATATATGGTATTATTGAGCGTATGTCATATGGGCCACGGCCGACTCTAAATCGCATTTTGTAATAAGTCCTCTGTACGGGATTGGTTCCCGAGGCACCTGAAGAGATTCGAATGCAGGATCTTCTTATGATAAAAGCCCCTGAAATTCTCCGTCGTCGTATGTGTATTAATCTTCCCAATCAATGAGGACCCTCTCATAATTAATAAATGCCAAGGATATGAAAATGGTCTTTGAACCAAAGAATAGTTGTTTGAAGGTATACGGTACAATAAAGCCCGGTCTCCCCAGAACTGGATAGAATGGGAAGGTTTGTTTTGAAAGCCTTGGAAATAAGCTACTAATGTTGGGTCAGACAGGATGTCGCCGCCACCCTAACGTGTCATAAATCGCACCCCAAGTAGTAGAGTCTAGCTTTCTTAAAGCGAGATGGAACAGAGACCGTCTCGTAAGCTGTTGTAAAGAGAAATAAATACACCAGGAGTGTTTAAAGTTGTTAACGACCCGGGCGTTGAACCGAGGTCCTTAAAGATGGATATTTCGTTTGCCGGTTCAGATCGTAGTTTCTTATATGATAATGGTCTATTAAGACATAAGAGATAAATAACAATCCCTATGGTAATAATGTATGGACGTGGGATTCCACGAGTTGATTGAAGGCAACTGAGTTCGGGAGTAACTATAGTTTTTTGACTGTGTCAAGTACCTTCACGCTCTGGAGTACACAATTGATTTTCTGATTACCTTAATATATTTGTGAAATAAAGAGAGATGATAACAACTGAATGTGTAGACATGCCAAAAAATATTGAGTTAGATAATTAACATAGATTTTTTTATATATTTGTTTTTGAGAAATAAGAAATATAAAAGATAGTATTTGAGGTGTACAAGAATGACACCATAATAATGTAAAAGCATGGAGCCAAAGAGCTCGGAGTTATGTAAACTTAATGTTAGTGCTTTATGGAAGTGAGATTAAGTAAGAATTGTTGGTTTATGTGGAAACCACAGGTTTTGAATACAATATTTGTTTATTTTATTTGTGATCCCTTGTTCATTTGGAACAAGCAGTTGATATTTGGGTCAGTAATTAAATTGTTAAAATGTTTGTAGCGCCATTAATTTTATTAATTAAATGTATTAAATAGGAGTTAATTTTGTTGTTATTTTTGCAAGTGTATCCTCTAATTAATCCAAAATATGTGAGTCACAGAGTGGGGAAACTTACCGCTGCCCCGAAATTCCGAATTGAGCTACGCTGGTATACTGTGATTGGCATATTTCTTGCTAAATGGGCACACTATATAGTCCTTTTTGATCCTATTGCAATAACACTTTATTTATAGTCTGAGTTGATTTTGATAGTGCTGAAGGTTTCTTGGACGTTGACAACTGTCCTAACATGACGTTTTGAGGACATGATAAGTCCTTTTGAACAAACACTGCACTATCTTTAGCCGCAATATCGTTTTCTTGAACTTGTTTTTTAGCATTTTGATAATTGTTTTTAAACAGCAAGCGTGGTTCGTTTAGAGCACTACATTGATGAACACTCACACTTAAAACCTTTCCATTTTTACTTTTCAGATTGCCTCGACATTTAGTTGACCTCTCTTTTGAGCATCGCCAGAATATTATTCCATTCACATTCTGGCGATTATAGTTATAAGAGTAGCCTTGATAGAGTGCACGTAGCCTACCTTCTTGGTTGTAATAAGTTCCATAGTAGTAACTGACCTGTCAGTACGATGTTCACACTACAAAGGTTACAACTGTTTTGCTGATGGAGTGACCTACCATAAGCTTATATATTGGCTTATGTGTTGGCTTTTTGTGTTGGCTTTTTGTGTTGGCTTTTCGTGTTGGCTTTTTGTGTTGGCTTTTGTGTTAGCTTTTTGTGTTGGCTTTTCGTGTTGTTTTTTTGCGTTGGCTTTTGTGTTGGCTTTTGTGTTGGCTTTTTGTGTTGGCTTTTTGTGTTGGCTTTTTGTGTTGGCTTTTTTGTGTTGGCTTTTGTGTTGGCTTTTTGTGTTGGCTTTAGTATTTGCTTTTGTATTGGCTTATTTGACAAGTTATTTGTGTGAATGTATTTAGTAGATTTTTTCTTGGTGTTGGAAAGTAGTTGAAAGAGAGGGAATATTTAAAGACTTAACCTCAACTCACTAACCTAACCTAACCTAACTTTACCTAACCTTACTTTCCCTAGCCTAACCTAACCTAACCTTTCAACTCTCAGATGTTAATTAAATACTGTGCATAGTCGAATTGGAACCCAAGACCTCAGGGGTAAAAGACCAATTATTTTTTGATGGCTTATTTTGGTAACTTATTTTGATGGCTAACTTAACTTTACCTAACCTAACCTAACCTCAGCTCACTTTGGATATTACTAGCAAGTGTTTATATCCTCCGCTAGGTAGGATGCTAGTAGTACAGGTAGTGCTCATATTTACCACTAGGTAGCGGAAACATAATTTGCGTGTTGCATGTGACACTTGTGAAATTCAACCGCATGCAAGACGTGCTTGTATAAGTTCTTTATTTAAACTCAATATACAATTAACCACTAAATGTTCAGAACTAACATGTATAGCCATGCTTAGGGTATATAGGAGACCCTTAGCAAGAAAGGCTGTCTAACCCACGAGTGTACAGCATTTTCAACAACAACAACAACAACAACAATTTGAGAAAGCCAACAACATATCCATTAATGTATTTAAAGGAAACAGTTTTTTGTAAGGTATGGTAAGCCTTACGCGTACTATAAAGGATATTCATATATTGTGAAACGAACCAATAAAAATGGAACTGTTATTTGGCGTTGTTCAAAGCAACGTTCCAAACATTGTCGTGGTGACCTAAAAAGTAAAAATAGTGAGGTTTTAAGTGTCAGTGATCATCAATGTAGTGTACTGCATGAAACACAGTTGCCGTCGACAAAAAAACAAGAAAACCATATTGCTACTCAAAATAGTGCATTGTTTAATGATCAACGTTTAACCCCTGTTCTAAAAGTTATTTTTAATCCATCTTCCACTTCGCAAGAGCCATCAACATCACAAACTATGCAAGAGGTAGTGTTGTTGTTGTCGTTTTAAAGAGTGGAACAACTAGGTCATCTGCTCTTGATATGCAAGGGGATCAAAGTGACTAAATAGTAATAACAATAAGGTTTTTATGCCTATACAACCATTGCGGCTTCCCCACTTTTCGAAAACAACATTGAATGGACATTGCTATAAAATGATCCTCAACAAGCCTTGTGTTTAAAACTATAACAGACTATTGTAAAGTGAGAAAAGCTTGTATTCAGTGTGCATTTATTGTCATAATCATGTATACTCTGCAATGTTAAATATACTAACTTTGTATAAAATAAAACAGCATTGTAACATCATTTTGCATTTATTTACAAACTTTATATACATTTTTTTTGGTTTCATCATAATATTTTTAAAGACAACACTAAACACTAAAACATTACTATTCTATACACATATTTTCTTTCTTTTTCAGTATATTGTCATTACTTATATTTTCCATTGTTATTTCACATTATTTATTTATTTAATTAAAACGAACCATGCACCTATTGTTTTTAAAACCTTCATAAATTAAGTGTACAGGTCGCACAGCATTATTGACTTCATCAAAAACACTCTCCGACATATCATTAAACCGTATAGGCAGAAATGTCTCAAAGTTTTCACATACACAAAGTACACAATCACCATATGCTGTTTTCAATTTCCGAATCTTGATAATGCGGAATGGAATATGCGTTGGCAATTCGCTGAGCTTCTTTGTCTCTAAGCCACATGATTGTCCCACAGCATTTAAAACATTCATTGTAGTAGTCTATAAACAAAACAAAAGCATATCTATTACACTCTAAAACAGCTTTAATAATATTGTGCAATTAGGGATTTTGCACTAAGCATGGCGAATAAATTATACTAGTTATGCAAGAAATGCCCTAACTGTAGCAGATACTACTTTTCTGCATATAGCACAAGTGTTAAGTTCTAATGCACACTTGACACAGGCTATCATGTGTCCACAGGGTAAATATACAACACCTAGTTCATCTTGATAACAAATTTTACATAATTGTTGGTCACACTTTTGTATCTGTTCGTAACACAAGTCTTTTCTTTCAGCCTTATGTATTTGCTCCGCGTGTTCTAACTAGAAATGCACTTTTATGTCTTGTGCTGCAATCATGTTTTCTTTACGAATAGTGTTCACAAATTCCTGACCTTTAAGCAACACCATGTATTTGCAGTTAGGTAACCAACGAGCGTGTTGCACAAAAGGGTCATCAGTCATTTGCCAATCCTTTAAAGCAAATCCACAATAAGAACATATTGTTTTATCCCCTTTACCAGTATAAAAAATCCAGCTTCACTTAGCTGTTTGGTAAGGTGGTTTAATATTAATGGCCAAACATTTTTATAAGATTCTAAACGTTTTTCAACAGAGCTGTACTCTGGGTGTGCTAGTGTTTTAGTCTTGCAAACTCCCAATTTTTCAAAAGCACACGCCAATTCAACACTATCTATGGCATATGGGCCACTTATATCGACACTACCGTTGGCTGGTAATACATCATTATTATTATTTATTTGTGATTCAGCAACGTAGGTAGTGGCCAATGGTCTTGTGGTTGGGTAAAATGAATACACAGGTAGGTTACCCACTTGTTTTCCAAGCATGTAAGTACAACAAGGAGACCATCGAAAATGGTCTATAAAGGGATCATCCCCTTCTTCCCAGTGTGAAAGTTCAGTACGACAAAACACACAGCGCACCACATCTTCTCGGTTCAAATAAAAAAAACGGCTTTTGCAAGTTTATGTGTCGACAAAAAGTCTACAGGCCAGGATTCAAATGTTAACCATCGATCATGTTCTGATTTTAAATTTAACCCACGTGGTAAACCAACTTGCTCACTTGTTGTATTTGGTACTAACGCCATGTGTTATAATAAAATTTTTCTTATTGTAAGTTATTAACGTTGCACAAGAGCACAGAGTACTTTAAAGCATAATGCATGCTTGTTCACTGTCTGTTCATTACGTTAATGGCACATGACGACACCTAAAAGCAAACAAAATAACCCATCACTCAATCAATCAATCAATACTTGTAAATAAAACGTTAACGTTAATTGGCATTAATATATCAAAACACCATTAAAAATATACTGTATGTTGGCACTAACAGTAACCCATGTACATATTTTTTTTTATAAAGCTACAGTCATTTACATCCCCCCCCCCCTCTTTAACCAATATATAAACAAAAATTAATGTCATGTCATTTTGTTCACATTATCATGTTCAAACCTGTGGATATTCGTTGAGTCCATAGGGAACCACCCATAAATTAAATTTATTATTTTTATTTTTAGAAAATCCAACATGGCCTTGTACTTTTCCCAGTCAACAACAACAACATAGCCATTAATCAAGAAAGCAATCATTGTCCCAGTCATGTACAGGTAATGAATTTTTTTTGTCTATGAGTTTTCAGTAGTGGTAAAATGGAATAGCATTTTTAAGTTAGACTTACCTGAGTTTTAAACAGTTCACTCTTTGGCAGTGGTTTCGCTTTAGTGCGTTTTTTTTCAGCAACTGCTACGGCGATAAGGCTATTCTTTCCAAGTTTCTAAAAATAAATAGAATAAACCGCTATAAATACCTAAATTCAGGTTAATACATACAGTTCATAAAATAAAACATAAAACAAAAAAATGAAACAAGTTAGTTTAAAAAAATCATCTCACCTTTACTTGCATTGGCTTGTTGCTGTTTCCTTCTAGTGGGCTCAAAAGTGCAATGGTTTCTTCTCTCTCAGACATGTAAGGTATACCGGTTATCTGCAAACAAATAAATAAATAAAATCATTAATTACCTAATCAATAAATAATTGCTTGTAAATATATATATAAATCAATAAATATATAAATAAATACCTACCCCACAACAAGGTTAAGTATTTTCCACCAACACCAAAACTGTTAAACAAGACCAAGTGTTTCACGCAACGCAATGTGTTCAAAGGTAGTCACCTAAGTGAGAGTTGAAATGATAACGACATGTCTTTATATATGTTACGTTGCATGTATAATCATTTTTTCCCACGCTTTGAACATCCTGTTATCGGTCACGTGGACAGCTAACACCCAAAGTGAACACCTGTGCCTGATCAAATTTCACATGAACTTGCATTTTGTCACGTACGAAGCAAAACAGGATGTAACTTCTTTAGCGTACATGTCATCTCACACGTGTATGCATGCATTTCGCTCTTCCCTGCCACCACGATGGTCAGATTATTTCACCTTCAAGTGTCCTCTGCGTCTTTGTCATTTTCCATTGCACCTGTTGTCAAGTCAGATCAGCGCCTTCCAATAAGCTCAAATGACATTCACCTCCTGCTCGTCTGCAAGTTTGTTTTCTGTACTCGCTTTGACCAACATAGAACCAAGTTCTCATTACCGTTTTCACGTTAGAGATCCCCTTCGGGGTAAAGTATCAGAAAAAACGCACCCTCGCTCTGTGAAAAACCGGCCCGTCGAAATATCGATTGATCTATTGAACACAGCCACCGTGGTCAGCGACAGGTTCGTTGAAACACACACATCCAGCAGTATCGTCTCTCTCAACCACCACGCTTCATGAACATTATAAACAGGTAAAGATTTTTTTTCAACATGTATGGCGTTAGGCCCTTTGTCAAAATGTCAAACATAGTTTCTAAAAGGGGGCGTGATCCCGAGTCATAGGACACCTCGTACACGTCTCTAGCGTTATGGGTTTGCGAGATAAAGCAAAAAGTCTAAAATCATGGTTTTACCTCAACATGGTTTTTTCATTCCTACTCAACACGAACATCGTCGGCAAGAGGGCAACGCAGTGAAAAAAATGACACCTCGCACTTGTCTCTAGGCTTATTGGTTCGTGAGTTATCAGCAAAAATCGCAAAAAACACTTGTTTACCCGAAAATCGAGTTTCCAATTTTTTTTAAATATAACGAGTGGTCCATAGCAAAGAGGACGTCACCCCGAGTCCTTGGACCCGTCGTACACGCCTCTTGCATGATTGGTTCGCGAAATATAGCAAAAAGTTTAAAATCACGTTTTTCCCCCCCAAAAACCGTGTTTCCAGATTTTCACCTTTTCGTCACCTACATTTCCGTAAAGAGCGCAACGAGACGAAAAAAACGAATCCAAGCACGCCCTCCTAGCATGGCTCCTTCCATTCCAAGGTCGCAGGGGCTCACCACTTGCTTTTGGAAGCAGCTTTCCCCTCATCCCACTACTACGTCAGGTTTTTGTCCTAGAGACTTGAAATTTATTTCAGGGGTAGAGGGAGTAGGGACCATTGATTTACGTCAAACAACCTTTTCTGTAGAATTCCTAGTTTCCAAAATATAGAATTTTCAAAATTCGAGTGTTTTCAAAAAAAAAAAAAAAAAAAAAAAGTTTTATTACAAAAAATAAAGGTCATAAAGATTATTCGTTTAAGCCATGGCACAACGTTCTATCCTGTTTGGTTTTCAAACTATTACCTATTTTCGAAAACGAAAAATGTCAAAAAAAATTGAAAAATATAATACATGGTCCATAGGAAATAGGACGTCAGCTCGAGTCCAACGATATATCGCAGGCCAAAATCGGACCATGGGGTCGCGAAATATTAATTATTTTAACATGTACAGTCGGGTACAAATAAAATGAGTGCGTTAGAACTGTCATCACCCCCCTACTGTTGTACTTCCAGAGAATGGCGAGGGGAATGAATCTCAAATCCCCTTTCCGTCCAATCTTAACTTGACTGTGTTTCACAGGCGAAATGAAGAAAACCCGAGTTGCACTTCCAGGGAAACTCCAAACACAACCAACCTTCTCAGAAGTCTTAACTCAACACGACTCAACGGTTTGCTGCTGGCTGTATCTGGGGCAATAGGTTCGCCCGCTAGCTAGGCTGTAACAGGGATGATAGACTCGCCCTTACCTAGCTTGTAATCTGTCGCCTCGGTAGTTGAATGGACATGGCTGGAAGAAATTAAAACGTAAAAACACGTATAGTGGGCGATGTATTGAAGATAGACATATGCTCTCCGGGACTTTGTTGTAGGACTTTTCATACTCAACAATTCTTTCACTCATAGTATTTAGATATATTTAACAGTTTGCCCAGCGTAAGCTTACAAAGCGCTCGGACGCCAGGTTTCTTTTTGACTTTGCCACTGAAATCATTACTGCTCGGCTTCCTTTGATCATAAAGAAATTATTTTCTACATAAATCATCCTTGAGATATCCTTTACAGAACGGTGTAAACCGCATCAATATCCATCCAGTGGTTCTCGATTTTACCCGTAACATCCAAGAATCGGGGACTTAGTTTTATATTAAGTGGAGATAACGTAATGCAGTGATAAGGTAGAAATCTATATAGAGTATCATATGACCAAAAGATAATAACAGCAATTTTAAATTTTAATAAAATGAAACGTAATAGTGATTCATTCTGAATGTAATCGAGCCAATTAAAACGAAACTTAGTCAAAAGGAAGTACCATATAAGGCACCTTGCCGAAATTAGCCATGAGAATAACACACTGAATGCAACGCGAAGTGGCCATCTTGAAAATATAGAGTATGGTAATGAATAACACAAAGTATTTGTAAGATACAACAACAAAAATTAGCAGTAATATAGAACCTTGCAATGTCTTGCTATGTTCAAGTCTAAATAACAGCAACCCCATACGTTCATGATGGCGTCTGGGCGTAGTTTTAAAACTTGAATATCATTAAATCACGATATAATAGAAGAATTAGCGCGTTATTAGTCGATAATAATAATAATAATATGGGTTTTCGTCCCTTTTAACATTTATGGCTTTTAGCGAAGCCAGGATGCTGGAATGTTGCCCCGAATGGGATCTTTAACGTGCCAGTAAATTCACTGACACGTCTCTTTCACATCTGAACACACTCAAATGCCAATCCCGCTATCTTGGGATCAGCAGGCGAGAACGTTACCGATGAGGCACGCAACCAGTCAATTTAATGACAGAAGAGTAACGTGTAAGAAAGAGTCTTAATACTGTACTATTATTCGTTAGAATATCACACTGAGTGTAGCGCGCAGCAGCCATCTTTAAATTATAAAATATACAAATTAATAACTATTATTTTAGTGATACAATATCTCAAATGACGTAATGTAGAACCGTATTTGGCCTTTGTATGGCAACGGCAAAAGAACACACCATATATTGAAGTTGGTGGCTGAGCATACTATTAAAACTCAGGATGCAATTGCGCCATTAGCACGATATTTGTAAGATAAGACAGTGTATCATATAAGAGACATTGCTAGCATTAGTCAAGAGACTATCACTCTGTATATAGCACGCAACCGCCATCTTTATATAAGACATTATTATCGACAATCCACTATTTATTACAGTTACAATGACGAAGCGCAGAAAATATGTAGTATCATATAAAAGGCTTTCTCTGAAAAGGGCGCGTGGTGAACGATTCCATACATTTAAGAAGGTGGATGGGCGTATGTTTCCAATGTTTCAATCAATTCTTCTGAAAAAGCGGAATTACAACGAAACGTAGTAAACGGGAAGTCTTATGGAGGATAAACCACTTAACGTTCATCACAAGAACATTCTGTTATATTCCTTTATAAAGACAAACAATTATAACTATAACCGTACAGTTAGGAGAAAGTAGGCTATATGTTCTTTATTAAACAGCTGGTTTTTAGAAGTCTGATAGATTTTTATTTTTAGTTGTTTAGTTTTTAGATTCCCTGGTGCACAGTAGAACGGTAAGTTCTAATTTAAATGTAGGGCATAGTCATTGTATTTGTGTCCAAACATTTTTGAACTTTCTTACTGGTATTCACTAACATAGATCATAATAGTGCAGCGTACCCGTCGTTACCAGGTTCACAATGTGGGATTGCAAAACATTGTTTATTCATGTGACATGAACACTTTCGAGACTCTTGGGAGGACGGTAGACGTGCCAGACCATGTTCGGTTAGCAAGTGGTTTCACAGTTGTCAACATACACAGGTCTCTAAGTTGGGCTGTCTCTAGTAATAGGAGTCTTGGAAAAGCAGACTTGCTTTAGGCATTCCGAGGGATGATCGACTCTAAGGTGAAAGCTTTGAGTGATTTTGACTGCAGTTCTCGCATGCGCAATAGGTTATATGAATATGTTATACTCTGTGCGTAGTTTTATTAGATTCAAGAGCTGATTATGAAGTGGTGTTAGGGTGATTGCTTTAAACATAAAGCTGTTGTTAAGAGATATATACTGTTACGTGCCACCCCCTAGTGGCACTTCCGTTAACTGGATTACTGTGGGTAGAAGCACAACAGCAAATTGTTCCTTTAAAGAAACGTATTAGCTTTATTGCGGGCCAGAAAGATACACCACACAAATAGCAAATACGTACAAGCAATTCGTATCTCACTCTAGTTTCCTCTTGTAGGGAACACTTGCCTTTCACTTGTTAATAAGTCACAGAAGTTAATCCCTCCTAATGTGACCCGTGGCCTCGGTAGAATTACCTGCAACACTTCCTTGAATACACAAGCTAGAGTTATTTACGATAGCCGGTCACTCACCACTACACTCTGCTTCGCTGTCCGCTGGCTAGGGAAACAGCCCCCGGTGTTTTCGCATTTCACCACACTAACCTCTGTTGCACTGGAAAACACACTCGCTCAAGACACAGTTCCTCTGTGGGCTTCACACTCCTTCGTTGTCAAGAGAATCAGCTTCACTAGGATTTCGCAAGTCACGTCACCAACAACTGTCGCTCAGGTAAAGCACGCATTGGCTCAAAAAACACTGTCTACCACGCTGGCCAGGTCACTCTTATATAGCAGGCTGGTGACTCAATGAATGCTTCTAGACCCGTCCAGGATTCACGGCTTCTCAAGATTTCCATCACTGGCTGGATCACGAATATTCTGGACCATCCCTTTGTCCTAGTAGCCCTGTTGCGTAAGGCGCAGGTAATACACAGAGGCAGAGCATAGCCCGGGGGCGGCTGTGAATAACGCGGCGAGGTGACGAAACAAACTCACAGCCGTAACAATACAATCAGCCTGCTCATAAATTCCCAAGTCCACGTGAGTTAAGTGAATTCTTATGTTTCGGTTGCGACACGTGAATTATATAACCAGACTGATATCAAACCAGAGACTCTCTTGCTCTCAGATTTAGCTTTTAATTATATCATTATTCTACCATGATATTGGATCACAGTATTAGAAATATTGTTGTGGACTCACCTTGTAGATTTCCACTCCCTAAGAAAGTTGCTTACTACTACTGTATCTACTTTAAGTGTATATACGTGTAACGCAATTTTACCTTTTCTGACCCGTAACATGCCTATTCCATCAGAAAACATGAGTGCTGTCATTGATCTTGAAAGTGTAGCTATGACTTTGGAAGTAAGACAGACTCGTAATTCTGAGAAGGAAACCAGTTTCTTATTTTGTCATGTAATTGTTAGAGCGTTAGCTACTGTATTATTGGCTATACAGCCTGCCATGTGACATAAGCCTGGCTCTATAAAGTGCACGGCTCATACAGACTAGCTCTCTATACTTGCGCTATTCTTGTATCAGAAGACTGGTTTCTGTCGCAAGACGGGATTTGCTTTGCAAATAGTAATGTATTCTTGTGAGCCAACTTCCACTGTATAATAATGGCCGACTATTAAAAAACAAACATATTCTGCAAGTTGGACTCATCGTCATATATATTATTTCAGTAGTATAGATCCCTCCTGCGGCGCTCACAAGCGACCGATCGTAAAAATTGAGCATTAAAATGAAAGAGAATATACATTACCAGTTACGAATTGCACTCTAATTTCATAAATATCTATAATTTCTTTAAAAGTGACTTCTGTAAAACTGTACGAAGTGTGCGATTTGCAGATACTGTGGCTGTAGGAAGATACGCTCTATAATTGTTGTCCACTTCACATTTTGACCGCTGTGACGCCTGTTTCATGTTATTCTAACATTCTGAGGTCTTTCCTTTATAATTTTACATGGATATCAGATACAGTAAATCAAAGGAATGTGTGCTCAAATCGTATAATTTCATAAATATCGAATAACCGGTGAGTGTTATGATGATCCAATTTTCAGTGAATGTCTTATTAAGTTTGGAAACGTAGAACTTGGAATTCTAACTGAAATGTAAATAGTGTTCTACAATCATTTGGTTGAAATAAAAACATAACAACCTTTCTCCTTAAGTCTCTCATTATAAACCTATTGGGGAAAGTGTGGTTTATGAAGATGCGAGATTTCTCGCACGGGTCCGCTAGTTACATTATAGTACATTATGCAACGAGCCTATAATGGCAATAAATAAGACACGAGTATGTTTATAAAACGAGAGTAAGCTAGTTTTATAATTTCAAATTCCATTTCCATTATTGGCGAGTTGTATACGACTGTTGATGTTCGACGATAATTATAACTTTATTATATGTTTTAACATAAATATTCATGAATATCTGTTGAGAGTCAGCCACTTGAATTTTGTGATCGGAGTGCTAACGCTGGGTATGATATCTCTGTGTTTCAAGCTCTCTGACCGACCGACGCATGCACTCTCTGTGCTTGCAATGCCATATGCAGGCCATATGTTTACAGCCTGCCGTCCAGCTCTATAGCATTCACTAATATTGTCGCCGAAGTCGTTTGAAAGCAATGCGCTGTGTAGAAATTGGAGTTGGGGTTAAGGTACAGTGCTATTTCGTGTCTCATATTCGCCAGTTTATTTACGCGAACATATGGACGGTGCGTATTCCATGTCGATAATTTATATAGAAAGATGCTGTGTTTATGTCCGACATGTTGGATTTTGAGCGCATGCACGAAGGTATCCTTACCTAATTGGTCAATGAATGAGCTCTGATTGGCTGGAGAAACTGTATCGTAATGAAAAACAGTGTTATAATGAGCCTCATTATGATACAGTTTTCTGACACATAATGTTTACATTTCGACATCGTCGAACATAAAATAAGATACCGCTCAGCCGAGTGAAAGAATCCGCAATGGCCATAGCTTAACTCGAAACACGAAACTACGCACGCACGTTAAGCCAGAAACTCAACTCGCGTGCCTCAGGAGGATGTTCTTCAAACTTTATCGCGATGATGCGTTGAGAAAGCAGTAGTGCGTGTCACCATTGCCAGCTGATTTCTCAGCATGCACTTTACGCAATTGTCTTCCTCCGCTGGATTACTTACAGATTATCTCACTTACGGTTCGTCCTACCAATACATTCTTCGAATTAAGTCGTTCATAATTAAATTTGCAATTATTTCTGTTCTGTACATTTACTTAATTAATCCAACCACTTAGGAGAAAGGAGCAAGGAGAAACGATATATAATATTCTCATCTCTCTCCCCTGCATATTTTTCAAATAATGTGCAGTCTAGTTTTTTTCCAATGACTCCATACACATGAGTGCCATTTTGAGTGTCATTCACTCCAGTAACTTTGATGAAAACTAATAAAAAACAGACTAAAATTTAACCAAGGGTATTTCGTCATCATTCACCATATTTTAGGCAAAATTTACAAACACAAAGATAATTTTATACAGGGATAATGTCATTTTAGGTCGAAATGTTTCCACCTGTTAGCCTACTTCCAATTTTTGCAAAAAAATAAAGCAGACTTATGAGATCTACACAGGGCCAAAAATTGTGTGTCTGTCTGTGTGAGAGAGTGTGTGTGTATGTGTATGGGGTTTGGTATGTCTGTCCCCCCCCCTATCAATTCAAACACGGTGAAACCGAATTGAACGAAATTTGGTACAGAGGTTGCACTTGCAAAGGGCACCTCATTGTCTTGTATTATATCGCCGCCATCTCGACTGAAACGTAATGGCGGCCACCCAAATGTTCAAAGTTCAAATCAAAATACGACGAACCAAATCATCTGATCTCTACCAAAGTTTGCAACAACATACCCTCGTGTGGGAAGCGTCTATTGACCGAACTACAAGGTCGTCAGCTTAATAGTTTGCAGATGACGGTCATGCATGTGTGGAAATCGATTCCCCGTATCAATTCAAACACAACGAAACCAAATCGAGCCTCCTTTGGTACAGAGGTAGCACTAGCAAGGGACAACTCAGTGTCATGTTGCATATCGCCGCCATAATAACGAAAAAGAAATGGCGCCCACCCAAATGTTCTGAGCTTAAATCAAAATACGACTTACCTAATCATCCGATCTCTACGACATTTTGCAAAACTATACCTCAATGTGAGAAGCGTCTTTTGCCCAGACTACAAGGTCATCAGCCAAATAGTTTCAAGATGGCGGATGTATGAATCATGCAAGTATTATAGCCAAACCGTAACTTACGATTCAACAAGGCCTGGCCATACCAAATACGATCATCTTACATACGGTGGTTTAAACTGTCCTCAAGGAGGTGGCCGGTAAGATATTAAGCATTTTAAAATAGAATATGTAACCGCAGTGGTGACTAACAGTTCAGGCTGACCGTACCGTATCGTGCTGGGCCGTGCCGCCCCGATGGGTTGAATGGCCGCTATTGTTTGCTCGTAAATCCATATATTTCCGTAACTTCGTAAGTTTATATCCTGTTAGGTATGTACTGAAGAAAATAATACATATTTTGTATCAAATGGTTTGTATAAACGGTAGAAAACGCTAACGAAATCGTTCATTTCAAGACAAAATATTCTAGCGGTACTTCGTCTTTTGTATTTATTGATACATAACTACTCACACGTTATGATGTTAAGCATATATAGTGTGTATTTGCAATCGAAAATATTATTTAACTATATACAGTACTTATAACATCACATATTTCAACACTCGACAGCAGTGATTAAAATTCGTTGTTGTTGATCCGCGGTTGAGTCTATTGTTGTTTTTGTTGTTGATTCTTTAGGGGTTTTGCGGCATCATGGTCTTATAGCCCCATGCACCTTGGTGTGTGTAGAGTTGTCTGATAACCTGTGTCACTGTGATGTCTGTAGGCTTACTAATGTGCGTACTTTTATACGTGGAGGGATTTGGGTAGGAAGCTGTTATCGTTGTTCCATTTTAGATGCATGGACATCATGCATGGTCATTTAGCCCCATGCACTTGGGTGAGTGTTGAATTTTGTCTGATAACATGTGTTAATGTGATGGCTGTATTAGTGTGTGTATATATAATTCAGGTGAGGATTCAATCAATCAAAGTATAATATCCGTATAGCACGTTAAATATCAACAAGCTACTACAAACAACATTCAAGGACAAATAGTTATACCTATACTCATGCATTTAGGAGAAAGTAGGCTATATGTTCTTTACTGAACATCTTGTTTTTTATTAATAACAATTGAAACAATATATAAAACCGTTTAACCGTCATACATAGGATGAATTATGAACGATGACAGTGGGTTCCTACTATTTGCAGTTGGTAATACTGATAAATAATGTGTGCTGTGCCGTCATAAGACATGTGTTACTGGATATACATTCCTTACACACATCCTGTCCTGTTTATAGGCGTAATATCGCCTCTAAAAATATTAGACTTTTATTTGAACATTTTATAGATGCATATGTGAAAATGTTTACAATACGATCATTCGTGAGGAAGATGAATAGGAGTGTAAATAGTCAGTACTATTAGTTTTAAGTTACTATCCCATCTGATGAAGTATCACAGAGCTACCCTGCTAGCAGGAGGCCTGTGCCCTTTATGGGATTTACCAATGGAATATCACAGAGCTAGCCTGCTGGCAGGAGGCCTTTGCCCTTCATGGGATTTACCAATGGCTAATAAAAATGATGATAATAATAATATTAATATATGTTATAAAACTTGCTTTTACTTAAAGGCAAGATATCTGCATTGGCTACGTGGATCTTGCATACGTCGATTTATCCTTAAAGGAGAAAACCTTATATTTGAATTTCGATACCTAATTAATAAATGCCATGAATATTGAATATGAGTGGGCATTTTGGACATGCTCCGAGAAGTTGCCCTCGTCATGCCCAAGGGGTTAGGGCTACGAATCTCAATGGGATTTTCCCTCAACCTTCAGGGACATAACGAATGGGGCTCTGTGTAAGTAAGGCTAAGAAGCTACTTCACTGGTATTTTATGAAAACCTGCTAATAATGTTTTGTCAAGCCTCTTACCTATGGGAGTGATGGAGGCCCACTTCCACTTGACAGATCAGGAACTCCTTGCAAACAAATAGGCATTCGAAGAGTTGTTTCATCGGGAGTTATTGTCAAGGGAAGTTATGGAAGGAAGAAAGTAGAACTATCTGAGTATACTAGCAGGGTGGGAAGGGATAATCTAGGGATTGCTGGAGTTCAGATAAAGAAACATAAAAAGGAGGGTTATATGTCAATAAGACCATAGAACGTAACATGTATGCTCTAAGTTACGTAAATGAACAACTGGTGTGGATCGATTTGAAAATATCAGGAGCTCGGGTCAGGGTCGTTTCAGTGTATGCTGCACTTGAAGGGTAGAAGCAGGATGAAGTAGATTTAGGTCTATTTTATGAGTCACTGAGTGATGTGGTAGTCAGGGTCAACAATACATACAGTGTAGTGCTGCTGGGAGGTTTCAATGTTAGGATGTGAAATAGGACTGAGGGGTATGTGCAGGTAATGGGTAAGTGGGATGTGGATATGTAGGTTAACACCAATGGATAATGTTTACTGGATTTCTGTGATATCATGGGATTAGCTGTTGCTGACTTATTCTCGAAGAATAGGGATATCCACCAATAGGGTTCACATGGGAGCATAGAGGAACTTGGTTGGTTGATAATAGACTAATATCATCACTAACGTTTAATACAGGGAATTGATCGGGAATTGTAATATATAGAGTAGCATTTCTTGATGAATCAAACCACAAAAGTATCTCCTGTGAATTGAACATAATGAGCAAAAGTGTATTCAGTTTACAGACAGATTAGGGTTGAAAATCTCCAGGATAAGGAACTTAGGAGGAAATACGTTGAAGTAATTTGGTAGAAACTACAGTACTGTTTGTAGAAAGTGAAACACCAAGATCAAGAGATGTGACCATATTGCACTTTATACCACAGATTAGGGACATGGCGATACATTACTGATTAGAAGGACAGTTCGGTACATGCACGCTGACTGTCGATCTTCAGTACGGCGTCGCGCCACCACGTGCTGCACTCAGAGCCGCTGGACGTCTTGGCATGGAATCATACAGCGCTTGAATACGCTGCTGGGGAATGCCGTCCCACGCGGTTTGTAGGCGCGTCCAAAAAGCATCAACAGTGGTGGCAGGTGGACCTGAACGAACAAGTTGCCGACCGACCATATCCCAGACATGATCGATGGGCGACATGTCAGGCGAACGGGCAGGCCTGGGAAGCAGAGGTCTCCGTCATTCTGCGGAGAAGGCTTGCACATTCCTTGCCACATGCGGGCGGGCATTGTCCTGATGAAATATGGCCTGTGGAAAGGCCTGCAAGAGGGGCAGTGCTGCGGGCTGTAAAACTTCCCTGATATAGCGGTCACTGTTCAGATTGCCCGCAAGACGTATGAGGCACGATCACCTGTTATAGGTTATTGCGCACCAAACCATTACACCTGGTGTTTGTCCGCTATGCCGCTCAACAATACAGTCTGCCTGATTGCGTTCTCCATGGCGGCGTCGAATGCGTATGCGGCCATCACTGTAGGAGAGGTTGAAGCGGGACTCGTCCGAAAACACTACATTTCACCACTCAGCCTGCCAGTGTCGGCGTGCACGTGCCCATTGTAGTCGGAGGCGTCGGTGGTTCCCAGTCAATGGAAGCCTACGCAGTGGCATGCGTGCTACCAGTCCAGCCCTCAAAAGACGGTGCCTCACCGTCGATACAGACATCTCTACCCCCGTTGCAGTGCTCCAACGTCGAGCCAACACCGAGGGCGACGGTGTTCTGTCCGGTCTCGCGCTGTGATCACATTGCGTCGTCCTGTACCCTGTCGTCGCTGTGTACGGCCCTCCCCTCTCCACTGGATCCACATACGCCTAACTGTTGACGCAGCGTGCCCTGTACGAGCCGCAATGTCCCAGAACGACAGACCCGCCTCCTGGAGCCCAAGCATTCTGCCCCGTTCAACCGCACTCACATGCTGATAGTCCGCCCTGTGATGTCGGCGAGGCATCGTTGTACTTGTTTACACGTTTCCACTTGGTATGACGGTCCCACGCCGACAAAGCTGTGCGGAACACTGATCTGTCCAGTACTACGACAGAGGGCACTGGTGGTCCAATGTGCACGAGATATCTGTGCGATTTCAATCCCTTAGTATGGTACCACATGCCTACACGACCCCTGTTATGGGAGTGAATCCGACAATCTTCTGGGTATTTCACTTTCTACATACAGTAGTGTACAAATAGTAGATAAAAATGAATCGCAAGATATTGAAACGGCGTGGTCAGCATATATGGTTGCAGTACTAGAAGTAGCAAAGGTATGTCTATTGTCAACGATTTTTGAAGATAGGAAAAAGCGCACATCCTGGTGGAATGACACAGTTAAGTCACATTGTAAAAGTAAAAAGAAGGCTTACCAGTAATGGCCCGAAAGAAGGAATCTGGCATACAAGGAACATTATGCAGTGGAAAGAATAAAACCGAACAAATATTAGGCCTAATTGAGTCCAAAGAAAATCATGGCATGAAATTGGAGATACGTTGTAAATGTTAGAGTTAGGGTAAGAATAGCCTATTTAAATTGTTATAAACATTATTAGAAATGGAGGAATAATAGCAGTGTTCCTGATAATTCTCTTAAATTCATAGTAGAAGCTAAGGAAGTGCTTGGAAGATTATAAGAGTACTTCAAAAACTTGCTAAATGAAAAGAGGAAAGTTTCTGGCAATGCGGCCAGAAAACTGCAATGCCACAAAGCAACTTGGGAACATGAAATTCCTAGAAGTGGTGTAGTGGCTAGGGAGGAATGAAATGGTTGCACAATATAATCGAAGCGGCATGATATTAAGAAGGTACTGCGCCCGAATTCCTCTAGAGCACAGTCCCAAATCCGCACAGATGGTAAAAGGATCGTGAGAATGTCAACACCCAGCTAAGAGTTGAACAATCCTCACCGGACTGATGACTAGGGAACCCTAGGAACACATATATACATCTCTAACTATACTACTAACTAGCTGCATACAGTACAGAAAAAAATAAACAAATAAAAGTAGAGCACTAACGAGCAACTCGGCTCTCGGGCGTTAGGATAAGTTGTCGATCATCTGTCTGCATCTAGCTAGTGGTATCGTTCTAGTGTAATTAAGCGTTGAATCAAAGAAACAGTTCTAAAAACTCAGCAAGAATAAAAATATTCCTGCCATTTATTGACAATAAAGAATATAACATGATAAAAATGATGTTCCCTTCACCAAGAATAAAATAAAATATTTGTGTGTGCCTCACTGAGGCCTGATGCGCTTAATAAATGTCTTTCTTGCATCTTTACACGAATACAACATGTATCTCTTGCTTGATAATATTTACATAAACACATAGTTTAATTAATGACAGTAGTGTCTGTCCTACTTGTTTCCTGAAGTAATACTTTAACGCTCATCATAACAAATATACTCCCTACGTAATTCAATTGTTAAAGTCTTCAAATTTAAGATCTTAAGTTCTTCATCATCATCTTGCACAGTTTCCATCCACTGGCCGGGTCTGTTTGGAACACAAGCCTCTCCAACGTCTTCTGTCTCCCCACCATCTCTCAGCCTCCACCCATGTCCAGTCTTCTCCTCTCTTCTTCACGCTTTCTTCCACCCCATTCAGCCACCTGTCTCTCGGTCTTCCTCTTGGTCTCTTTCCTTCCCACTTGGTCTCGTGTACTCTCCTGGGTATCCTCTTCTCCTCCATTCGTTTTACATGTCCATACCATCTAAGTCTAGATTTCTCTATACCATCCTGTAATGGTTCCTCCTTCATTAATTCTCTGGTCCTTTCATTTCTTATTCTGTCCATCTTTGTAACTCCAATACTGCTTCTCAAGAACCTCATCTCACTGGCCTGTATTTTGCTCTTCTCCCTTCCTTTCATAACCCAGGTCTCCGAGGCATACGTCAGGATAGGGACATAGTACGTCCGAAATATGATCTTTTTGCTGTTCTGAGGGACATTCTTGCTCCATAACATGCTTCTCACACTCCTCCGAAATGCTTCTGCCTGCCTTCTCCGCTCATTTATTTCTCTATCGTTTCTTCAATTATCTTGTATCAGGCTTCCCAGATACTTGAAATTCTCCACTTTCTTCAGCTGTTCCCCACCAATTGTTATTCCCGTTGTGGTTCTTTCCTTCTTCCTTGTTGTGATCACCATCTCACTCTTATTTATGCTAAATTTCATCCCATATCCTTGTATTATTCCTTCCCACACGTCCAACTGTTCCTGTACCTCCTCCTCCTTGTTTCCCCAAATCATCAAATCATCTGCAAACACCATTGCTTTCATCTTTCCTTCCCCAATTACTTGTGCCACTCGGGTCATTATGTCATCCATCACCACAATGAAAAGTAACGGTGACAGTGCACTTCCTTGTTTCAGGCCGTTTCTCTGTTCCAACCAGTCTGATCTCTCTCCTCCCACTTTCACACAGCTCACGCTTCCCTTGTACATCTCCTTTATCCTCTTTATAGTCCATTTCTCTACTCCTCTATCATCCAGGGACTTCCATACTTTGTTTCTGCATATACTGTCATATGCTTTCTCAATGTCCAGGAAGGCCATCAGTAGATCTGTTCCATACTCATAGTGCTGTTCTTGTAACTGCCTTACAGCAAAAATCAAATCCACTGTGGACCTTCCTGCTCTGAAGCCATGTTGTTCTTCCCTCATCCCTCCTTCTATCCTTGTCCTAATTCTCTTTTCCAAAACTTTCTCGAAGATCTTTGCACAATGACTCATCAATGTTATTCCCCGATAGTTTCTGCAATCTGTTCTACTACCTTTCTTGAAGATCGGGACAATTATTCCTTTTTTCCAGTCCTCTGGGGTCTTCCTTTCCTTCCATGCTGTCCTCATCACTCGGTACAACCACTGTATCCCCACCTCTCCTGCTGCTCTCACCATCTCCACACTCAACTCATCCACACCCGGTGCCTTCCCTCCTTGCATCTTGTTCACTGCATCTTCCACTTCTTTCCATGTTAAGTCCTTTTCTGTTTGCAGTTCATCTTCCTCTTCCCCGATTTCATCCTCCTCAACATCTTTTCCATTTGGGTTCAGAAGTTCTTCAAAATATTCTTTCCACATTTTCTTCAGTTCTTCCCTATTTTCTATCTCTTGTCCCCTTTTGTTCACCATTCTAACATAATCCGTAGGATCCTTCCGCCTCTTATTTTTTACCATCCCATACAGGACCTTTTTTGTACCTTCACTATCATCCTTCATCATCTTTGTCCACTCTTCCATCTACTTTCTTCTCTCCTCAGCCACTACTCTCTTCGCCTCCTCCTTTCTTTCCTGGTACTCTTCCCTTGTCTCTACCGTCCTATTTTGATACCACCTCCTAAAGGCTCTATTCTTTTCCCTTACTATATCTTTTGTCTTCTCATTCCACCATGGTGTTTCCTTCCACCTCTTCTTACTACTTGTCCTCCCACATACTGCTTCTGCTGCACCTACTAGTGTCTTCTTAAATCTAGCCCATTCCTCTTCCACCCCTCTTTCTTCATCTGTTGGAATTCCTTCCTTTACCATTTTGAGGTACTCGACCCTTCTATCCCCTTCTTTCAGTTTCCATATCCTTATACGTCTTTCCTGGTTCTCAGTCCCTTTCTTCTCCTTACTCCCTCTCAGGTTCATTACCAACAATCGATGGTCGCTATCCAGGTTCTCCGATGGTATAACCTTGATATCCGTGATGTTCTTATTTAGTTCTTTCTCATACAGTATATAGTCGACCACCGACTTCCTGGTCAAGTCATCACTGTACCATGTGATTGTGTGGCTCTCTCTTTTCTTAAACCAGGAGTTCCCAACTAGCAGGCTGTTCCTCTGGCAGAAGTCCAACAGTCTCTTTCCTTCCTCATTCCTTCCGCCCTAACCCTCTGGTCCTAGAACACTCTCATAACCTTGTCTTTCACTTCCTACATGGGCATTGAGATCCCCCATAACAATCATATTTCTTCCTACCAGCTGCTTCTGCAATTCCTCTTCAAACTCCTCCTTCTCTTCAGAGGCGCAGCCTACTTGTGGAGCATACACTTGCACTATTTCTACGGTCTCTCCCCTCAGTGCTACTTTCACTTTCATCGTTCTATCACTTATTCTCCTCACTTCTTCTTTTAAACCATCTCGTACTACTACTCCCACTCCATTCCTCTTTCCCTCTTCGTTCCCACTCCAGTGCAGTCTATAGCCTTTTCTCAGTTCTCTCCTTCCTTCCCCTTTCACTTTGTTTCTGCCAATCCCAATAAATCCAACTTCCTTCTTTCCATCATATCCACTATCTCCTCCACCTTCCCCGTCAGCGTTCTTAAGTTTAAAGTTCCAAATCTTAGTACGTGTGTACAGCCGTGTCGTCGTCTATTAAATCCATCCTGTCCGAGGCTCGTTCCATTTCTGGAAGCATTTGGTTTCATCCACTACTGGCTTGCTGGGCCTATCGTAGCTTCACCAGAGCCCCGTTAGCCGTCACTTTTCAGGGTTCCTGTAGGACCTTCACAGCTACCGTAACGGTCCCGGGGCACACGAAGTCCCCACTGTACTTCGCCCCTACAGGCGATCCCCTACTTTGTGTCGTTGCCCGTCTCCCACGACGTGGACGAGGGTTTGGACTTAAATAGAATAAAAGCAATAATTAATGCTAGAATAATAACGTATTTACATTTTATACATGATTGCGTCCCGCACGATATAAAAACAACTGTCTCTAATTTATTAGAGTTCATTCCACCACTTTCCTCCTGACTCATCATCTTTCTTTACGTGTATCACCATCTTTCTCCGTATCTCACACAATAAATTAGTCAAAATAGGTGTTTGTGTGTCAATTCCATGTGGATCATGAATACAAACAGTGATGTTAATATTTCATCACTGAAGTGTACAACTCTGGTATTTCAATAATTAATAATAAAACAAACTAACAATGAACGACTGTTCAGATAAGCTCTTCAACCAAAAATCGAGTGTGTGTGCCATGAATCCTCACTCCCACACTCCTTTCTTCTCCAAATACAAAATATGACTTCTCTTAATCACCACAAATTATTACAGAATCTTTCTTCATAAACTCACGTTGCATATTATCGCGTCTCTAGTTACGCCTTCATCAATACAAATGCATATCATCAACCTTTCTTCTCTTAGCACGTTCACAAAACTTCTACCGTTCCATATCAACTACTTTCATCAAAGTATGATATTTAGTATTCCTACTAGAAATTACAACTGTAATAACGTTCATGAATACGTTCCACTTCAACCTACAAACTCCTCTATCGGTTATACATATCGTGCTATGTTCAAATGCTTTCCACATACTTCCTCCTTCGCTTCACATATTACTTTGTTACCATTTATCGCTTAATTCTGAATTTCAAGTCTGCTTGTGTCTGTTATAAAAATAACAATAACCTTCCCTCACGTTTATGTTCACCCGAAATGTTTATATCTTTCCTTCCATCTTACAGTATCGTTTTATGGTAAATATACATCCATAACATTTTATAATAACGTTTCTCGTTCAGTTATGCCATCTACTATCGCATATTGTTCTTTTCCATACCTCAAAATTCTGGGTTTTACAATGTCATTACATTTCTTGCATACAAGAGTTACATCAATGCCAATATTGAATACTCCTGTCAACTATTTCGTTTTATGCATATTATTTCGTTCCTGATATGAACAAACTCTTTGCTTATAGGATTCTCTGTCCTTCGTTTCTTCACAAGTAATAAACTATTTACTTTCGTCAAACACATGACTATATTCTTTCTCTGATACATTATTTTATTTATTTCTCACAAAGTTGTGCTTCAATTCTCATATTTCAATACATATATGCTATCGTTCTTCAATATTTCCACAAATATACAAAATTCTCTAGTATTTCATCGAAACTACGAAGTTCTCCAATGTTACAACAAATCTACGGAGTTCTCCAATGTTACAACAAATCTACGGAATATACGTTCGCAATCGCAACGAAATCGTTCGTAAGTGAAAATTTTAACGCTCTAAAAATTACACTGAAAAATACTAACGATGTCTAACATCATCGATCAAGCCTTCAAAATACGTCCAAGTGACGTATGAAAATAACCATCGCAATTACTAAAAATTACTAAAACTTCCAAGACAATACAATAACATAGGTTATAAATGCAAATATATTGGTCAATATTCTGGAATAACGTTAACAAAGTCTAACTACATATATGAAACATCAGTCCTCTACCTTCTTTCTGAGATCGTTGGTGACAGACCTGATGACTCCTGTATCCTCGTAACCCCACCGTGTGGTCTCTGGAATGCTGCGTGCTGCTCCAAACTGGCTGCATTATGTCACCTCGGCCTTGAGTGGACTGCAGTAAAGTTGAACGACCTGGTGTGCTGTCTCGAAACAGGTTACCAGCTGGCTCCCCGCTTGTCGACCCACTTCTCTCGTACAGGATGATGACACGTTCTCGCCTCCGCTCTGCTTGCCTCGCGTCCACCAGTCCTGGGTTCCTCGCCGTCTCCATCACGAATCCGCTCGTCTTCTCCTTCTCAGATCTAGATGTTCTACGAAGTTGGTAGTTTGCATAGTTCTTTCCATCATGAGAAATCACCCCCATGTCGTGAATTTCTCTTGTAGTAGCTTGTAACGTTATGTGTCAGCGAAAACTGCGGTGGTCTGCAGTTCGCTATTCATACTGCTATGTCATCCTGGTCATCTCTGGATCTCACCGGTTCAGTGCAGTTCTATCTTCCCATCATGGTGAATTTAAAACATCATTCTCACCGCGCAACTGTTTGTAGTCGTAGTACTTCCCTTCCGACCTAAATTCTTATTCATTCTTGTCTAGATTGTTGAATTTCCAATGGTTTAAGTCTCCCTTCTTCAGACTTTCCTTCTGCGTAGTTACTTGTTCGATGTTCATTTGTAACTTTTAATGTTTTATCTCGTTGTAGATTTCTTCTTTAAATATGATGAATAACTTTTCTCAATACTGTTGACTTGTAATATTAATTGTTCGTTTCCATTTCTACTTGCTTCATCTTGAAGTCTCCAGTTCACAAAACCTTTGTCTAATACTTTTTGAAGAGTGAATACAATTTACGTCTTGTCTTCTCGACGGTCCAGGTAGAAAGAGCCTCGTCTGATAGCGTCTCCTAGCCTCCTCGGTTAGATTTCCCTCGCAAATCTGATCAACTAGCCTCCAACCGCTATGAATATTGACAAATTCATACATAACTTCTCTCTCAGTCTTTTAATTTAAAATCAGTTTTCCAATTAAATTTCTTTTTCTCTGCTGGTGAATTCAATATGTAACACTCTTATAAAATATTAAAATAATGATTTTAATATTTGTTCCTTCCTCAGTATTCAAACTATTTTCTTATTGGTTCTCGCCAAAAAGTGGCGCGCTTCAGACACGCGTTCGCTTCTCCCACTCTTGATACTGGCGTGCGTCTGACCTCTGGTCCACCTTCGCTCTCCCCTCTGATCAAAAACTGGTTTCTCACCACGAACCTTGCTAAGAGTGTCGACTTCCAGTACAGTATCTCTTTCATTCACTCATGGTTAAAAATTTACCAAATCATAAAATCTCCATTATTACATGAAATAAAAATATTTCTTCAGGCGAAAAATTTCCCAAATGCTTGTATTAACGTTCTCTTCCATCTGGACTGCTAATTTAGTCGAAAATTCCAAATTTAAAATATGCCATTTTCTGAGGTGGTCCTTGGTTCATACCTCATCCTGTCTTCTCATCTGTCCTAGACATGATTTCGAGCGCATTACCCTCACACTAGACAAGAGGAGTAATCGCCCGATTTTATAAGCAAGATAACAAGGGAGATTGAAGCAATGTTAGGAATATTTCTTCGATAAATTTCGAAGAGAGTGTGTTCTCAGGTATTGCAGGAATAAATCATTGGCCGAGAGTAAGGTGGATGAAAACCAGTGTTGCTTTAAACCAGAACAAGGGTGCCAGACTCAAGTTCTCAGTATGGGCCTATTTCTTGAGAAATGCTAAGAGAATGATAGACAGTTGTGCGTGCGTTTCATACATCCAGAGAAGGCGTATTGCTGAGTATCAAGTGAAAAGATACTGAGCAACGTGAGAGATTTTGATATCGAGGGAATTGTGCAGCAAGCAACCAAAAGCATGTATGTTAAAAATGAGGATATAGTGAGAGTTGGTGGTAAGTTGTGTTCTTGGCTTCAAGTTGTTATAGGAGAGAGCCAGGGATGCAAACCCTTACCGTCACTGTTTATTAAACTTGTGGACAATTTGACGAAGGACATTAACTGGCTTTGTGGGATTCCGTTAGGAGGAACATAGGAAGGCTAATCAATTTGGCTTATGCTGATGAGTTGGTTGTAATGTCAGGCCCTGTTGAAAGCTTAAAATCTGGCATGTTAGAACATGAGTATAAATGTATGGAATACGGTATGAAATTCAATAATAATAATAATTGTATTGGTTTTACGTCCCTTTTAACTACCCTGGCTTTTAGAGACGCCAGGGTGCCGGAATTTTGCCCCAAAGGGGATCTTTAACGTGCCAGTAAATGTACTGACACGGCTCCCTCGCATTTGCGCACCCTCAAATGCCAGCTGACTGCGCCAGGTTTCGAACCTGCAGGCTTGGGCTCAGCGAGCGAGAACGTTACCCCTGAGCCACGCAGCCAGACATGGTATGAAATTCAGCATTTCAAAAAGATATATGAAGTCGGTGGGGAAGAAACGCAAGAAATTAGAATGGCAAGTAGGAGGAGATTAATTATAGCTCACGGACCATTTCAACTACGTGGGCCGAGTATTGCTTCAGGATGGTAGTAATAGTGAGAGATAGAATCGAGGTGCATAGAAGCCACTGCAGTGAGTTACTAGCTGGGATCTACGGGATTCTGCAAGATGGAAATTATTTCCCTGTCTCTTTCTCCATACTACCATCCTGAGTGAATACACAACCCAAGTACTTAAAATGATCCACCTGCTCCAATTTAGTTCCTCTTACCCGGCTTTCTATTTTCTTGTGTTCTTTCCGTACTGACATAACCTTCGAATTCGAAATGCTGATTTTCATACCACATTCCCGTCATTCCTGTTCAAATTCTAACATGTTGTCTTGCAAGCCTTTGAGGGAGTCTGTCATTACAACCAGGTCATCAGCATAAGCCAGACTGCTTGCCTGGTTTCTATCAGATGGAATCCCACCCAGCCAGTGGTAATTCAGCAAATGGTCCATGTATAAAAGAAAACAGTAGTGGTGAAAGATTACAGATTCAAATGATTAGATTCAGTATTTAGTGAGTTTGAGGTGAGAGGTGCAGACTTAGAGGAGGCTGGAGTGCTAACTGCTAATAGGGGAACCTGGAGGCAACTCGTTCGCACTGGGTGGTTCGTAGACTGGGCTGGACACTCAAAGGCAAAACAGGGTCTAATGAAAATGAATAAATGGTTGCGCTAAAATGTTAACCGACTGAAGAACACCCTACGCTTGAGTTTTGAACAACTGTGCCTTTTCGCTGTAGGCCTCTTGATGATAAATTTCAACTGAAAAGTTTTCTTGAAAATGGCACATCAAAACAAAGACTCTATTTCTATGAAGACCGCCAAATGTATTACTGCTTTGTTGCGCCATAGAGTTGGTTCTGATATAATCTGCAGCTCAGAAAGAAAACCCAGGCTTTTTGTAGCACAGTGCTTAAAATACATTTTGTGTGTACTTTTCGTTTGAGGAGCTTGGGCATGGTGATGATTAACTCCGTATACTTGGGTGTGTGTAGGGAATGTGTCTGATTTTTCTTGTGGTGCTTGTAGTAGAGCGTGAATTTGCAATTGAAATGAGGATTGGAAAGGAGGCGGCCGTAGCCTTAAGTTAGGAAACATCCCAATACTTGCCTGAAGCAGATGCAGGAAACTACAGAAAACCACTTCCAGATTGCCTGAGGTGGGAATGGAAGCTACCACTTCTCAGTTTTGCCTCACGAGGCTGAGTGTACCCTGTTCCAGCCCTCAGACCAGAATTAAAGTTCTTGGCAGAATCGGGAATTAAACCCGGATCTCTGAGGTGACAGCCAATAATGCTAGCTGGAACACCGCTACGCTTAAAAAATAAATGAAATGCCAAGTCCGCCTGGAATTGATCTTTGCTCTAGTGCATCGAGCTTGTTAAATGAAAGCCCCAGGCGGTGAATGTTTCCTTGATGCAAGACAAGTAGCCTAGTTCCTCTTGAAGCACAAACGAAATATACAAACATCAGACATAACCGAGTTAAATTTAAAGAAACAAATAGCTGCGATGAATGTAAAAAGCGTGACTATACACTCATTCTTCCAGAAAATGAAGTTTAAATTTCTGTTTAAACTTCATTTTATGGTCCTGTTTCACCGTAGTAATCCGCTCTAAGTAAATATTTTTTGGTAACTTTTGTTGTGGGGTTAACATTAGTAGTGTGTGCATTTGTGATTGAGAATAGGATTCGTAAGGAGGCGGACATAGCCCCAATTTAGTAACCATCGTGGCATATGCTAGGAGTAGAAGTGGGAAACCGCGGAAAACCACTTCTAGTGTGGTTGGGGTCGAAATCTATTCCACCTCTTCTGAGTGTTGCCTCACGAGGCTGAGTGTATTACTTCCAAGTCCTCAGAACAAAATTAAATTTGTTGTAAGAGCCGGGTATCGAATCCAGAGACATTGGAACTGGAGAGTCAATACGTATTTTGGTGTGTGTTTTTTTAAAATTCCTGTTTTCAAATTTTAATGAGAATCAACAATACCGATTCTAGACTTGAAGCTCCCTGGCAATAAACTGGCAAAGATTAAAATGGACTGTTTGTACGTCTATAACTGTTCACACTAAAAATACATTATATTAAATAGAGCAGTAAAGTTTAGAAATAATTTACATTTGGATTATTGGTCATCGAAATAAAATAGCCGTGTTTAAATATCGAATTCCGTTAAATCTCCTACGTTAGGCAGCACTCATAGTGATGAGTTTCTGTGAAAGCACGATGATTTGTGAACTGTGGAGGGGTGGGGCAGATGGATAAATACTAATACCCTATCAAGAACATTGTTATAGTGAGCTACGAGGGAAATATACAGAACGTATGTCATACTTCAGTTTGTTTTTGCCCCAAGGTAATCTAATATCCGGAGGTGTGGTTCGAATCCTCGTGTCAGCTGAATTTAAATGAAATCAGTGGGTTTTTATCCTATTTTAATTAATGAAAAACTTGGCTAACGAGATCACATTTTTTCCGTGTGTGTGTGTGGGCGTATGTGTGTTTCCCTCGAATAAAATCTAAGCGATCAAATCTATTTCAAAGAAACTCCGTAAGTTACTACTACGTTTCACCAATCCAACATGGCGGCCACGTGAAGTATTTTACTGGCATTCTATAGCTCCGCAACTGTTACCGACATCACCCTGAAATTGTTTACGGTGATAAAGGGCACTACTATAAGTTCACCTATGTGACTTTCAAAAACCTGTTTTGTACAAAACCAACATGGCGGCTAAGCGAAGTTGAAACATTTAAATAGACTTTTCTGGCGATTTAATTATCCGAGCGCAGTGAAAAATAGTACTTATGCAAATTTTAATCCACTGGCATCTAATTTATTTCAATTGTATTCATAACCTCAAGATGGAAGCGTTGCGAAATTTTAAAATATTTTTTTTATTTCTTGTGTCCTAATCTTGCGATCGAAGTAAACGTTTGATTAATAAACCTCCGCAATAATCTTCATCAAATGGCTCATAACTCTATGGCCTACATATATAAAAGTCCAACATTGCGGCCATCCCAAATATTTGGATGGTTCTCAATATCTACGAATCTAATGTAGCAATCAAAGTGAAATTTTGAATGTTGATAAAAGATATTAACGTAAGTTCATCTATGGGACTTTCAATAACCTAAAGAGTACAAATCCAACATGGCGACGACGCAAAATTTGAATATTTAAATGGACTTTTCTCGCGATTCTTTAAAATTTATTTTTTATTTCTAATGTCCTAATCAAGCATTAGAAGTGCAGATTGGTTTAATTAACAATCATTAGACTATTCATATAATGTTGCGCACCCACATCCCCTTCTATCTACGACACATACATCCATCCCCAAACAAACGCCTTCGGAATACATTACAAAATTCTAATATACACCTAAGCCTAATACATAGCAACAACCTCCAATAACCCCGGATCTCCTCACATCCCGTGAAATGTGCAATTCTGCACACTCGACACTCAAAAAGCTATAAAGCTGGAGAGGTGAGGTAACTCGGGGTCAGTCTTCCTCAGTGCCACCTTGTGTCAGACCGCTACCGAGAGCCGCTCCGACGAACGCCAAAGGGTAAATGTCTAAGCGATCACCACTCCTCACACGAACATCCACACTTTCACCCCCTAGTGCTTGGATTGTAATAAGCATCTGATTCATTAACTGCTCTGCCAATTCTAGGAGTACTTCAAGTCTGAAGTACCCCATTAAACTCAGTCATATTAGAAGCAACTGGTCTTTTAGTTTATTGCTTTAATTGTTAAGATCCTACCCTTCATCCCTCGTCCCGGTAGGATCCAGCTAACACTTAACTAATTGTTTCGTGGCGCCCGTAGCCAGCTACTCGTCTACGTCACACTGCTTGCATCGCTTATTAGCGCGAGCCGTCCGCTGCCCACGTTAACAGTATTCCAAACAGCGGCTCAGCTGTTCAGAGCTTCCAGCACCAAACCGCCCTTAATCCCGATATCGCATCCCCGAACTACCCGATCAAAAAGTACATTTGGGAGTTCTCCTTTCGAGCGCTTACACGCCCTCGAACCAGTCTATAACCGACACCTCTTACACTCGAGCTCCAAGCAGCCCCCAGCTACTCATATTTCATCCCCCCAGATATTACATTGTAGAGGGCACCCTCTCAGTTCCCCTACAATTGGTGTACGCGCTAGGTACCGTGACGTTGTTTTAGAACAACGCCCTAGGGTTACAAACAACGTAAATCTGCGGTAAAGATCCCAAAAAATACCTTTTACTAGCCAAGCCTACGCGACTCAAAATTGAGATTTTTTTCAGAGTACGGGTCAAGTAGTATTTAGTACCTACCCTAGCCCGCCCCAGCAGATATAACATTTCCGAAGCCACCCTTATATAGAAGCAAGCAATTTACAACCCCACAGGAATTTACGCCCATCCCATACGTTAGAAAGGGGGCACATTATTTAATTACTCGCCCATTCAGATCCCCAGTGCCTTAGGCAGGATAGCGACGGTGATATTTTATTCACCATTCCCGTAGAATAAAGGGGAGATTAAATACAAACAGGGACACTACGCCCACAATTCCGATAACCCATACATATTTATTCAGTCACCACTTTAGAGGCCTTAGCACACTCGTAATATTTAACGCCACCCTACAAGAATTCCCTCTCGGGCAAGATAGGCATAGTTACTGACATTAGCAGCCCCACACCAGGATAGGATATACCTTTACATAGTCACAGCCTATTTTTCGTTATACATACATCATGGCATCTCTCTACCGCCTGAATATACTGAAGCGAGTAGACGCATTGCAAAACTTGATTGCATGGCAAAAATTTATGCGGGATAAACAGGACCACCAGAACCGTATGCAAGAAATGCTGCATGCCCGATACATTAGAACTCTGGGCACACTATCCCACAAAAAGGGACCACACTACGTTCTTAGAGGCCACATTCCAGCAATCAGGCTACAGTTTAGTCGCACGCACACCAGACTACATTCATTACACGAGGTTCTTTACAAAGAATACTTTGAGCTCCGGGAAGAACACCTTAGGGTGAACATTGCCAACACCAGAGTGGCGGAACAGGCGAGGGTACTTACCCTGCAGTACGCCGCATTTTGGCGACGTTACCGTCAGTTACAGGCCAACTCTATATTATTTGAGCTTTTAACTCACAAGCCAACGCATCTAGAAGGGGACATTGCTGAATGTACCCCCAGGATGGCCAATAGGACCATCTCCATACGACCCACTCCAATTAGGAAGGAGGTCACCGTGGCCGCGCCGCATACTAGACCCACACTTCGGAGCAATACACAATTACATACATTTAAGCCTCCTTGTCCACATATTCCACCCTCCACGCTTATACTGCCCCTAGTACGTTACTGCATTTGCGAGCGAACGACGGCTCCACGTCCCGCCGAAAAGCCATACTAGTACACAGGCCAATCCCATTTACACCCACAGAGGAGCCAAGATGGCTTAAACCTAAAATCACCCTCCTCCAAACGCCCCGAACACCGGATACATCCCCTGAGTGGATTCCGGGTGCTAAAACTGCATTAGCCATCCGAGGGCAAAAGCGGTACGCCTTACGGTAGACACCGGCTCACGGCCTAGCATTGGAGCTCACATAACTAGACTCCAGGGCCATTTTTCCTTTTAGACACATAATAGAGAGTAAGACAAGTCGAGGCAAGCTGCACATGTAGCAGCTAAACGTGTCCCAACATCCCCATAAGTCCCCAGGGACATAGTATCCTAGGACAGCATGGGTAACAGCGCCAAACGCGCTATGGCATCTGGTAGCCATATTCACAGCAAATGTCGGTGCCAATACCACACAATGCCAATACACGACCTAATTATAATTTGCATGTTTAATTGTTAAGAATGTACTACCATATATTGTATTATTTCAATTGTGTACTTGTATTATACTTGGTTCAGACGGCAACCGCCGGAGTAAGGATTGTCTGTACAGTGAAACACATGTTTCTATATCAGCTATAGGCATAGGTCATTCCCACACGACCGGATACTGTCACCCGAACCCCAACGCTGACACGGCGACTGCCACGCTTTCATAGCTACAGACGTGCACTGCAAGTCACGTGCCCAGGCACACGCATACACAGCCATGCGTACTTCCGACCATTCACCCGGAGTACAAGCGTAAAATCGCAGCAAGGTTCACCTGTAGTAGACTCCCACACATACAGTAGAGCTCACATCTTAGTATCACAGGAAACATATCCGCGTCACATCTTCATACTAAAAACCACACCCAGGCACAGGTCCATTAGTTGACCGACGAAAGATTCAATTACCTTAAAACAGGGTCCGTAGGACATACATGCATTCACAGAATACCTGTATAAACATTCGCTACTAATAACGATACACATACTGCATAATCGTATACACAGTCGGTAGCACCGACAGAAGATGAAAATACCATAGTATAACTATTAGTGGCACCGCATTACATAGCCACAGCCATTTATATACAAACACATCCATACTAGAATTACCGCGAAAAATGATGATACGCGTAGCCATACTTCCCACACAAGCACGAGGTGCATGGATTACGGAAGCGACCTCACACCGAGGCGAGGTTACAACCACCTTCCACTTAATTATCGCCGAGTCAGATAATACTTTAGCAGGATTTCTTCCATATAACGTGTCCACATACGATTACAAACGTAGCTTAAGGTTAACCTCATGGACACTGCAATAACACAGGTTAGCGGCCTTCCACACAGGCGAACACTCCCTATTACAATAACACAGGTTAGCGGCCTTCAGCACAGGTCCAGACTTCCTATTACAATAACATCGGTTAGCATTCTTCAATATAGGCAAAGACTCCTTACCAAACCAACACGAGTTCGCTGCATCCACAATGCTAATTACAAGCTATCACAATAACACAGTTTAACGGCCTTCCGTACAGGCCAAGAAAACCTACAATTGGACACAACAGGTCATCAGGACCACACACTTGTGGGAAAATTGGATAAGGACATACTTACAGTGGTCACATGGTATCACACTCTGAAAATTCATGTTACATTCTCTAATACATTTCACTCATTCCCCACACACGGGAATGCGCACTGATTCTAAGCAGTGACGCGCGGTCCATCCACGATACCGGAAACAATAATGCTACCACAGCATCTCAGCCTGTGCATAGCTGGGCATCCAACACATACAGGCTACATATGGCGCTGTAACTTTCCACACAGCCCCTTTTATATATATTTTTTCCTAACATGGGATCTTTCATTTTTCTTTTTGTTTAACAGTGGCATTGATCACACAATAACGTCATAAGGACATGCATAACAAATAATTCTCCAACGAGGCGTCATCATTCTTAGCCGACGATTAGGGACATGCACTCAAAATTTAATTATTTCATCCATTTTTAGCCTTCGAAGGGTCGGACTCACAGCTAGGCTGTAGGATTGGGGTGATTCCTCTAACGGTCCAACTAGGGCACCATTCTATCATCCCTACGCCAAGTTATGAACTCTTCGTCATTGTCTGCCATATGCCGACATAACATTAAATAATAAATTAACGACATACCTTAACAAGAGCCACAAGCTACCACAGGACCCAAAAGTCCTTATTTCGATCCCATTATATCTATATACACATTAGTTACACACTTGTAACCACAATCATTAGTTGGCCAAAATAAACATCTGTATTTTCACTCAGGTGCCGACTTAAACCAATATACATATCACCATATGTATGTACGCGTAGCATTAACGCTATGGCTCATAATTATTTTATGTTCTGCGGAAGAGTATTGTGGTAAGCCACATCAAAGAGTCCCTTCCCAAAAACAATATAGGATAAATATCCAGCCATTAGTGTATATATATACAGGCAGCCACTACGTCCATGGTCCATAAGTACCCTATGTTTTCCTAAGGGAGTACTGTAAAGTTTACATCAAAACACCCCTCCTAGAAACACAATATAGGGTAAATATCAGCCATGGGCATAGGAATGCCACGTTTTGTAGAAAATAGTGAACGAAGGCCCAATGATTTGCTTCCTTAGATACGCTAAGTATGCACTTGTGTACACAAACATTTTATACACGTTAAAGGAACGTACTCCCCCTGTTAACACATTGCATCACAGTGCTACAACATACAGCTGTCACTTCCATACAGCAGGTTGTCCGGTAGACATAGCCCATTACGCTACCACACGGACAGTCAGGCATTTGCGAAATACAGTGGAAATAGTACTGACGACACATAAATATCCCTAGTTTATACACCCCGAGGGAACTATTATTGATTCCCATAGCATTTCTGCATTTTCCCGGAGTAAGTGGGACTAGACCACTAGAATTTTTCTACGGGAAGACACACAGGACCTTACACGTGAACAGGGTCGCAACAGGCCTAGATACATCACCAGTACTCTATACACAGCAGGCACAGAAGCCCCAGTTTATTTGTTTTCCTATCTTTTGCCCCATTTTTGTCACGCTTTTATGACAGCGAATTCCCAACAACGTCCCCCACCTTAGAGAGAGATACTTCGCTTTCCCATTGCCTATACAATGACACACTACAGTCACACCCACACTCTGTTATATACAGGCTATCTCGCATGCCAACTTTGCGTAGCCGTCACACACTCGTGTCACCAGACGACACGTGCGCTTGACAGTCAGCTCGCGCAACGTCCACAAACACCGCCATTTTTCTTCAGTAGCTCACAGAGCTCCTGTCCAATCAGCATAGCGCGCAAGTAGACGATACTCCCAAAGAGCGCCGTAGCCAATTAGCACAGCGCATTCAGCCCAGCGATAACCAATATCTCACACTACACAAACATACCTCTTATCTCGATTCTGACGTCATTCAGCCTCCACTACACGTGACTCACAGAGCAGAGCATTCATTATTTTCGCACAGCGACTCGTCACACACGCGCGCGCCGTTCAAATGCCATTGCGCTCGGGACATTTACTTACCTAAGTACACACTGCCTCTTAGGGTGGACCCACATTTTTAATAGCATTCATCCCCTCACACATCCCCTAACTAACACAGAGAGCGCATATTTCACGGCCAAATGTCCGTACTAGCAGTGCTACACACGGAGCGCATAGTTACATACGCACCGTTATATCTTCACAAACCACTTGCCCTTACTACAACCTCGTAAGGACACTGCCCTCCGATATAGGCCAGTACGGGCATTCCCCACAAATACAGGTAGACAAATACCCACGCTATTTAGATTTTTTTTCCAGACATAACAAATTTTAATGATAACACTGTATTTCAGGTAGGGACGAGACAGATCGTTCACAGCGGTGGCACAACTCTATTCCCCGCCACACGCCTCTTACCTCCTCTCGGATTATTATTTTACACGCCTACATCTCTTGGGATTTATATATACAGATGACACTTGTTTCGCATTTATATTTACCACCCCCCCCAATGATAAGGTGGCAAGACACACTTTTGCTCCCACACCCTTCCGCGTAGCGGATAATATAGTTTTGAACAATATCCCCCCCTACAGGTGGATTTAGCCTACAGGAGAGGATACTAAATACACACATCAAAAAAAGTTTTGCATCACCTCGGTTCCCAGATCTCCGGCATATAGACGTTGACTGTGTATATTGTATCCAAGATACAGTCCCTTTGACTGTTCATAGATGTCACTAAAACTGCTCAAAGATGTAAACAACCATGCATGAGCAGGGCCTATTAGACGGAGGGGGTACGACAGCCGATCAGTTCCAGTCATTCCACCAGGACGAAGGTACGCTGCTCATGTTGTCTGTAGTTCTACCTTGCCTAGAAGGTCAATACCGCAGTTCGATCGCGTCCGCATTGTTACTTTGTGTCAAGAAGGGCTCTCAACAAGGGAAGTTTCCAGGCGTCTCAGAGTGAACCAAAGCGATGTTGTTCGGACATGGAGGAGGTACAGAGATACAGGAACTGTCGATGACAGGCCTCGCTCAGGCCGCCCAAGGGCTACTACTGTAGTGGATGACCGCTACTTACGGATTGCCGCTCGGAGGAACCCTGACAGCAATGCCACCATGTTGAATAATGCGTTTCGTTCAGCCACAGGACGTCGTGTTTCAACTCAAACTGTGCGCAATAGGCTGCATGATGCGCAACTTCACTCCCGACGTCCATGGCGAGGTCCAGCTTTGCAACCCCGACACCATGCAGCGCGGTACAGATGGGCCCAACAACATGCTGAATGGACCCCACGGAATTGGCATCACGTTCTCTTCACCGATGAGTGTCGCATATGCCTTCAACCAGACAATCGTCGGAGACGTGTTTGGAGGCACCCTGGTCAGGCTGAACGTCTTAGACACACTGTCCAGCGAGTGCAGCAAGGTGGTGGTTCCCTGATGTTTTGGGGTGGCATTATGTGGGGCCGACGTACGCCACTGGTGGTCATGGAAGGCTCCGAAACGGCTTTACGATACCTGAATGACATCCTCCGACCCACAGTGCAACCATATCGGCAGAATATTGGAGAGGCATTTGTCTTCATGGACGACAATTCTCGACCTCATCGTGCACATCTTGTGAATGCGTTCCTTCAAGATAACGACATCGCTCGACTACAGTGGCCAGCATGTTCGCCAGACATGAACCCTATCGAACATGCCTGGGATATGTTGAAAAGGGCTGTTTATGGACGTCTTGACCCACCAACCACTCTGAGAGATTTACGCCGAATTGTCGTTGAGGAGTGGGACAATTTGGACCAACAGTGTCTTGATGAACTTGTGGATAGTATGCCACGACGAATACAGGCATGCATCAATGCAAGAGGACGTGCTACTGGGTATTAGAGGTAGTGGTGTGTACTGCAATCTGGACCACAAATGCTGAAAGTCTAGCTGTGTGATGGTACAACATGCAATGTGTGGGTCTCATGAGCAATAAAACGAGCTGAAATGTTGTTTGTGTTGATCTCTATTCCCTTTGTATTTAAAGGTTCCGGAACTCTTGGAACCGAGGTGATGCAAAACTTTTTTTGATGTGTGTAGAACCCGCAGAGGCGGCATTCTAGTTTACATATTCATAGATGATACGATTTGTTCAGAGCCAGACGTCGCACAGAGGTGCAGCCTACTATCTAAGGTAAAGGTACATTCCCCCCATAGCAACAGGCGGCAGTGCCGATACCGATAAATCATTCGCAGCCGCGAATTTTCAGACAGCGCCCGTTATACTTTTGCATCGGGATTCACCACTTATATAGCAAGCTCATCCCTACCAATTGATTATTTTGAGAGCACACTCGAGACGATATGACACAGGAGAGATTTCAATCACAGGGTATCCTGACATATCCCAGTGACCCTTCCAGAAAGGTATAGTACCGTGTTACTATAATACCAGGTTCTTTCTATTAACCTGACCAGTATTAGTCTATAAGATATCTAGAAAAAAGTCCAGATTATGTATTGTACATTGCAGGCAGCAGTACACTACGTTGTACGGCCGCAGATGCCATAAATTACAGCACGTTGATCCAAGCTTACCAATATTCCCCCTCCCATGACACAGCATTTACACTCTACATCTTACACACTATCCCCCCGTCCCCTATTAATGCGAGGCACTTGGTGGTCATGCAACTGCCAAGGTGCACAATATGCTTTTTCGTTCTTGGCTACATGTTATTCAACATTTCGGAACTATAAATCTAACAGCTTAGCGTAAAATAATTACCTGCTAACATGGTTGTATCATATATTGTATTTTTCTCCCGCATGCCATTTTTACACGGATAGGGATCCTTAACGTTGCATGCGACAGGAAGTCAGCTATAGCTCATACGTACCCATACCTACTTCAGTACGGACTCTTACAACCGCACTCTAAACCCAGTTCCTGGCCGATTACAATCCTAACCCTCACCAGTAGAGCGTTCCTTACATTTAACGATTGTCCCACATCCACTTAGGACCACAATTCCTTAGTCCTAATTAACCATCCCATCCCCCAACTACTAAAAACTTTAACATGTATACATTCTCCCACTAACAGGTGAACACCCTCCCACGTCCGCAGCTTTCCGACTAACATGTGAAAGAATAAACGCAGCTGAAATTAGCTAGCCATCTGAAAGCCAGGCGCAACGAGGTGCACTGTGCCAAAACAGCCCCCCCCCCCTACCCGGAATGGATACCACCCACACAAACATAAAACTCGCTTGGCACTTTAATTATATGGTTTGTGCACAGAGGTGCACTTTGGATGATGTGACGCTATTTTCTGCTGGAAAATAGAATCTTGGTAAGTGTTGACCTGGACTCAGGGCCATCACAGCCCATGATTTGGAATCTGACGGACGACGGAAGGTCGACGCGGTGACGGCGTAGTGCGGGCAAGCGCCGAAGCTGACGGGTGTACCTAGCCTGTCCCCCGACGCGGCGGAGAGCTACACCCATTATGCACTACTGTCAGCAAAGTCAGACTTGCGGGTCGAACCTTGACGGTCCGACGGGAGAAATTGCCCACTCAGCGTCGGACAGGATAGACCATCCACCCAGGGACGACCCTTTTGACCAGACTTGTAGCTAAATATAGGTAAGTAGTTAGCTTCATTGCGCGAAGCTAAGTCCTGTTCACGAACACAGGTGAAGACATAAGCCCTGCAGCGGCAGGTGAAGACGAATAATAATGAATAATAATGAATGATAAATAATGATGAATATATTATATACGATTATCTCCCGGGCCGAGGTATTGGTCACCGATGCTCTCTTTGACCATACCCCCGAGGACGATTCGCGATGATATACGATTTACGATGAGATGCGAGATACGAGATGAGAGCTGAGAGCTGAGAGATGCGATATGCGATTTACAAGATGCGATTGACGAGATGCGAGATACGAGATGAGAGATGAGAGATGAGAGATACGATATGCGATATATGACGTGCGATAATCAGCGATATTGGATCACACGGCACTTTGGACATACACCTACACTTATGGAAAGAGACACATACACGGGAACGATCGAGTTATAATAGATCGGCATCGGCCTTTGACTTTACGTCAGCCGTGTAAGACCGATAATACGCTACGATATCACCGAATACGACATGCGATACTTCACCGTCGCGATATGCGATGCGGCGATAGTGCGATTTGCACCGTTCCAACCTGTGATTCTACACAGGAGCGATCGATTGATCATCGATCGGCCTCCACCTTTGACTGCACGTCAGCCACACCAGTTCGATAATATTTCCACATGATTCCTTTTTACAGGTGAGCTCCAGCGTGGGACACCAACGGAAGCCATATAGTACCTAGGGGTACTTTCACTACATGTGGCGTTCAGACGCGCCATTCGCATATTATAATTCCCAGATGTTCACTTGTGTTTATTTACATTTTATTCTCCATGTTTATCTGTTTTACTTGTATTTTACACCCCCACAGATGAGAACACAGCTGCAGGCGAAGAGGACATTATACACCATGGTTTCCATTTATTTCTTTCCCCACAGGTGGCGTTTTGTATATAGTCCCATGTATATATTTTTCCCACGCCCTAACACGCGCTCGTCGCACCCTCTACCATACACACAGGGCCAACACACCACCGGCTCTCACACTTTTCCCCCCACAGCTTTCTACCAGTAATCAACTTATGTCCGTCCCAAGGCTAGGGATAACTGTGGGATATCCACTCCCGCTGGACGGATCCCAAAAAGGCACCTATAAAGAGAGGTGTTATACAGTAGCGAGGATTGTGCCCATAGAATGTAAGGGACAATCTTCTCTACTAAGATGGAGCGTCCACCCACAGGGGACGATCCATAGAGGTTTAGTTTATCTGCAGTGGCCATAGGTTAATTAATGCCTAAGTTAATTTTAGATACTAGCGAGCTTAAGTTACAGGACACAGGTTACTATTTGTAGAGGTATTCCCGAGGGATAATATTGATCTTGCGATAATTGTAGAGGTATATATTAGTGCTCAGGCACCATGGATTTGCATGAGATTATGGCCGATATGGCAAGGCCAACACCGTTCAAATGTTTTATGTTTACACGCTGTTTACAAGACACACACACCACAATTGTTACTATTAGATATTAATTTATTTTCCTTTCCTTTATTTCCTTCTAAAATATTACTTGTAAAAATGCCTCCTTTTTCCCCCACACAATAAACTCAATTATATATTCCCCTAACTTTACATACCGAGGCATTTATTTCCCTATCTCTATTCTATCCCCTATTGCACATTCTTAGTTATGTATGTACATTGTCTACCTGAGGGCAGTTTTTCATCCCGTCCTTCATGACACGGACGGAGGGTAGATCCCACCCTTTTAGATGTTTTTTACCTCTCAGGGGAGCCACCCCTTATGTTGATCTCTTGATTTGATTATGATTTATTGCAAGATGGTATTTACGAATGTTTTGTTGATTGTATTATTATATGACGAGTTCCATGTTCCATGTTCTACATTGTTATGTGCCCAGGGCACCTATGTTGTAAAGATGATCTGATTGTACCAAGAAATATTGTCCCTCCCCCCCCCCCTCAAACCAAAACACCTACACATGATCGCTGGACACGAACCGGAGGCAGACGTCTTTTACAAGGCACTGTATACTGACTCACCCCACACTTCCGTTTACGATACTACCCACCTTTCCATCTACGAGCTTTTCACTTCTGCACCTCACCCCACACGGGGATAACCACACACCCCCACCGACGTCACCACCTTCTTTCCGAAGGGATATGCTAGCAGATCAGAAGAACCCAAGAGAAGAAAAGAAGGGCGAAGATATTCGAAGAAAGAAGCAGATGACCCTTCACACACACAAGACAAACTACCCCTACGACCTAGTCTTCGTCCCGTCATCGAGGACGATGATTAGCTCCGTCGGAGGAGTTGCATCCGGGGGATGCACCCCCATCCCCTTCTATCTACGACACATACATCCATCCCCAAACAAACGCCTTCGGAATACATTATAAAATTCTAACATACATCTAAGCCTAATACATAGCAACAACCTCCAATAACCCCGGCCAACTCCTAACATCCTGTGAAATGTGCAATTCTGCACCCTCGACACTCAAAAAGCTACAAATCTGGAGAGGTGAGGTAACTCGGGGTCAGTCTTCCTCAGTGCCACCTTGTGTCAGACCTCTACCGAAAGCCGCTCCGACGAACGCCAAAGGGTAAGTGTCTAAGCGATCACCACTCCTCACACGAACATCCACACTTTCACCCCCTAGTGCTTGGATTGTAATAAGCATCTGATTCATTAACTGCTCTGCCAATTCTAGGAGTACTTCAAGTCTGAAGTACCCCATTAAACTCAGTCATATTAGAAGCAACTGGTCTTTTAGTTTATTGCTTTAATTGTTAAGATCCTACCCTTCATCCCTCGTCCCGGTAGGATCCAGCTAACACTTAACTAATTGTTTCGTGGCGCCCGTAGCCAGCTACTCGCCTACGTCACACTGCTTGCATCGCTTATTAGCGCGAGCCGTCCGCTGCCCACGTTAACAGTATTCCAAACAGCGGCTCAGCTGTTCAGAGCTTCCAGCACCAAACCGCCCTTAATCCCGATATCGCATCCCCGAACTACCCGATCAAACAGTACATTTTGGAGTTCTCCTTTCGAGCGCTTACACGCCCTCGAACCAGTTCATAACCGACACCTCTTACACTTGAGCTCCAAGCAGCCTCCAGCTACTCATATTTCATCCCCCCAGATATTGCATGGTAGAGGGCACCCTCTCAGGTCCCGTACAATAATATGAACCTATCAAGCATGGCGTCCATAAAAAAACATTTTACCGGTTCACAATATCTCCGGCACCGTTTAAGCAATCAAACCGATTTTTTGTATGAAGATAGTGGACTATTAACTTAGTACATATATGTGACTTTCCAAATCCTGAGAAACACAAAACACAATATGGTGGCCAAGTTATTTTCAAATATTTCAAATGATAATTCTTGCGAAATGATCACCCTAGATCAGTGATGCTAAGAACAGCGAATCTTATTCACAGCTTAGCATAAAGACATCTCATGTTCAATTATTTTCAAAAAATCAATATAACATCAGTTCGAAATTTTAAAACCTCCATTTCTTTTTACGTATCCTATTCAAGCGATTGAAGAGAAGATTCGTATGATAGGTTATTATAATAATCATAATATAATGGCATTAAATTCTGTAGCTTACTTTTCGTAAATCAGTTAAGTCGTGTATTCAACTTTACTTAAATTAAATTAAATTAAATTAAATGATGCTTTACAGCAAGATGCCATCTCGTGGGAAGAGTCTCATTCACCGATACTGACTGTTATATAGTCTAACGCATACTTTCTCACTGCAATGGTGTTGGTGGAGACATAGGTCGTGTATCAAATGCTATTTGGTACACATCACATGGAAAATTCTTTTAATGGCCGGGGGAGTTTTTAATAGAAAAGTTCAGTGGTATATATGAAAGTAAGCTACTTATTTCTTCACGGAACTTTGCTTTGAATGCCTCACTTGTTTATTCTCGTTTTCCAACAAGGTCGGGGGTGACATGCGATGGAAGACTATGTGGCGGATGTTTTTTACGGTCGGATGACGTTCCTTACACCAACCTCATGAGAGGAGTTAATAAGAGATGAAATGAATGATGGTGAATGAAACTTCGTGAGGATGTGAAAGGAAGCAGCCGTGTTCTGTCCGAAGGTACCGTCCCAGCCTTTGCCTGGAGTTGAACATGGGAAACCACGGAAAACCATTTCAAGGACGGCCGATGGTGGGGCATGAACCCACGTCTACCGAGTCCACAGAAAGCTTGGCCGCATGGCCTAGCGCTGCGCGTTAGCGAGCGTAGCTACCGCTGTCAGTATTGATATATTACTAATGTGTTTTACATTTCTACACTCTGAATAATGACAAGTTTGAACCTATGCAAGAACATATCAAAAGTAAATAATTTAATGATGCGAGGAGTAATCGATCCAAAGAACTTCATTGAGGTCCTTGCCCATTACACTAAGCACTCGCCTTAGTTGCCCATGGCCATTTGGCGGCTTGCATGTGGCATGTAAAATTAAATGACTAAACTTTCAACAATTAAAGCCCATATGGCAGTATGGTAAAATAGGAATTGGTTTCCTACCCATATATGTCTAGATTGATCGTGCAAAAGTTGAATAAAATCGGTATCCTGAATATTGTGGACTGCTCTTTTCATATTTTGACATTATACCATCAGCATTCACTGCATGTCGGATCGGAAAGGGCTCCAAAGATCAGCATCTAATCGCTTGCGGAAGGTCCTCTTTCTCTCCGGCCTAAACCACGTGACCACGTGTGCATTGTGGCGGTCCTGGCCGGACCGTAACTGGATCGAGACCATTCAATGCAGAGGTGCGGATCCCTGAAAATTACATCTTGTACAGGCTCGTAAAATGAAGGGAGTAAGTAGGTTTCCTGCACAATATGTGCTGGTTAATAAACTGAAAGCCATAAAATGTCTTATTCGTATAAACTATTTACAAATACCGAACGGATGATACATTTTCTTCACAATGAATAAATGCAATACCAGTGAAGCAAAGTTGGCAATTATTTAAAGACCATATGAGGGAGTATTTAAGAAACAACAGGGATGGTTTTAGAGTTCTAGTCTCAAGAAGACCATACTTTCGCCCTTAAATTTTCTTTTCTTGATTTTGTTGATATGGAGGGAGGTGTTAATAATAATAATAATAATAATACCGGTTTTGGATGTAATGTTTTGGTTTGTTATTTAATTTGGGTTGTTATTTCGTATGATAACATCGCGGTCATCAGATAAGTAAACTCTCGGGTTGTAAGTTGTCTTATAAACTGTGTTGTTGAGATGAGTTTGCAGCGTAGGTAACTAATCATCAGGATCTATGGATTGGGATAGGTAACCCGGGATGTAAAGGTCACGTTTGATGATATTTGCGATGCCACTACAAATGACAACCTAACTGATGCTTGTAGATGGTTTACTTCAGCATTTTATGGAGTTACTTCACAGAGGAATCTGGCATAGTGAAGAAGCGACATCGAGGAATCAGTCCATCCGCATGTAAACAGCGAGACCTGATTTTAATGAGAGTACTATAAGATGTCAAAATTGACCTTGGATTTTTTTATAGTTTGATCATGAATAATTTTTTGTTTTACTATTTGTCGATTTGAGACCATCAGCATTATTCCACAAGATTTCTACGGGACGGAGCACAATGATTGGTTCACGCCACAGAAAGCAGGAAAACAAGGAAGATGGAAAGTATAACGTGTCGAGCCCTTGAACAGAGTGGACGTGTGTAAGTTTGAGTAAGGCCACTTGTATAATATGTGTTATAAGTATAAATTGTAATCGTGAAATACAGTATTTGAGATAATGGTGAAGTCTGAACTACCATTGTGAGTAACAGTATTAAAAAGTACTGCAAGTTGGGCACTCGTGTAGAGCGAACGTGTATCAGTTTGTGCGAGGGTACGTGATCATTTTGAATTACAAAAGCAAACCATAATTGTGTAATAGTTGAAATAATAGTGAAGACGTCTTGGTCGTCACTGCGATTGCGCGCGACCGTAATTGCCAGTATTTTACGTGAACGAGTTATTATAAAGCCGATAATAATAATAATATCGTGTGGCGTCGGGTGCCGCGTGCAAGCTTTGTTAATTGACGCCCAGAGGGCAACTTGCATGTCGAATTTTATCGCTCCTTGAAGCGCTATGAAAGTCAAGGAGGTTAGATATCTAAGTTCCTTGACACTATAGCGCTTTCTAGTAGAGAAATTAGGAACTTTGTGTTGGCGCCCGAGATTAATTTTGCCATTATGAACACGGCCTACTGAATTCAAATGGGTTCTTTAACATGCCAACATCGTATGACATGCGTATCGTGATTTTTGTCGCCTTCCAAAAATCACTTTACACGGCCAGGAGCGAACCTGCAAGCTTGGGAATGGCATTCTGAGACGATAACCACTCACCCACCGTGGAAAGCTATAAAGCCGATGTTATCGGATATTCGAAAGCCGAGGATCACACTTGTGATAGTTCATTATCACCATGAGGCGTGCGATGGACAAATATGTAAGTGCTGAATATCACAGAATCGATGGCAAACGGGAGTGTACTCACATAACAAGTGCACGAGGAGAACATTCACATCAAATCAGTATTGCCTGGGCAATTTTGGTAAAACTGTTACAGTAAATTCAGTGAGTGATACACTGGGACACAGTGTAATTATGGAGAAATTTATCACCGAAGATCTCATCTTTAAAACCAACTGACCCGCTTGAATGGAGGAAGCTTAAACCAATCATCTGGAGGATTGAGGATTCCGGAGCAGGATCATGGTGGTAGTCGATCTAGGAGGGAGTTGAACCAAATTGAATCGAACAGGAGACCCTTAAGACTAACAATCTGATAACACAAAGGTAGGTGAAAAATGAAAATCCACAGCCTGCTTCCAGTCTCCGACCGGGTCAGGGAATGGAATGAATGAAGCCCCCATCTAGCGGCGAGGATATGAACTGTGCCGGCTGCCGAGGCCTGACGCACTCCTCTGGGGCAATGATTAAATGAATGACAGATGAAATGAAATGATAGTGGTGAGTGTTGCTGGAATGAAATTTTGACAGGGAAAACCGGAGTACCCGGAGAAAAACCTGTCTGCCTCCGTTTTGTCCAGCACAGATCTCACATGGAGTGACCGGGATTTGAACCACGGATCCAGCGGTGAGAGGCCGGCGTGCTGCCGCCTAAGCCACGGAGGCTACAACACAAAGGTAGGTATGAGGTCCATTTATCCATTGTAGAAAGCTTTGGTGATAATCATTTTGTAGGCTAAATTTTAACGAGACGTTGTACAGCACATATTAGGTAAGAAATGAGTTAGTTATTGTTGCTCTAAGGGACGTAACAGCGAGGTCAACTGCACCACTTAGGCACTTAAGTAAGATGTAATTAGTAATACTTAACAGTATTCTGAATCATGTGGTAATATGAATCTACTTACGAATATTATGTTAGGAAATGAGAAGTGCTATTGATACAAGTGTTATGAAATAAGCTAGGAACGAGCGAGTCATTTTCTATGTAAGCAGCAAATGTTAGCCTATGTGACAGAGAGAAGAGTATCTATCCATTTCAATCATTGAGAGCCGATTAGCGGTGACTGTAACTTTGCTTTGTTTAAAAATCTGGTTGAACAGCTGACACGTGCAGAGGGGAGCCACATGATGACTGTAGATGATACTAGAGTGGCAGTTTTGATCTGTTACAGGTTAACCTAGGTCGGTTGTTGGAGATCATTAGCAGGATAGAATCTTATAAAGGGTGTTTTTATGCAGATAAATATTGTATGAGAGCCCACATTACCATGTTATATTATTGTATGGGAAAAGGATCGAATATTAGCTTGATATGATGAAGTCATGATTATTGGAGAAGATCTGCCCTAATCTTTCCCATAACGGGAGAACGCGAAGTAGGCTCAAGCCTGACCAAAATAAGTACTGTGAAAGAACTATAAAACTGAAGTGAGGGTAGAGGGCATCGAGGTACATCACCAGAAAATCAAAGGTTAGATAACAATATTTATTGCTAAAGTGCAAATTGGTAACAGTAAACAAAAAATGCACATAAGTGCTCAAATGAATAGTTTAAATACAACAATTGCGATTGCAAGGGTTTGATAACAGAGACCCTAATTAAGAATGGAATGCTTGATTCTGACTAGTGAAAGATTGAGCTTGACATATAAATATTGCGCTAATAATAAAACAGAATGAGGAAATGCATGACAATAGTAATTGAATTTTTACATAAAAAGAACTTATCTTCTTGCAGAGCCCGCTCCTTGAAAATTTTCAGTTACCAAAAAAAAATGTTGTTGCGAAGTATTTACAGTTCCTTTGTAAGGAGGCGTTCATGGCCTTAAAATAGGTATGCCAGAAGTAGAAAAGTCCAACTCTTCTTTCATCTCTTGGTATCCAGGCGATGATTTATAAGAATTTTAAAGGTTGCTAGCAGTCGGGAAAACTGCTGTTGCCTTGCAGGATGAATCAAAATAGACACCATCTGAGAGGTGGCTCACTGAGTAATACAGCCGGTATTTCCTTGTGCCAGCTGGGTCGTTGCGTCAGAGTGAAGAACTCACGGTGTACCTGTTCGGTAGCGTAGTGGTTAGCGATGCGGCACGGAGAGGAGTAGCAGCAATAGTGCCATGAGAAGCAGTAGCGTGTAGAGAGTGATGATCTGACTGCTGCGTGGATCTGAATGACGATGTGATCCAAGTGAAGAGATGATCAGAGTGGATGATGAACGCCAGCAGGTAGCGGCTTATAAACGATGGCCACAGAAACATCTAGACGGCACTAGACCCTAGACTCGCGAGTCCTGCTATTGGCTGGAGGAAGGTCACGGTGACGTCAGTCGACACTGACGCTCACCAGACAGCAGGGCAACCAGTAGATACCCGGTATAACGGGAGTATGGAGGCTTGAGGTAGCGAGTGACTGGAACACTCAAGGTGAGAACTTTACAAATTTGAAGCTTATAAATAAATCAGTAAATTAATTACGATACAATGAACTAATTAACATATAAATTTGGTTTGAAGTTTTTCGGAACAAGAAAAGGAACAGTAAAACAGGGCTGTCGCGAAATATACACAAACGTATACTGTCACAAAAGTGACCATGCTCCGAAAACCACCTAACCAAACAAACAAGAGGTAAGAAAACAATAGAGTAGTGTGCCCAATCGGACACGGCAGACTGGCATCGAACTCGGGTCTTATCAGAGAAGACCAGGCCCATGATTACGCCTAGAGTCGAACCAGAGGGGGAACAGCTACAGGGAACCCGAAGAGCAATGAGATGTATTATGACATATAATAATATAGCATGATTTCACGGCTAGAATGTGAATATCATAGCTGTTTAAGGGAATAATTGTTAGAAAATGCAGTCATATGTACGTTTTCGAAGCATTGTAGCATGAAGGCAAGCCAGTTTGACATTTGACTAATCGCAGCCAGCGGATGGGAGGAGATTCGTGGCGCCGAAGGGACTCATTTCGTCTGGACCGCTGGGACAGCTCGAAATTAATGACCCTGGGATTCCAAAATGGACAACACTTGAGACCGGAGTGGGGATGATTGTCCACGGAAATTAATTGATTGCAGCCAATTGGAGCATCGAAATGGAATAAAATGTACACCCAGGTGAATATATTCTAGGAGAGATAATTTAGGAGTGGTCTCACACCTAAATTAAAGCCTTTATCTCTAAATAAGCCTGTTAACACCGAGCCTACGCTCGAGAGGAGTGATTTGGTGACCAGCAAGAGGGGATTCATCATGGTGGCGTCATGACGCTATGGAATAAGGCAATTAATTGTAATTAATTTGCCGAAGCGATCGCTTGCACGCGAGTGATTATGGGACTTCCACATCTAGTTAAACAAGGTGTATACGTCATTTTAAATGGATATGCATTATTTCAAGAAAGGATTCGCTCTCGTGTGTCCTGTGGACTACATTTTACGAGAAACCTTTATATAGGGGAAGCAGCACAGACCAAGTCAGTTCGTCTTGAGTTCGTCTTTAGTTCGTCTTTGGTTGCTCTTCAGTTCATCGTCAGTTCATCTGCAGTCTACACGTAAACTAAACGCTGCCAGTAGTGCGCGAAATGTTAGAGTATCGACGCTCGAATGTATATGAAGAACCATGGAAGCGCATCATATAGCTTCTTAATGGTAATCAAGAATCGCGTAAGATTTAATCTACAGCAGATAATTATCCATTATTATACGCAAGTGTAGTTTGCTACAGCGTAGCAATAATTTAGGATGGTTTTGGACACTGAATACCAGGAGGTATTGTCATACTTATAAATGACGCAGTATCGTCAGGATCATTACAGTTATGGGAGCCGAGAGGCATCACAAGTAATCATGACGGTGAAATGAACAGTATTGAAGTTGACGAGGATCGAACGCACGTACACGCAGATAGACTTTCACGGAGACCAGCGGTTGTCGTAGCTTCATCGCATCTCTGAGGTCAGGCGTTAGGAGTCCAATTAAGGATCCACATCTGAAATAGTGCAAAAAGTGTATATAAGTTTTATTATAGTGATTTCAAAAGTGTTTATGTGTATTGTGAATAATATGTATCGTGTTAAAGTGAGAAAAGCCACTGATAAAAGTATGATTACCGTGTGTGAAAAATGTGATACCATGTGGTGTGTGAGATATAGCATGATGGCTTAAATCAAGCGTCATGGTAGGTCCGTGGCTGGTGTTCTGGAATAATCCAGCGAAAATGAAAGTGAGTACAAATTTACAATGTTATTCTAACTAGATAGTTCACCATACAACGAAACATCACTTTAAGACTAAGATGTAACAGTCACTTATGTACGAGCTTTCACCACTCGTATTTGGTAGAATATGGCTTGGAAGGTGATTTGTTTAGGGCCATTCAGGCCTAAGATAGTGATGAATGTAACGGTAACGTTAAATGATAATAATAATAATAGTAATCTGGGGTTGGTAACAGTAAAGTAAAGTAATAGGCATTTCAGGCCTAAATAACGTTCAAAGTGTGTCATGTCTAATATAAAGATACTGTATTTGGTAAACAGTAAGAAAGTAACGTGAAATATAGCGAGATACGAGAGTTTTTCAGTGTCAGTGAAGTGTTGAATGAATATTTGATATGGTCAATTCTTAGGATTGTATTTGAGAACCATTAAAGTAATGTAAGCCAGTAAATTTATACTTGTTTTTAGGAGCTATTTAAAGCTTTGGCTTAAGAGTAATCGCAGAGAGGACGTGAGTGCCTCAATAATTGAGTCATCTATGAGAAGTATTGTTTGAAGCCGCATAGAGCGAGCGAAGTAACGTAGAATCCAGTGATTTACGTCAATAAAGTTGCGGGGACCATTCTAACATAGCTTGCACGTTAGGTGAAATGTTGGCTAATCTACGAGTTAGTATCGCCGTTGTGCATACTTTTATTATTCGCAGCGGATTAGAACGGACCTCGTCTGTATCCATCGCTTGCAGGAATAATTGCCACAAGGGACGTTCTTCGAGACCCCGTGAGCACATGTATTAAATGATCTGCCCAGAGAGGAGATTCATGTTCGTCGTATAGGAAACGCAGATTTCCTTATTATATTATTGTAGGCAGCTGCTGATGAAGAATCTTGTATTCTCATTATGATGCGCGCCCAAAGCCACTTGTATTCGCCACAGAAAGACAAGGCTATTACAGGATCCATCCCCAGCCATGAATGTTAATTAAGGAGCCGAGTTGAGCCCATTACACTATAAATATAGGTGGTAAATAATCAGAATGACTCAATTACTTGAGACAACACTCAACGTAACTCCATTGTACTGCAATTGTAAACAAAGATGACCTTGCTAGAAGCAAGAGGGGGGCGGTATGTATGCCACGAAGGACGACAGCCATCTTGCTCGGCCAGCTGGAACTAATTTTATTGCCTGCTTGAAAGGGGAGGTTTGGAGACCCAGTCCCTTTATTTTAGAAGCAGAGTGGGACACTGAAGAATCTCGATATTTCGAAATGTAATGAAGATATGATTGTTGTGATAATGCCAATTGAATTAAATGATGTGTTTCAACACACATACATTGTTTGATCGTTGTGATCCGATAATATTTGGCCCAGTTATTCTCTGAGGAGGAACGCTGAACCAAATAAATGTAGGCATCTTTTTAAAGGGCATTTTTGCCCAGTTCACACTAATTTATGCAGACGGGTAGATGATTTCTAATAACATGACGCGTTTGTAACGATAATAATTTCGACCAGACCCTGAAAATCGTTGTATGGTGAAACTATAAACATTTCTGTCCATGTGTATTTTGGAAGGGAAAACGTACCACTTTTAGCGTTTCATATTGATGGGAAGGAGGAAGATGATTCACACGACACAACAACATTTGTTAATTAAGGCATAAAATCATGAATTTATGTTAATGAAAGTAAATGCCAGTAAGAAACGGATTAATGTTTTATTATTACAGAATTAATGTCATTTAAAGTGATATGTGACTTTTGTGTTGTGATACTCCAGTTTGTTAAATTGTGTCACATGATGAACACTATGGAGACTCGTAGATGTCTGAAAGTATCGATGATAGGATGCTAGAAATAGATTTGAGTGCTGTGTAGCACTAATTAAGAAGAGACTCACAAAATAACCTTGATTTTCATTGTGGGAATTAAATGTAAATTATCCTTTGTTTGTATTTTGTTGTATAGCCATGACTTTATATCAGTAAATGTTTTATTTAGGAATATGTTGTTTCTTTCATGTAGAGTAGTTACCTGGTAGACTCAAATCCTGAGCATGTGGTCGTATGGTGGGCATGAACGTCCCATACCTCGAAAGACCGTGAGTTAGCTGGGATACGAACACATGTTCCACATGATGACAATTGGGTACAGTAGCATAAACACTAAGAATCGAGTGGTAGAGGGGCAATCATAGAAATAGGTCTAGTATAATGACCTTTACTGGTAAGAATATCTACCACTCGAACATCATTATCACGACCAGAGTGGCAATGGGTCACTCTGCCGAGATTCCATACGAGAGGGGGAGTGGGGTCCCGAAGGAGCACCATGTCACCCACACGTAAATTAGGATGAGAAAGACGCCACTTCTCCCTCCGCTGAAGTAAACTAAGATACTCCAGCTTCCAATGGCGCCAAAAAGCATTACGGAAAGATTCTATCTTTCTCCAATAAATAGGCAGATTGATATCAAAGCGCCGAGTCAACAAGGGAGGAGTTGAAGCTAAAGCGCAACCAATTAAAAAATGACTGGGCGTTAAATAAATAAGATCCTTAGGATCATTGGATAAGAGAGTAAGCGGTATAGAATTGACAATTCCTTCAATTTGAATTATGAGGGAATTAAATTCTTCATAGGAAAGCAAGGAAGGACCAAGAGTTTTACGTAATTGCCTCTTAGTAAGCTTCACGCATGATTGCCAGCGACCACCATGATTAGGGGCATAAGGAGGGGTGAAATGCCACTTGAAACCCTTATTGTAGGAAAAATTCGAGAGTTGTTCCTTAGAAGAAGGAGAGGTAAGTGCCTTTCTTAGAAGATCAGAAGCACTAATAAAAGTTTTCGCATTATCTGAAAATACTTCAGAAGGTACACCTCGTCTAGCGGCGAACCTCGAGAAGGCGGACAAAAAATATGATGTGGATGAATTAGTTACCTACTCCAGATGAATGGCTCCTGTAACCATGCAAACGAATAAAGCTATGTATAGCTATGTATAGGTGTTGACCTTGCGCTTAGAGGTAGGAGAATTCACTTGATAGGTATAAGGACCAGAATAATCAACACCGGTAAGTGCAAACGGTTTGTTAGGCTCAGATCTAAAGGAAGGAAGCTGACCCATAATCTGAGTGGAAAGACGCGGTTTAGCCTTAAAACAAGGTATACACTTGCGGACAACAGATGACACTTCATGAGCTCCATTAATAAGCCAGTAGTGCTCTCTAATCAAATACAACAAGGTACGAGTTCCTGCATGTAAATGCTGGTAATGAAACCTCCGTATTATAAGAGCAGTCACATGATGTTTTGATGGAAGAATTATAGGATGCCTTTTTTCATCAGAATAGTTTGAAAACAACAATCTACCTCCTACTCTTATCAAACCATCCTGATCAAGGAAGGAAGTTAGAGCTGAAAGTCGACTAGACTTCGGTAATTCCTGACCATTCGAAAGCATGAGTCTTTCGGAAGAAAACACTTCTTGTTGGGTTAACAGTAGAATTCTTCGCGTTGCGAATTCCAATTCTACTGCAGTGAGAAAACCTTGAGGTTTGAGAGGTTGATTGATTACAAAATATTTCCATCGAAAGAGATATGCCATCACTCGAATTAATTTAGAGAATGAGGAATAGTGCTGAAAAAGACTAATTGAAATTGAAACGACATAAGAGGAAGCGAAAACAATGCGAGTTTCTGGTACTTCTGTCAGCACACTACATGAAGGACGAGGCCAGAATGCGGAATTTTGCAAAAGCCATGGCGGCCCATGCCAGTATAAATCAAAAGAAGCCAATTTTGCAGGTGAACAGCCACGTGATATAATATCCGCGGGATTTTCCTTACCAGAAACATGACACCACTGCTCTGAGTGGGAGATTTCCTGAATTTTGGAGACACGATTCGAAACAAAGGTATTCCAATGAGAGGAGCGTTTCGAAAGCCAAGCCAAAACAACCGTAGAGTCACACCAAAAATATGTGCGGGAAAAATTGAACATTCAGATTTTTGTTTAGTTTGACAGATAATTCGGCGGCCATAAGGGCGGCACATAATTCCAATCTAGGATGGAAATTGACTTAAGCGGAGCTGCTTATGACTTAGCACAAATCAAATTTGAGAATCCACTAGAAGAGGTGGGGGGGGGGGGGGGACGTCCTACTATATAGGCACAACAGCCATAGGCTTTCTCGGAACTGTCTGCGAAAATGTGCAATTCAAAGGATTGACACATGGGATCTGAAATTAAAAGGCGGGGAATAAAAATTTTAGAAAGATCATATAAGCTGCTTCGATATTCCAACCATTCATTCAGAAAGGGAGCGGGTACTAATTCATCCCATCCTGATTTTAATAACCAAAGTCGTTCCATAAAGATTTTTGCAGTAATTACAACAGGGACTAGGTACTGAAGAGGATCAAAGATCTTGGCTATCTCTGATAAGACTTCTCTTTTTAGTTTGAGGATTCAAATTTGACAACTGAACCTTATAGGAAAAATTATCAGATGAAGGAGACCAGAAAATACCTAGGGCTTTCACGGTAGCTTCCTCAGTAGGCAGCTCAATTAGCTTAGTGGTGGGCGAATCCGATGAAATCTTTAACAAAAACTCAGTTGAATTTGAGCTCCACTTATGGAGCAGAAAACCATATATAAGATATAAGATCCTTAGAAATAATACAAGCATCAGTTAAATTCGAAAAGGAATAGAGGAAGTCATCCACGTAAAAAGAATTTTTAAGTATTTCAGAGGCTAAGGGATGGTACTGATGACCATCTAACTCAGCCAGCATATGCAGAGAGCGAATTGCGAGGAACGAAGAGGGTTTCAAACCATAAGTTACTGTTTTTAGGCGAAATATTTTTATGGGTTTTGAATGTTCGTCGCGCCACAAAATCCTTTGCAAATCCTGCTGCTGGGGGTTTACGAAGATTTGTCGATACATCTGTTAAATGTCGGCTAAGACTGCAATTGGGTGAAGACGAAAATTCAATAAGACAGAAGTGAGATCATTCCGAATTGCGGGTCCTGAATGCAAAGTGTCATTGAGTGAAATGCCATTGATGTCAGGAGAAGAACCATTAAATACCACTCTTATCTGTTCCCGCGTGGAAGGGTTTTTCCAGACAGCGTGATGGTTTACGTAAACTATATTTTTGGAAGGATTATTTTCATCTTCATATTCCTCCATATTCCTCCATAAAAGAAGTATACTGAGTTTTCATAACCTTATCTTGCTGGAAGCGGCCTTCTACAGCAAATAAAGCCTTAAGCGCCCTGGGGTAAGAATCAAGAATGACAGGGTTTTCAGAAATTCTAGGAAGAGTTACGATAAATCTACCTTGAGGGGTACGAACTGTACTTTCTCGAAAAAGCTTTTCGCAAATTTCGTTGTTCGAGGAAGAAGAAGTTACAGTTTGGACATTTTCTATATCCCAAAATTTTGTCAGGTCATGGCCCAAATCGGCATGAACATGATAACAAATTGAGACAGACTGAACAGGACTGCGATGCATTTGTCCAGTAGCAATCCATCCAAAGCCGGTTTTTCGAAAAAAGACTCTAGGGGCAACCTTGACCTTCTCAGAGTGCAAACACTGCCAGAAAATGCTAGAACTGAGAAGAATGTCAACGGGCAGTTGACACGAGGATCAGCAAATTTTATAAAATGCGGAACATGCCATTCATGAACTGGAAAAAAGGAACTTGGAGTTTCATTGCCTATGGAATCAATCGCTAAGCAATCCAGTTGAAAACGAGTACCAAAACTATGAGAGTCCTTTAAGTCGACCTTGACGAAACTTAAAGATTTGGAACGATTAATTCCAGTGACTTCAATTGAAGTGGGATGCCTTTGCAGACCTAATTTATGAATTAAACACTCACTGATGAAATTATTAGTGGCAGCATTATCAAGTAACCCGCGGGCGGTGATCCATTTCCCTTGAGCATTTTTCAATAGGACTTGCACAGTTGATAGCAACACTTGAACCTTACTAAGGGAAGTGGAACTTTGAGTGAATGACTGAGCACTAGTAGAAGGAATTTCAGAATTATATTTTTGAGGAGAACAGATAGGGGCTGATGATCGTGGTTTCTCATGTCTGTGTAATAAGGTATGATGCTTGCCCTTGCAATGAAAGCACAGGCGCTCGAAAAGACAGTTCTTCAAAGAATGTGATATCGAGAGGCAATTAAAACAATGGTTTCGTTAGGATATTATTTTGCGTCTCGTCCCCCGACAAGGCTTTGAAATCGGAACATTGATATAAGTTATGGCACTGTTGGCATATGATACAACCTTGCATCTTACCAGGTGATTGAGTATGTGCGGCAAAGGCATGAGATCTCAAAACTCTTTGATCATGACTAATGACCTTTTGGTTTGAAGGAATTTTAGTAGAAACAACAGCACTTTTTTGACAGGCTATAGCGGACAAAACTTGGCACCTGGCCTTTATAAACTTAACAAGGGCTTCGTAAGTGCATTGCGAATGCTGAGATAGTTCCATCTCCCAGGCTTTTAGGGTAGCAGAATCAAATTTACTGGTAACCAGATGAATTATGAATAAATCCCAAAATTGTTCAGGCTGACCTAAATTAGCCAAAGCACGAATGTGAAGCTCTGCTGTGTCAATTAAATTACGAAAGGTTATGACGTTATCAGATTGAATATTAGGAAGATTAAATAAAGCCTGTATATGTCTTTGAATCCTGAGCCTTGAATTCCCATAGCGATCTATAAGTAATTCTACAGCGACCTCGTAGTTGTCACTTGTCAGGGCTAATGCCTGGATGAGCTTAAGTTGTTGGCCTTGAACGGCTGAGCGCAAGTAGTGAAACTTTTGAATCGGCGAAAGACTTTCATTGTCATGAATTAATGAAGTAAACAATTCAAAAAATGGTTCCCAGGAACTATCATCACCACGAAATGTGGGTAATTCAATTTTAGGGAGAATAGTTCGGTTTGGGGCGGACGAAGAGAAAAAAGGATTTGAATCTTCTTTCTTTGCTTCAAGCGTTAGAGTTCTGAGTAAAACTTTAGCTTCGGCAAAGCCTTGATAATATAATCGTTCAGTTTCATTACGATCAGCTTGTTGTTCGGGGCTTTGAATTTCAATGCTGCATTGAATTTCATCGTATTTTTCGAAAGCCTGCTCATAATTTTTAAGACTTTGAGAAATAATATCTATGTTACGTTCTTGCTCTGTTCTAAAGCGGGTTAATTTACCCTTATACGAAGCGCGAGTGTTTATAATTGTAGTATCAAGAGGCATGTTGAAAGTTGAAGCAAACTCACCACCTGTATGTTACTTGTATTGAGTGCGTCAGCTGAAGTGAACACCAGCGAAGGAAGAATTTGCACGTCTCCAGAATCCCCTCTGTCGCTGCTCGCCTCAAGCTTGTGCTGAAACATATGCATGCATTAATACATTGTAAATAGTTTGACAATTATAATAACCCTTTGATTCCTGGTGTGCAATATTTAAAGATGGATTAAATCTCGGGTTTAAGGCACCAACAACTTATGGAGAAGATCTGCCCTAATCTTTCCCATAACGGGAGAACGCGAAGTAGGCTCAAGCCTGTCCAAAATAAGTACTTTGAAAGAACTATAAAACTGAAGTGAGGGTAGAGGGCATCGAGGTACATCACCAGAAAATCAAAGGTTAGATAACAATATTTATTGCTAAAGTGCAAATTGGTAACAGTAAACAAAAAATGCACATAAGTGCTCAAATGAATAGTTTAAATACAACAATTGCCATTGCAAGGGTTTGATAACAGAGACCCTAATTAAGAATGGAATGCTTGATTCTGATTAGAGAAAGATTGAGCTTGACATATAAATATTGCGCTAATAATAAAACAGAATGAGGAAATGCATGACAATAGTAAAAATTGAATTTTTTACATAAAAAGAACTTATCTTCTTGCAGAGCCAGCTCCTTGAAAATTTTCAGTTACCAAAAAAATGTTGTTGCGAAGTATTTACAGTTCCTTTGTAAGGAGGCGTTCATGGCCTTGAAATAGTTATGCCAGAAGTAGAAACGTCCAACTCTTCTTCCATCTCTTGGTATCCAGGCGATGATTTATAAGAATTTTAAAGGTTGCTAGCAGTCGGGAAAACTGCTGTTGCCTTGCAGGATGAATCAAAATAGACACCATCTAAGAGGTGGCTCGCTGAGTAACACAGCCGGTATTTCCTTGTGCCAGCTGGGTCGTTGCGTCAGAGTGAAGAACTCATGGTGTACCTGTTCGGTAGCGTAGTGGTTAGCGATGCGGCACGGAGAGGAGTAGCAGCAATAGTGCCATGAGAAGCAGTAGCGTGTAGAGAGTGATGATCTGACTGCTGCGTGGATCTGAATGACGATGTGATCCAAGTGAAGAGATGATCAGAGTGGATGATGAACGCCAGCAGGTAGCGGCTTATAAACGATGGCCACAGAAACATCTAGACGGCACTAGACCCTAGACTCGCGAGTCCTGCTATTGGCTGGAGGAAGGTCACGGTGACGTCAGTCGACACTGAGGCTCACCAGACAGCAGAGCAACCAGTAGATGCCCGGTATGACGGGAGTATGGAGGCTTGAGGTAGCGAGTGACTGGAACACTCAAGGTGAGAACTTTACAAATTTGAAGCTTATAAATAAATCAGTAAATTAATTACGATACAATGAACTAATTAACATATAAATTTGGTTTGAAGTTTTTCGGGACAAGAAAAGGAACAGTAAAACAGGGCTGTCGCGAAATACACACAGACGTATACTGTCACAAAAGTGACCAATTATTGTTATTGAGATTTTTGAGTGCACATAATTGAAATGTACGAGTATCACGATGATACTAGTATTACTAACAGTAGACTATTGTCCTGATAATTATTTAAAGATACTGATGAGAGGCCACAGGAATCTATTGTTGAGAAGTTAATTGACGCATATGCTTTTACAGTAGTGTCATGAAGAGGGTATTCATGGACACAAATTCAGGTAACTGTTGATGCTGTGCAGTTGGTGATGTGTTATTGAAGGCGTTGGCACACTGTTGGTGATATAGTGAAGTGGAAATATTTACAGAGCTGATAAAATTATAATACCAGGGAGTAAATAGAATATTAAGCAACGCATAAATAAAACATGATAGTAGGTTTTAATAAACCTTAAACTAAATTCGATTGAATAGGGTCGAGGCTAAATAAGATACAATTGAAAATAAATTGAACCTGTTTAAAGATATCAGCTGTAATACTAATCACCTACATAATCTGACCAACGTTTAGCTTTGAAGTTACATTTTCTATAGGCTATTCATTTTTAAGACGACTTTATGATGATGATGATTATTATTATTATTATTATTAAGATTATTATTATTATTATTATGATTATTATTATATTGATGATGATGAATGATCCATAGAAGATAAATGCCATGACGACAGGACATACGATGAGGAAATTATTATAGTCTTATGTACATTTTGTGTAAATATTTGGAGCTTCTCTACATTGATTAAGAGTAGTTTGTTTTTAATTTTGTTTTGATAATTTTAGGATTAGAATAGGGTTTTAGCTAGATTGTAAAATTAAAGATACATATTGGAGATGACACCGTCATAGTGTACCAGTATTAATATATATTTCGTCAGATTTTTGGATCTCGTTGATTGATGTGCAAGTCAACAGATTAGCCATCTGCTACCAATACTAGAGTCAGACTAATTACAAACTTTTTCCCGCTATGTTTATATTTCCTTAGGGGATTTCATTCAAGACATTGTACTAGCTTCACCTTTTACGATTTTTGTAAGACAGGACAGTTAGGGAGTTTTTAGGACGTAAATGTAGGATGATTATTTTTTCACGAGGGTTTCAGTTAGTTTTGCCTCGCACAATATTTCCCAATAAAAATGAGGGTTAGGGATCTTTGGCAATATAGACGTCAGACGACAATTTCTTCTTACCTTTGGGATTATTAGTCCGTAGATTTGCGAATCGTTCCTTTTCCAAATGCGTGTTTTGGGCTAGTTTTATAACTCCACCACACCCACACCCGATACGACGCGAGATAACAGTCTTGTGCTGTAACTAGCTCAAACACATGCTGGGTATGATGTGTGTTTGCTTGCAATGGGATCTCACGGTAGTTGATCTCAGCCTTCAAACCCGTGTTGTCTCGGAGTGAACGGGCACACAATATTTGCGTGGAAGGTGTGAATAGAGAACCCTGAGAACGAACAACACACAGGATAGCCACTGTCAGCACCAGGAATCGAACCTGGGATCTGCGAACACCAACTAGTCCATTCACTGGTGGGGTAAGTCTTCAACCTTTTGGATACGCTTCTTAGAGGAGGTAGAGATGGTTGGAAATGAAAAATTACCCTCGAAGATTGGTTCACTGTGTGTATAAGACAGGAATTCAAGTGAGTATAAAACATTCGTGTCTCTCACCTCATGTACCCTAGGTTGTGGGATCGGATCTCTATGAAGGTGGTTGTCATTTGAAGGTGACTGCGAGTTTTTTTTTAAATCACTGTATTAGATCAATTTTGAAAAGTGGCGGACTGTTTCAATTTTATACATGAAAATAACACACATTGCATAGTATTATATTCACCGGGTCAAATAAGTTTATCCCAAAAGAGAGGATTTCAGTTTATCTCCGATTTCAGATTTCACTTTATAATGTTCTTCATCACAACGGCCAAATAAGAGCATGGGCGTGATTTATTAGCGGTCCAATTTTATTCATAACTTGTTATGTAATTTGGAGGATTCCCATTTCAACGTACTGCAATATTCTCTTTCATGATATATTATTTGTACTTTTTATGTGATCTTCGTTACCAATATTGATTTTCACTCCACCCACCATTTTTCAGTCTTGCCTCTTCCATTCCAGAAGAGCAGAAATCGTATATCTGCCGCCAGAGAATGTTCATATTTGAAGTCACGTGTATTGGGTATTGATTTTCCGCATTCTTTCTTGTCACAAAAGAAATATGGTGACAGTAATGCAAGTGAACACAATATGACAGAAGAATTCAGCAGGCACGTATTTCCAGGGTGTCCAAAACTGGAAACTTAACAGATATTCTGTTGTATTTGCTTTTCGAGTAGGACGTCCTTTGAGAGTGTTCATACGGTGATAGTTATTTATGAAATATCCTTTAGTTAGCTACACTCCAAACATGAATGAATAAGTAAAACCTACTTATTAGTTCATAATGGTGCACGTGTTACCTTACCTAATATGAAGAAATAACGAATCCAAAATGTAAGGGTTTAATTTATGGAGAATTTCAACGATCATCCATAATCGTTTAGTTCTCTGGGCTTCCCATATTTGCTGTTATATTAGCGATTCCTTATTCATTTTATATACTAACCCCGTGAAATTATTCTTAGCACAATACGAATAAATTTCATAAACTAACGCTGGCCCCACAATATCAGACGAAAATTAGACGAAGTAGGTATAACTGATAACCACTGTAACTTGACAATTATCAAGCTCCATTGAGCTCCATGTTGGGAAACCATATCTTTCCACCAATTGGGCTTCATTTGTTACTTCTCTACAACAATCCCTAATATAGACCCACAATTGGGTGACATTTGCAATTTTATCTACTTCTTCCACACTCTCAAACCTTCAAAATTGCAGGTAGTGTGGTGTTAAGCGCAATTGAGAAGGAACACTACAGGAATGATCAGGATCATCTAACTTTATAATAATTGCCAATCAAAATTTAAAAATATGACCTGCTGATAAAACTAAACTATATTCTCAAGTCGAAACACACGAGCAAGGATTTTTGCATTCAAAAGTACTCTGATATCCTAACACTAACAAGACATTGGGCTGAAACTGTGACATATCCCTTAGATGAGAAGAATATGGTTGTGGTTGTTTGAATTACGTAGCTGATGCTCGAATATTTCCTGGAGTCTTGATGATAACCTATCCTGCCAAATAATTCTACAATAGTTTTCCGAAAGAATTCACTCTAACAGCAGCTAATAGACGTTTTGTACTTCCTGCAAAACTATTTCACTCGCTGATATACATTTTCAGTAAGAAATGTCTAGCTGCACTCAATGAGTGGTCCTGTGGGTGACTTTTAAAATTGGCAACCTGCCCAGCAATATTCAGTTAGACCACCAAGAACAATATACTTTTTTACAATTTCCAAATTGCTTTACAGCGTAGAGCTGGCTAACAAAGTTTACTCGTAGTTATTAATAGCCTATATATCGCGGAGCTGATGGACATAGTGACCACACAAAATTGTTGCCAATATAGAAGAAAGTAAGACAGTAGCAGTACCAAATATTAGGCCTGGGGTACAGCAGCTCTTCGTTAAATAATTGCAATCCTCACAAGTGATAATACCACATCCCCTACAGTCTGAATAGCGCTTCACCAATCACATTTGAACTTCCTGATACTCAGCTTCAAATATTCATTTTAAAAAGGATTGTTATCCAAGGTCATTGACAGCGTACTAGCCTGGCTAATCGAAAAATCTCAACCAACTTTTCCTTGTTCTTGAGTGAGGCTTACAACACTCTTGATCAATGTCTACCGAACTCGTAACTTGACTGCCGTATATCTCTACTTAGTATAAAAGAAAGTCCCCGATTTGTGTTAGTTACGGGTAAACTCGAGAACCACTGGATGGATTTTGATGCGGTTTACACCATTCTGTAAAGGATATCTGGAGGATTACTTCTGTAGAAAATAATTTATTTATGATCAAAGGAAGCCGAGCAGTAACGATTTCAGTGGAAAATTCGAAAAAAAAAACTGGCGTCCGAGCGTTTTGTAAGCTTACGCTGGGCAAACCGTTAACAATATCTCAATACTATGAGTATAAGAATTGTTCAGCATGAAAAGTTCTACAAATAAGTCCCCGAGAGCATATGTCTATCTTCAATACATCGCCCACTATAAGGGTTTTTACGTTTTAATTTCTTCCAAACATGTCCATTCAACTACTGAGGTGACAGAGTACGAGCTAGCTAAGGGCGAGTCTATCATCTCAGTTACAGCCTAGCTAGAGGGCGAACCTATTGCCCCAGATAGAAGCCAGCAGCAAACCGTCCAGTAGTGTTGAGTTAATACTCCTGAGAAGGGTGGTTTTGTTTGGAGTTTTCCTGGAAGTGTAACTAGGCTTTTCTTCATTTCGCCTGTAAAACACAGTCAAGTTAAGATTGGACGGAAGGGGGTTTGAGTTTCATTCACCTCGCCATTACCTGGAAGTGCAACTCTCATTTCGCCTGTGAACTTTTCGTTCCGCAAAATTCACAGTCAATTTAGATTGGACGGAAGTAGGTTTATATTATATTAAATTATACTGATTGGCGTATAATCTCTACTTAGTATAAAACTAAGTCCCCGATTCTTGGATGTTACGGGTAAACTCGAGAACCACTGAATGGATTTTCATTCGGTTTTCATCATTCTGTAAAGGATATCTCGAGGATGATTTCTGTAGAAAATAATGTATTTATGATCAAAGGAAGCCGAGCCGTAACGATTTCGGTGGAAACGAAAAAAAACTGGCGTCCGAGCGCTTTGTAAGCTTACGCTGGGCAAACTGTTAAAAATATCTAAATACTATGAGTGTAAGAATTGTTCAGCATGAAAAGTTCTGCAAAAAAGTCCGCGAGAGCCTATGCCTATCTTAGATACATCGCCCACTATGAGTGTTTTTACGTTTTAATTTCTTCCAACCATGTCCATTCAAATACTGAGGCAACAGTTTACGAGCTATCTAAGGGCGAATCTATCATCTCTGTTACAGCCTAGCTAGCGGGCGAACCTATTGCCCCAGATACAGCCAGCAGCAAACCGTTCAGTCATGTTGAGTTAAGACTTCTGAGAAGGGTGGTTGTGTTTGGAGTTTCCCTGGAAGTGCAACTCAAGTTTTCTTCATTTCGCCTGTGAACTTTTCATTCCGCAAAATTCACAGTCAAGTTAAGATTGGACGGAAGGGGAATTTGTGTTTCATGCACGTCGCCATTCTTAAATTACGTCTGACAAGAATTTGTTGCACATGCATCTCCATGATAATAAAACTATTAGTCCTGTCAGTGATTTTAACCCATCATGCCGAGACGTAAAACGGATATTGGTCATTGTTCATTGACACTGGAGAAAAAAAAGCGCTTATCACGTAATGCATTCTCCCGGGCAAAGCCAGGTCGGGTTGCTAGTTAAAATATAAAACTAACTGCACTAATAGGCAAATCCTTGCATTAAATACACAAATTATAATAATTAGTTAATCAAACGATGATATAACACATAATATGAAATAATGATGGAGATAAACATAGAAACCACGTGGTCCCACACACAAAGATAGTATCTTTTAAAATTTTGGTTACAAACCCGATGCTAATTAGACTAGACTCATTTATTCAGTATGTACATATGATTTTAAAATGCATGATAATCTTCGGAAGTTATTTTGGAAGATACTTGAAATCATGAACTACGTTCTGGTCACTTAGCTCTCCGTTAATTCCGTCACTGGTAGTGTTCTCAGTGTAGTTAGCAAACAGGCTAGCATAAAATATGATGGTGCACCAGGACGACGTATAAGGTTATTGAAATTTCATGTTCTTCCTTCTTACCTTGGATTCCCATGATTTCTCAACTCCCCACCGGGCAAATTCCGTAATGGAACCAACCTTCAAGCCATGGACTTCTACTTACCAAACGCAAGTACACACCCTGGTATAGGCATCACAGTCGTATTGGTTATCAGGCGGATTGTACACACAAGTATATGGGGACAGTGACCACGATATGGTGAACGACTCAACAAAGTCTAAGTTCAGGGTAAAGCAAATGCTAATGAAACAATACAAAAATTAAAATTTAGATTTGTTAAAAGTTGCTTTATGTTCGACGATGTCGAAATGTAAATATTATATTTCAGAAAACTGTCATATTGAGGGTTATTATAACATTATTTTTCATTATGAAAACAGTTTCCCTCACCAATCGGAGCTCAAGAAACAGTTGTGTGACCATTTAGGTGAGGATAGCATCGCAGCAGAGCTCACTTCCATGGCTCCCTATTTTAAATTTCACTGCAAGGCGAGTGTCATAGTGAGGTATTCCAGGAGGCCATGGTCAAAAACATGGTATTCTCTGCGTCCCATGTACTCTGTTCAGTACGTAAAACTGGTGAAATCTCGACAGATATTTATGAATATTTATGTTCTAACATAAAATAGTTATGATTATCGTCGAACATAAACAATCGTATGCAACTCGCCTATAATGGTAATTAAGACACTCGTATGGAAATTATAGAACTCGCTACGCTCGTTTTATAAACATACTCGTGTCTTAACTATTGCCATTATAGGCTCGTTGCATAATGTACTATTAATTCAATAAAATGCTTCGAGGGATGGATATAAAGTAGTTTTGGTGTGTGTATATAACCTATGCTAACCATCATTCCACTATAGGGTTTCAATGCAATCCACTGCACACGTTTTACCCACTGCCAGGTGTGTGGAAAGTGCAGGATTCCAGTACGCAGTATGGCGTCTCGTGTATGGAAATCTTCTCACCTGGGATTCCCATGGTTTCTGAACTCAGCTCCACTTCGCTCTGGCAATGGTTTCTTTGATTTGCGAAAAATATCAGTCATAGCGATGCATACTCGTTGAATAAGGTGTATGATCCAGGATCACCCTCTCACTGGAACGACATTGTGACTGATGGCAAGTCATAGGGTGGATGCTTTAGGAAATGGGTTAGTGCAGGATGAAGTTGATGTTCGAGAAACCTGTGGTATTATGCGGCATTCACTATTTTATACGGAGGAGCAGCATGACACCATGCGCTTAGTAAACCACTGTCAGTATTCTTTAGCAATGATACCATTCAGCAGATGTCAGTCCCTGTGACTCATTCTCCTTGAATTACAGGAACCAGCCCGAGGGCAGCATCTCGATACCTGAGACGACATACTTCAAACGGTATAGCTTCTGCTTGTTTCTACTGCATATTCCAGTTTTAACAGAACCTTTTGAATACTGATCATTTTCTGTTTTGAACATTGAAATGACCTACGAACTCCGGGCTGAAAAAGTCAAAGTCCTGAGTGAAGAATAAGCTAATGAAGTTGATATTTCTAGTGTCTTGCCATCGTGGCGTACGGCTAAGTAAAGAAAATTGTCGTAATGGAAAATAGAGCAGCTGCAATATATCAATGCTAAAATATTTATTGAGTGGATTTTTGCTTTGTAATGTATTTGTAATTGACTTTTCGTGTGCGGGGCTTGGACAACGGGGTCATCTATCCCCGTGTACTTGGGTGTGTGTGGAATTTTGTCTGATGACCTGTGTTAGTGCGATGACTGTATTATTGTATGTATCTTGCTTGGAGTAGAGATGGGAAGCGAAAGAAAGCAGCTTCTAGGATGACCGAGGTGGAAATCGAACCCGCTTCTTCTCAGTTTGGCTTCACGAGGCTGAGCGTGCCCCGTTCCAGCACTCAGACCACAATGAAATTTCTTGACAGAGCCGGGAATCAAACCCGGTCCTCTGGGGCGTTAGCCAAAAATGATAGCCGTTACACCACAGGGAGGTCAGGAAATACGAGTATATAAATCAATACTAACTTAGATGATACCCAGAGTGGGCAAATTTCTGCTGAGTCGACTACAGTAAGTTTACATTCTGGCTCTGCCATGTGTGATGTATGAGGGCTGAGCCTTGTGTGGCCAAATAAGAAGAAAGGTGGTTTGAATCGTACTTCCATACACGCGAATTTCCGTGATTTTATCAATTAAACTCAAGGTATGTAACACATAAAGTGTATTCCTCAGACATACACTTCCCGATCCCTAACCAACCCATTGGAGATGGTGTGATGAAATCACAACTGCTGAGGGAAAAGGTGTCCGACTCTTAGTCTCCATCCATAAGAAAGGATCACCCAGGAAAATACTCAGCGATCCCGAGAGATAAGCAATCCTATACTGTATATAAAACGCTAAGGTGTATGTTTCACAAAACTCAAGCTCTTAAACCAGAGGGAGTTGGAAGGTGTGGTTTGTACTGAAATTTTCGAAATCATCTGAATAGTACAGGAAACATCTTGCTTTTTTGAAAAAAATAAACGGAAATATATTTATTTGTTTAAAAAGTGCATTTAAACAAATGAACAAGACGTTAGTCCCTGCTAGAACTGTCTCTCGTCGAGTCCGCATAACAGTAAAGCCAGGTCGGACACATCAACTCCTACACAGCCAGCTTGGCAATCTACATCAGGCACATCAACAAAGCCATCATAGGACGAACAAATTAATTCTGACATTTACAGGTTACGGCAGGAAATAAGCAGGTATCGTGCTCATTATAAAGTAACTATTAGGCCCTATTTACTGTTCTGCGAGGCAAATGCACAACGACAATGATGTTGAAATGCAAGATTGCTCGCAAGCGTCACCTACTTTATATTAAAAGGAATCTCGAGTCAATAATAGTGCCACCTATTGCAGCAAAATTTATCAGTGACGCGAAATCGGGTTAATTTTTCTTCTAAAGTTTAAAATAATTGCTACTTATCACGTGCTAAAAAAATTTCGAAGTATCCAACCATTTGTAACGCCGATAGCGGATGCGTGCGCTATCAGTAGGCTATAGTGACGACCGAAATACAGTACTACCGACTGGTGTGGTTTGCAGGTAGCACATCGGGAGAGAAAAGTACTGACTGTTATTATTCTACTTTCACGGAGAGTAATACATTTTCACTTAGAACACAACGGAATTGACAATAGAGATCTAGGTTGGGGAAATACATTGGAGTACAGCAGCTGATTGGGAATGACATATTCTGAATGGTTAGCTTTTGACTCTAAGGCACGTGGAAACATGTGCTGTAAAGCACCACACTTTTAATTGGTTAGGGATTTTATTAATGCAGTCCATGGTCATTTATTTGATTTTTGGGACGGGTCAGGGAAGGAAATCTCTCAAGGACCAATTGGAAGGAGAATTTATATTCTATTTATAACTTTCAGTCGGTCAACACAAGATAATTCCAATTCCTGGAATATACGAACAAATAAAAATGTAATGTTGTTTTTCGAATATTCCACTAATTGAAATTATTTTATGTTTGTCGACTTAAAGTTACAATATCAATAAGCAGACACTGAAAATTGGCTTCGACGCTACTGTATCTTTACTATTGGAAGGAACTGTCCCAGCATTTGCCTGGTGGTGAAAATGGGAAACCACGAAAACCAATTTCAGGATGGCCAAGATGGGATTCAAACCCACACTCTCCCAATGCCAGCAGGCGCGAGTTAGCGCGTTAGCGCTCTCAGCCACCGTGGCTGGTATTGATTAGAGAAATGACACCACGATTTCTTTCCATGCTTCATTCTGAGTTCTTACAGAGGCCGTATTATTAACTCGCGTGACGTCACAAGGGCTAGCGAATGAACCAGCCACATACTCCTAAACTCCATAGGCCCCTAGACGTGACGTGTGCTTAATTAAATTGGGCCTGGAATAACAATTATTCATCACACTTACTAACCCGAATAAATTAACATCCGTTAACTATGCACATTTAGACTTCGATACACTTTTCTACACCCCTTATTTAGGAATGTGGCCTTCCCTGAGTTAAGTGGCATGATGGAGAGACTAAGAGCCATGTAAAATTATACTGTAAGATGTATTCAGCTCTTGATGCAAAAAAATAATAAAAATAAATAAATGAACGCAAGTCCCCTTTGAGGCCATTCAGTTCCCGCCAACTGCCATTTCTCCGTCGTCATTGACTTTCTTATTCAAATAGTATAACGGAATTGTCTGTTCACCTCCATGGGGTGCTTGAGATATAGATAAAATTTTATAGGTGCTATTTTTTGAGTTTCTCTCGCTGGTTCTTCAGAACGTGATTATTATACAAACATCAGGAGAGCAGTTGACGTTATGTTCACGTAGGCTACCACATACCGAAATTCTTTTAATTCGCACTAATACTTAGAATCTGAAGACTCCTATTACCGGCACAAGTTTAATATTCTGAACATAGACCGAATATTGAGCCCGGGATGCAGCAGAGCATTGTCCACGTCTATCTGCCTGAGCTACAGTAGTTGAAGTTTAGCCCCTGGGCTGAATACCTGTCGGTTGGAGATGCGTTACTCGTATAGCCGGGTGAGTTAGCCGTGGTCGTTACGGCGTGGCTGCAGGCAGTCACAACCGGGAGGCGAGGAGGTTCGAATCCCCCGCCGGCAACCTTGAAGATGGTCTTCTGTGGTTTCCCATCTTCCTTCCAGGCAAATGCTGGGGTTGGTCCCTAACTATAGGTCACAGCCGCTACCTTCCAATTCCTCGTCCTTACATTCATACTTTCCTCCCCAGACAACACGCCACACGCGACTGTACTTGTAGCTCACACCATGGGTGTCCGCATAGAAGCAGCTACAAACTCTGGCGAGCCGACCATGTCCTCAGACGCTCCCGGCACTAAAATGCCATACTCTGAAAAGAAAAAAGTTGCGGATAAATCCACTGCAGGTGCAATAGTAAATATCTGAGTTGCGCAGACACGGTTACCCAAAAACTTATCAGTAGCGAAGACGACGCGTGCAGTGGTGTGGTCCTTGAACATGAAAGGTAAGCAGTTACATGCAATAGACGGGTACAAGTTTCGATTCCATCGAACTTTTAGTGCTTACATTCAACGGAGGTCATTATGCTAAGGCAGAAGGTAAACAGCCCTTTGAACCGTAAGGCAGTTGAAGAATTACACGAACTTACTAGATGAGGATGAATTTCTGCAAAATAAAATGATCCAATGTCCATAGGGTAAAATATGCAGACTACAATACAATAAAGCCGTGGCATATACATTTCTGCCTTAAATTTTAAAATGATAATTTGTAACTCAAAGTGACACATATTTTAACCACACCTATCGAATTGTGGTGAGGACCAGTGAAACCTACTGTTTATCCTTGAATATTAACAAGACAAAGCTGATTGTATTGTCGAAAACACCAAAACGGGCCTCCCTACACATCAACAACATCATCGTCCAACAAGTATCTTCCATAAAATATCTAGGAACTTTAGTGAACCAGCATTGTGATTCAAAGAGTGAAATCTTATCCAGGATTGGACAAGCAAAAAATATGTTCACTACCATGAGGACCTTATTCACCAGCCGAGAACTCAACCTTCAGCTCAGAGTTAGAATGTAACGTTGCTATGATTTTCCTGTCCTTTTGTATGGTTTCGAAGGGTGGACACTCAGCCCATTACTGGAGAAGCGGATTGAATTTTGAAGTGTACTTATATACAGAAGAGTACTCCGAATATCTTGAGTAGGAAGGAAAACAAATGAAGAAGTCCTCAACATCTTGAACAAGAAGAAAGAACTTCTCACAACCATCAAGGAGCGTAAGCTCAGCTACCTTGGGCACATCATGAGAGGTGAACGATATGAACTTCTCCGGCTGATCATTCAAGGGAAGATTGATGGGAAAAGATCTGTGGGAAGACGGAGAAATTCCTGGATGAAAGACTTGCGGCGGTGGTATGGACATACGTCGATAGAAATCTTCCGTGCTGCCGTTTCGCCTGTAATCATAATCAATTGGATCACCAACCTTCGGAGGGAGACGGCGTCATAAGTAGAAGATCGAATTGTACAGGATCATGGAAAAATAATGCCTAGATTCTAAAATAATTGCTATAAAAACGATTACAGGTAATGAAATTGTTTTAGCTTTAAACTGCGTGGAAAACATAACAATTTTTTTCATACCCAAGTAAGTTTCAACCCGAGTTCAGTTTGTTGGTCTGCAGACGTGTGTCGACTGTACCGCGCGAAGATAGTGAGAAAAATGCATAAAAATGACACGCTGTCCAGTCTGTTGTCTGATATCTTCTATTTGAGCGAACACAAAAAACTGTTCAAGCATGTCGAGGTAAATTAGACTTGTAATTGGTTTTTCATCGAAAAAGAAAGGTCCAATAACTTGGTGATGAAGTAACCCGCACCACACATTGACACACATTAGACGTCTGCAGAGCAACAAACAGAGCTCTCGTTGAAACTTACTAACGTACGAAAACAAAAATGTTATCTTTTCCGTGCATTTTAAGGCTAAAACCATTACAATACCAGTAATAGCTTTTTATAGCAATAAATTAAAATCTAGGCATCATATTTCCATGACCTTGTACTGAATTTGGTTGCCGATCCTCAGTCTGTTTTAAGTGGGAAGGGAAATGTGTGTGACGCAACTCGCATATCTCGGGATACGTAACTCGTACATCTGGTATATATTGAGGATACGCAAAAAAGGATATATTCTCGTATTTGGCACGCACCTAGGAAACTTGGCAAATAGTGAGCCAGGTATTTCCACAAATAATATAAGCGAATACATGGGTGGTGAAGTTTCTCAAATCCTCTGTACCTAACCTAAGCCTAGACTCTAAGCATCACAGTTACACACACTATGCTATATTCATCACAATTTCACCTATTTATCAGATAAATTGCACACACATCCGATCATACGGGGCTGATGACCACATTGTACCTAGCCTCGAAATCAAACAACAAAACGAAGAAAATAATAATGATAACGACAACCCTATGGAGACTCCAATAACAAGCAACCTCATTCCACAAACGGCAAAACGACGGGGAAAATTACCAATATATCCTCAATCAATAGCGAAGAAAAGTTCTTAATTTGTTTTAGGGGTCATCAGTTCTGTGTATTTGGTTGTGTGTTGAACTCGTCTGATAACCTGTGTTCATGTGGTGACTATAGTAGTGAGTATAATTTTAACTTTTTGTTGTCGGGAATGGGGTAGGTCCACGGGACTTGAAATAAGGTACTATCCTGGCATTTTCCCGGAGAGAGTGTGAGAGAAAACGGGGAAAAGCCACACTGAGGATAGTTGCTGTCAGCGTCGGAATTCGACCATCTGATCTCCGGACTTGCAACAGCTCCTCATCGTGGCTTGGGTGAGCGAAGCAGAAGAACAGCACTGGAACAAAAGGTGTCGGGAAGATCCAGATAGCCTACATGCATTCGGCACTGGTAGCGTAGTAAAACTCATTGTCCAGCATTTGAAACCAACATTCCATTATTTCATGAATTACCACGAACCCACATGACTAATAATTCTGTCGCATTTGAATTCCATTTGGAGGGTGTGGAATGCCGTGGTGAATGTGTGTACAACTTTATAACCCCAGAAATGTATCAACAAGGTTTGGTTTGTCATCGCTATTCTGTCAGTCCATGAAAATAAAATGAATGATCATAATATACACATTACAGCGGTGTGCACATTCTTGTATTAGACCACCTCGTGCTGTAGTGGCTAGCATTCTCGGCTGTCACCACAGAAGTTCGGGTTTAATTTCCGGCTCTCACAAAAAAAATGAATTCCGGTTTGAGTCCGCCCAGTTGCGTAGTGGTTAGCATTCTTGGTCGTCACCGAGGAAACCCGGTATCGATTCTCGGCTCTACAAAATAATGTAATTCTGCTCTGAGGTCTGGAACGGGGTACACTCAGCCACGTGAGGCAAAACTGAGAAGAGGTGGGTTCGATTCCTACCTCACCCATCCTGGAAATGGTTTTCCGTGGTTTACACTTCTACTCCAGGAAAATGCCAGGATGGTAACTGACTTCAGGCCACGGCCCCTTCGTACCCAAATCCTGCTCTGGTTAGAAATGCACCGACTAGTAAATACATCACAGTGACAGAAGTTATCAGACAACTTCTACACATAGGCCTACCCATGTACATGGGGCTACATGACCAAGATGCCGCAAAGTCCCTCAAGAATCATCAACAACAACAACAACTAATTCTGCTTTGAGTGCTGGGACGGGGTATACTGAGCCTCGTGAGGCAAAAGTGATACGAAGTGGATTCGATTCCAACCTCAGCCATCTTGGAAGTGGTTTTCCACGTCTACTTTAGGCAAATACTGAGATGGTTCCTAACTTTTTGCCACGGCCGCCTCCTTCCCAATCCTCAACTGAATTACAAATATACACACTACTAAAGACGCCACGATAACACAGGTTATAAGACAAATTTTACATACAGAATTACACGGGCCTAAATGACCACCATTTCTGAGCCCCTCATATGAAACAACAACAACATCATTAGACTCAAAGTGAGAGTTTGAAGCAGTAATTTTTTTCTGTAAATGCCATATTATTTACTGACTAGCCACAATATTTATTAGTCTGCCCAGTAATATTCCCTCACTCCAGGGATTCGCGTCTGGTTATTTCTGGAATTGGGTATTCCGAGGGGTGACTGAGCTGGGTCCATTCACTCTTTATTCCAATGACTACAGACCCTCTACATCAAGTATCTTCAATGCATGCCACACGAATGTTACAGCAGTTCAAGAAAGGGAGTTTGAAACTCTCTGCTCTAAATGCACACTAAATATCGAATTAATAAACTGAAATGCCTGGTGTAACATCCTAAATAGTCAAGGCTACTCCTTTTAGTGAACTTCTGGAAAACAAATCCTACCAATTTATTAAAAGAAAAGGACCATAAGGTAGGCTATACGTAAAACCAGTGCTTTCTTTCAAAAAAAATAATTAAGGGGTACTCCCAGTTGTAGTCAACATAACATCACGATGTTGCAATTTTCGGCAATTTGTAGAGTCCGGTTATTACTTTTCGGGCTGACATGATAAATGAGAGGTTGCGTTGGGTTAATTTATTTGTGGTTACTATGTCAAGGTGGTAACTGCACTCAGTATTTCTAATCATTTTACCACCAACCATTCGTACTTGCTGCAAAATTCCTGCTTTTCCCCCAAATTCCAGCATTCGGGAATGTCTTCCGTCCCACTGTTACAGCGGTTGAAAGCTCTTTCTGATGATCTTCCTTAGCATCACCACATGACACTATTGGCGTTTCTCCGTCATTGTTCACGTTGGAATCATTAACTTGCAGCTTTTTCGATGCCTCGGTGGATGTTAAATAGTTCTTTATTTCCTTCATCCTTCAAAACTAACCACACGCACAAAATAACAACCTACCCCTCCTCCAAACACTAGCCTGCCTGCTTATAAGAAAGGAGTGCCGAGTTGCCGACCAAAAGATACTGATTCGATAGATCGATTTAAATCGAGGATTACTAGAAATCTCTTCCAGCTGTCGTAAACAGAGCGTTGACGCCAGATGATGGATGAACTTTCAAGTCGGAAATTATATTTGCCGGAATAGATACAAATTTCCAATATTTTTTCTTAAAGAGTTTTCAAATGTTTAAGGGGTACGCGTAACCCCGCGTTCCCCCTGAAAAAAAAAAAGCACTGGGTAAAACCATTGATAATACGTTTGGAATAATTGCATTGCCTTGTAAAAGAGTTTTATTACTTACTCCTTGGCACTGCAGTCCATGATGGACCTTGGCCTCTCGCACAGTAGCAGTCCACTCTCCTCGGTCCATTGTCCATCTTCTATCACCCATCTTCCTGAGGTCCTCCTCCACATCATTCAGCCACCACTTTCTCGGTCTTCCTTTCAATCTTGTCGCACCTGGCTTTCCCTGATATATCTTCTTAACCACTATCTCTTCAGGCATTCTTTCCACATATCCTAACAGTCTAAGTCTATTGCTATTTATTTCAGAAACAATGTCTGGATATCCAAATAAGATCTTAATTTTTCATTATTCCTTATGCTCCATTCCCCATGGTCATATATTGGACCGTATATTTTCCTTAAAGGGGGCTGCGTGGCGCAGTCGGTAGAGCCACTGAGCTTCTATCTGAAAGGGAGTGGGCTCGATCCCCACCCAGGTAGTGGATTTCAAAAACAAAACTACCATTTTCGGAAACGCAAATGGCCATGGGGTTCACTCAGCCTACACCAGAAATGAGTACCAGGGTGATTCCTGGGAGCAAGGACGGCCGGGCATGGAGCTAACAACTCCATCCCATCTAGTGCCGATGTCACAAAAAGTGGAAGCCTCGAACTTCCACTACTCCCTGGGCCTTCATGGCCTGTATGGAGTTGGCTTTGTATATTTACCTTAACCCTTTTCTTTTACTGTTTTACTGCCTTATATTATAAACATTAAGCCATGAATATAGTAAAAATTGACATTGAGTCCAAAAATTGCAACACCTCTGTACATCAGAGTTCTTCCCAATTTATGCTTAAGTGACATATCATAATTGTGGAAGACTTTTGTTAGGTCCTCTCGGAATAAGAGACGATGTGAGAAGGTTAACATAAATCGAACCACACAGGCTCCTTGAGCAGCTACAAACCTTCGTCAGGAGGTGGCAAGTGATTCAATGATTGAATGGTATTCTGGAAGAATCCTGGCGCTATAGAAGCAGGAAAATATACCTCGTAGCACAGCCGTGTTCGTGACTGCATGGGGGAGTTGGAAGTCGAGAGAACAAATGTTGATATTCCGGGACTGAATGTGGTAATGCTGAGTGTGGTTTTCCTCCCGGCTTTCCTACAGTCCCTCCAGGCATATTCTGGGGGTGGTATCTTGGGTAAATTAACAGGGCTTTTACCACTATCCCAGGTCTTACAAATTACATTACTACGATCACCACAGAAACACTGGTTATCAATAAACACACACCCAATTACACGAGGCTCATGGCGAAGATGTCACAAGCCCCTAAAGTGGATTAACAACAACAAGATACTGTAACGCTAGTGGCTGCCAGATGAAAATGAAAATCCACAGCCTGCTTCCAGTCTCCGACCGGGTCAGGAATGGAATGAATGGAACCCTATCTAGCAGCGAGGATATGAACTGTGCCGGCTGCCGAGGCCTGACGCACTCCTCTGGGGCAATGATTAAATGAATGACAGATGAAATGAAATGATAATGTGTTGCTGGAATGAAATTTTGACAGGGAAAACCGGAGTACCCGGAGAAAAACCTGTCTGCCTCCGTTTTGTCCAGCACAGATCTCACATGGAGTGACCAGGATTTGAACCACGGACCCGGCGGTGAGAGGCCGGCGTGCTGCCGCCTAAGCCACGGAGGCTTTGGCTGCCAGATACTGGAAGTAAAATATGAACCTGTATGCGGTGAATGGGGTACACTTAGCCTCGTGAGGCAAATCTGAGAAAAGGCGGGTTCCATCACCGACTCAGCCATCTTGGAAGTGATTTTCCAATTCTACTTTAGGCGAATGCCTGAATTAATTCTTTATTACTCTTTCGGAGTACAACGTTAATAGATATAAAGTATAACCTCTGTAAAATAGCAAAGCTATAGTAAAAGTGGGTTCAATTGAACGTGTCCATCGATAGTATATTCGTTAATTTGTGCTCTTCATTTAATATACCACGTGCTGATTCCAATTCCCACTGTACTCTTTGACCTTGCAGTGAAATGATAATAATTAGTACGTTGGCAACAATACAAAATACATTCTAATTAAAATATGTGTAAACCATTTGTTTTATGTTGTTACACTAATTCATTATTCTGCACATTTCCAATGAGTTTCCAGTACAGTTATTCACTTGTGGTACATGCTGCATATGGCATGTTTTGGATCAGGTTATGTGCAATGACCACCATTAATTTTCTGCCTCATTTGATAAACAGCTTGTCTGAATATAATTTCCACATTTAAAGAGAAAATGTATAGCAAGGTGTACTACACCACCACAATTTCCTAAGTTTGCCACCATACTGTTGATATATATATATTTTTTTTTTAGCGTATGGCTTTTAGTGCCGGGAGTGTCCGAGGACATGTTCGGCTCGCCAGTTTTGTAGCTGCTTCGAGACGGACACCCAATGGGTGAGCTACAAGTACCGTTGGGGGGGGGGGGGAGGAGGGGGAAGTTGGAATGTAAGGGCTAGGAATTGGAAGGTAGTGGCTGTGGCCTATACTTGGGGACCAACCCCGGCATTTGCCTGGAATGAAGATGGGAAACCACAGAAGACCATCTTCAAGGTTGCCGGCGGGGGGATTCGAACCTCCGCGCCTCCCGGATGTGAGCGACTGCCAACAGTCATGCCGTAACGACCTCGGCTAACTCACCCGGTACTGTTGATAATAATTAGGACAGACGGTTTAAAATGTACCAGTGATATTAAATAGCACTGAAACACTTAGCTAAACTTTCACTATCAGTATTTAAACTCACTCATTTGATTTTATTTTATTACATTTAAATTAATTTTATTTTATTTTATTCTATTTTTTTAAAATTTCATTTACGACTTGTCCAGTTCACACATACCATCAGTGCATTTCCTTGTAAAGCTCACGTTCATCCGTATTGTCTCCCCGTCCCCTGTTTCGACACCGTGAATCAACCTGTGCTCTTGGTTTGATTCCAATAGTGTTTGTTAGACATCGAAATGGATGACCCATTTTAAGCTACTTTTCCTATTTTGCAAAAACGATGAAAGAGTAGACTTATGAGATCACCCGGGCAGATGTGTGTGTGTACTGTCTGTCTGTCTGTCTGTCTGTGTGTCTCCCCTATCAATTCCTAAACGGCTACAGCTAGCTAAACCAAACTTGGTATAAATGACGATCTAAACAAGGATATCTCAAGACCATTTTTTGAAAACGACCCCAGAGTTTCCAACTGCTGAAAAATAGTATTTGAAATTTTAATTCTAAAGTTGGATATCTCAGAGGTATGCATGGGAACCCTCACAACATTAGTACCCATATAGCTAAGCACATATAGCAAATTAGGTTTCAGGAGCCCGTACACGACAATGCTACTACTTGATTCTTCGAGTACTGATAGGTCCAATCTTTAACTGCATGGAACTTCCATACTATCAAATAGATTTCTTCCAAAATTGGCACACATATAGATCATAATACATCATATTACGTTTGAGCAACCCATACATGACACTGCTACCAACATGATTCTACGCGAGCTTATAGGTTTAATGTTTAACTGCATGTAATTTACATGCTATCTATTACACTTCAACCGAATTTTGTATTTATCATACATAGTGTATCTTAAGAGACGAATCGAGGCAAAAAATCAGTCTCCAAGGTTGCGTACTGTTGACAAATGCTCTCTCTGTAATTTTTAACCCTAGTATTGTGCCCGTTTCTCCAATGGGACAGGCGATCACCCGGCTAGCATCCCGGCCCCATTAGAAGAAACAGCCAAGGGAGTGGGTACAAAAAAATTAGGGCATGAATCTTGGTTCATACAGACAAGACTATGAAAAGCTCCAGTGAGCTAGAGACAAAGGGTCTCGGGTCGTTTACGGGTCGGGATGGTAAATAGACTGAACCAGGATTCACAAGCAAAACCCTGACTTGAATTGACAAACAGAAAAGAAAGGAAAAGCCCTCGTAAAATCACATCTGCTCCTTTATTGGCCAAAGGATAAATAAATATGCAACCTGCCTATCACGCACGAGTATAACGTTAGGGTGGGACAAAGTCCGGAAAAGAAATAAAGTTCATAGTCCCTAAACAAAGAAAGGAAAATTACGCTTATTCAAACTCGTGGGTGTCCTTTCTTAAAGTTCCGACAAGGAGATCGTCTTTCAAAAGCTAAATTAACCCTTCATTTATCGGTGCACACGCATGTAAACATCACTAACCACTTATCACGAAGTTCACCTGCGGCAAAAAAAACTCTAAGAAAATATCGAATATCTATGTAAATTACAACTGTCTACCCTTATACGGCAATGGACGGATCTCCTCTATCGAACTGCAAATTAACAATTAAAGAGCATCATGTTACATCAAATAGCACTCAAACATCGACTCAGCTTCACATACTATGACATTTCAACAATTAATTATAACCTATCATAAATTATTAACACACCCAGATTGTGCTTACATATTTACACTACTAATTCTTATTATTATTATTAATTTATCTTCGCCTTTCCAACAACCTTGATCCACACGGTCATATTTGTCATTGTAATTAAATTATAGCATTGTCAAATGTTTATGAAAGGTTAAGAACTTCGTAATAAGGCGCCCTAGCGTCTTTCATACACATAACAAACATTTAATCGTAACCCTTCCGCCGAACACTCTGTGTGAAGATCCAAACAACCTGACTGTCGAGCGCACCATCAATTACACCCCTGCGCTATTCAATACAACTCATCAATGAACGTGGCACGTTCGTCAAGAGGACCCTGTCCTTACAACTACAATTCCACGGACATCCGTCGCCCCGTGAATAATCTCGTCACATATGACGGAATAATACCATTTTTAATTACCTCATAATTATCACATAAACTTTACACAACATCATTACAAAATAAATCATGCATTATCAGCATGTCTCAAGAACCCACACTGACAGAGCGTATCAACATTATCGGGACCACGAGGTCGTATGATAATATGGCATCCTATCCAAGGAACCTTATCCGACAATCTTCAACCATATTCATTTGCAATAAAAATCTATGCAATCCGTGACAAACCTTTCAGAATAAAATTCGAATAATGACCTCTGAAATCGTCATGCTAGGATCTCCCAGCAAAAATGGGCATCTCCTATTATCGTTACCCAATTTCAAATTATTATGATTATTATGTCTCAGAGAATAAATACATGTCTTACTCCTACCATTGATGCTGTAAATTTATGTAGGTCAAATGACCCGAAAAGAAAGACAAAAAAACATCTGCACGACCCTATGAAAAAAAAATGATGCTCTTATTCAACCTGGAATAAATGATTATAAAGGGCGTTAAGTTACACGATCTCAGGTTATCTCATGGCATGGCTATCCGAGGTAGAAGTTCTCTTCTTTCTGATGAACAAGGATGGAAAGGAAACGTCTTACTTTATATCCGGTGTCCTCGGAATTCCATGGCGTCGGCGTCGTCATCGTCTGCGGCATCAGGGCGGCGGCGTCCCTCCAGCGTCCCCGCGATGTGGTCTCCCAGCGTACTGGTAAAGGTATCCGCCTCTGGCAACTCCCGATCTCCTGGCGACGCCCATGTCTGCCCACAGGTTGTCCCCGGTCACCTTCATCGGCGGCGTCTCCCGACGTCCCAACCATGGTCCACTCGTCCATCTCGTTGCGACCGTTCATCCCATTATAGCCCCTTTAGAAGTTCAGTGCAGCATAATTCGCGTGTTAATATGCATGTTGATGCCCAGAATATATGAGTCCATGGTTATTAAGTTCATGCCGCCGTGTAGTAATATTACATTTCACTATATCAGAGCACATTCACGCTCGCACACCATGGCGTCTAGTTCCTGGTTCACTTGAGTTATATGTTTTCACTTCCTTTAACCCGGTGACACACTTCCTTCCACGAGGAGCTATTTCCAGCTGGCCTTGACCGACATATCAAGTTGCCTACGGCCTACCGTCTTCCAACACGAGCTTAAAGTAGATGTGGCCTTTCTTACTGCGTTCTCACTGCGTTTCTTAAAACGCCGTACTGCTATGCTATTTCCGAATGGATGTCTGTTACCATATAGGGCCTCGCGATAATGCTTCGCCTCGACTATCGTTATATAGTTCTTCCCCTGATACTCGTAATTTTAAACACCTCCTGGTATCAATCTTTAATGAACATAAATTGTCGGCATAAACGGACTTCCTTTATCAGTTCTAACTGTTTCCTCACATACTAGCGAGTCCGAAATTGTCTTGAAATTCACACTGTTCGACAAACAAACTGACATACTTCACTGAAAAAAAAACGCACTGGCAATACATGCGCGCTAGTTTCAGGCTTCATGACCTGTTGGTCACTCACGAAAACCATTCAAGTTCCCGATGTAAAATCACTGTCTACATGACATGGGCTAATCTTCCGTGCTCCGCTGTGTGACATTCTCGTCCACGCACTACTGACTCACATACTGCTGACTCACATACTGAGCATTCCGGAACTCCGTCCTTCTTCTAGAAAAAAATGGGAGGGGTTGGAACCTTCTGGAGCATTCCCCTACTCTCGCGGTTACCTCGCCGCGTCATGCCATGACGTCATACTGACTCTCCGGTTCCCTTCCGATCTTCTGTCATCCGGGGCCGGTAATTGACCCTGACTGGATCGGTCACAGTATCAATATATCGGAAAGTATACATGCCAACAGTTCTAAACATTGCACATGTATAAAACAGAAAATTTCAGATTATCAGCAAGCGTAGAATCGTGTTTGCAACACTGTCGTATATTCGTTTCTCAAAATTAATTGGAAATGTTACGCTCTATATACGAGTATGTGCCAGTTTGAGAAGAAATCCATTTGATAGTATGGAAGTTACATGCAGTAAAATATAGAACTGGATGTAACTTTCATAACATTCAGTGGATTTCTAACAAATTTTGTATATACAGTGCTCGCCATAACATATATTTGTTGATATTTTCAGTCCAACCAACTACCTAATAACTCTTCCCGGGCATTTGAGCTATAGACACTCAATATCTCATAATCCATGCAAGGAAACATTTCTAACATGCTGTGCTGCTCTATTAGGCAAATCTTATAATGCAAGATTTGAGAAAATTTTATATCAGTCCTATTAGCTTTATAAACTGTTCTAATTACATGAATAAGAATATAATGTTAAATTTTTAATAGAAAGAGGCTCTTTAGTTCGTCAGGCAACCGCTTGCTTCTTTTTTAAATGAGCACTTTCAGCAAATATTGTATGGATATACCGGGAGTAGTGTGCATAAGGGTTTCCCTGACTCAGTATTGTGTACAGACGGAAGGAGCCATTGCAATAAAATGACATTGTATGTAGGAGAAAGTACAGTAACGCCTCGTTTATTCGACCCCATTAGTTTGGTTTCCTTGTTAGTCCAGATCACATTTAGAAAAAAAGTATTTAATTTAATTTTATGTAAAAATTATAGTAATTCGTTATCACGTTCAATAATTATGTGTAGTACAGTACGTCAACACCAAACTATATGAAGTGGTTTAGTTATTATTACGCTAAAGAAAGAATGTCAGTTTTTGAAATATATGATAGTGTGTAATGACATTTTGCCCATTATTTTTCTATAATTTCTTGTTACATAAGTCCCGGTCACATTCGGTCTCGCTTGTTACGGAAAACCGAGGTTCTACTTTAAGTTCAGAAAACTTAAAAGAACATAGAATTATTATACTGTGAGAGTTATGGACCTTGATATTGAAATTACAGCCAACTTTGATTTGTTACGATGACACAAACTTAAATTACACTCATGGTAAAGGAGATTGCAACACCAAGAAGGAGTCAGTTATCTGTGTTGATTTTCAAGATATGGAAAGACGCCGTGTAGATATGTAAACACTAACATTAACAGGCCTATTGAATTATTTATACAGGTCTCACTACGTGATTGGTCATGATGGCACTACCTCCAGTACGCGAACCATAGTGTAGCCTGGTTGACTTGCAGTCTGCGCAGTGAACGCTTGCCCATCCTAAAGGAGTACTTCCATTGCCTCTCACTTCTACTCCAGGCAGATATCAGGAGAGTACACAAATTGAGGTCACGGCTCCCTCCTACCGAATTTTAACACCAATAACATTTCTTACAGTAACACTGTCCATCAGTCAGATTTTACCTACTTCCAAGTACACGGAGCAGATTACAACACTGTATCACGTGTTTGTGGCTATGTGTGTGTGTGTGTGTGTGCATGTCTATTTAGTTATACACCCCATAGATTTTTAAATGGCAACATCGGTTAAACCGAATTCCTTTTGACTGAAGCTGTTCCAACACGTCTTAACGCTATACATTTCGATACCGCGACTGTTTCCACAAAAGGAATTGTTTTAATATATGGATGAATCAATGGTTGACTGATTAACTGCTTAAATCGATGAATGACTAAAGTTATACACAATCAGGTTCTTAATGAATTTCGAATGATTTTTTCTCTCTTTGAACGACTCTAGGGTGTCTGTCTTTGGGTTTCTATATCCAAGAATGTCACATCAGTCTATTTTGCCTTTTTCCTTTATCCCTTTTCTGTATTTATCTGTTTTGCCTATTTTCTACATATTTTCTGTGACTCCAGTTTTCCATATGGATAGTTCTTCATTTAAGTAATTAAATGATTTAATGTTTCTTGAATAAATGAATGAATGAATGAATGAATGAATGAATGAATACTAGATGTAGTTTCATTATCGAGATATTTGCGTGCTTGTAATCCTGGAGATTCACCAGTGGAATTACACATCAGACCAGTTTTCATAAATAGGTGTCTGAGAAGAATATAGAACATTCATTGACCTAAAATAATAGGGAATGGAGATCTGTGGGTACGAACCTCGGAGGACCCGATCCAAATCCAAATAAAGAGGAGAATATGGAAGTGGATTGGGCATACTCTCAGGAAATCCGATAAAGACATAAGGAAACAAACCCTTGAATGGAGTCCACAGGGTGCTAGTATAAGGGGAAGACCTAAACAGTCATGGAGGCGCACAATAGAGAATGAAGGTCGATAACAGGGAAAGACATGAAGAGAGGTGAAGAGGATTGCAGCTAACGGAGTGATGTGGCGGATCTACTGTCATCGCGGCAGGAGATGGCAGTTGAACACGCTGCGACGGGGTGCGGGGGTCTTGCAGTACGCATGCGCGGCCCGCATATTCCTAAGTTAAATATATCGGCTTGCCGCATGCCAATGGTTGTCATTGCTGCAGGCGACACTCAGCCACTGAAAGAAGGAATCTGCTGAGTGAGTGAAGCAAGTAGTGACCAACTGAATGTTTTTGGAATGCGCGATACGCAGTGAGCGGGAAGACCCCTGCAGTTCAAACCCGACTGCCAACTCCTGACGCGATATCAGTATGTTCCAATTGGAACTAAAGGAAATAAGTCAAGTCAAGTGAGTGCATGTCTTGTTTATGCTGTTGTTAATTCGTCTTAGGAGCACGGGACATCTTTGATCATCATTCCCGTGTACTTGGGTGTGTGTTTATTTTGACTGATAACCTGTGTTTCTGTGATGACTGTAGTACTGCGTGTAGTTGTAATTATTAGGGTTGGGTTCCCCGGAACTTGACATGAAGTAGTATTCAGGCATTTGCCTAGAGGGAGTGTGGAAAAATTCGGGGATAGACGATATTCAGGATAGCCGCTGTCAGCTCCGGGATTCGAAACTCCGATCTCCGGTTTGCAGCAGTTCCCCTTCATGGTATGGTGAGTAATTTTACGCGCATGGCTGCGCCATGAGTGTATGATTGTGGTTGTTGGTAGTAATATATTCTGTCATATCTGTGTTCATGTTTTTTGATTTTGTTTGGTTTTTATTTAAAACATTTGATGGTTAAATACTTATGTTTTTACGTGTGACCTGTTATCTGTCTGACATTAAAGGACACATACGGTACATACTTTTTATAAGGTGGACATTGCATTGAACTGTTTGAAGTCAAAATCAAGCCAGAAGAATGTAACATTATTGATTAACCTCATGCATTTCTAAATTTGCCATAAACACATAATTTGTTAGAAACGTCCATGCCTATGCTCCCAAAATGAAATTCAAAAGAGTTCAAAAGTTGAAATCAGATGGCTATTAAGAATTGCCACGGACTGTTAGGGTATCACCACAATGATTTTGCCTTTAATTTCAATCTCTAATTTTCTGCACACCGAATTTATAACATTTTGGTAAAGTAGTACTTCATGGCATAGACCTCGAGTATCATTTACGTCCTTTCATCAATTCCATTGCTGAAGTCAAAATAACTATCATAATTCCACTGTCGCCATCTTGTGCCTGGACCTGTAAACTCGACTGGCTGCATGTCGTAAACGTACCTTAAGCTAAACTCAATGGGGTTGCACGGCGGTCGTAAAGTGTCCTCTTATACCTCCACCATCCACTATATTGCTCCAACGTTGTAAAAGTTTACGACGGATTGTAGAGATTTTCTTCAATATCATCCTGTTTCAGAATCGAGAATTTGACAATGCATCTTTAAACAATCCTCTAGCTGTGCCAAGTAAGTTTACGAGTAGACCATACAGTCCTCTGCGTACTTACGCATAGATTGTCATATACCACACGATCTAAGTATAACATTGAACATAATTTGATCCTTTAAATAAAATTAGAAGGCCTTTGCGAGAAATCGCGCATGTGTTAAATCACCCGCTCCACTGAACTGGTATGCGGGCTGCATGCGAAACATGTTCTTGCAGGGTCTATCGTATTGTTTTAACGCACTTTATAAACAAGTTAATACATTTCAAACTCAGCATTTTTTCTAGGTTTATGCCGTGTCTTGTGTGGGGTTTTGCCGAGGAACACAAAGCTGGCTCATCAGCGGGCTCTTGCTGTCCGTGCCCATACCCCCACAGGAGTAGCAAACTGCGCGATACCCCCCCCCCCTCCTTATTATGAAGCGCACCTGCACTTCTTTACTGTGAGAGTCAAAAGCTCACGCTGTCGTTCACTTCCCCTTAAAGGCCTATCCTGCCAATGTTAAATAAGCCAAGATTATGTTATTTTATTTCTGGAACCAATGAAGATGCGACTCTCAATTTTAACAGCTGACATTACCACATTATGTAAGAGGACTGAAGCCGAATTACAATATAAAATCCAAGAGTACCAGACATATTCATTCGTTAAAAGATGCTTTTTCTTCCACAAAATATTTGTAGATGTACACCCTTTACATCAGACCTATGGAAATCTCTGCTATGATTCTGCTTCAGTCAGGACAATAAAATGTATTAAATCATCTCACAATGTTCCATGCGTCTATCACAAGTAGTTTTTCAAATAGAGGAATATTAATTGTAAAAAAAAGTCATTTTGAGAAAATTAAGTTTAAAAATTGAAATGATAAAATCTCACTCAAATTTTTGAAATAAGGCTCAAAAGCACCCAGCAGCATAGTCAGGATCCTCATCCTTGTCCCCCTTCTTCTCTTAAAGCTTTTTCCTTGGGGATGGCCTTGCTTCTTTGGTGCTGAAATCAGCTGCACGCTGCGCTGTGCCTTGGCAATTCTTAACTTGTCTAAATGCTGCAGTCCCTTGACAATATGACATCCAGGGTTGATATTGAGATGCAATAACACTCTTATTCTTCCCATGTTCCCATCATTAAATGTCATCACAGCATCACAGACTCCCCATTTCAAAGTTTTTAGCCCCACAAATACATTTTTGGGCACTCGAGTCCAAATAACGTTGTTGAAGGACTCGTTGGGATTCTGAGTGCGCCCATGTAGACACTTTCTGAGAAGGTCTGGATGAGCTAGGTCTTTGTAGATGGGCTTGATGGCTTCCATAACTGCTTCAGGTATAGAATTCTTGTGTTCAAAATTCTCCCCTGAAGCTCAGCCGACCGGAACTTACACCATGTGTCAAGTCCAGGTGGGCAAAGTGAATTTATTGGCTGTCTGTCACTCGAGAGTTTGTGGACGTATGTGGGCCAGACTGCTTTCTTCATGCTTTATAAATTGTTTCTGTTATTTCTGATTGCCATGCAATAATACTGCTGAAGTTCATTAATGGTCTTATCGGTCAGTCGACCCCTCAGTAGCTTCCCATCTGACAATACGTTGGCGCGCATAGTTTGTTTTAATTTTCTGAGACGTGTGCCCGTCCTCTTTTGGACATGGCCAACACATTCCACTTTCTATATCTCGACATTACCATATGGTATTGATTCAATGACACACTTATAGGCTTTAGAATCACCATCCCCAAAAACTGTGTATAACGAACACCCCTTTCTTGGAGCGAGCGACTAAAACGTTTCACTGCTGCATCAGTTTCCATTCCTCCACCAGTCCATTCATAGTTATTCTGACAGTCTTCATGTTCACTATTTCTACAGGACCTATAGCAATGTTTCGTAAGTGTCCTAAAACAAATTACTTTGCCTGTGTCTATGCTTGTAATTGTGGTAACTGAGTTCTTAAAAGTATGGCCTCGTTTTTGCCATGTTTCGTCGAGGGCAAAAGGTAAATCACTGTTACCTTCATTGATTTCGACAGCCTCCTTCGCAGCAACCTTTATTGATAAGGAAGCAACAGATTCAACAGCTACTCCTTTAACATCAATTTACTTCATAATTCTGGCAGGAGGTGGTGGAAGATTCATGAGTGAGCAACAAAGGTGTGCTGCACTCAGACCTTTGCCAATAGCTCTCATGGCATAGAAGAGTCTAACATTAGCTTCATACATATTGTTCTAGCATTATTTTGAAGTAACAAATATTTTTCTTTCATTACAGTTAGTGCAAATAATTGTAATTGTTGTTGCAAGTCCATTTCTTACTGAAATATCTTTCTCTACAGTTACTTGCCCACCACAAAGGTTATAACATAAAAAATTAGCCAACACTTGACTAAAAATGTTCATATCCAGTAAAACATAACCGAAGTCACAGTCATTACTCTCTGAAGTTTCTTCCAATGATCCCAGTTCTTCAAAATGTTTGCCTAATTTAGATGCACTTGCACTGGTATAGGACATTTCTGTCTTTTTGTCTGGTGTCGTGTTCAGACCATCTGTTTCTACAATTTTGGTGGATTCTACCTCATGTGAACTGCATGGTCTTGTATTTTTACTATGCTGGTTGCCTCAAAACTTACGTTTCCTAAATAGACTAAACCTCCTAGGCATATTTTTACTCTGTTTACTAAAATAAGTACAATCAAACCACACTGGAGCACTTCCAGAAACAATAAATCACACCAAATGTTCTTTTCTTTACACTAAAATAGCCAATCGGGTGACATATTGGAAACAGAAGAGCAACGAAAACTTAACGCTGGGTATTCTCTATCGATAGGTGAAGTCCACAGCCTTTTATGTGCAGTAGTTTCAGAGATATTCGTGAATAAAGAGATGCGTGTCCAAAATCTACCTGACCGACAGATATGCAAGCAATGTTATGAAATTTTAAATAAAATACTTATAACCATCACACAGACAAATATTATGTACCATTTTACTCAGGAAGCACTAAATAATATTGTAGGACATACTGTATTTTGTAAAATGTCAAAAATTTCACACTTTTGTTGTCAAACTCCCCTTACTATATTGCATCGTGCCGTATGTGAAGACTGCTGATCACTTAAATTGAATTTGTGGCACAATCTGGCTACACTAAAATACTCATTAATCGTTTGGGGCCAGGCGTACCAGAAGGCATAATAAATCGTAGACTAATACCGGTATATATGATATAATAATAATACTATTATTGGTTTTACGTCCCTTTTAACTACTGTGGCTTTTAGAGACGCCGGGGTGCCGGAATTTTGCCCCGAAGGGGATCTTTAACGTGCCAGCAAATCTACTGACACGGCTCCTTCACATTTGCGCACCCTCAAAACAGCTGACTGCGCCAGGATACGAACCTGCAACCTTGGGCCCAGCAAGCGAGAACGTTACCGTTGAGTCACGCAGCCAGTCCAATGACATGTATGAAAAAAAAGCTGATTATTTGCCGTTAATTCATTTAAGGGGCTTGGGACGTCGTGTTTATCAGCACCGTGCAGTTGGTTGTGTACTGAGCTTATCTGTTACGTGAATTTATTATGATGACAGAAGTAGTTTGTGTATCTGTATTAGGAATAGGGATGGGGTAGGTGCCCCGGGACTTGAAGTAAGGTACAATCCCGTCATTTTCCTGGATGGAGTGAGGGGAAATCTGAGGAAAAGCCACACTCAGGATAGCCGCTGTCAGCACTGGGATTGGAAACTGCGATCACCGGAATAGGTGCAGTTGTCTGCGCGAACGTGGTCCACGATTTAACGAGCATGGCTCCGCCACGGGTAGCTGTCAATGTAATATGTATTTGGGACAAAAACTAATTCTCAGAGAATACTCGAATATTTATAGGGACAAGCGCAGTATTGGACATGGATTATTACATCATGCTGAATATGAAATCAGCCGATAATTTGACACGAATTTGGCCAGAATCAAGTGTTTATACAACAGTCGAAAATTAATTAGATCAGGCACACTGGGGATCAAAATATTTTGAATTGCATTATTAGAGTGTGCTGTATATGGCAATTGCTGAATAATTATTTAAGATGAAATTTTTGGATAATCTGAATACTATACAATGTTTGAAAATCTATTGCTTATAGGCGTACCGGTAGCATAATATTTAACATTGTACTAACTGTTGTGCCCGGCGTTGCTCAGGATCACAATCGGAAATTAAGAGATCGCAACTTTAATCGATGTGTTGTATTGTTTGTGACCACGAGGAAGGTTGTTGTCGTAATGTTATACGCATTTTATGAAGAAAATTACAAACGATAAAAAACCATCTCATAATAAATTTCATTTTCGAATCTACATGCTCACCCGCACTTAATTAAAACCTACTCATACGCGAGCAAAGCCATGTTGTGATCACGAGACAAATTAACTCTATTGACTATATCATACCACCCAGATGGACCTGCAAACCATAAATCAACAAAAATTACCCTCTATAATGATGATTCCGTTGGATGCCAGAAAATAAAGGACTAGTAAAAAAGTGCTTTCAAGCTATATTTCCGTAACATCACGTCATATAAAACTGAATTTCAAAGCCGTAGAGTTCTCCAGCTGCGAAGAGACACCTTCTATAAATTTAAAAATTTGTTTTTTAGCCTCTCATGGCAATCTGTTTTATATCGAATAAATTACTTTTTCAAAACAGAAATTTTTGAAACCAATTTTTCCGTCTGGAGCTATAAAATACCTTTTGTACGACATATCACAAGTATAAATCGGGTGAAAAGAATATCGTGTGTCTTTGCCCCCTTTAATGCATTATAAGTATTGATAAACTTTGCACCCTAAGTTGATTAAGGGATAACCTTATAGCCATCTACAAGATTTTCTGCAATTTTATTGGACGTTCTTGAGTTACACAATTAGTTCCGTGAAGAACTAAATAGCCAATTTTCATATAACCTACTCCTGCCTCTTAAAACGATTTTCCATGTGACAGGACTATAATAAATAGCTTTTGGTTCACAACCTATGTCTTAACCAACACCATTACAATGAGAAGTTATGTGCTAGAAAAGAGTGTATACTGTAGTTCCAATGTCGGTGATTAAGACACCTCCCGCGAGGTGGCATCTTTCAGTAAGGAACCAAAGGGATTACATTTTAGTAAAAAAATTGCCCGGCTTCTATGAGTAAAGAAAAGTAAGCTGCACAATTTAGTGCCATTATATAATGATTACTATCATAGCTCATCATACGAATCATCTTTTTGGTCGCCTGAATATAATACGAGAAATGTAAAAATATAAGGTTTTACAATTTCGAAAAGGCCATCTTGAATTTTTGAAAAACAATTGAACATCATTCGATGTCTTTACACTAAGCTCTGAATAATGTTTCGCTGTGCCAAGTTTCATTTCTTTCAGGTGATTAGATCGCTAGTAATGTTATTTTAAATATTTGAAAATCACTTGACCGCCATGATGTTTTCGTGTTTCTCTCAGTCCCGCATTTGACCTTACCTAACAGTCCTCTAACACCATACTGTGCCCAAATCCAGTTGTCCAGATTTGAGAGCACAGGCCCAGATGCTAAGTCCAGAGCTGAGATTTTGAATAGCGCGCTCTCATTGTTCTTAGAAATGTTTCGAAGCTTTATGCAGCCAACAGATCGCTAAGTGACGTAGCAAGTTCAACATAGTCGGGGCTATATTTGTATAAAATACTTTCAGATTGAGTAGAAACATGGGACTAACACCAAATTACTGGCACGGACAAGGGAAGAAGTACGTGCTATATTTCAAGAAAATTGATCAAGCGGAAGCTGAGATATGAGATGTTTTAGTTTGAGCAGATCTCAAGCAGTGACATCAAGGAGTCCGTCCGCAGTGAATAAAATAGCTGGGAGCCATAGCTCAAGATGTTACTTCGCCACAGCACCCAGTTGCTGAAACATCACGTTACTTCGTAAGCGCTATGCTGCTAAGGCCATCGTTAAACTTTGAAAATATCTTCGTGCACATGGTTGCAATACTCTACGTTCTTACTAGCACAAGGTTGCTATGACTTAGTGAATTTCTACGACAGTACATGGTTACTGGACTTCGAAAGGTGTTTGAAATTTTAGTGAACTTAGAATTCTTCGTAAGTTATCACCGAGGGGATATACTTTGTGGCAGAACATTGGTAATTATTACTGCTACACGGTCATATGATAGACTTTGCCTATATTTTTCTTTCCACTGTCCGCTAATATTTAAACTGGATTATTTTTATCCAATGACCAGAACAAGATTTTGTCTAGGTAACTATTTGACCAACCAAGATAAGTCAGTACTTTTCACATACCATTCTTGCACGGTTCAGTTCATTTAGCCGACACAGGGAAACCAGCATGCCTAGCATTGTCTGGAGAGTGAGAAACTCTGACCAGGGACTTGAACATCAGATCTTGGACCGGTGCTGAATAAGATTGTAAGAGTATTGATAGTACTGAATGTAACACAGTTTGGTCACGTTACAATCTGGTATTTTGCACCATGGATCATTTCGATCTTACCCCTATCAAGAAAATTACTTCAGCTGTTGAAGCAGCTCATATTACAAACAGTTTTCATCAAGATTAACAGGCAACCAGTATGATTAACGCTATGTCTGGATACACAACTTGCGGGTATATAATGGAGGCCGATACGAGAATATAAGTACGTGTCCAAATGGGGACAGAAGACTGGAATAGTCTGGTTCAGACCATATTATCTACATCAAGATCTACAAGAATGTAAGCTACATTTTGCATTATTTTTATGCCTAGTTAGCTGGAATTCTCAATTTTTCTACAGTCTTGCCAACACATTTATTTCTTCGATATTTTGCTGTTGCAAATATTTTTTCGAGGCATGGGAAGCCCTGATCTGAGCAATTTTTACACTCAGACATGAGAAGTGAATGATTTGAATTAATGGACGAGCAAAACGAGCATTTATTTGATTTTGATTTATTTTCTAATCGCGGTCATCAGCCGTCGTAACTGTAAATTTAATAATGAATTTAAGTTGAGGAATGGATGTTTATCCATATTTAAGAAGTCGAGGATGATATTTCCCGAAGAGTTTAGCAACGTTAATTCCATTTTTGGAAATAATAATAATAATAATAATAATAATAATAATAATAATAATAATAATAATAATGCTGATTTAATAATAATAATTTTTTTCAATATTGTTCTGAGATAATAATAATTATGATTTATATTTTTCTAATAATCAGATCATGTAGTGTGATTTATAAAGTTGATATTTAAAACAGTTTGATAGATCGGATACTTGTTTTCCGAAGGCTAGTGGTTAACGCACGTCCTCATTCAACTAACAGAATAGTTCTATGGGAGCATTTTACACTTTCATTATGCAGTTAAATCTTTTAGAAGACAGGGAAAGTAATGCTACGGGAAGCAAATAGAATGTATAAAATAGGGTAATACTAGAGTTTGTATAAATATAAGATCATTATGAGCAGCGTCTTGTGATAGAACGTTTGGCTAGAAATAAACACGGTGTGGAATTATTAATGTTTAAACTGATGGTAAAATTACTGTAAACTCGTTAAGGAGCTTACTAATTAATAAATCTTCCAGATTGAGTAACGAGCAAAGGCTTGATTATTATGTATAATTTGGGAAGAAATTTGTGTGTGTGTGGAAATAGTTAAATATGCCATTCTGATTGTGCAATTTAAGTCGCAGGAATGAGGTTGTTATAATGGAACATCAACTATATTGTAGGTTGGATGACTTTAAAATATGTTGGGAGTTGAAATATTGTTGCAAGCCACACTTTCGTCGAATTTATAACCAAGGGTTATTTTATGGAACCATCATAGTCAATTCACAGTTTACCCACGTGTTCTATAAATATTTCCTAGTAATTCTTGACCCAGAATTTTGTTATTAACATATACCTTTCATTATGAGAAGACTTTACCGTTGTCAAGATGCAAATTATTATCATGTGATTTTTGACACATTTAAATCGAATGGGCCGATGCTGTAAATAAATTAAAACTGTTATTTCTAAACAACCATTACAATTTAGAGGATATTTGCGATACTGTTAAAAATACAAACATTATGTAAATTAATGAGATGATTAACATTTTTGACATTCTGTCAAAGAATTGTAATTTTGATAATAGCAACAAATAATATTATTTTTGTGATAATTTTTCTACATAATATTTCCAAGTGATATTTAAATAATTGAATGGTTAAATCCATAGTTAAAAGAAATGATATTTTGTTAATAATACATTTTTGACCTTAATATTGCTAATTGAGTCAAGAACTCAGAATAAATTTTGGATCGAGAACATATGGTACATTACATATTTTTCTGTTTATCGAAGTTCTTCGAATCCATGCTCGAATGTCCATTTAATTAATATTGTGTTATATTCATTGTTATGACTTTATATTTGAACCAATTTTGAGACACTGATTCCTGGAAAAAGTGTTAGTTAATTTTCTGCTACTAATTGAAAAACGAATACAGTGATGTTTTTCATCGAGTGATAATATTTCATTTCAACGTGTGAATACTTAAAAGTTAGGAATCAGGATGGACAATTCAATTTGCACTGACAACCCTACGATTGTAAATAATTCACTTGATCGAAGTCAACAGGATTAACAATCTGACTTTCGTTTCAAATGCCTAGTGTTCATGTGTTGGAGAATCTGTAAATTTGTGTATATAAATGTACGATCCGTCATGCTTCCATAAATGCTATCTTTAGCATTACTTCAGTAAACTTTTAAACATTTTAATAAAGTGAGATAATTTTACGAATTGTGTTATTTTCAGAAAATCTCCTTCTATCCTTATTGTTGCATCGAGACGATAATCAGTAAAGCATTTTTGTGTGATATTGTAGTCACCTTACCCCTTATGGCGCCCTGGGATGTTTAGATTCTCGTGCTGACTGATTTTTGGTGAAATGCATATGTGGTCGTCCGGACTTCGGTCTAGACGGGCACAATACAAAATTTCAGATTGTTGAAATAGTTTCGGAGAATCCGTGAAATGCATCACATGGACGCCATATTGGATTGTTCTATATATATATGCTATAGAATTATGTGCTAGCAGATGAATTTTATAATCTTGACTCATTATACCAGCCTGCATTACTATCGCTTGTTTAGGACACGAGAAATATAAACGTGATTTTAAAAATTAGCTCAGCCACCATTTTGAAGTTATCATAAAAATTTTACGAAATTGGACGCCAATATATTGAGCCTCCTATGAAGATTTTCCGTGCTTAATTTCACTGCATTCGATTATTTAAGTCGTGAGATGAATCCATAATTTTTTTAAATTTCGCGTCACTGCCATGTTGGATTTGTGTTCATCAGAATATTGAAAGGCCCATAGGTTAACTAAAGTTAATAGACTCTATCAATATTCAAAGTTTCAGCTTGATTGCTGAAATAGATTTGCAGATATTGAGAACCGTCAAAATATTTCAGATGATCACCATGTGGTATTGTTCTATATATAGACCAGAGAGTTATTTATCATTAGATGAAGATTATTGCTTAGGTTCATTATGCAAACGTTCACTTTGATTGCTTGAGTAGGGCATAATAAATTTAAAAAATAATTTTGAAATTTTACACAGCCGCCATCTTGAGGTTATTAAAGCAAATTAATAAAGGTAGATTTCAGCAACTTAATCAAGTATAATATGTGCCGTTCCAAGTTTCACTGTGCTCGGCTAAATAAATCGCGGGAATGCCATTTCAATGTTTTAACTTTGCTTCGCCGCCATGTTGCTTGTGTAGATAACAAGATTTTCAATGTCACATAGGTGAACTTATAATAATTTTCGCTATCACCACACTAATATTCAGGGTGATATCCGTAATTGGATTTGGAGATATAGCATGCCAGTGAAATATTTCGTGCGGTCACCATGTTGGATTGTTATCAATGTACGCCTTAGAATTATTTACCATTAAATGAAGATTGTTGCGTGGGATTATTATTCAAACTTTCATACAATCGCATAATTAGGTCACAAGAAATACAAGCTTAAGTTTAAAATTTCGAATAGCCGCCATCTTGACGTTATCAAAATTAAATAAGATACCAGTGGATTTGAATGTATATGAACATTTACCGTACCAAGTTCCACTGCGCTCGGTTGGTTAAATCGCCAGAAAAGTCCATTTAAATGTCTCAAATTCGCTTGGCCACCATGTTGGTTTTGTACGTAACAGATTTTATTCAAGTCACATATGTAAATTTATAGTATTGCCCTTTATCACCGTCCAAAATGAAAGCGCGATATCGGTAACTTTGCGGAGATATATAATTCCAGTGAAATGTTTCGCGTGACCGCCATGTTATATTGGTGGAACGCATTAAAATAAGAAAGGCTCAGTATAGGTCAGATGAGGTAGTAGTATGCACGTATCGAGTTTCATTGAAATCGCTTTGGCCGTTTAGATTTTATTAGGAGATACACACACACGGACAAAAGGTGATTTCATAAGCCTATTTTTTTCATAAATGAAAATAGACTTAAAATGACAGACGGATAGACCAAAATTAAATTTTATGTAAAAATATAGATTACTACATCATGATTGATATGAATAGTTTTGTTATTTTTTACCTGAAATCGGGCCACTGCAATTTAAGTTGTTGTATTACATCGAGTTGTATATAAAAACAGCCGATTTAAAATGAAATTTGGTCAGAATCTATCTTCTATGGAATAATCAAAAATTAATTGGTTTTATGCATTTATAATATGTTCAAATGTAAGGTATATGACATTTTCTCTCAATTCAACATATAATTGAGACACAATCCGGCTACTATTTGAAGCTTGAAAAATCATATAAGTGGGCGTAATGGAGGTATAGTATTGCAATTGAGTTATTCCATCGACATGTATGTGAAACTGAAATTCTTACATGAATCTGGGTCACAATCTAACTTTTATATAAATCTCAAAAAACAGTTCGAGTGCAGACACAGAATGCTTTCAATCCGTAGATCGTGTGTATGAAAATTGCTAATAATTTAAAATGATTTTTTGGCAGTAACTGGCTGCTATATAACTCTAGTAAATTGATTGGGTGCAGGTACACTGGAGGGCATTTACTTAAAATACGTTATTGCATCGTGCTGTGTATGAAAATTGATGATAATAACTATGGAATAGGGCCAAACTCTAACTTCCATACAATACTCGAAAAATTGACAGGTGCAAGCGCACCACGGAGAATAATATTTTGAGTTGTATTGGTACAACATAAATAATATAAAAACGACTAGTATTTACACATTAAATTGGGACACAATATAGCTTTTATAGAGGGTGATATTTTTCTGGAGTGGGGCCAGCGGCCAGCGGCCAACTAGCAGGCGCGCGCACGCCTTCCGCCAGCCAACTGAACTCGGGACACAGATTGCGCGGAGGTAGAAACCATAACAGAGTAAAGTAATTAATGATAAATTCACCAGCAAATCATGATTAAGAATATACATTTTCACAGAAGTTGCTGAAAATGTTCTCCTTCAGCTGACAGGCAGGCCTTGTACCGTGTAAATAAATTAGCGTTTACACGTTGTAATTCCCTTCTGCTGTGAGGGATATCAGCTGCCGTATATCGTTCTCCAACTCCACTAGAGTAGGCTACGGCTATTTGATCTGTACACTTTGTATTTTAAATTACCCTAAAATTAAACATAAACGAGTTTAGGTCCATGCTTCGATTATTTACAGTCAACAAGCAGGCTGGCACATGAGTAGCTACACAATGTAACGATGTAACTTCCAAAGTTACTGTCTATCCGCTGAAGGAGAACATTTTCAGCATCATATTTGAAAAGGACCTGATTTGCTGGTGAATTTATCATTAATTAATGTACTCTGATACGGTTTCTACCTCTGCGCACTCTGCGGCGCGAGTTCGGTTGGTTGGCGGATGGCGTGCGCGCGCCTGGTAGCTGGCCCTTGCCTCGCTCCAGTAAAAGAATCACCCTGTATTATAGTCTAAGATCAATCGGGGGATGATGCAAAGTGGACATACAGTTCTTAAGAGTTGCCCTATTTCATCGGACTGATCTATATATATAAATCAATGTTACGTGCTAGTTTGTCTGTGGGTCTGTGGGTATGTCTCCTATGCGTTCATATACCATTCATCCGATTGCGATGAAACTTGGGTGAGATTTTGAGTACGCCCCAAGGAAGGTTTCTGGGTTAGTAAATCCATTTTACAATAGGTAGCGCACGAGTAGATTCAAAAAATGAGCGACGACGCGCGAAGCGTTTCAACAAAGTCCCGTATGTGTTCATATACGATTCGTCCGATAGCAATGACACTTAGGTGAGATGTTGTGTATACTTACGTGAAGGTTCCTAACTTAGTAAATACATTTTACAGTAGATAGCACACGAGTAGATTCAACAAATGGGTGACGACACGCAAAGCGTTTTAACAAAGTCCCGTATGCATTCATATACCATTCGTCCGATAGCTACAAAACTTGGGTAAGATGTTGTGTACACTTCAGGGAAGGTTTCTGGCTTAGTAAATCCACGTTACAATAGGCAGCGCACGAGTTGATTCAACAAATGAGCTACGACGCGCGAAGCGTTTCAACAAAGTCACGTATGCGCTCATATACCATTCGTCCGATAGCGATGAAACTTGGGTGAGAGGTTGTGTACACTCCAGGGAAGGTGTCTGGCTTAGTAAATCTACTTTACAATATGCAGCGCACGATTAGATTCAACAAATGAGCTACGACGCGCAAAGCGTTTCAACAAAGTCCCGTATAAGGTCATATACCATTTGTCCGAGTGCGATGAAACTTGGGTGAGATGTTGTGTACACTCCAGGGAAGGTTTCTGGCTTAGTAAATTTATTTTCCAATAGGCAGCGCACGAGTTGATTTAACAAGTGAGTGACGGCACGTTTCGACAAAGTCCCGTACGCGTTCATATACCATTCGTCCGATAGCAGTGAAACTTAGCTGGGATGTTGTGTACAGTCCAGGGAAGGTTTCTGGCTTAGTAAATCCATTCTACAATAGGTAGCGCACGAGTAGATTCAACTAATGAGCGAAGACACGCGAATCTCTTCAACAAACTCCCGTATGCGTTCATATACTATTCATCAAATTGCGATGAAACTTGGGTGAGTTGTTGTGCACCTTGCCGGGAAGGTTTTTGACTTAGTAAATCCATTGTACAATAGGTAGCGCACTGGTAGATTCAACAAATATGTGACGGCGGGCGAATCGTATAAATAAAATCCCTTATCCATTCATATACCATTCATCCGATTGCGATGAAACGTGAGTGAGTTATTGTGTACACTACAGGGAACGTTTCTAATTTAGTAAGTCCATTGTATAATAAGTCGCTCACGATTAGTTTCAACAAATGAGTGACGGTGCGCGAATCATTTCAACAAAGTTCCATCTGCGTTCATATACCATTCATCCGATTGTGATAAAACTAAGGTGAGTTGTTGTGCACACTGCAGGGAAGGTTTCTAACTTAGTAAATCCATTGTACAATAGGTAGCGCACGAGTCGATTCAACAAATGAGTGACGGCGCGCGAATCCTTTAAACAAAATCCCGTATGCATGCATATGCCATTTATCCGATTGCGATAAAACTTTGATGATTTGTTGTGTATACGCCAGGGAAGGTTTTCGACTTAGTAAATCAATTTTACAATAGGTAGCGCACGAGTAGATGCAACAAATGACTGCCGACGCGTGAAGCATTTCATGAAAGTTCCATCAGCGTTCATATACCATTCATCCGATTGCGATGAAACTTTGGTGATTTGTTGCGCACGCTCCCACAAATGTTTCTATTTTAGTAAATCCATTTTACGATATCTTAGAGGCAGTTAACGGAAATTGAAGAAAATATTGTGTATCCAAAAGCACTTCAAGAAACAAAATGACAATGCCTACACTTTTTTTGATTGGCATTGCAACGCATGCCGGGTACAGCTTGTGGATTATATTAACATACGCTGGCTTCTATACAATACTTGAATACAAATTGACAACAAGGGGCACCGAGGGTGAGAACAAGGGTCAACGAGGGCCCTAAACATTTTGGAGCAAAATTTAGAAAGGAAGAGGATAATTTTATTTGTAAAATTAGGCCTATAGATGTTTAATGCTTAATATGGTTCCATCTCCTCTATACTTTCTTCTTATATCTCAGTGATGGTATTAATATTTGTGGACTGCTAATTAAATTAAAGGCACATGGACTGAGATTTTCTTAGAAACTGCAAAATAGAGAATTTCATTTCGTTCCTAATGCACCCCTTGACTCTAGCGATAAGTTATGGATGTTATTTGCAATAAAATAACAATTTTAAAGCTACAGTATTGAGTTTAGGGAATATCCATAACAATATCCACGGGATCTGTATAAAAGCATCTATAACTTCAGTGATTAGTTTAAGTGTAGTGTTATTAGCTTTGTAATTAAAATTATTTAAATTAGATAACGAATTATATTAAGTTATTTCTCATAATGTGTTCACATGAACTGAGAATAATTACTGGAATTTGCTTTCACACTAACCATTCGTAAATAGCAATCATTATAATATAGTAAACACAAGAAGTATTTTCAAATGTTGCACAATGTGCATTTGACACTAACAATTCATAAATATAATATAGTATAATATAATATAATATAGTCAACACAAGAAGTATTTTCAAATGTTTCACAATGTGCATTTGACACTAACAATTCATAAATATAATGTAGTATAATATAATATAATATAATATAGTCAACACAAGAAGTATTCTCAAATGTTGCATAATGTGCATATAAAAATGTAATATCTCAATCACTCACAAAAGTGTAACTCAGTAGTATTAACATAAGAATTATGTGTGCAAAATTACAATAAAATCCATTAATAATTATTATAGGCCTATGTGATCTTTTGTTAAGATATTGTTAGTGGTTGTTGATCTTTATGTTTGCTTGTTTAGTGTGATCCTTGTGATTGTTAGCGAATGGTCAGATTGGAATGGAATATGAACTTGGTTTGTTGTTTGAGCGATGTAGGATCGGTTTTCGTGCAGCTGCTACCACTACAATAACCACTATCAATATCCTAACAAAGAATCCCATATAATTAACAAATCATGACAAGTTTCACAAGTTTATTATAACTGCTGTAACGAAATAAGTGTATTTAAGGGGTATGTAGCCGAATTTGCAACTAAACAGATCCATAAACAGATGACAAGTATCTCAGAGAACGGTTTTAGACAAATCATATATGTCTCCAGAGACTATGATAAAATTAAAAAGAAGTTAGTGAAAAATACTTCTTTTAAGCTTTCAAACTATATAATTAATTTAGTTTTGAAAATAAATACAGGCCCCCGGGCCCCTTAACCCTCAGTACTATACATGGAGTAGCCGCCTACATGCCAATCTGGACAGACAGAAGCATTGTATTTAAATATACGTTCCTTGAACAGTCTACGATATTCGAAATTCATTCTTTTCAGTCGGTCATCAAGAATGTAATGGGTGTCATTTTCATAAGCAGTACGACTGGCTGCATGGCTCAGCGGTATCAATCTCGCCTGCTGTGCTGAAGGTTGCAGGATCGTATCCTGGTGCAGTCAGCTGGCATTCGAGGGTTCGAAAATGCGACTGAGCCGTGTCAGTAGATTTACTGGCACGTTAAGAAACCCCATCGGGGCAATATTCCGGCACCCCGGCATCTCTAAAATCTGAAGTAGTTAAAAGGGACGTAAAACCAATAACATTATTACATAAGCAGTTCTATGCTGCACATCACATACAAATGCAAGGTGAGTTCGTAGTAAGGTACTACACAGGCTGGTATATTGTATGGAATAAACCTTTTATTATTGTTAGCAGTCACTGCCTTTTGCTTTCTTTCTTTCTTTCTTTCTTTCTTTCTTTCTTTCTTTCTTTCTTTCTTTCTTTCTTTCTTTCTTTTCATTCACGTTCTTTTATTTCCCTTCTCGAAGACACCAACAGTGCCCTTTCATGTATTTATGTTTCTTTGTACACTTGCTTATTCGTTTGAAAGTTTGTTTCAGATATGCATTTTCCTTGTAAGCCTCTCCACACACTCCACGCGGTAACCTGTTGAAGCATTGGACCCAGCGATTCCAAGAATTGATTCATTCCATGCAAGCAGATGGTATCATCGTCGTTATCTACAATCCCCATGAAGACTTTTATTCTATGTATCGAAATTGTATAATGTATACTTTTATCTTTCTTATGTTACTTACTCTGTATCTGTTCCTTTGTTTCCCCCGCCCTTCCCCCTGCTGCGCTGGCTAACGGAGTGTTTGAATCTCTCAGTCACTTCTCTCCTGGTGCGTCTACGTGAAAGTTCAGTCCTCTCTTCAGGAGGCACTCATCTCCTTTACCCATGACGTAATTTGAAATCAACGCCATGTCTTAAAGTTTGTGTAACGGCGGGCCGGAAACATCATCTGCTCTGCAATGAAAAGATATGTAACTATCTACAGTGATTTTATCCCACATTTTAAAGGTTTTAAAATGATCTAAAAGCTTTTAATGAATGCTATCGGCAGTATTTGATTTTCGCAATATTGTGCAATCTCCTAACTGATCCACTAGGGAAATGTCTTTGCCATTCTTGAGCTAACTAAGCTTGCGATTGAAAGTCATGAAATCTAGTACTTCTTGTACCTTGTACCTTCCCTACATCGAGGGAATTCGGCTATACTCATAGCTGTCTGAAAACATAACTTTGTTTCCTTCGTGGGATTTCGACTCGCCTATTCAACTGTAACTACAACTCTAGAAACTTCTATTTGCAATAGACTCTAAACAGTGAAAAACTACACTCTACAACTTCAACTCAAATTGATCTACAAACTATAATATTAATATTTCACTCATGTTCTACAAACTGTCTGAGCTATGAAAAGTGATCGTGTGGCCAACTTCTGCGCCACGTTCGTCCGAAACAGTAAAATCTGCCAGACTTTAATTCGCCATTTCCTATATCCCCAATTTTCCCATTACTAACAATTTAGTGTACGTAATTTAAATAATTTCTTGCAATCTACCATGAGGCTTAGTCTATAAAGAGCCTCCCTCCTATTTTTTCATGTATTACATCTCGTTATTACTGTTTAAATACTCTATGTGGTTATAAATCCACACTTTAATACAAACTTTATTTTCCTGCTGCGTTCAGGAATTTTGAATTCATAATTTCCCAACTGTTAAAATGTTTGTATCTATCTCATGTAATCATGGCTTCACTAATGTGACCTTTCCAATTTGAACTTAACATCTCTTAATTACTGCTTCAAAAATCTAAGTGGCTATAAATCCACCATTTAATCCTTTTTTTCTTCTCCTGCTGTCCCCAGGAATTTCAAATGATTTGTTTAAATATCTTTTCGCTTTACTACAAAGGCATTCTAATAAGGAATTGGTACTCTACTTAACCAATCAAACAAAATGTCTATACAATTTGTAAAGTTTCTTATTATTCTTATTATAGGTCCCAGAGCTCTTAGTTGTACAAATAGTTCGCAAACTCTCGTGAGGGTCCATATTATTCTTGGTGTAGGTCTAAGACCTTCGAATTGTACAAATTGTTCCAAAATCTATTAGTGTTGAGGCAATTAAAATTGCTATACTTCTGTGGATTTCAATTATATTGCTCGAAGAGCTGTTAGGTATGGCCTTTCCTTCCTCATCTTTTCTCGAATTACCTTCTGTATTTAAAGAAATCATTACGAATACCGAATGCTAAGTTTAAAATCAATTCAAGCATTTGTTGCGTTTATAGCAAAACTTCTGCTAACATTGCTCAGAAAGCTTACCTTAACTATTTCTTGTGAATCATTAAAGGCAACTATAGCTCGCTCAGCCAGCTTCCTACTTGAAGCAATTTTTGCTTTGTCCTTTGATTTCCTACTTTGAATTGTGGTTTTATCTAAGTTAGGTTTGGGTTTCTTACCCCGTTCTAAACTTTTAGTCGGCACTCTGCTGGATAAAAGTTTAGCCTACTTTAAACGCAACAATTGTTTCCTTCTAGTAATTTCTACTAATAACAATAATCGTACTATAATTTCTGAAAGCGCTTCATCTCTGTCCACTCGGGGAGCATTTGGTTACATAGTACCCTATTTTATGTTTGGGAGGGACGCTACACTTCGCGCTTGGCTGCCGGCAACCTCAGCCAACGTTGCTCGCACCATCATACTTGCTTATCAGTACGTTGTTATACACACTCTTGGTTGCTCTTTACGTAAGCAAGATTGTGTTTTCTTTTGCGGTTTCGTCCGTCAAGTTATTAGCAATTTTTCCTCAATTAATCAATCTTTAAAAAACGCCCTATTAATAACTAAAATTTCGAGGCTAGTATTTGCTTTCTCGCCTTGCACTCACGACTCTTAATCAAATCCTACTATTTTTTATTATCTAAACTATATTATTTAATTTTTGCTTGGATTCGTTCCTGTCTGCCCAGAGTTCGTTTCTATTCCCAGGCTCTTTCTCCTTTCATATCATCTTCCCTTCGGTAGTGTTTAAGCTTAGGCTTGACCTACTACAGGTAGTGTTTGCAGACGTAGGCACGCTCAAATGAAACCCGTGGTCCAAAGATGTCTACAGTATATTGTCACCATAGGAATGGACGAAATAAACATGTCAGTCAAGCCGCGTTCTCGAAAATACTACACATTTCGAAGTCTTAAATTATACACTCTGTGCTTCCAGTGCTACTGACTAGTGGCTTACAATTAACTTACATACTAGAAGAAGACACAAAAAATTAAGATGAGGAAGGAAATGCCCTCAACCCTCGAAGAATGAGGATTGAAGTAGAGCCATGAAAGGCAAGCAGGAATTGGAAACTAACGAGGGTTCGTCCTAATGTCACTGGAAAAGGGGGGAATGGACTCAGCTCAAGAATTCCTTGGGATCGCAAGCTCCCGAACTCACCAGCCGTGGGACTAAGAGGGTCAGTGCTACTAAGAGTGCTCCATGTATGGTGAGCCTCCACACCCTGTCCCCATTAGTACCTGTTACAGTAGGCAGGGGGTACTTTAATACTGAGGGTAATTGGAAAGTCAGTTTCAACCAAGCAAGCAAGGTGAATAGACGTGAAGTGAAGTGTAGGGAAGAATGGGAATCGCTATTCAGCAGTACCGGGCGGTCATCGGCCGCTGGCAGGTTAGAGTGAAGTGCGATTTCGGTGTCGGGAAGGTGATAGTGGGCAACGTCACTGAACAGATGGGGGTTTTGGCGATGGGGATGGTAGCGCTGGTTGTGGCGACGCTACTATTAATTGGAGGAGTGGAGTCAAACCCAGGGCCTGGTCAGCTGGGATGGCAAGAAATGGAAAAATAAGGGAAATTGTAAAGGAAGTGTCACAAAATGACCAGATCCGGGACATTCTCCGTGAGCAATGTAAGGAATTCAAGGAGATGAAGACATGTATAAGAGAAGAGATGGGAATAGTGACAGAAAGGCTGACCGAGAATAGTAGAGAGATAAAAGACCTAAGAGAAAAGGTGAAGATATTAGAGGTGGAGGTAAATGAATTAAGGAAGACCAAGCTGGATGAGAGAAAGAAAAACGTCTTCATTTACGGAATAAAGGAAGATGCCAAGGAAAGCATCGAGGATCTAACATCCAAGGTGCTCCGAGTGTTTAGTGAAGGCATGCGGATAAACATTGGAGTTTCAGAGATTGACAATATGACCAGGATAGGGCGGAGAAAGGGCACGAGGCCCGTGAAAGTGTCATTAGTTTCTTCGCTGATGGCTCACAGAATTCTGGCGAACACAAAGAACCTGAAAGGGGAGAGGATATGGGTAAGGAGAGAAATGAGTAAAGAAAAGGAAGATTGTAGTTTTACGTGACCGTGAATCTGGTGATTATGAGCCACGGGACCTCCTTTTTACGTGGAATCCGAACCACAGGACATGGCATTTCACTTCGAAAATCTCACATGCATTGACCGAGAATCGAACCCGGACCGCCTTGGTGAGAGGCATACAGCTAGACCGCTGAGCCACCACGCCCCTAAATGAGTAAAGAAGAGGCAAGCGAGCAACGGACCTTGCAGTTTCATTTAAGGAAGGCAAGAAACTCGGGTCTCAAGGCTTATGTAAAGGGCAATAGACTGGCGGTTAGCGGCAACAACTGGGATCGGTTTTGGATAGTGGCACAACTTCAGGATATGGAGAAGCAACAGCAACAGGAGACAGTTAGACCTAGCAACCAGGTGGAAGCAGCTGTCGGTTCAGAGGGAAGTGCGGTGATGATTCAACACAGAGCATCGACTTCCAAGTCCAACACGGAAGTGGCGCGAGCAGGAACGACTAACGTCTGCGCCAGGAACACCAGACAAGTGCGTGGTTTGCAGAAAGGTGAGACTGGCAAACAACGAGTTACTAGTCTAAAAGAACTTTGGGGCAAGAAAACCTTGACAGAGCAGTTTAATGTGGAGGAGGTCATTTCTTTCCCAGGTGGCAGTATACTAGAGCTAGAGAAAGCTAGAGTTACTAGAAGTAAAGCCAGCGCCAGCGAAGCGGGTAGGGGTAAAAAATAACTAAACTGGAATATTGCTAGCGTAAATATAGAGGTTTTTTTTAATAAGAGAGGGAACGATGTAGTTTTGACCCTAATAGAAGATATGCTGATTGTAGGATTTGTTGAGAGTTGGCTCCCTGTAGGTTGCGAGGTTAAAATAGATGGCTTCAATATATATACAAAACCTAAGATTAGGAAAGCTCGTACCGGTAGGTTTCCGGGGGGAATTGTTGTTTTAATTAAAGAAGAGGTGAGGGAATTATCAGAATTTATTAGTTCAGAACTGGAAGAAGTAGTGTGGGTAAAAGCAGATATTAGGGGCAGGGGGAAAGGAACGGTATGTATTGGCTTTGTCTACAACCCTCCGGAGAATTCCCCGTATGCAAGAGAAAGCTTTTTCGATGAGTTAGCTATTGAAATAAACAGAATTCAAAATATATATGAAGAGGCAGAGATTGTGCTTTTAGGGGACTTCAATGCGAGGGTTGCAGACAGAAAGCCCCTTTACAGCAAGGGAGTTGCCGAGGCCGTATGTGGGGATAGGCACAGCAAAGACAAGGAATGTAACACGAACGGAGAAAAGATTTTGGAACTATGTGGTGCAGAAGAGCTATATATATTAAATGGTGTCTGTGAGGGGGATGAAGGAGGTAACCTGACGTATATAACAGAGATTGGAGGAAGTGTAATAGATTTATCAATATGTTCCAGAGGAGCACTAGCCCTAATTAAGAGGTTCACTGTTGAAGAATGGGGGGAATCACACCACCTACCAATTGTCGTCAACATGCAGGGAGCGGTGACAAAATCAAAATCAAAAGGGAACCCACAAGTTAAAGCTATAGAGAGAAAAGTAAATAGATTCAGATGGAGGGAGGAAAATTGCAGAGAGTTCCAGAACTACTTCCAGGGAGAGAATTTTGAACTGATAAAGGTAGGGATAAGTTTAATGATCAGTAATGATGAAATTGAAGGGGTAATACGTATGATTGAGAATGCAATTATGATGGCCGGGCGGAAAATGCGCGTGAAGGCTAGGGGAAAAGTAGGGAGAATTAAAGGATGGTACGATGAATCTTGTAGAAGGAAGAAAACCGAAGTTATTAGGGCACTGAAGTTATACAAGAGAGGAGGGGATGATACGATGAGAGTAGAATTTTGTCGTCTAAGGAAAGAATATAGGGAACTGCTCAGCAAAATGAAAGATGGATGGCAGGGTAATGAAGCAACAGCATTAAATAAGGATTCTAAAGCTAACGACTGTAGCAAAGTGTGGAGCAGGATACATTCTTACTGTAAGGGGCGCAGAAGTGGTGGTGGGGGGAGCTCTATTAGTGATGAAGTATGGATTGCATATTATGGGAATCTGTTAAATGCTGAAGATAACTGGAGGAAGAGGGATGAGTTTGGCGTCCCGAGGGGGCTGGAGGCCGCTCTGCCTATGCTGGACCAAGTCATATCGATAGAGGAAATTAAGGAAGTAATAGCAAAAAGTAAAGGAGGGAAGTCAGGTGCTATTTCGGGGATAACAAATGAATTTTGGCAAGAGTTGAGTAACAATAGGTTCATGATGGACAGATTGGTAAAATTCTTTAACAAAATCTTTGAAGGAGGTTGATTTCCGAGGGCGTGGCAGGAGGGGATAATTTGTACAATATATAAGAAGCGTGGGGACAAACTAGACCCAGGCAACTATAGAGGCATAACTTTGCTTGATAATTTGAGCAAAATGTACACCGGGGTCTTATCCAAGCGTTTAATAGCATGGGCAGAGGGCTGTTCGGTGTTCTCGAGACTCCAGACAGGCTTCAGAAAAGGGATGAGGACCACTGACAATATAATGGTGGTCAAAACGGTGATGGACAAGTACATAAGAAGGAAAAGAGGTAAGCTGTATATCACGGCTATTGATTTGGAGAAGGCGTTTGATTCAGTGAGCAGGGGAGCTGTCATGGCTAAATTGGGAAAAATCGGGGTGTCACATAAAACGATAAGAGCAATTGAGAATGTGTATTCCGAAGTGAAATGTGCAATTAAAGTTAAAGATGATGTAATTGTAGGAGAGATAACGTCTAATATAGGATTAAAACAGGGATGCAAATTATCCCTGGTGCTTTTTTTTTCTATTTATGAACGATATTTTCGATTCAAAGGGCTTTGAGCAATTGTCCAACCCTTGCTTGGACAGTTATGATATCCCGGGCCTAGCTTTTGCTGATGACATCCTTCTGCTTGCTCTAACACCCTATAATATGCAATATAGTATTGGCGAGATTGTGAGATACTGTGAGGGCTGGAACTTAAAAATTAACCCGAGTAAGACCAAAGTTATGGTCTGCAAAAAGGGAGTTAAACTGGCTAAGAATGAAAAGTGGGTCATGTATGGGTCAAAGTTAGAGACGGTGAAAAAACTTGAGTATCTAGGGACGATAATGGCGAGTAATGGTAAATGGACCGAACAAATTAAAAGGGCAAAATCGAAAGGGCTAGCGGCATTGGCGAATGTTAAAGTGTTAGAGCGTAGGTTACCGAATCTTGACTACAAAGTGTATAAGAATGTGTTTAACGCACTCATCGTTTCAAGAGCACTTTATGGAGTGGAAGTATGGGGTTTAGAGGAAGGAACGAAAACCCTGGACAGTATCGTAAGTAGGTTCGCCAAGATAATTTTGGTGCTACCTAGTTGCACGGCGAATTGTGGAGCGAGAATGTTGTGTGAGGATGTAAGCATTAGGCAACATATCATAAAAAGGGTCATAAAGTCATGGATTCGTTTAAAAGCAGGTGGAGGGGGGGAAATGCTTAAGGTAGCCTACCTGCACCAAATGAAGCATCAGCAAGAGGGCTACTGGCTGGACGGGGTAAGAAGTGTACTGGAAAGATTAGGAATGGGTTATCTATGGGATAGGGACTTACAAAGAGAGGAAGGTAGGGTGTGTAAAAAAGTTTGTAGAAGGGTTAATGACGTAGAGTTGCAAGTGCTAAGAGAAGAGTGCACCAGTAGGAGAACCCTAACGGAGTTCTGCGAAACAAGGAACTTGATGAGCATAAAGCCTCAATGCCTAATGAAAAGAGAAATGAGAGGGATAATTTGGTGGTTAATGGGGGTGTATAAGAACAAAGCGTTGAGAGAAGTAGGAAAAGAGGACATTTGCCTGTTTTGTGGGAAGGTTATGGGTGCAGCGCACCTGATCAGGGAATGCAAGGAAATTAAAATTATAAGAGCAAAGTTTGTAGGCAAAGCAGATCTAAACAGAATAGAAAATGAAAATAAGTATCACACTTTAATTAAATTACTAAAAAGGGAATGGAGAAAAGCAGGTCAATTAGCAAAATATTTTAATACCATCAGGGCAATGTGGAATAAGAAAGCGTCGGATGAGATTCAGAACAAAGATGCATGTAAATTAAGCATTCAATTACTGGAGATGGCTTCCTAAGCTATAAATCTTGTTAAAGCCTAGGAGAGCCTATCTGTATTAACTAGGTACATGATTACTACAGTACAGCCACATATTGCTGTTTGTAGATTTTTCCTGTGAGTTTGGTGTTTTTTTTCCTTACTACAAAACTTATCAGACTCTTACAGCCAGTAAGGGCTCGATAGGGAAACAAAAGTAATTATTTCTGTGATGTGTCTCCCACGGAGAACGGTCAAAAAATGAAGAACACTGTGTCCACATTTATGATTAAGAAAGAACTTTGTGCAGTCTCCATCAGAAAAGTTGCCCAGTGATATTGTGAATGAAGATAACTACTGCAAAGCATTATTAAGTTTTGAAATAACTAGGAAGCTATGAAATGCAGAATGAACATTTGGTTTAATTATCTAACGCCATACTGTAAATTTATGTTATTTATGTGTTTATTGTTTGTATGTCACGATATGACTCTCTGAGTTAAAGTGACAATTAACAAGTAGATTTTGTTTAAATAAATGTCAAACGGTAATTGGAAAGAAAATACAAGGGCCCAATTAAAGCAGGGAAATGAATGACACCCTAAGTTTCGGTTACCCTAATAACGCCAGGCATGGAGGAGAGTAAGTGTAGACCAAGGTAGGTAGAGTGGAATTGTGAACGAGGAGCAATGCTGGCCACAGCTGAGGTCCCATGGTCACCAACCAACATACTGTACCAAATGTTGTGAGCCGATAGAAGACTCGTTGGCTGTACTGGAGCCTCAAGGGGGATGTAATGAATTTGCATGCCAAAATCCAATTTGTTTTTTGGGTTTTCGTAACCTACTGAGTGTACTTCACATTGTGTATTAAATTTTATCTTGATAGGAACCCAGGAAGTGCATTGACTAGACATAAATATTTAACTCCGTGCTTGCTGCCTCACCCGCTTTTCTGACGTTTTCGTGCCTAGAATGTACCCGAGTTTAAATAATGCATATTTCTTTCGAACTCTACGGTTGTCGTCTATCAAATGTCTTCCTGCTATGTAGTAGTCCATTTACAAGCCACTAGATGTCAGCTAACTCGTACTCTCTGTGGATGGGACGGGGATGAAGAGGGGGAAGACCTCTTTATATGTTGTTGCATCAGTAATATGCATAGGTTAAGGTAAAGTTTTGGATCAGATGCCTATAAACGGCGTTTTGTGTACTAAAGGTACTCAAAATTGTTGTTTATGATGCCATATTATGTTTCAATGAGGGGAATAATTGAAGAATTCAAGTGTTGGAAAGAGCTGGTGTGAATTCAGGAGTATTCACTGCAAAATCATTCAACGATATAGACCAAAATAGGACCATCAAAGCTGAGAAAGTACTGTCCAATTTTCATCTGCAGGCCAGACAGGAGAAGAGAGGAGAGAAGTGGATGCTGGAGGATGAGGAGTATCAATATAAATGATTTGAAATGTGAAGTAAACATTTTATATGTGGAAATATGTTAACTAAATTTTTAAACCTGATTGTCTGGAATACACATTTTTTGGACTGGTATCAACCTTCTCTCCAAAACTACAAGTGCGAGGGCTATGCAATTTTCAGGTATTGTTCAGTATAAATTGTTGAATATTTGGAACTCCAATAATTGTATTTTCTACATTACATTTTGATTTACAGGGTTGCATATGATGAAATAAATCATACTTTTGATAACACAATATTCAACATTTTATAAATGCATAATTTCCACACTACATGAATGGGTCTAGTTCAGTAATCTTGTAACTCTGATAGGATCATATAGTAAACATTTCAAATAGATAGCATGGTTAGAATTTTAATTGAGTATTTTTGTTTATAAGGGCATTAGTGTTAAATATTTTACAATACTTGTGACAAATAACATATCATTGATCTTTTGGTATAATTTTACCTCAAACAAATGCCTATCATCATTGTTTTTTGAAAAAAATCTTGCATTTTTGGCGACATTCCCCCTTAAATACACAGGGTATTTCCGTAATCATGGTGCAGTCAATGGAGTTTCAGGGATGCTGGTGACGAACAATTTGAGACAGGAAACCCTGCTCCATAAATGCCTCCGTCACGTAATAAGTGAGCGATACGTAGAAACTTGGGATACAACATCTTAGAAATCATTGTATGTGGTAGGCCTACTGTTATTTACCTGCACAATCATACGCTGCGATATTTGTTATTCCCCGCTAAACCTTGAACTTGCAATGTATTGTGTGATTATTGACGACACAACTGCCATGCGAGCAAGCAAGGTTCACTTTTCACATGCTGATCGTGGACACCTAATTAGACGTCTCCTGGCTAGCGCACATAACAAGGAGCTTGATCACTCGATCCGACACCACTGGGTTTACTCTCGCTAGGTAAAAGTGTAGGTACTGAAAGTTAATTTTTCTACGATATTGTAGGGGAGATGTTCAGGAATATTTTACCAGATCCGACAAAACGTTTCATATCTTCGTCGTGGCAGGGGTACATCTGATTGTACAACTGTTCACACGCAACAGCAGAATGGATTGCTGGAAACTAGACAAATTACTGCACATTATCTCAGAGATATTCATAAGGAGTTGTATTACACGTTGTCACGTATCCCACACCTATTTGGGTGTCCACAAGGCAGCAGAGGAGTTATGGAATCAGGGTTCCTGATCTCAAATTGATCCTTATGCACGTCACGAACATTCTTCAAAGTCTGTGTTATTACAACGGAAATATCTTGTATGTTTCATTAAGATCCCTTTTGAGGTCCGTTAGTAATTCAATCAGAAGGGATCGTGCTAAGGAAATAACCGTGAAACATACCGGATGCTTTAGGAACTAACTTTGGGACACCTCTATATTTTCAGGATGACCGTGAATAACGCTGTTTATCGGTTCATTTCAGCCAGCTCCACGCACATATTGCTAATTGGTGCCGCCCGATTCCCATAATTGCCACCGCCAGTAGTAGTGTACGCTCCTGGCATGACATAATCGTCCCTAACGAGCTCGCACTCCCATACAGTGAAGTTGGGCTAACACTGAGCGATGTAGGAGTGTTTCTTATCAGCACTTATTTCTTGCAGAACACAGTAGATCGCAATTTTCTAACCGGTTGGCTTGTAAATAATTGACCAAGTATTTCAACACAACCAATCATTAGCATAAGCCGTACTGCTCACATGATTTCCATGTAACTAAATCTCACCCAGCCACCTTATGTCCTTCATCAAATGGTTCATATACAAACAGTCTGATTGCCTCCTACCAAAACCGATCATGTTTCATTCCATTTTAATGCCTGTGGGATATTCGAAATGAAATATTATGTCCCGTGGTTTGGATTCCACGTAAAATGAGATTTCGCGGATTATGATCGCGAGAATAATATTCACGTGAAACTACAAGTTTCATTTTGTAAATACACGATAACGGTAAGTCATTACAACTTTGCCTTAATACTATAACAATTTACAACAAAGATCTCATCTTGCCGTAAATTATCGCTGCAACCTAATTTTTAACAAATATTTTAACTGCATATAGTAAATTCCCCAGGGATGGGGGATGAGTGTTTGCGACGCCTTCGCCATTTGCCTACGAGCGCCAATATCAAAGACCTACACCAGGCCTCTTTGGAGGACACACGCCAGTATTATAAATTGCATGCATATACTGAGTATGTTAATTCTTTATCCCATCTGGAAAACATCAAGACTATCAGCAATTTTTCCTACTATGCTGCTAATAAATTTGAGTGAGTACAGCTTTCGTCATAAGCAATTATTGTGAAAATATATAATACAACAACAACAACTATTACTACTACTACTAGGACTATGACTACTACTACCATTAGTACTCAACTTTATTGATTAATTATAGTATTATTCAAAAACATAAACTATAACTTAAAACCCAATACCAAACAGAGTTATTCAAAGGAGCCAGCATGCTACTTAACTTAATTTCAAAATGGGACGCAATTCCAGCATAACACTGACAAGGGAAAACCAACTACTTCATTGGGCGATATGCTTGCCTCGCTATCCTACTACGTGCTACACGTGTATTTTACTATCTTACTACATGCGACACGTGTACCTCACTATCCTACTACTTGCGACACGTGTACATCACTATCCCGTTCCGTGCGACACGTGTACCTCACTATCCTACTACTTGCGACACGTGTATTGCACTATACTACTACATGCGACACGTGTATCTCACTATCCTACTACTTGCGACACGTGTATCTCACTATCCTACTACTTGCGACACGTGTACCTCGCTATCCTGCTCCGTGCGACACGTGTACCTAACTAAACTACTACGTGCGACACGTGTACGTAACTATCCTACTACGTGCGACACGCGTACCTAACTATCCTACCACGTGCGACACGTGTATCTCACTATCCTACTACGTGCGCCACGTGTACATCACTATCCTACTACATGCGACACGCGGACGTCACTATCCTACTACGTGCGGCACGTGTACCACACTATCCTACTCCGTGCGACACGTGTATCTCATTATCCTACTCCGTGCGACACGTGTACCCCCCTATCCTACTCCGTGCGACACGTGTACCTCACTATCCTACTACGAGCGGCACGTGTACCTCACTATCCTACTACGTGCGACACGTGTACGTCACTTTCCTACTACGTGCGACACGAGTACGTCACTATCCTACTACGTGCGACACGTGTACCTCACTACCCTACTACGTGCGGCACGTGTTCCTCACTATCCTACTACGTGCGGCACGTGTACCTCACTCTCCTAATACGTGCGACACGCGTACCTCACTAACCTTCTCCGTGCGACACGTGTACCTCACTATCCAACTACGTGTGGCACGTGTATCTCACTATCCTACTACGTGCGCCACGTGTACATCACTATCCTACTACATGCGACACGCGGACGTCACTATCCTACTACGTGCGACACGTGTACGTCACTATCCTACGACGTGCGACATGTGTATCTCACTATCCTACTACGTGCGACACGTGTACGTCACTCTCCTAATACGTGCGACACGCGTACCTCACTAACCTTCTCCGTGCGACACGTGTACCTCACTATCCAACTACGTGTGGCACGTGTACCTCACTATCCTACTACGTGCGACACGTGTATCTCACTATCCTACTACATGCGACACGTGTACCTCACTATCCTACTACGTGCGACACATGTACCTCACTATCCTACTACGTGCGGCACGTGTAACTCACTACCCTACTACGTGCGACACGTGTACGTCACTATCATACTACGTGCGGCACGTGTATCTCACTATCCTACTACGTGCGGCACGTGTACCTCACTATCCTACTACGTGCGACACGTGTACCTCACTATCCTACTAGGTGCGGCACGTGTACCTCACTATCCTACTACGTGCGACACGTGAACCTCACTATCCTACTACGTGCGACTCGTGTACCACACTATCCTACTACGTACGACACGTGTACCTCACTATCCTACTACGTGCGTAACGTGTATCTCACTATCCTACTACGTGCGACTCGTTTACCTCACTATCCTACTACGTGCGACACGTGCACCTCACTATCCTACTAGGTGCGACACGTGTACCTCACTAGCCTACTACGTGCGACACGTGTACCTCACTATCCTACGACGTGCGACACGTGCACCTCACTATCCTACTACGTGCGACACGTGCATCTCACTACCCTACTACGTGCGACACGTGTACCTCACTATCCGACTATGTGCGGCACGTGTACGTCACTATCCTACTACGTGCGACTCGTGTACCTCAGTATCCTACTACGTGCGACACGTGTAACTCACTATCCTACTACGTGCGGCACGTGTACCTAAGTATCCTACTACGTGCGACACGTGTACCTCACTATCCTACTACTTGCGACATGTGTACCTCACTATCCTACTACGTGGGAAACGTATACCTCACTATCCTACTACGTGCGGCACGTGTACGTACCTATCCTACTACGTGCGACGCGTGTATCTCACTATCCTACTACGTGCGACTCGTAAACCTCACTATCCTACTACGTGCGGCAAGTGTACCTCACTATCCTACTATATGCGACACGTGTATCGCACTATCCTACTACGTGCGACACGTGTATGGCACTATCCTACTACGTGCGACTCGTGTACCTCACTATCCTACTACATGCGACTCGTGTACCTCACTATCCTACTACATGCGACTCGTGTAACTCACTATCCTACTACGTGCGACACGTGTGTCGCACTATCCTACTACATGCGACTCGTGTACCTGAATATCCTACTACGTGCAGCACGTGCACCTCATTATCCTACTACGTGCGGCACGTGTATCTCACTATCCTACTACGTGCGACACGTGTACCTCACTATCCTACTCCGTGCGACACGTGTACCTCACTATCCTACTACGTGCGGCACGTGTATCTCACTATCCTACTACGTGCGGCACGTGTACCTCACTATCCTACCATATGCGACACGTGCACCTCACTATCCTACAACGTGCGGCATGTGTATCTCACTATCATACTACGTGCGGCACGTGCACCTCACTATCCTACTTCGTGCGACACGTTTATCTCACTATCCTACTACATGCGACTCGTGTAACTCACTATCCTACTATATGCGACACGTGTATCGCACTATCCTACTACGTGCGACACGTGTTCCTCACTATCCTACTCCGTGCGACACGTGTACCTCACTATCCTACTACGTGCGGCACGTGTATCTCACTATCCTACTACGTGCGGCACGTGTACCTCACTATCCTACCATATGCGACACGTGTATGTCACTATCCTACTCCGTGCGACACGTGTATCGCACTATCCTACTACGTGCGACACGTGTATGGCACTATCCTACTACGTGCGACTCGTGTACCTCACTATCCTACTACATGCGACTCGTGTACCTCACTATCCTACTACATGCGACTCGTGTAACTCACTATCCTACTACGTGCGACACGTGTGTCGCACTATCCTACTACATGCGACTCGTGTACCTGAATATCCTACTACGTGCAGCACGTGCACCTCATTATCCTACTACGTGCGGCACGTGTATCTCACTATCCTACTACATGCGACTCGTGTACCTCACTATCCTACTACATGCGACACGTGTATCGCACTATCCTATTACGTGCGACTCGTGTATCGCACTATCCTACTACGTGCGACATGTGTACCTCACTATCCTACTACATGCGACACGCGTACCTCACTATCCTACTACGTGCGACTCGTGTACCTCACTATCCTACTACATGCGACTCGTGTACCTCACTATCCTACTATATGCGACAAGTGTATCGCACTATCCTACTACGTGCGACATGTGTACCTCACTATCCTACTACATGCGACTAGTGTACCTCACTATCCTACTACGTGCGACTAGTGTACCTCACTATCCTACTACATGCGACACGTGTATCGCACTATCCTACTACGTGGGACACGTGTACCTCACTATCCTACTACGTGCGACTCGTGTACCTCACTATCCTACTACATGCGACACGTGTATCGCACTATCCTACTACGTGCGACAGGTGTACCTCACTATCCTACTACGTGCGACACGTGTACCTCACTATCCAACTACATGCGACACGTGTACCTCACTATCCTACTACGTGCGACTCGTGTACCTCACTATCCTACTACATGCGACTCGTGTACCTCACTATCCTACTACATGCGACACGTGTATCGCGCTATCCTGCTACGTGCGACACATGCACCTCACTATCCTACTACGTGCGGCACGTGTATCTCACTATCCTACTACGTGCGCACGTTAATCTCACTATCCTACTACGTGCGGCACGTGCACCTCACTATCCTACTCTGTGCGACACGCGTACCTCACTATCCTACTACGTGCGGCACGTGTATCTCACTATCCTACTACGTGCGACTCGTGTACTACACTATCCTACTACATGCCACACGTGTATCGCACTATCCTCCTACGTGCGACATGTGTACCTCACTATCCTACTACATGCGACACGTGTACCTCACTATCCTTCTACGTGCGACACGTGTACCTCACTATCCTACTACGTGCGACACGTGTACCTCACTATCCTACTACGTGCGACACGTGTACTTCACTATCCCACTACGTGCGACTCGTGTACCTCACTGTCCTACTACGTGTGGCACGTGTACCTCACTATCCTACTACGTGCGGCACGTGCACCTCATTATCCTACTACGTGCGGCACGTGAATCTCACTATCCTACTACGTGCGACACGTGTACCTCACTATCCTACTCCGTGCGACACGTGTACCTCATTATCCTACTACGTGCGGCACGTGCACCTCACTATCCTACTACGTGCGGCACGTGTATCTCACTATCTTACTACGTGCGGAACGTGCACCTCACTATCCTACTCCGTGCGACACGTTTATCTCACTATCCTACTACATTCGACTAGTCTAACTCACTATCCTACTACATGCGACACGTGTATCGCACTATCCTACTACGTGCGACACGTTTTCCTCACTAACCTACTCCGTGCGACACGTGTACCTCACTAGCCTACTACGTGCGACACGTGTACCTCACTATCCAACTACGTGCGACACGTGCACCTCACTATCCTAGTACGTGCGATACGTGCATCTCACTACCCTAATACGTGCGACACGTGTACCTCACTATCCGACTATGTGCGGCACGTGTACGTTACTATCCTACTACGTGCGACTCGTGTACCTCAGTATCCTACTACGTGCGACACGTGTAACTCACTATCCTACTACGTGCGGCACGTGTACCTAAGTATCCAACTACGTGCGTCACGTGTACCTCACTATCCTACTACTTGCGACATGTGTACCTCACTATCCTACTACGTGGGAAACGTATATCTCACTATCCTACTAAGTGCGGCACGTGTACGTAACTATCCTACTACGTGCGACACGTGTATCACACTATCCTACTACGTGCGACTCGTAAACCTCACTATCCTACTACGTGCGGCACGTGTACCTCACTATCCTACTATATACGACACGTGTATCGCACTATCCTACTACGTGCGACACGTGTATGGCACTATCCTACTACGTGCGACTCGTGTACCTCACTATCCTACTACATGCGACTCGTGTACCTCACTATCCTACAACATGCGACTCGTGTAACTCACTATCCTACTACGTGCGACACGTGTACCTCACTATCCTACTACGTGCGGCACGTGCACCTCACTATCCTACTACGTGCGGCACGTGCACCTCACTATCCTACTTCGTGCGACACGTTTATCTCACTATCCTACTACATGCGACTCGTGTAACTCACTATCCTAATACATGCGACACGTGTATCGCACTATCCTACTACGTGCGACACGTGTATCGCACTATCCTACTACGTGCGACACGTGTTCCTCACTAACCTACTACGTGCGGCACGTGTATCTCAATATCCTACTACGTGCGGCACGTGTACCTCACTATCCTACCATATGCGACACGTGTATGTCACTATTCTACTCTGTTCGACACGTGTACTTCACTATCCTACTACGTGCGGCACGTTTATCTCACTATCCTACTCCGTGCGACTCGTCTACCTCACTCCTACTACATGCGACACGTGTATCGCACTATCCTATTACGTGCGACTCGTGTATCGCACTATCCTACTACGTGCGACATGTGTACCTCACTATCCTACTACATGCGACTCGTGTAACTCACTATCCTACTACATGCGACAAGTGTATCGCACTATCCTACTACGTGCGACACGTGTATCGCACTATCCTACTACGTGCGACATGTGTACCTCACTATCATACTACATGCGACACGTGTACCTCACTAACCTACTACGTGCGACATGTGTACCTCACTATCATACTACATGCGACACGTGTACCTCACTAACCTACTACGTGCGACTAGTGTACCTCACTATCCTACCACATGCGACACGTGTATCGCACTATCCTACTACGTGCGACACGTGTACCTCACTATCCTACTACGTGCGACTCGTGTACCTCACTATCCAAATACATGCGACACGTGTACCTCACTATCCTACTACGTGCGACTCGTGTACCTCACTATCCTACTACATGCGACTCGTGTACCTCACTATCCTACTACGTGCGACACGTGTACCTCACTACCCTACTACGTGCGGCACGTGTTCCTCACTATCCTACTACGTGCGGCACGTGTACCTCACTATACTACAATGTGCGACACGTGTACGTCACTATCCTACGACGTGCGACATGTGTATCTCACTATCCTACTACGTGCGACACGTGTACGTCACTCTCCTAATACGTGCGACACGCGTACCTCACTAACCTTCTCCGTGCGACACGTGTACCTCACTATCCAACTACGTGTGGCACGTGTACCTCACTATCCTACTACGTGCGACACGTTTATCTCACTATCCTACTACATGCGACACGTGTACCTCACTATCCTACTACGTGCGACACATGTACCTCACTATCCTACTACGTGCGGCACGTGTACGTCACTATCCTACTACGTGGGGCACGTGTAACTCACTATCCTACTACGTGCGGCACGTGTACCTCACTATCCTACTACGTGCGACACGTGTACCTCACTATCCTACTACGTGCGGCACGTGTACCTCACTATCCTACTACGTGCGACACGTGAACCTCACTATCCTACTACGCGCGACTCGTGTACCTCACTATCCTACTACGTACGACACGTGTACCTCACTATCCTACTACGTGCGTAACGTGTATCTCACTATCCTACTACGTGCGACTCGTTTACCTCACTATCCTACTACGTGCGACACGTGCACCTCACGATACTACTAGGTGCGACACGTGTACCTCACTAGCCTACTACGTGCGACACGTGTACCTCACTATCCTACTACGTGCGACACGTGTACCTCACTATCCGATTATGTGCGGCACGTGTACGTCACTATCTTACTACGTGCGACTCGTGTACCTCAGTATCCTACTACGTGCGACACGTGTAACTCACTATCCTACTACGTGCGGCACGTGTACCTAAGTATCCTACTACGTGCGACACGTGTACCTCACTATCCTACTACTTGCGACATGTGTACCTCACTATCCTACTACGTGGGAAACGTATACCTCACTATCCTACTACGTGCGGCACGTGTACGTACCTATCCTACTACGTGCGACACGTGTATCTCACTATCCTACTACGTGCGACTCGTAAACCTCACTATCCTACTACGTGCGGCAAGTGTACCTCACTATCCTACTATATGCGACACGTGTATCGCACTATCCTACTACGTGCGACACGTGTATGGCACTATCCTACTACGTGCGACTCGTGTACCTCACTATCCTACTACATGCGACTCGTGTACCTCACTATCCTACTACATGCGACTCGTGTAACTCACTATCCTACTACGTGCGACACGTGTGTCGCACTATCCTACTACATGCGACTCGTGTACCTGAATATCCTACTACGTGCAGCCCGTGCACCTCATTATCCTACTACGTGCGGCACGTGTATCTCACTATCCTACTACGTGCGACACGTGTACCTCACTATCCTACTCCGTGCGACACGTGTACCTCACTATCCTACTACGTGCGGCACGTGTATCTCACTATCCTTCTACGTGCGGCACGTGTACCTCACTATCCTACAATATGCGACACGTGCACCTCACTATCCTACTACGTGCGGCATGTGTATCTCACTATCTTACTACGTGCGGCACGTGCACCTCACTATCCTACTTCGTGCGACACGTTTATCTCACTATCCTACTACATGCGACTCGTGTAACTCACTATCCTACCATATGCGACACGTGTATCGCACAATCCTACCACGTGCGACACGTGTTCCTCACTATCCTACTCCGTGCGACACGTGTACCTCACTATCCTACTACGTGCGGCACGTGTATCTCACTATCCTACTACGTGCGGCACGTGTACCTCACTATCCTACCATATGCGACACGTGTATGTCACTATCCTACTCCGTACGACACGTGTACTTCACTATCCTACTACGTGCGGCACGTTTATCTCACTATCCTACTCCGTGCGACTCGTCTACCTCACTCCTACTACATGCGACTCGAGTACTTCACTATCCTACTACATGCGACACGTGTATCGCACTATCCTATTACGTGCGACTCGTGTATCGCACTATCCTACTACGTGCGACATGTGTACCTCACTATCCTACTACATGCGACACGCGTACCTCACTATCCTACTACGTGCGACTCGTGTACCTCACTATCCTACTACATGCGACTCGTGTACCTCACTATCCTACTATATGCGACAAGTGTATCGCACTATCCTACTACGTGCGACATGTGTACCTCACTATCCTAATACATGCGACTAGTGTACCTCACTATCCTACTACGTGCGACTAGTGTACCTCACTATCCTACTACATGCGACACGTGTATCGCACTATCCTACTACGTGGGACACGTGTACCTCACTATCCTACTACGTGCGACTCGTGTACCTCACTATCCTACTACATGCGACACGTGTATCGCACTATCCTACTACGTGCGAAAGGTGTACCTCACTATCCTACTACGTGCGACACGTGTACCTCACTATCCAACTACATGCGACACGTGTACCTCACTATCCTACTACGTGCGACTCGTGTACCTCACTATCCTACTACATGCGACTCGTGTACCTCACTATCCTACTACATGCGACACGTGTATCGCGCTATCCTGCTACGTGCGACACATGCACCTCACTATCCTACTACGTGCGGCACGTGTATCTCACTATCGTACTACGTGCGCACGTTAATCTCACTATCCTACTACGTGCGGCACGTGCACCTCACTATCCTACTCTGTGCGACACGCGTACCTCACTATCCTACTACGTGCGGCACGTGTATCTCACTATCCTACTACGTGCGACTCGTGTACTTCACTCTCCTACTACATGCGACACGTGTATCGCACTATCCTCCTACGTGCGACATGTGTACCTCACTATCCTACTACATGCGACACGTGTACCTCACTATCCTTCTACGTGCGACACGTGTACCTCACTATCCTACTACGTGCGACACGTGTACCTCACTATCCTACTACGTGCGACACGTGTACTTCACTATCCCACTACGTGCGACTCGTGTACCTCACTGTCCTACTACGTGTGGCACGTGTACCTCACTATCCTACTACGTGCGGCACGTGCACCTCATTATCCTACTACGTGCGGCACGTGAATCTCACTATCCTACTACGTGCGACACGAGTACCTCACTATCCTACTCCGTGCGACACGTGTACCTCATTATCCTACTACGTGCGGCACGTGCACCTCACTATCCTACTACGTGCGGCAGGTGTATCTCACTATCTTACTACGTGCGGAACGTGCACCTCACTATCCTACTCCGTGCGACACGTTTGTCTCACTATCCTACTACATTCGACTAGTCTAACTCACTATCCTACTACATGCGACACGTGTATCGCACTATCCTACTACGTGCGACACGTTTTCCTCACTAACCTACTCCGTGCGACACGTGTACCTCACTAGCCTACTACGTGCGACACGTGTACCTCACTATCCTACTACGTGCGACACGTGCACCTCACTATCCTAGTACGTGCGGCACGTGTACGTACCTATCCTACTACGTGCGACACGTGTATCACACTATCCTACTACGTGCGACTCGTAAACCTCACTATCCTACTACGTGCGGCTCGTGTACCTCACTATCCTACTTTATGCGACACGTGTATCGCACTATCCTACTACGTGCGACTCGTGTACCTCAGTATCCTACTACGTGCGACACGTGTAACTCACTATCCTACTACGTGCGGCACGTGTACCTAAGTATCCTACTACGTGCGTCACGTGTACCTCACTATCCTACTACTTGCGACATGTGTACCTCACTATCCTACTACGTGGGAAACGTATACCTCACTATCCTACTACGTGCGGCACGTGTACGTACCTATCCTACTACGTGCGACACGTGTATCACACTATCCTACTACGTGCGACTCGTAAACCTCACTATCCTACTACGTGCGGCACGTGTACCTCACTATCCTACTTTATGCGACACGTGTATCGCACTATCCTACTACGTGCGACACGTGTATGGCACTATCCTACTACGTGCGACTCGTGTACCTCACTATCCTACTACATGCGACTCGTGTACCTCACTATCCTACTACATGCGACTCGTGTAACTCACTATCCTACTACGTGCGACACGTGTGTCGCACTATCCTACTACATGCGACTCGTGTACCTGAATATCCTACTACGAGCAGCACGTGCACCTCATTATCCTACTACGTGCGGCACGTGTATCTCACTATCCTACTACGTGCGACACGTGTACCTCACTATCCTACTCCGTGCGACACGTGTACCTCACTATCCTACTACGTGCGGCACGTGCACCTCACTATCCTACTACGTGCAGCACGTGCAACTCACTATCCTACTTCGTGCGACACGTTTATCTCACTATCCTACTACATGCGACTCGTGTAACTCACTATCCTACTACATGCGACACGTGTATCGCACTATCCTACTACGTGCGACACGTGTTCCTCACTATCCTACTCCGTGCGACACGTGTACCTCACTATCCTACTACGTGCGGCACGTGTATCTCACTATCCTACTACGTGCGGCACGTGTACCTCACTATCCTACCATATGCGACACGTGTATGTCACTATCCTACTCCGTGCGACACGTGTACTTCACTATCCTACTACATGCGACACGTGTATCGCACTATCCTACTACGTGCGACGGGTGTACCTCACTATCCTACTACGTGCGACTCGTGTACCTCACTATCCTACTACATGCGACTCGTGTACCTCACTATCCTACTACATGCGACACGTGTATCGCGCTATCCTGCTACGTGCGACACATGCACCTCACTATCCTACTACGTGCGGCACGTGTATCTCACTATCGTACTACGTGCGCACATTTATCTCACAATCCTACTACGTGCGGCACGTGCACCTCATTATCCGACTCTGTGCGACACGCGTACCTCACTATCCTACTACGTGCGGCACGTGTATCTCACTATCCTACTACGTGCGACACGTGTACCTCACTATCCTACTCCGTGCGACACGTGTACCTCACTATCCTACTACGTGCGGCACGTGCACCTCACTATCCTACTACGTGCAGCACGTGCAACTCACTATCCTACTTCGTGCGACACGTTTATCTCACTATCCTACTACATGCGACTCGTGTAACTCACTATCCTACTACATGCGACACGTGTATCGCACTATCCTACTACGTGCGACACGTGTTCCTCACTATCCTACTCCGTGCGACACGTGTACCTCACTATCCTACTACGTGCGGCACGTGTATCTCACTATCCTACTACGTGCGGCACGTGTACCTCACTATCCTACCATATGCGACACGTGTATGTCACTATCCTACTCCGTGCGACACGTGTACTTCACTATCCTACTACGTGCGGCACGTTTATCTCACTATCCTACTCCGTGCGACTCGTCTACCTCACTCCTACTACATGCGACTCGTGTACCTCACTATCCTACTACATGCGACACGTGTATCGCACTATCCTATTACGTGCGACTCGTGTATCGCACTATCCTACTACGTGCGACATGTGTACCTCACTATCCTACTACATGCGACACGCGTACGTCACTATCCTACTACGTGCGACTCGTGCACCTCACTATCCTACTACATGCGACACGTGTATCGCACTATCCTACTACGTGGGACACGTGTACCTCACTATCCTACTACGTGCGACTCGTGTACCTCACTATCCTACTACATGCGACACGTGTATCGCACTATCCTACTACGTGCGACGGGTGTACCTCACTATCCTACTACGTGCGACTCGTGTACCTCACTATCCTACTACATGCGACTCGTGTACCTCACTATCCTACTACATGCGACACGTGTATCGCGCTATCCTGCTACGTGCGACACATGCACCTCACTATCCTACTACGTACGGCACGTGTATCTCACTATCGTACTACGTGCGCACGTTTATCTCACAATCCTACTACGTGCGGCACGTGCACCTCATTATCCTACTCTGTGCGACACGCGTACCTCACTATCCTACTACGTGCGGCACGTGTATCTCACTATCCTACTACGTGCGACTCGTGTACTTCACTATCCTACTACATGCGACACGTGTATCGCACTATCCTCCTACGTGCGACATGTGTACCTCACTATCCTACTACATGCGACACGTGTACCTCACTATCCTTCTACGTGCGACACGTGTACCTCACTATCCTACTACGTGCGACACGTGTACCTCACTATCCTACTACGTGCGACACGTGTACTTCACTATCCCACTACGTGCGACTCGTGTACCTCACTGTCCTACTACGTGTGGCACGTGTACCTCACTATCCTACTACGTGCGGCACGTGCACCTCATTATCCTACTACGTGCGGCACGTGAATCTCACTATCCTACTACGTGCGACACGTGTACCTCACTATCCTACTCCGTGCGACACGTGTACCTCATTATCCTACTACGTGCGGCACGTGCACCTCACTATCCTACTACGTGCGGCACGTGTATCTCACTATCTTACTACGTGCGGAACGTGCACCTCACTATCCTACTCCGTGCGACACGTTTGTCTCACTATCCTACTACATTCGACTAGTCTAACTCACTATCCTACTACATGCGACACGTGTATCGCACTATCCTACTACGTGCGACACGTTTTCCTCACTAACCTACTCCGTGCGACACGTGTACCTCACTAGCCTACTACGTGCGACACGTGTACCTCACTATCCTACTACGTGCGACACGTGCACCTCACTATCCTAGTACGTGCGACACGTGCATCTCACTTCCCTACTACGTGCGACACGTGTACCTCACTATCCGACTATGTGCGGCACGTGTACGTCACTATCCTACTACGTGCGACTCGTGTACCTCAGTATCCTACTACGTGCGACACGTGTAACTCACTATCCTACTACGTGCGGCACGTGTACCTAAGTATCCTACTACGTGCGTCACGTGTACCTCACTATCCTACTACGTGCGGCACGTGTACGTACCTATCCTACTACGTGCGACACGTGTATCACACTATCCTACTACGTGCGACTCGTAAACCTCACTATCCTACTACGTGCGGCACGTGTACCTCACTATCCTACTTTATGCGACACGTGTATCGCACTATCCTACTACGTGCGACACGTGTATGGCACTATCCTACTACGTGCGACTCGTGTACCTCACTATCCTACTACATGCGACTCGTGTCCCTCACTACCCTACTACATGCGACTCGTGTAACTCACTATCCTACTACGTGCGACACGTGTGTCGCACTATCCTACTACATGCGACTCGTGTACCTGAATATCCTACTACGAGCAGCACGTGCACCTCATTATCCTACTACGTGCGGCACGTGTATCTCACTATCCTACTACGTGCGACACGTGTACCTCACTATCCTACTCCGTGCGACACGTGTACCTCACTATCCTACTACGTGCGGCACGTGCACCTCACTATCCTACTACGTGCAGCACGTGCAACTCACTATCCTACTTCGTGCGACACGTCTATCTCTTTATCCTACTACATGCGACTCGTGTAACTCACTATCCTACTTCATGCGACACGTGTATCGGACTATCCTACTACGTGCGACACGTGTTCCTCACTATCCTACTCCGTGCGACACGTGTACCTCACTATCCTACTACGTGCGGCACGTGTATCTCACTGTCCTACTACGTGCGACACGTGTACCTCACTATCCTACCATATGCGACACGTGTATGTCACTATCCTACTCCGTGCGACACGTGTACTTCACTATCCTACTACGTGCGGCACGTTTATCTCACTATCCTACTCCGTGCGACTCGTCTACCTCACTCCTACTACATGCGACTCGTGTACCTCACTATCCTACTACATGCGACACGTGTATCGCACTATCCTATTACGTGCGACTCGTGTATCGCACTATCCTACTACGTGCGACATGTGTACCTCACTATCCTACTACATGCGACACGCGTACCTAACTATCCTACTACGTGCGACTCGTGTACCTCACTATCCTACTACATGCGACTCGTGTACCTCACTATCCTACTATATGCGACAAGTGTATCGCACTATCCTACTACGTGCGACATGTGTACCTCACTATACTACTACATGCGACACGTGTACCTCACTATCCTACTACGTGCGACTAGTGTACCTCACTATCCTACTACATGCGACACGTGTATCGCACTATCCTACTACGTGGGACACGTGTACCTCACTATCCTACTACGTGCGACTCGTGTACCTCACTATCCTACTACATGCGACACGTGTATCGCGCTATCCTGCTACGTGCGACACATGCACCTCACTATCCTACTACGTTCGGCACGTGTATCTCACTATCCTACTACGTGCGCACGTTAATCTCACTATCCTACTACGTGCGGCACGTGCACCTCACTATCCTACTCTGTGCGACACGCGTACCTCACTATCCTACTACGTGCGGCACGTGTATGTCACTATCCTACTACGTGCGACTCGTGTACTTCACTATCCTACTACATGCGACACGTGTACCTCACTATCCTACTACGTGCGACACGTGTACCTCACTATCCTACTACGTGCGACACGTGTACCTCACTATCCTACTACGTGCGACACGTGTACCTCACTATCCTACTACGTGCGACACGTGTATCGCACTATTCTCCTACGTGCGACATGTGTACCTCACTATCCTACTACATGCGACACGTGTACCTCACTATCCTACTACGTGCGACACGTGTACCTCACTATCCTACTACGTGCGACACGTGTACCTCACTAACCTACTACGTGCGACACGTGTACTTCACTATCCCACTACGTGCGACTCGTGTACCTCACTGTCCTACTACGTGTGGCACGTGTACCTCACTATCCTACTACGTGCGGCACGTGCACCTCATTATCTTACTACGTGCGGCACGTGTATCTCACTATCCTACTACGTGCAAAACGTGTACCTCACTATCCTACTCCGTGCAACACGTGTACCTCACTATCCTACTACGTGCGGCACGTGCACCTCACTATCCTACTACGTGCGGCACGTGTATCTCACTATCTTACTACGTGCGGAACGTGCACCTCACTATCCTACTCCGTGCGACACGTTTATCTCACTATCCTACTACATTCGACTAGTCTAACTCACTATCCTACTACATGCGACACGTGCACATCACTATCCTAGTACGTGCGACACGTGCATCTCACTACCCTACTACGTGCGACACGTGTACCTCACTATCCGACTATGTGCGGCACGTGTACGTCACTATCCTACTACGTGCGACTCGTGTACCTCACTATCCTACTACATGCGACTCGTGTAACTCACTATCCTACTACGTGCGACACGTGTGTCGCACTATCCTACTACATGCGACTCGTGTACCTGAATATCCTACTACGTGCAGCACGTGCACCTCATTATCCTACTACGTGCGGCACGTGTATCTCACTATCCTACTACGTGCGACACGTGTACCTCACTATCCTACTCCGTGCGACACGTGTACCTCACTATCCTACTACGTGCGGCACGTGTATCTCACTATCCTACTACGTGCGGCACGTGTACCTCACTATCCTACCATATGCGACACGTGCACCTCACTATCCTACAACGTGCGGCATGTGTATCTCACTATCATACTACGTGCGGCACGTGCACCTCACTATCCTACTTCGTGCGACACGTTTATCTCACTATCCTACTACATGCGACTCGTGTAACTCACTATCCTACTATATGCGACACGTGTATCGCACTATCCTACTACGTGCGACACGTGTTCCTCACTATCCTACTCCGTGCGACACGTGTACCTCACTATCCTACTACGTGCGGCACGTGTATCTCACTATCCTACTACGTGCGGCACGTGTACCTCACTATCCTACCATATGCGACACGTGTATGTCACTATCCTACTCCGTGCGACACGTGTATCGCACTATCCTACTACGTGCGACACGTGTATGGCACTATCCTACTACGTGCGACTCGTGTACCTCACTATCCTACTACATGCGACTCGTGTACCTCACTATCCTACTACATGCGACTCGTGTAACTCACTATCCTACTACGTGCGACACGTGTGTCGCACTATCCTACTACATGCGACTCGTGTACCTGAATATCCTACTACGTGCAGCACGTGCACCTCATTATCCTACTACGTGCGGCACGTGTATCTCACTATCCTACTACATGCGACTCGTGTACCTCACTATCCTACTACATGCGACACGTGTATCGCACTATCCTATTACGTGCGACTCGTGTATCGCACTATCCTACTACGTGCGACATGTGTACCTCACTATCCTACTACATGCGACACGCGTACCTCACTATCCTACTACGTGCGACTCGTGTACCTCACTATCCTACTACATGCGACTCGTGTACCTCACTATCCTACTATATGCGACAAGTGTATCGCACTATCCTACTACGTGCGACATGTGTACCTCACTATCCTACTACATGCGACTAGTGTACCTCACTATCCTACTACGTGCGACTAGTGTACCTCACTATCCTACTACATGCGACACGTGTATCGCACTATCCTACTACGTGGGACACGTGTACCTCACTATCCTACTACGTGCGACTCGTGTACCTCACTATCCTACTACATGCGACACGTGTATCGCACTATCCTACTACGTGCGACAGGTGTACCTCACTATCCTACTACGTGCGACACGTGTACCTCACTATCCAACTACATGCGACACGTGTACCTCACTATCCTACTACGTGCGACTCGTGTACCTCACTATCCTACTACATGCGACTCGTGTACCTCACTATCCTACTACATGCGACACGTGTATCGCGCTATCCTGCTACGTGCGACACATGCACCTCACTATCCTACTACGTGCGGCACGTGTATCTCACTATCCTACTACGTGCGCACGTTAATCTCACTATCCTACTACGTGCGGCACGTGCACCTCACTATCCTACTCTGTGCGACACGCGTACCTCACTATCCTACTACGTGCGGCACGTGTATCTCACTATCCTACTACGTGCGACTCGTGTACTACACTATCCTACTACATGCCACACGTGTATCGCACTATCCTCCTACGTGCGACATGTGTACCTCACTATCCTACTACATGCGACACGTGTACCTCACTATCCTTCTACGTGCGACACGTGTACCTCACTATCCTACTACGTGCGACACGTGTACCTCACTATCCTACTACGTGCGACACGTGTACTTCACTATCCCACTACGTGCGACTCGTGTACCTCACTGTCCTACTACGTGTGGCACGTGTACCTCACTATCCTACTACGTGCGGCACGTGCACCTCATTATCCTACTACGTGCGGCACGTGAATCTCACTATCCTACTACGTGCGACACGTGTACCTCACTATCCTACTCCGTGCGACACGTGTACCTCATTATCCTACTACGTGCGGCACGTGCACCTCACTATCCTACTACGTGCGGCACGTGTATCTCACTATCTTACTACGTGCGGAACGTGCACCTCACTATCCTACTCCGTGCGACACGTTTATCTCACTATCCTACTACATTCGACTAGTCTAACTCACTATCCTACTACATGCGACACGTGTATCGCACTATCCTACTACGTGCGACACGTTTTCCTCACTAACCTACTCCGTGCGACACGTGTACCTCACTAGCCTACTACGTGCGACACGTGTACCTCACTATCCAACTACGTGCGACACGTGCACCTCACTATCCTAGTACGTGCGATACGTGCATCTCACTACCCTAATACGTGCGACACGTGTACCTCACTATCCGACTATGTGCGGCACGTGTACGTTACTATCCTACTACGTGCGACTCGTGTACCTCAGTATCCTACTACGTGCGACACGTGTAACTCACTATCCTACTACGTGCGGCACGTGTACCTAAGTATCCAACTACGTGCGTCACGTGTACCTCACTATCCTACTACTTGCGACATGTGTACCTCACTATCCTACTACGTGGGAAACGTATATCTCACTATCCTACTAAGTGCGGCACGTGTACGTAACTATCCTACTACGTGCGACACGTGTATCACACTATCCTACTACGTGCGACTCGTAAACCTCACTATCCTACTACGTGCGGCACGTGTACCTCACTATCCTACTATATACGACACGTGTATCGCACTATCCTACTACGTGCGACACGTGTATGGCACTATCCTACTACGTGCGACTCGTGTACCTCACTATCCTACTACATGCGACTCGTGTACCTCACTATCCTACAACATGCGACTCGTGTAACTCACTATCCTACTACGTGCGACACGTGTACCTCACTATCCTACTACGTGCGGCACGTGCACCTCACTATCCTACTACGTGCGGCACGTGCACCTCACTATCCTACTTCGTGCGACACGTTTATCTCACTATCCTACTACATGCGACTCGTGTAACTCACTATCCTAATACATGCGACACGTGTATCGCACTATCCTACTACGTGCGACACGTGTATCGCACTATCCTACTACGTGCGACACGTGTTCCTCACTAACCTACTACGTGCGGCACGTGTATCTCAATATCCTACTACGTGCGGCACGTGTACCTCACTATCCTACCATATGCGACACGTGTATGTCACTATTCTACTCTGTTCGACACGTGTACTTCACTATCCTACTACGTGCGGCACGTTTATCTCACTATCCTACTCCGTGCGACTCGTCTACCTCACTCCTACTACATGCGACACGTGTATCGCACTATCCTATTACGTGCGACTCGTGTATCGCACTATCCTACTACGTGCGACATGTGTACCTCACTATCCTACTACATGCGACTCGTGTAACTCACTATCCTACTACATGCGACAAGTGTATCGCACTATCCTACTACGTGCGACACGTGTATCGCACTATCCTACTACGTGCGACATGTGTACCTCACTATCATACTACATGCGACACGTGTACCTCACTAACCTACTACGTGCGACATGTGTACCTCACTATCATACTACATGCGACACGTGTACCTCACTAACCTACTACGTGCGACTAGTGTACCTCACTATCCTACCACATGCGACACGTGTATCGCACTATCCTACTACGTGCGACACGTGTACCTCACTATCCTACTACGTGCGACTCGTGTACCTCACTATCCAAATACATGCGACACGTGTACCTCACTATCCTACTACGTGCGACTCGTGTACCTCACTATCCTACTACATGCGACTCGTGTACCTCACTATCCTACTACGTGCGACACGTGTACCTCACTACCCTACTACGTGCGGCACGTGTTCCTCACTATCCTACTACGTGCGGCACGTGTACCTCACTATACTACAATGTGCGACACGTGTACGTCACTATCCTACGACGTGCGACATGTGTATCTCACTATCCTACTACGTGCGACACGTGTACGTCACTCTCCTAATACGTGCGACACGCGTACCTCACTAACCTTCTCCGTGCGACACGTGTACCTCACTATCCAACTACGTGTGGCACGTGTACCTCACTATCCTACTACGTGCGACACGTTTATCTCACTATCCTACTACATGCGACACGTGTACCTCACTATCCTACTACGTGCGACACATGTACCTCACTATCCTACTACGTGCGGCACGTGTACGTCACTATCCTACTACGTGGGGCACGTGTAACTCACTATCCTACTACGTGCGGCACGTGTACCTCACTATCCTACTACGTGCGACACGTGTACCTCACTATCCTACTACGTGCGGCACGTGTACCTCACTATCCTACTACGTGCGACACGTGAACCTCACTATCCTACTACGCGCGACTCGTGTACCTCACTATCCTACTACGTACGACACGTGTACCTCACTATCCTACTACGTGCGTAACGTGTATCTCACTATCCTACTACGTGCGACTCGTTTACCTCACTATCCTACTACGTGCGACACGTGCACCTCACGATACTACTAGGTGCGACACGTGTACCTCACTAGCCTACTACGTGCGACACGTGTACCTCACTATCCTACTACGTGCGACACGTGTACCTCACTATCCGATTATGTGCGGCACGTGTACGTCACTATCTTACTACGTGCGACTCGTGTACCTCAGTATCCTACTACGTGCGACACGTGTAACTCACTATCCTACTACGTGCGGCACGTGTACCTAAGTATCCTACTACGTGCGACACGTGTACCTCACTATCCTACTACTTGCGACATGTGTACCTCACTATCCTACTACGTGGGAAACGTATACCTCACTATCCTACTACGTGCGGCACGTGTACGTACCTATCCTACTACGTGCGACACGTGTATCTCACTATCCTACTACGTGCGACTCGTAAACCTCACTATCCTACTACGTGCGGCAAGTGTACCTCACTATCCTACTATATGCGACACGTGTATCGCACTATCCTACTACGTGCGACACGTGTATGGCACTATCCTACTACGTGCGACTCGTGTACCTCACTATCCTACTACATGCGACTCGTGTACCTCACTATCCTACTACATGCGACTCGTGTAACTCACTATCCTACTACGTGCGACACGTGTGTCGCACTATCCTACTACATGCGACTCGTGTACCTGAATATCCTACTACGTGCAGCCCGTGCACCTCATTATCCTACTACGTGCGGCACGTGTATCTCACTATCCTACTACGTGCGACACGTGTACCTCACTATCCTACTCCGTGCGACACGTGTACCTCACTATCCTACTACGTGCGGCACGTGTATCTCACTATCCTTCTACGTGCGGCACGTGTACCTCACTATCCTACAATATGCGACACGTGCACCTCACTATCCTACTACGTGCGGCATGTGTATCTCACTATCTTACTACGTGCGGCACGTGCACCTCACTATCCTACTTCGTGCGACACGTTTATCTCACTATCCTACTACATGCGACTCGTGTAACTCACTATCCTACCATATGCGACACGTGTATCGCACAATCCTACCACGTGCGACACGTGTTCCTCACTATCCTACTCCGTGCGACACGTGTACCTCACTATCCTACTACGTGCGGCACGTGTATCTCACTATCCTACTACGTGCGGCACGTGTACCTCACTATCCTACCATATGCGACACGTGTATGTCACTATCCTACTCCGTACGACACGTGTACTTCACTATCCTACTACGTGCGGCACGTTTATCTCACTATCCTACTCCGTGCGACTCGTCTACCTCACTCCTACTACATGCGACTCGAGTACTTCACTATCCTACTACATGCGACACGTGTATCGCACTATCCTATTACGTGCGACTCGTGTATCGCACTATCCTACTACGTGCGACATGTGTACCTCACTATCCTACTACATGCGACACGCGTACCTCACTATCCTACTACGTGCGACTCGTGTACCTCACTATCCTACTACATGCGACTCGTGTACCTCACTATCCTACTATATGCGACAAGTGTATCGCACTATCCTACTACGTGCGACATGTGTACCTCACTATCCTAATACATGCGACTAGTGTACCTCACTATCCTACTACGTGCGACTAGTGTACCTCACTATCCTACTACATGCGACACGTGTATCGCACTATCCTACTACGTGGGACACGTGTACCTCACTATCCTACTACGTGCGACTCGTGTACCTCACTATCCTACTACATGCGACACGTGTATCGCACTATCCTACTACGTGCGAAAGGTGTACCTCACTATCCTACTACGTGCGACACGTGTACCTCACTATCCAACTACATGCGACACGTGTACCTCACTATCCTACTACGTGCGACTCGTGTACCTCACTATCCTACTACATGCGACTCGTGTACCTCACTATCCTACTACATGCGACACGTGTATCGCGCTATCCTGCTACGTGCGACACATGCACCTCACTATCCTACTACGTGCGGCACGTGTATCTCACTATCGTACTACGTGCGCACGTTAATCTCACTATCCTACTACGTGCGGCACGTGCACCTCACTATCCTACTCTGTGCGACACGCGTACCTCACTATCCTACTACGTGCGGCACGTGTATCTCACTATCCTACTACGTGCGACTCGTGTACTTCACTCTCCTACTACATGCGACACGTGTATCGCACTATCCTCCTACGTGCGACATGTGTACCTCACTATCCTACTACATGCGACACGTGTACCTCACTATCCTTCTACGTGCGACACGTGTACCTCACTATCCTACTACGTGCGACACGTGTACCTCACTATCCTACTACGTGCGACACGTGTACTTCACTATCCCACTACGTGCGACTCGTGTACCTCACTGTCCTACTACGTGTGGCACGTGTACCTCACTATCCTACTACGTGCGGCACGTGCACCTCATTATCCTACTACGTGCGGCACGTGAATCTCACTATCCTACTACGTGCGACACGAGTACCTCACTATCCTACTCCGTGCGACACGTGTACCTCATTATCCTACTACGTGCGGCACGTGCACCTCACTATCCTACTACGTGCGGCAGGTGTATCTCACTATCTTACTACGTGCGGAACGTGCACCTCACTATCCTACTCCGTGCGACACGTTTGTCTCACTATCCTACTACATTCGACTAGTCTAACTCACTATCCTACTACATGCGACACGTGTATCGCACTATCCTACTACGTGCGACACGTTTTCCTCACTAACCTACTCCGTGCGACACGTGTACCTCACTAGCCTACTACGTGCGACACGTGTACCTCACTATCCTACTACGTGCGACACGTGCACCTCACTATCCTAGTACGTGCGGCACGTGTACGTACCTATCCTACTACGTGCGACACGTGTATCACACTATCCTACTACGTGCGACTCGTAAACCTCACTATCCTACTACGTGCGGCTCGTGTACCTCACTATCCTACTTTATGCGACACGTGTATCGCACTATCCTACTACGTGCGACTCGTGTACCTCAGTATCCTACTACGTGCGACACGTGTAACTCACTATCCTACTACGTGCGGCACGTGTACCTAAGTATCCTACTACGTGCGTCACGTGTACCTCACTATCCTACTACTTGCGACATGTGTACCTCACTATCCTACTACGTGGGAAACGTATACCTCACTATCCTACTACGTGCGGCACGTGTACGTACCTATCCTACTACGTGCGACACGTGTATCACACTATCCTACTACGTGCGACTCGTAAACCTCACTATCCTACTACGTGCGGCACGTGTACCTCACTATCCTACTTTATGCGACACGTGTATCGCACTATCCTACTACGTGCGACACGTGTATGGCACTATCCTACTACGTGCGACTCGTGTACCTCACTATCCTACTACATGCGACTCGTGTACCTCACTATCCTACTACATGCGACTCGTGTAACTCACTATCCTACTACGTGCGACACGTGTGTCGCACTATCCTACTACATGCGACTCGTGTACCTGAATATCCTACTACGAGCAGCACGTGCACCTCATTATCCTACTACGTGCGGCACGTGTATCTCACTATCCTACTACGTGCGACACGTGTACCTCACTATCCTACTCCGTGCGACACGTGTACCTCACTATCCTACTACGTGCGGCACGTGCACCTCACTATCCTACTACGTGCAGCACGTGCAACTCACTATCCTACTTCGTGCGACACGTTTATCTCACTATCCTACTACATGCGACTCGTGTAACTCACTATCCTACTACATGCGACACGTGTATCGCACTATCCTACTACGTGCGACACGTGTTCCTCACTATCCTACTCCGTGCGACACGTGTACCTCACTATCCTACTACGTGCGGCACGTGTATCTCACTATCCTACTACGTGCGGCACGTGTACCTCACTATCCTACCATATGCGACACGTGTATGTCACTATCCTACTCCGTGCGACACGTGTACTTCACTATCCTACTACATGCGACACGTGTATCGCACTATCCTACTACGTGCGACGGGTGTACCTCACTATCCTACTACGTGCGACTCGTGTACCTCACTATCCTACTACATGCGACTCGTGTACCTCACTATCCTACTACATGCGACACGTGTATCGCGCTATCCTGCTACGTGCGACACATGCACCTCACTATCCTACTACGTGCGGCACGTGTATCTCACTATCGTACTACGTGCGCACATTTATCTCACAATCCTACTACGTGCGGCACGTGCACCTCATTATCCGACTCTGTGCGACACGCGTACCTCACTATCCTACTACGTGCGGCACGTGTATCTCACTATCCTACTACGTGCGACACGTGTACCTCACTATCCTACTCCGTGCGACACGTGTACCTCACTATCCTACTACGTGCGGCACGTGCACCTCACTATCCTACTACGTGCAGCACGTGCAACTCACTATCCTACTTCGTGCGACACGTTTATCTCACTATCCTACTACATGCGACTCGTGTAACTCACTATCCTACTACATGCGACACGTGTATCGCACTATCCTACTACGTGCGACACGTGTTCCTCACTATCCTACTCCGTGCGACACGTGTACCTCACTATCCTACTACGTGCGGCACGTGTATCTCACTATCCTACTACGTGCGGCACGTGTACCTCACTATCCTACCATATGCGACACGTGTATGTCACTATCCTACTCCGTGCGACACGTGTACTTCACTATCCTACTACGTGCGGCACGTTTATCTCACTATCCTACTCCGTGCGACTCGTCTACCTCACTCCTACTACATGCGACTCGTGTACCTCACTATCCTACTACATGCGACACGTGTATCGCACTATCCTATTACGTGCGACTCGTGTATCGCACTATCCTACTACGTGCGACATGTGTACCTCACTATCCTACTACATGCGACACGCGTACGTCACTATCCTACTACGTGCGACTCGTGCACCTCACTATCCTACTACATGCGACACGTGTATCGCACTATCCTACTACGTGGGACACGTGTACCTCACTATCCTACTACGTGCGACTCGTGTACCTCACTATCCTACTACATGCGACACGTGTATCGCACTATCCTACTACGTGCGACGGGTGTACCTCACTATCCTACTACGTGCGACTCGTGTACCTCACTATCCTACTACATGCGACTCGTGTACCTCACTATCCTACTACATGCGACACGTGTATCGCGCTATCCTGCTACGTGCGACACATGCACCTCACTATCCTACTACGTACGGCACGTGTATCTCACTATCGTACTACGTGCGCACGTTTATCTCACAATCCTACTACGTGCGGCACGTGCACCTCATTATCCTACTCTGTGCGACACGCGTACCTCACTATCCTACTACGTGCGGCACGTGTATCTCACTATCCTACTACGTGCGACTCGTGTACTTCACTATCCTACTACATGCGACACGTGTATCGCACTATCCTCCTACGTGCGACATGTGTACCTCACTATCCTACTACATGCGACACGTGTACCTCACTATCCTTCTACGTGCGACACGTGTACCTCACTATCCTACTACGTGCGACACGTGTACCTCACTATCCTACTACGTGCGACACGTGTACTTCACTATCCCACTACGTGCGACTCGTGTACCTCACTGTCCTACTACGTGTGGCACGTGTACCTCACTATCCTACTACGTGCGGCACGTGCACCTCATTATCCTACTACGTGCGGCACGTGAATCTCACTATCCTACTACGTGCGACACGTGTACCTCACTATCCTACTCCGTGCGACACGTGTACCTCATTATCCTACTACGTGCGGCACGTGCACCTCACTATCCTACTACGTGCGGCACGTGTATCTCACTATCTTACTACGTGCGGAACGTGCACCTCACTATCCTACTCCGTGCGACACGTTTGTCTCACTATCCTACTACATTCGACTAGTCTAACTCACTATCCTACTACATGCGACACGTGTATCGCACTATCCTACTACGTGCGACACGTTTTCCTCACTAACCTACTCCGTGCGACACGTGTACCTCACTAGCCTACTACGTGCGACACGTGTACCTCACTATCCTACTACGTGCGACACGTGCACCTCACTATCCTAGTACGTGCGACACGTGCATCTCACTTCCCTACTACGTGCGACACGTGTACCTCACTATCCGACTATGTGCGGCACGTGTACGTCACTATCCTACTACGTGCGACTCGTGTACCTCAGTATCCTACTACGTGCGACACGTGTAACTCACTATCCTACTACGTGCGGCACGTGTACCTAAGTATCCTACTACGTGCGTCACGTGTACCTCACTATCCTACTACGTGCGGCACGTGTACGTACCTATCCTACTACGTGCGACACGTGTATCACACTATCCTACTACGTGCGACTCGTAAACCTCACTATCCTACTACGTGCGGCACGTGTACCTCACTATCCTACTTTATGCGACACGTGTATCGCACTATCCTACTACGTGCGACACGTGTATGGCACTATCCTACTACGTGCGACTCGTGTACCTCACTATCCTACTACATGCGACTCGTGTCCCTCACTACCCTACTACATGCGACTCGTGTAACTCACTATCCTACTACGTGCGACACGTGTGTCGCACTATCCTACTACATGCGACTCGTGTACCTGAATATCCTACTACGAGCAGCACGTGCACCTCATTATCCTACTACGTGCGGCACGTGTATCTCACTATCCTACTACGTGCGACACGTGTACCTCACTATCCTACTCCGTGCGACACGTGTACCTCACTATCCTACTACGTGCGGCACGTGCACCTCACTATCCTACTACGTGCAGCACGTGCAACTCACTATCCTACTTCGTGCGACACGTCTATCTCTTTATCCTACTACATGCGACTCGTGTAACTCACTATCCTACTTCATGCGACACGTGTATCGGACTATCCTACTACGTGCGACACGTGTTCCTCACTATCCTACTCCGTGCGACACGTGTACCTCACTATCCTACTACGTGCGGCACGTGTATCTCACTGTCCTACTACGTGCGGCACGTGTACCTCACTATCCTACCATATGCGACACGTGTATGTCACTATCCTACTCCGTGCGACACGTGTACTTCACTATCCTACTACGTGCGGCACGTTTATCTCACTATCCTACTCCGTGCGACTCGTCTACCTCACTCCTACTACATGCGACTCGTGTACCTCACTATCCTACTACATGCGACACGTGTATCGCACTATCCTATTACGTGCGACTCGTGTATCGCACTATCCTACTACGTGCGACATGTGTACCTCACTATCCTACTACATGCGACACGCGTACCTAACTATCCTACTACGTGCGACTCGTGTACCTCACTATCCTACTACATGCGACTCGTGTACCTCACTATCCTACTATATGCGACAAGTGTATCGCACTATCCTACTACGTGCGACATGTGTACCTCACTATACTACTACATGCGACACGTGTACCTCACTATCCTACTACGTGCGACTAGTGTACCTCACTATCCTACTACATGCGACACGTGTATCGCACTATCCTACTACGTGGGACACGTGTACCTCACTATCCTACTACGTGCGACTCGTGTACCTCACTATCCTACTACATGCGACACGTGTATCGCGCTATCCTGCTACGTGCGACACATGCACCTCACTATCCTACTACGTTCGGCACGTGTATCTCACTATCCTACTACGTGCGCACGTTAATCTCACTATCCTACTACGTGCGGCACGTGCACCTCACTATCCTACTCTGTGCGACACGCGTACCTCACTATCCTACTACGTGCGGCACGTGTATGTCACTATCCTACTACGTGCGACTCGTGTACTTCACTATCCTACTACATGCGACACGTGTACCTCACTATCCTACTACGTGCGACACGTGTACCTCACTATCCTACTACGTGCGACACGTGTACCTCACTATCCTACTACGTGCGACACGTGTACCTCACTATCCTACTACGTGCGACACGTGTATCGCACTATTCTCCTACGTGCGACATGTGTACCTCACTATCCTACTACATGCGACACGTGTACCTCACTATCCTACTACGTGCGACACGTGTACCTCACTATCCTACTACGTGCGACACGTGTACCTCACTAACCTACTACGTGCGACACGTGTACTTCACTATCCCACTACGTGCGACTCGTGTACCTCACTGTCCTACTACGTGTGGCACGTGTACCTCACTATCCTACTACGTGCGGCACGTGCACCTCATTATCTTACTACGTGCGGCACGTGTATCTCACTATCCTACTACGTGCAAAACGTGTACCTCACTATCCTACTCCGTGCAACACGTGTACCTCACTATCCTACTACGTGCGGCACGTGCACCTCACTATCCTACTACGTGCGGCACGTGTATCTCACTATCTTACTACGTGCGGAACGTGCACCTCACTATCCTACTCCGTGCGACACGTTTATCTCACTATCCTACTACATTCGACTAGTCTAACTCACTATCCTACTACATGCGACACGTGCACCTCACTATCCTAGTACGTGCGACACGTGCATCTCACTACCCTACTACGTGCGACACGTGTACCTCACTATCCGACTATGTGCGGCACGTGTACGTCACTATCCTACTACGTGCGACTCGTGAACCTCAGTATCCTACTACGTGCGACACGTGTAACTCACTATCCTACTACGTGCGGCACGTGTACCTAAGTATCAAACTACGTGCGTCACGTGTACCTCACTATCCTACTACTTGCGACATGTGTACCTCACTATCCTACTACGTGGGAAACATATACCTCACTATCCTACTACGTGCGGCACGTGTACGTAACTATCCTACTACGTGCGACACGTGTATCACACTATCCTACTACGTGCGACTCGTAAACCTCACTATCCTACTACGTGCGGCACGTGTACCTCACTATCCTACTATATACGACACGTGTATCGCACTATCCTACTACGTGCGACACGTGTAAGGCACTATCCTACTACGTGCGACTCGTGTACCTCACTATCCTACTACATGCGACTCGTGTACCTCACTATCCTACTACATGCGACTCGTGTACCTCAGTATCCTACTACGTGCGACACGTGTAACTCACTATCCTACTACGTGCGGCACGTGTACCTAAGTATCCAACTACGTGCGTCACGTGTACCTCACTATCCTACTACTTGCGACATGTGTACCTCACTATCCTACTACGTGGGAAACGTATATCTCACTATCCTACTAAGTGCGGCACGTGTACGTAACTATCCTACTACGTGCGACACGTGTATCACACTATCCTACTACGTGCGACTCGTAAACCTCACTATCCTACTACGTGCGGCACGTGTACCTCACTATCCTACTATATACGACACGTGTATCGCACTATCCTACTACGTGCGACACGTGTATGGCACTATCCTACTACGTGCGACTCGTGTACCTCACTATCCTACTACATGCGACTCGTGTACCTCACTATCCTACAACATGCGACTCGTGTAACTCACTATCCTACTACGTGCGACACGTGTACCTCACTATCCTACTACGTGCGGCACGTGCACCTCACTATCCTACTACGTGCGGCACGTGCACCTCACTATCCTACTTCGTGCGACACGTTTATCTCACTATCCTACTACATGCGACTCGTGTAACTCACTATCCTACTACATGCGACACGTGTATCGCACTATCCTACTACGTGCGACACGTGTATCGCACTATCCTACTACGTGCGACACGTGTTCCTCACTATCCTACCATATGCGACACGTGTATGTCACTATTCTACTCTGTTCGACACGTGTACTTCACTATCCTACTACGTGCGGCACGTTTATCTCACTATCCTACTCCGTGCGACTCGTCTACCTCACTCCTACTACATGCGACACGTGTATCGCACTATCCTATTACGTGCGACTCGTGTATCGCACTATCCTACTACGTGCGACATGTGTACCTCACTATCCTACTACATGCGACTCGTGTAACTCACTATCCTACTACATGCGACAAGTGTATCGCACTATCCTACTACGTGCGACACGTGTATCGCACTATCCTACTACGTGCGACATGTGTACCTCACTATCATACTACATGCGACACGTGTACCTCACTAACCTACTACGTGCGACATGTGTACCTCACTATCATACTACATGCGACACGTGTACCTCACTAACCTACTACGTGCGACTAGTGTACCTCACTATCCTACCACATGCGACACGTGTATCGCACTATCCTACTACGTGCGACACGTGTACCTCACTATCCTACTACGTGCGACTCGTGTACCTCACTATCCAAATACATGCGACACGTGTACCTCACTATCCTACTACGTGCGACTCGTGTACCTCACTATCCTACTACATGCGACTCGTGTACCTCACTATCTTACTACGTGCGACACGTGTACCTCACTACCCTACTACGTGCGGCACGTGTTCCTCACTATCCTACTACGTGCGGCACGTGTACCTCACTATACTACAATGTGCGACACGTGTACGTCACTATCCTACGACGTGCGACATGTGTATCTCACTATCCTACTACGTGCGACACGTGTACGTCACTCTCCTAATACGTGCGACACGCGTACCTCACTAACCTTCTCCGTGCGACACGTGTACCTCACTATCCAACTACGTGTGGCACGTGTACCTCACTATCCTACTACGTGCGACACGTGTATCTCACTATCCTACTACATGCGACACGTGTACCTCACTATCCTACTACGTGCGACACATGTACCTCACTATCCTACTACGTGCGGCACGTGTACGTCACTATCCTACTACGTGGGGCACGTGTAACTCACTATCCTACTACGTGCGGCACGTGTACCTCACTATCCTACTACGTGCGACACGTGTACCTCACTATCCTACTACGTGCGGCACGTGTACCTCACTATCCTACTACGTGCGACACGTGAACCTCACTATCCTACTACGTGCGACTCGTGTACCTCACTATCCTACTACGTACGACACGTGTACCTCACTATCCTACTACGTGCGTAACGTGTATCTCACTATCCTACTACGTGCGACTCGTTTACCTCACTATCCTACTACGTGCGACACGTGCACCTCACTATACTACTAGGTGCGACACGTGTACCTCACTAGCCTACTACGTGCGACACGTGTACCTCACTATCCTACTACGTGCGACACGTGTACCTCACTATCCGATTATGTGCGGCACGTGTACGTCACTATCTTACTACGTGCGACTCGTGTACCTCAGTATCCTACTACGTGCGACACGTGTAACTCACTATCCTACTACGTGCGGCACGTGTACCTAAGTATCCTACTACGTGCGACACGTGTACCTCACTATCCTACTACTTGCGACATGTGTACCTCACTATCCTACTACGTGGGAAACGTATACCTCACTATCCTACTACGTGCGGCACGTGTACGTACCTATCCTACTACGTGCGACACGTGTATCTCACTATCCTACTACGTGCGACTCGTAAACCTCACTATCCTACTACGTGCGGCAAGTGTACCTCACTATCCTACTATATGCGACACGTGTATCGCACTATCCTACTACGTGCGACACGTGTATGGCACTATCCTACTACGTGCGACTCGTGTACCTCACTATCCTACTACATGCGACTCGTGTACCTCACTATCCTACTACATGCGACTCGTGTAACTCACTATCCTACTACGTGCGACACGTGTGTCGCACTATCCTACTACATGCGACTCGTGTACCTGAATATCCTACTACGTGCAGCCCGTGCACCTCATTATCCTACTACGTGCGGCACGTGTATCTCACTATCCTACTACGTGCGACACGTGTACCTCACTATCCTACTCCGTGCGACACGTGTACCTCACTATCCTACTACGTGCGGCACGTGTATCTCACTATCCTTCTACGTGCGGCACGTGTACCTCACTATCCTACAATATGCGACACGTGCACCTCACTATCCTACTACGTGCGGCATGTGTATCTCACTATCTTACTACGTGCGGCACGTGCACCTCACTATCCTACTTCGTGCGACACGTTTATCTCACTATCCTACTACATGCGACTCGTGTAACTCACTATCCTACCATATGCGACACGTGTATCGCACAATCCTACCACGTGCGACACGTGTTCCTCACTATCCTACTCCGTGCGACACGTGTACCTCACTATCCTACTACGTGCGGCACGTGTATCTCACTATCCTACTACGTGCGGCACGTGTACCTCACTATCCTACCATATGCGACACGTGTATGTCACTATCCTACTCCGTACGACACGTGTACTTCACTATCCTACTACGTGAGGCACGTTTATCTCACTATCCTACTCCGTGCGACTCGTCTACCTCACTCCTACTACATGCGACTCGTGTACCTCACTATCCTACTACATGCGACACGTGTATCTCACTATCCTATTACGTGCGACTCGTGTATCGCACTATCCTACTACGTGCGACATGTGTACCTCACTATCCTACTACATGCGACACGCGTACCTCACTATCCTACTACGTGCGACTCGTGTACCTCACTATCCTACTACATGCGACTCGTGTACCTCACTATCCTACTATATGCGACAAGTGTATCGCACTATCCTACTACGTGCGACATGTGTACCTCACTATCCTACTACATGCGACTAGTGTACCTCACTATCCTACTACGTGCGACTAGTGTACCTCACTATCCTACTACATGCGACACGTGTATCGCACTATCCTACTACGTGGGACACGTGTACCTCACTATCCTACTACGTGCGACTCGTGTACCTCACTATCCTACTACATGCGACACGTGTATCGCACTATCCTACTACGTGCGAAAGGTGTACCTCACTATCCTACTACGTGCGACACGTGTACCTCACTATCCAACTACATGCGACACGTGTACCTCACTATCCTACTACGTGCGACTCGTGTACCTCACTATCCTACTACATGCGACTCGTGTACCTCACTATCCTACTACATGCGACACGTGTATCGCGCTATCCTGCTACGTGCGACACATGCACCTCACTATCCTACTACGTGCGGCACGTGTATCTCACTATCGTACTACGTGCGCACGTTAATCTCACTATCCTACTACGTGCGGCACGTGCACCTCACTATCCTACTCTGTGCGACACGCGTACCTCACTATCCTACTACGTGCGGCACGTGTATCTCACTATCCTACTACGTGCGACTCGTGTACTTCACTATCCTACTACATGCGACACGTATATCGCACTATCCTCCTACGTGCGACATGTGTACCTCACTATCCTACTACATGCGACACGTGTACCTCACTATCCTTCTACGTGCGACACGTGTACCTCACTATCCTACTACGTGCGACACGTGTACCTCACTATCCTACTACGTGCGACACGTGTACTTCACTATCCCACTACGTGCGACTCGTGTACCTCACTGTCCTACTACGTGTGGCACGTGTACCTCACTATCCTACTACGTGCGGCACGTGCACCTCATTATCCTACTACGTGCGGCACGTGAATCTCACTATCCTACTACGTGCGACACGAGTACCTCACTATCCTACTCCGTGCGACACGTGTACCTCATTATCCTACTACGTGCGGCACGTGCACCTCACTATCCTACTACGTGCGGCAGGTGTATCTCACTATCTTACTACGTGCGGAACGTGCACCTCACTATCCTACTCCGTGCGACACGTTTGTCTCACTATCCTACTACATTCGACTAGTCTAACTCACTATCCTACTACATGCGACACGTGTATCGCACTATCCTACTACGTGCGACACGTTTTCCTCACTAACCTACTCCGTGCGACACGTGTACCTCACTAGCCTACTACGTGCGACACGTGTACCTCACTATCCTACTACGTGCGACACGTGCACCTCACTATCCTAGTACGTGCGGCACGTGTACGTACCTATCCTACTACGTGCGACACGTGTATCACACTATCCTACTACGTGCGACTCGTAAACCTCACTATCCTACTACGTGCGGCACGTGTACCTCACTATCCTACTTTATGAGACACGTGTATCGCACTATCCTACTACGTGCGACTCGTGTACCTCAGTATCCTACTACGTGCGACACGTGTAACTCACTATCCTACTACGTGCGGCACGTGTACCTAAGTATCCTACTACGTGCGTCACGTGTACCTCACTATCCTACTACTTGCGACATGTGTACCTCACTATCCTACTACGTGGGAAACGTATACCTCACTATCCTACTACGTGCGGCACGTGTACGTACCTATCCTACTACGTGCGACACGTGTATCACACTATCCTACTACGTGCGACTCGTAAACCTCACTATCCTACTACGTGCGGCATGTGTACCTCACTATCCTACTTTATGCGACACGTGTATCGCACTATCCTACTACGTGCGACACGTGTATGGCACTATCCTACTACGTGCGACTCGTGTACCTCACTACCCTACTACATGCGACTCGTGTACCTCACTATCCTACTACATGCGACTCGTGTAACTCACTATCCTACTACGTGCGACACGTGTGTCGCACTATCCTACTACATGCGACTCGTGTACCTGAATATCCTACTACGAGCAGCACGTGCACCTCATTATCCTACTACGTGCGGCACGTGTATCTCACTATCCTACTACGTGCGACACGTGTACCTCACTATCCTACTCCGTGCGACACGTGTACCTCACTATCCTACTACGTGCGGCACGTGCACCTCACTATCCTACTACGTGCAGCACGTGCAACTCACTATCCTACTTCGTGCGACACGTTTATCTCACTATCCTACTACATGCGACTCGTGTAACTCACTATCCTACTACATGCGACACGTGTATCGCACTATCCTACTACGTGCGACACGTGTTCCTCACTATCCTACTCCGTGCGACACGTGTACCTCACTATCCTACTACGTGCGGCACGTGTATCTCACTATCCTACTACGTGCGGCACGTGTACCTCACTATCCTACCATATGCGACACGTGTATGTCACTATCCTACTCCGTGCGACACGTGTACTTCACTATCCTACTACGTGCGGCACGTTTATCTCACTATCCTACTCCGTGCGACTCGTCTACCTCACTCCTACTACATGCGACTCGTGTACCTCACTATCCTACTACATGCGACACGTGTATCGCACTATCCTATTACGTGCGACTCGTGTATCGCACTATCCTACTACGTGCGACATGTGTACCTCACTATCCTACTACATGCGACACGCGTACGTCACTATCCTACTACGTGCGACTCGTGCACCTCACTATCCTACTACATGCGACACGTGTATCGCACTATCCTACTACGTGGGACACGTGTACCTCACTATCCTACTACGTGCGACTCGTGTACCTCACTATCCTACTACATGCGACACGTGTATCGCACTATCCTACTACGTGCGACGGGTGTACCTCACTATCCTACTACGTGCGACTCGTGTACCTCACTATCCTACTACATGCGACTCGTGTACCTCACTATCCTACTACATGCGACACGTGTATCGCGCTATCCTGCTACGTGCGACACATGCACCTCACTATCCTACTACGTGCGGCACGTGTATCTCACTATCGTACTACGTGCGCACGTTTATCTCACAATCCTACTACGTGCGGCACGTGCACCTCATTATCCTACTCTGTGCGACACGCGTACCTCACTATCCTACTACGTGCGGCACGTGTATCTCACTATCCTACTACGTGCGACTCGTGTAGTTCACTATCCTACTACATGCGACACGTGTATCGCACTATCCTCCTACGTGCGACATGTGTACCTCACTATCCTACTACATGCGACACGTGTACCTCACTATCCTTCTACGTGCGACACGTGTACCTCACTATCCTACTACGTGCGACACGTGTACCTCACTATCCTACTACGTGCGACACGTGTACTTCACTATCCCACTACGTGCGACTCGTGTACCTCACTGTCCTACTACGTGTGGCACGTGTACCTCACTATCCTACTACGTGCGGCACGTGCACCTCATTATCCTACTACGTGCGGCACGTGAATCTCACTATCCTACTACGTGCGACACGTGTACCTCACTATCCTACTCCGTGCGACACGTGTACCTCATTATCCTACTACGTGCGGCACGTGCACCTCACTATCCTACTACGTGCGGCACGTGTATCTCACTATCTTACTACGTGCGGAACGTGCACCTCACTATCCTACTCCGTGCGACACGTTTGTCTCACTATCCTACTACATTCGACTAGTCTAACTCACTATCCTACTACATGCGACACGTGTATCGCACTATTCTCCTACGTTCGACATGTGTACCGCACTATCCTACTACATGCGACACGTGTACCTCACTATCCTACTACGTGCGACACGTGTACCTCACTATCCTACTACGTGCGACACGTGTACCTCACTATCCTACTACGTGCGACACGTGTACTTCACTATCCCACTACGTGCGACTCGTGTACCTCACTGTCCTACTACGTGTGGCACGTGTACCTCACTATCCTACTACGTGCGGCACGTGCACCTCATTATCCTACTACGTGCGGCACGTTTATCTCACTATCCTACTACGTGCGACACGTGTACCTCACTATCCTACTCCGTGCGACACGTGTACCTCACTATCCTACTACGTGCGGCACGTGCACCTCACTACCCTACTACGTGCGGCACGTGTATCTCACTATCTTACTACGTGCGGAACGTGCACCTCACTATCCTACTCCGTGCGACACGTTTATCTCACTATCCTACTACATTCGACTAGTCTAACTCACTATCCTACTACATGCGACACGTGTATCGCACTATCCTACTACGTGCGACACGTGTTCCTCACTAACCTACTCCGTGCGACACGTGTACCTCACTATCCTACTACGTGCGGCACGTGTATCTCACTATCCTACTACGTGCGGCAGGTGTACCTCACTATCCTACCATATGCGACACGTGTATGTCACTATTCTACTCTGTTCGACACGTGTACTTCACTATCCTACTACGTGCGGCACGTTTATCTCACTATCCTACTCCGTGCGACTCGTCTACCTCACTCCTACTACATGCGACACGTGTATCGCACTATCCTATTACGTGCGACTCGTGTATCGCACTATCCTACTACGTGCGACATGTGTACCTCACTATCCTACTACATGCGACACGCGTACCTCACTATCCTACTACGTGCGACCCGTGTACCTCACTATCCTACTACATGCGACTCGTGTAACTCACTATCCTACTACATACGACAAGTGTATCGCACTATCCTACTACGTGCGACACGTGTATCGCACTATCCTACTACGTGCGACATGTGTACCTCACTATCCTACTACATGCGACACGTGTACCTCACTATCCTACTACGTGCGACTAGTGTACCTCACTATCCTACCACATGCGACAGGTGTATTGCACTATCCTACTACGTGCGACACGTGTACCTCACTATCCTACTACGTGCGACTCGTGTACCTCACTATCCAAATACATGCGACACGTGTACCTCACTATCCTACTACGTGCTACTCGTGTACCTCACTATCCTACTACATGCGACTCGTGTACCTCACTATCCTACTACGTGCGACACGAGTACCTCACTACCCTACTACGTGCGGCACGTGTTCCTCACTATCCTACTACGTGCGGCACGTGTACCTCACTATACTACAATGTGCGACACGTGTACGTCACTATCCTACGACGTGCGACATGTGTATCTCACTATCCTACTACGTGCGACACGTGTACGTCACTCTCCTAATACGTGCGACACGCGTACCTCACTAACCTTCTCCGTGCGACACGTGTACCTCATTATCCAACTACGTGTGGCACGTGTACCTCACTATCCTACTACGTGCGACACGTGTATCTCACTATCCTACTACATGCGACACGTGTACCTCACTATCCTACTACGTGCGACACATGTACCTCACTATCCTACTACGTGCGGCACGTGTACGTCACTATCCTACTACGTGGGGCACGTGTAACTCACTACCCTACTACGTGCGACACGTGTACGTCACTATCATACTAAGTGCGGCACGTGTATCTCACTATCCTACTACGTGCGGCACGTGTAACTCACTATCCTACTACGTGCGACACGTGTACCTCACTATCCTACTACGTGCGGCACGTGTACCTCACTATCCTACTACGAGCGACACGTGAACCTCACTATCCTACTACGTGCGACTCGTGTACCTCACTATCCTACTACGTACGACAAGTGTACCTCACTATCCTACTACGTGCGTAACGTGTATCTCACTATCCTACTACGTGCGACTCGTTTACCTCACTATCCTACTACGTGCGACACGTGCACCTCACTATACTACTAGGTGCGACACGTGTACCTCACTAGCCTACTACGTGCGACACGTGTACCTCACTATCCTACTACGTGCGACACGTGCACCTCACTATCCTACTACGTGCGACACGTGCATCTCACTACCCTACTACGTGCGACACGTGTACCTCACTATCCGATTATGTGCGGCACGTGTACGTCACTATCTTACTACGTGCGACTCGTGTACCTCAGTATCCTACTACGTGCGACACGTGTAACTCACTATCCTACTACGTGCGGAACGTGTACCTAAGTATCCTACTACGTGCGACACGTGTACCTCACTATCCTACTACTTGCGACATGTGTACCTCACTATCCTACTACTTGGGAAACGTATACCTCACTATCCTACTAAGTGCGGCAAGTGTACGTACCTATCTTACTACGTGCGACACGTGTATCTCACTATCCTACTACGTGCGACTCGTAAACCTCACTATCCTACTACGTGCGGCAAGTGTACCTCACTATCCTACTATATGCGACACGTGTATCGCACTATCCTACTACGTGCGACACGTGTATGGCACTATCCTACTACGTGCGACTCGTGTACCTCACTATCCTACTACATGCGACTCGTGTACCTCACTATCCTACTACATGCGACTCGTGTAACTCACTATCCTACTACGTGAGACACGTGTGTCGCACTATCCTACTACATGCGACTCGTGTACCTGAATATCCTACTACGTGCAGCACGTGCACCTCATTATCCTACTACGTGCGGCACGTGTATCTCACTATCCTACTACGTGCGACACGTGTACCTCACTATCCTACTCCGTGCGACACGTGTACCTCACTATCCTACTACGTGCGGCACGTGTATCTCACTATCCTTCTACGTGCGGCACGTGTACCTCACTATCCTACCATATGCGACACGTGCACCTCACTATCCTACTACGTGCGGCATGTGTATCTCACTATCTTACTACGTGCGGCACGTGCATCTCACTATCCTACTTCGTGCGACACGTTTATCTCACTATCCTACTACATGCGACTCGTGTAACTCACTATCCTACTATATGCGACACGTGTATCGCACAATCCTACTACGTGCGACACGTGTTCCTCACTATCCTACTCCGTGCGACACGTGTACCTCACTATCCTACTATGTGCGGCACGTGTATCTCACTATCCTACTACGTGCGGCACGTGTACCTCACTATCCTACCATATGCGACACGTGTATGTCACTATCCTACTCCGTACGACACGTGTACTTCACTATCCTACTACGTGCGGCACGTTTATCTCACTATCCTACTCCGTGCGACTCGTCTACCTCACTCCTACTACATGCGACTCGTGTACCTCACTATCCTACTACATGCGACACGTGTATCGCACTATCCTATTACGTGCGACTCGTGTATCGCACTATCCTACTACGTGCGACATGTGTACCTCACTATCCTACTACATGCGACACGCGTACCTCACTATCCTACTACGTGCGACTCGTGTACCTCACTATCCTACTACATGCGACTCGTGTACCTCACTATCCTACTATATGCGACAAGTGTATCGCACTATCCTACTACGTGCGACATGTGTACCTCACTATCCTACTACATGCGACACGTGTACCTCACTATCCTACTACATGCGACTAGTGTACCTGACTATCCTACTACATGCGACACGTGTATCGCACTATCCTACTACGTGGGACACGTGTACCTCACTATCCTACTACATGCGACACGTGTATCGCACTATCCTACTACGTGCGAAAGGTGTACCTCACTATCCTACTACGTGCGACACGTGTACCTCACTATCCAACTACATGCGACACGTGTACCTCACTATCCTACTACGTGCGACTCGTGTACCTCACTATCCTACTACATGCGACTCGTGTACCTCACTATCCTACTACATGCGACACGTGTATCGCGCTATCCTGCTACGTGCGACACATGCACCTCACTATCCTACTACGTGCGGCACGTGTATCTCACTATCCTACTACGTGCGCACGTTAATCTCACTATCCTACTACGTGCGGCACGTGCACCTCACTATCCTACTCTGTGCGACACGCGTACCTCACTATCCTACTACGTGCGGCACGTGTATCTCACTATCCTACTACGTGCGACTCGTGTACTTCACTATCCTACTACATGCGACACGTGTATCGCACTATCCTCCTACGTGCGACATATGTACCTCACTATCCTACTACATGCGACTCGTGTACCTGAATATCCTACTACGTGCAGCACGTGCACCTCATTATCCTACTACGTGCGGCACGTGTATCTCACTATCCTACTACGTGCGACACGTGTACCTCACTATCCTACTCCGTGCGACACGTGTACCTCACTATCCTACTACGTGCGGCACGTGTATCTCACTATCCTTCTACGTGCGGCACGTGTACCTCACTATCCTACCATATGCGACACGTGCACCTCACTATCCTACTACGTGCGGCATGTGTATCTCACTATCTTACTACGTGCGGCACGTGCACCTCACTATCCTACTTCGTGCGACACGTTTATCTCACTATCCTACTACATGCGACTCGTGTAACTCACTATCCTACTATATGCGACACGTGTATCGCACAATCCTACTACGTGCGACACGTGTTCCTCACTATCCTACTCCGTGCGACACGTGTACCTCACTATCCTACTACGTGCGGCACGTGTATCTCACTATCCTACTACGTGCGGCACGTGTACCTCACTATGCTACCATATGCGACACGTGTATGTCACTATCCTACTCCGTACGACACGTGTACTTCACTATCCTACTACGTGCGGCACGTTTATCTCACTATCCTACTCCGTGCGACTCGTCTACCTCACTCCTACTACATGCGACTCGTGTACCTCACTATCCTACTACATGCGACACGTGTATCGCACTATCCTATTACGTGCGACTCGTGTATCGCACTATCCTACTACGTGCGACATGTGTACCTCACTATCCTACTACATGCGACACGCGTACCTCACTATCCTACTACGTGCGACTCGTGTACCTCACTATCCTACTACATGCGACTCGTGTACCTCACTATCCTACTATATGCGACAAGTGTATCGCACTATCCTACTACGTGCGACATGTGTACCTCACTATCCTACTACATGCGACACGTGTACCTCACTATCCTACTACGTGCGACTAGTGTACCTGACTATCCTACTACATGCGACACGTGTATCGCACTATCCTACTACGTGGGACACGTGTACCTCACTATCCTACTACATGCGACACGTGTATCGCACTATCCTACTACGTGCGAAAGGTGTACCTCACTATCCTACTACGTGCGACACGTGTACCTCACTATCCAACTACATGCGACACGTGTACCTCACTATCCTACTACGTGCGACTCGTGTACCTCACTATCCTACTACATGCGACTCGTGTACCTCACTATCCTACTACATGCGACACGTGTATCGCGCTATCCTGCTACGTGCGACACATGCACCTCACTATCCTACTACGTGCGGCACGTGTATCTCACTATCCTACTACGTGCGCACGTTAATCTCACTATCCTACTACGTGCGGCACGTGCACCTCACTATCCTACTCTGTGCGACACGCGTACCTCACTATCCTACTACGTGCGGCACGTGTATCTCACTATCCTACTACGTGCGACTCGTGTACTTCACTATCCTACTACATGCGACACGTGTATCGCACTATCCTCCTACGTGCGACATATGTACCTCACTATCCTACTACATGCGACACGTGTACCTCACTATCCTTCTACGTGCGACACGTGTACCTCACTATCCTACTACGTGCGACACGTATACCTCACTATCCTACTACGTGCGACACGTGTACTTCACTATCCCGCTACGTGCGACTCGTGTACCTCACTGTCCTACTACGTGTGGCACGTGTACCTCACTATCCTACTACGTGCGGCACGTGCACCTCATTATCCTACTACGTGCGGCACGTGAATCTCACTATCCTACTACGTGCGACACGTGTACCTCACTATCCTACTCCGTGCGACACGTGTACCTCATTATCCTACTACGTGCGGCACGTGCACCTCACTATCCTACTACGTGCGGCACGTGTAACTCACTATCTTACTACGTGCGGAACGTGCACCTCACTATCCTACTCCGTGCGACACGTTTGTCTCACTATCCTACTACATTCGACTAGTCTAACTCACTATCCTACTACATGCGACACGTGTATCGCACTATCCTACTACGTGCGACACGTTTTCCTCACTAACCTACTCCGTGCGACACGTGTACCTCACTAGCCTACTACGTGCGACACGTGTACCTCACTATCCTACTACGTGCGACACGTGCACCTCACTATCCTAGTACGTGCGACACGTGCATCTCACTTCCCTACTACGTGCGACACGTGTACCTCACTATCCGACTATGTGCGGCACGTGTACGTCTCTATCCTACTACTTGCGACTCGTGTACCTGAATATCCTACTACGAGCAGCACGTGCACCTCATTATCCTACTACGTGCGGCACGTGTATCTCACTATCCTACTACGTGCGACACGTGTACCTCACTATCCTACTCCGTACGACACGTGTACCTCACTCTCCTACTACGTGCGGCACGTGCACCTCACTATCCTACTACGTGCGGCACGTGCAACTCACTATCCTACTTCGTGAGACACGTTTATCTCACTATCCTACTACATGCGACTCGTGTAACTCACTATCCTACTACATGCGACACGTGTATCGCACTATCCTACTACGTGCGACACGTGTTCCTCACTATCCTACTCCGTGCGACACGTGTACCTCACTATCCTACTACGTGCGGCACGTGTATCTCACTATCCTACTACGTGCGGCACGTGTACCTCACTATCCTACCATATGCGACACGTGTATGTCACTATCCTACTCCGTGCGACACGTGTACTTCACTATCCTACTACGTGCGGCACGTTTATCTCACTATCCTACTCCGTGCGACTCGTCTACCTCACTCCTACTACATGCGACTCGTGTACCTCACTATCCTACTACATGCGACACGTGTATCGCACTATCCTATTACGTGCGACTCGTGTATCGCACTATCCTACTACGTGCGACATGTGTACCTCACTATCCTACAACATGCGACACGCGTACCTCACTATCCTACTACGTGCGACTCGTGTACCTCACTAACCTACTACATGCGACTCGTGTACCTCACTATCCTACTATATGCGACAAGTGTATCGCACTATCCTACTACGTGCGACATGTGTACCTCACTATCCTACTACATGCGACACGTGTACCTCACTATCCAACTACGTGAGACTAGTGTACCTCACTATCCTACTACATGCGACACGTGTATCGCACTATCCTACTACGTGGGACACGTGTACCTCACTATCCTACTACGTGCGACTCGTGTACCTCACTATCCTACTACATGCGACACGTGTATCGCACTATCCTACTACGTGCGAAAGGTGTACCTCACTATCCTACTACGTGCGACACGTGTACCTCACTATCCAACTACATGCGACACGTGTACCTCACTATCCTACTACGTGCGACTCGTGTACCTCACTATCCTACTACATGCGACTCGTGTACCTCACTATCCTACTACATGCGACACGTGTATCGCGCTATCCTGCTACGTGCGACACATGCACCTCACTATCCTACTACGTGCGGCACGTGTATCTCACTATCGTACTACGTGCGCACGTTAATATCACTATCCTACTACGTGCGGCACGTGCACCTCACTATCCTACTCTGTGCGACACGCGTACCTCACTATCCTACTACGTGCGGCACGTGTATCTCACTATCCTACTACGTGCGACTCGTGTACTTCACTATCCTACTACATGCGACACGTGTATCGCACTATCCTCCTACGTGCGACATGTGTACCTCACTATCCTACTACATGCGACACGTGTACCTCACTATCCTTCTACGTGCGACACGTGTACCTCACTATCCTACTACGTGCGACACGTGTACCTCACTATCCTACTACGTGCGACACGTGTACTTCACTATCCCACTACGTGCGACTCATGTACCTCACTATCCTACTACGTGTGGCACGTGTACCTCACTATCCTACTACGTGCGGCACGTGCACCTCATTATCCTACTACGTGCGGCACGTGAATCTCACTATCCTACTACGTGCGACACGTGTCCCTCACTATCCTACTCCGTGCGACACGTGTACCTCATTATCCTACTACGTGCGGCACGTGCACCTCACTATCCTACTACGTGCGGCACGTGTATCTCACTATCTTACTACGTGCGGAACGTGCACCTCACTATCCTACTCCGTGCGACACGTTTGTCTCACTATCCTACTACATTCGACTAGTCTAACTCACTATCCTACTACATGCGACACGTGTATCGCACTATCCTACTACGTGCGACACGTTTTCCTCACTAACCTACTCCGTGCGACACGTGTACCTCACTAGCCTACTACGTGCGACACGTGTACCTCACTAACCTACTACGTGCGACACGTGCACCTCACTATCCTAGTACGTGCGACACGTGCATCTCACTTCCCTACTACGTGCGACACGTGTACCTCACTATCCGACTATGTGCGGCACGTGTACGTCACTATCCTACTACGTGCGACTCGTGTACCTCAGTATCCTACTACGTGCGACACGTGTAACTCACTATCCTACTACGTGCGGCACGTGTACCTAAGTATCCTACTACGTGCGTCACGTGTACCTCACTATCCTACTACTTGCGACATGTGTACCTCACTATCCTACTACGTGGGAAACGTATACCTCACTATCCTACTACGTGCGGCACGTGTACGTACCTATCCTACTACGTGCGACACGTGTATCACACTATCCTACTACGTGCGACTAGTAAACCTCACTATCCTACTACGTGCGGCACGTGTACCGCCCTATCCTACTTTATGCGACACGTGTATCGCACTATCCTACTACGTGCGACACGTGTATGGCACTATCCTACTACGTGAGACTCGTGTACCTCACTATCCTACTACATGCGACTCGTGTACCTCACTATCCTACTACATGCGACTCGTGTAACTCACTATCCTACTACGTGCGACACGTGTGTCGCACTATCCTACTACATGCGACTCGTGTACCTGAATATCCTACTACGAGCAGCACGTGCACCTCATTATCCTACTACGTGCGGCACGTGTATCTCACTATCCTACTACGTGCGACACGTGTACCTCACTATCCTACTCCGTGCGACACGTGTACCTCACTATCCTACTACGTGCGGCACGTGCACCTCACTATCCTACTACGTGCAGCACGTGCAACTCACTATCCTACTTCGTGCGACACGTTTATCTCACTATCCTACTACATGCGACTCGTGTAACTCACTATCCTACTACATGCGACACGTGTATCGCACTATCCTACTACGTGCGACACGTGTTCCTCACTATCCTACTCCGTGCGACACGTGTACCTCACTATCCTACTACGTGCGGCACGTGTATCTCACTATCCTACTACGTGCGGCACGTGTACCTCACTATCCTACCATATGCGACACGTGTATGTCACTATCCTACTCCGTGCGACACGTGTACTTCACTATCCTACTACGTGCGGCACGTTTATCTCACTATCCTACTCCGTGCGACTCGTCTACCTCACTCCTACTACATGCGACTCGTGTACCTCACTATCCTACTACATGCGACACGTGTATCGCACTATCCTATTACGTGCGACTCGTGTATCGCACTATCCTACTACGTGCGACATGTGTACCTCACTATCCTACTACATGCGACACGCGTACCTCACTATCCTACTACGTGCGACTCGTGTACCTCACTAGCCTACTACATGCGACACGTGTATCGCACTATCCTACTACGTGCGACAGGTGTACCTCACTATCCTACTACGTGCGACACGTGTACCTCACTATCCAACTACATGCGACACGTGTACCTCACTATCCTACTACGTGCGACTCGTGTACCTCACTATCCTACTACATGCGACTCGTGTACCTCACTATCCTACTACATGCGACACGTGTATCGCGCTATCCTGCTACGTGCGACACATGCACCTCACTATCCTACTACGTGCGGCACGTGTATCTCACTATCCTACTACGTGCGCACGTTAATCTCACTATCCTACTACGTGCGGCACGTGCACCTCACTATCCTACTCTGTGCGACACGCGTACATCACTATCCTACTACGTGCGGCACGTGTATGTCACTATCCTACTACGTGCGACTCGTGTACTTCACTATCCTACTACATGCGACACGTGTATCGCACTATTCTCCTACGTTCGACATGTGTACCGCACTATCCTACTACATGCGACACGTGTACCTCACTATCCTACTACGTGCGACACGTGTACCTCACTATCCTACTACGTGCGACACGTGTACCTCACTATCCTACTACGTGCGACACGTGTACTTCACTATCCCACTACGTGCGACTCGTGTACCTCACTGTCCTACTACGTGTGGCACGTGTACCTCACTATCCTACTACGTGCGGCACGTGCACCTCATTATCCTACTACGTGCGGCACGTTTATCTCACTATCCTACTACGTGCGACACGTGTACCTCACTATCCTACTCCGTGCGACACGTGTACCTCACTATCCTACTACGTGCGGCACGTGCACCTCACTACCCTACTACGTGCGGCACGTGTACCTCACTATCCTACTACGTGCGACACGTGTACCTCACTAGCCTACTACGTGCGACACGTGTACCTCACTATCCTACTACGTGTGGCACGTGTACCTCACTATCCTACTACGTGCGGCACGTGCACCTCATTATCCTACTACGTGCGGCACGTGAATCTCACTATCCTACTACGTGCGACACGTGTACCTCACTATCCTACTCCGTGCGACACGTGTACCTCATTATCCTACTACGTGCGGCACGTGCACCTCACTATCCTACTACGTGCGGCACGTGTATCTCACTATCTTACTACGTGCGGAACGTGCACCTCACTATCCTACTCCGTGCGACACGTTTGTCTCACTATCCTACTACATTCGACTAGTCTAACTCACTATCCTACTACATGCGACACGTGTATCGCACTATCCTACTACGTGCGACACGTTTTCCTCACTGACCTACTCCGTGCGACACGTGTACCTCACTAGCCTACTACGTGCGACACGTGTACCTCACTATCCTACTACGTGCGACACGTGCACCTCACTATCCTAGTACGTGCGACACGTGCATCTCACTTCCCTACTACGTGCGACACGTGTACCTCACTATCCGACTATGTGCGGCACGTGTACGTCACTATCCTACTACGTGCGACTCGTGTACCTCAGTATCCTACTACGTGCGACACGTGTAACTCACTATCCTACTACGTGCGGCACGTGTACCTAAGTATCCTACTACGTGCGTCACGTGTACCTCACTATCCTACTACTTGCGACATGTGTACCTCACTATCCTACTACTTGGGAAACGTATACCTCACTATCCTACTACGTGCGGCACGTGTACGTACCTATCCTACTACGTGCGACACGTGTATCACACTATCCTACTACGTGCGACTCGTAAACCTCACTATCCTACTACGTGCGGCACGTGTACCTCACTATCCTACTTTATGCGACACGTGTATCGCACTATCCTACTACGTGCGACACGTGTATGGCACTATCCTACTACGTGCGACTCGTATACCTCACTATCCTACTACATGCGACTCGTGTACCTCACTATCCTACTACATGCGACTCGTGTAACTCACTATCCTACTACGTGCGACACGTGTGTCGCACTATCCTACTACATGCGACTCGTGTACCTGAATATCCTACTACGAGCAGCACGTGCACCTCATTATCCTACTACGTGCGGCACGTGTATCTCACTATCCTACTACGTGCGACACGTGTACCTCACTATCCTACTCCGTGCGACACGTGTACCTCACTATCCTACTACGTGCGGCACGTGCACCTCACTATCCTACTACGTGCAGCACGTGCAACTCACTATCCTACTTCGTGCGACACGTTTATCTCACTATCCTACTACATGCGACTCGTGTAACTCACTATCCTACTACATGCGACACGTGTATCGCACTATCCTACTACGTGCGACACGTGTTCCTCACTATCCTACTCCGTGCGACACGTGTACCTCACTATCCTACTACGTTCGGCACGTGTATCTCACTATCCTACTACGTGCGGCACGTGTACCTCACTATCCTTCCATATGCGACACGTGTATGTCACTATCCTACTCCGTGCGACACGTGTACTTCACTATCCTACTACGTGCGGCACGTTTATCTCACTATCCTACTCCGTGCGACTCGTCTACCTCACTCCTACTACATGCGACTCGTGTACCTCACTATCCTACTACATGCGACACGTGTATCGCACTATCCTATTACGTGCGACTCGTGTATCGCACTATCCTACTACGTGCGACATGTGTACCTCACTATCCTACTACATGCGACACGCGTACCTCACTATCCTACTACGTGCGACTCGTGTACCTCACTATCCTACTACATGCGACTCGTGTACCTCACTATCCTACTATATGCGACAAGTGTATAGCACTATCCTACTACGTGCGACATGTGTACCTCACTATCCTACTACATGCGACACGTGTACCTCACTATCCTACTACGTGCGACTAGTGTACCTGACTATCCTACTACATGCGACACGTGTATCGCACTATCCTACTACGTGGGACACGTGTACCTCACTATCCTACTACATGCGACACGTGTATCGCACTATCCTACTACGTGCGAAAGGTGTACCTCACTATCCTACTACGTGCGACACGTGTACCTCACTATCCAACTACATGCGACACGTGTACCTCACTATCCTACTACGTGCGACTCGTGTACCTCACTATCCTACTACATGCGACTCGTGTACCTCACTATCCTACTACATGCGACACGTGTATCGCGCTATCCTGCTACGTGCGACACATGCACCTCACTATCCTACTACGTGCGGCACGTGTATCTCACTATCCTACTACGTGCGCACGTAAATCTCACTATCCTACTACGTGCGGCACGTGCACCTCACTATCCTACTCTGTGCGACACGCGTACCTCACTATCCTACTACGTGCGGCACGTGTATCTCACTATCCTACTACGTGCGACTCGTGTACTTCACTATCCTACTACATGCGACACGTGTATCGCACTATCCTCCTACGTGCGACATATGTACCTCACTATCCTACTACATGCGACACGTGTACCTCACTATCCTTCTACGTGCGACACGTGTACCTCACTATCCTACTACGTGCGACACGTATACCTCACTATCCTACTACGTGCGACACGTGTACTTCACTATCCCGCTACGTGCGACTCGTGTACCTCACTGTCCTACTACGTGTGGCACGTGTACCTCACTATCCTACTACGTGCGGCACGTGCACCTCATTATCCTACTACGTGCGGCACGTGAATCTCACTATCCTACTACGTGCGACACGTGTACCTCACTATCCTACTCCGTGCGACACGTGTACCTCATTATCCTACTACGTGCGGCACGTGCACCTCACTATCCTACTACGTGCGGCAGGTGTAACTCACTATCTTACTACGTGCGGAACGTGCACCTCACTATCCTACTCCGTGCGACACGTTTGTCTCACTATCCTACTACATTCGACTAGTCTAACTCACTATCCTACTACATGCGACACGTGTATCGCACTATCCTACTACGTGCGACACGTTTTCCTCACTAACCTACTCCGTGCGACACGTGTACCTCACTAGCCTACTACGTGCGACACGTGTACCTCACTATCCTACTACGTGCGACACGTGCACCTCACTATCCTAGTACGTGCGACACGTGCATCTCACTTCCCTACTACGTGCGACACGTGTACCTCACTATCCGACTATGTGCGGCACGTGTACGTCTCTATCCTACTACTTGCGACTCGTGTACCTGAATATCCTACTACGAGCAGCACGTGCACCTCATTATCCTACTACGTGCGGCACGTGTATCTCACTATCCTACTACGTGCGACACGTGTACCTCACTATCCTACTCCGTACGACACGTGTACCTCACTATCCTACTACGTGCGGCACGTGCACCTCACTATCCTACTACGTGCGGCACGTGCAACTCACTATCCTACTTCGTGAGACACGTTTATCTCACTATCCTACTACATGCGACTCGTGTAACTCACTATCCTACTACATGCGAAACGTGTATCGCACTATCCTACTACGTGCGACACGTGTTCCTCACTATCCTACTCCGTGCGACACGTGTACCTCACTATCCTACTACGTGCGGCACGTGTATCTCACTATCCTACTACGTGCGGCACGTGTACCTCACTATCCTACCATATGCGACACGTGTATGTCACTATCCTACTCCGTGCGACACGTGTACTTCACTATCCTACTACGTGCGGCACGTTTATCTCACTATCCTACTCCGTGCGACTCGTCTACCTCACTCCTACTACATGCGACTCGTGTACCTCACTATCCTACTACATGCGACACGTGTATCGCACTATCCTATTACGTGCGACTCGTGTATCGCACTATCCTACTACGTGCGACATGTGTACCTCACTATCCTACTACATGCGACACGCGTACCTCACTATCCTACTACGTGCGACTCGTGTACCTCACTATCCTACTACATGCGACTCGTGTACCTCACTATCCTACTATATGCGACAAGTGTATCGCACTATCCTACTACGTGCGACATGTGTACCTCACTATCCTACTACATGCGACACGTGTACCTCACTATCCTACTCCGTAGGACACGTGTACTTCACTATCCTACTACGTGCGGCACGTTTATCTCACTATCCTACTCCGTGCGACTCGTCTACCTCACTCCTACTACATGCGACTCGTGTACCTCACTATCCTACTACATGCTACACGTGTATCGCACTATCCTATTACGTGCGACTCGTGTATCGCACTATCCTACTACGTGCGACATGTGTAGCTCACTATCCTACAACATGCGACACGCGTACCTCACTATCCTACTACGTGCGACTCGTGTACCTCACTATCCTACTACATGCGACACGTGTATCGCACTATCCTACTACGTGGGACACGTGTACCTCACTATCCTACTACGTGCGACTCGTGTACCTCACTATCCTACTACATGCGACACGTGTATCGCACTATCCTACTACGTGCGAAAGGTGTACCTCACTATCCTACTACGTGCGACACGTGTACCTCACTATCCAACTACATGCTACACGTGTACCTCACTATCCTACTACGTGCGACTCGTGTACCTCACTATCCTACTACATGCGACTCGTGTACCTCACTATCCTACTACATGCGACACGTGTATCGCGCTATCCTGCTACGTGCGACACATGCACCTCACTATCCTACTACGTGCGGCACGTGTATCTCACTATCGTACTACGTGCGCACGTTAATCTCACTATCCTACTACGTGCGGCACGTGCACCTCACTATCCTACTCTGTGCGACACGCGTACCTCACTATCCTACTACGTGCGGCACGTGTATCTCACTATCCTACTACGTGCGACTCGTGTACTTCACTATCCTACTACATGCGACACGTGTATCGCACTATCCTCCTACGTGCGACATGTGTACCTCACTATCCTACTACATGCGACACGTGTACCTCACTATCCTTCTACGTGCGACACGTGTACCTCACTATCCTACTACGTGCGACACGTGTACCTCACTATCCTACTACGTGCGACACGTGTACTTCACTATCCCACTACGTGCGACTCATGTACCTCACTATCCTACTACGTGTGGCACGTGTACCTCACTATCCTACTACGTGCGGCACGTGCACCTCATTATCCTACTACGTGCGGCACGTGAATCTCACTATCCTACTACGTGCGACACGTGTCCCTCACTATCCTACTCCGTGCGACACGTGTACCTCATTATCCTACTACGTGCGGCACGTGCACCTCACTATCCTACTACGTGCGGCACGTGTATCTCACTATCTTACTACGTGCGGAACGTGCACCTCACTATCCTACTCCGTGCGACACGTTTGTCTCACTATCCTACTACATTCGACTAGTCTAACTCACTATCCTACTACATGCGACACGTGTATCGCACTATCCTACTACGTGCGACACGTGCACCTCACTATCCTAGTACGTGCGACACGTGCATCTCACTTCCCTACTACGTGCGACACGTGTACCTCACTATCCGACTATGTGCGGCACGTGTACGTCACTATCCTACTACGTGCGACTCGTGTACCTCAGTATCCTACTACGTGCGACACGTGTAACTCACTATCCTACTACGTGCGGCACGTGTACCTCACTATCCTACTACGTGCGACACGTGCACCTCACTATCCTAGTACGTGCGACACGTGCATCTCACTTCCCTACTACGTGCGACACGTGTACCTCACTATCCGACTATGTGCGGCACGTGTACGTCACTATCCTACTACGTGCGACTCGTGTACCTCAGTATCCTACTACGTGCGACACGTGTAACTCACTATCCTACTACGTGCGGCACGTGTACCTAAGTATCCTACTACGTGCGTCACGTGTACCTCACTATCCTACTACTTGCGACATGTGTACCTCACTATCCTACTACGTGGGAAACGTATACCTCACTATCCTACTACGTGCGGCACGTGTACGTACCTATCCTACTACGTGCGACACGTGTATCACACTATCCTACTACGTGCGACTAGTAAACCTCACTATCCTACTACGTGCGGCACGTGTACCGCCCTATCCTACTTTATGCGACACGTGTATCGCACTATCCTACTACGTGCGACACGTGTATGGCACTATCCTACTACGTGCGACTCGTGTACCTCACTATCCTACTACATGCGACTCGTGTACCTCACTATCCTACTACATGCGACTCGTGTAACTCACTATCCTACTACGTGCGACACGTGTGTCGCACTATCCTAGTACATGCGACTCGTGTACCTGAATATCCTACTACGAGCAGCACGTGCACCTCATTATCCTACTACGTGCGGCACGTGTATCTCACTATCCTACTACGTGCGACACGTGTACCTCACTATCCTACTCCGTGCGACACGTGTACCTCACTATCCTACTACGTGCGGCACGTGCACCTCACTATCCTACTACGTGCAGCACGTGCAACTCACTATCCTACTTCGTGCGACACGTTTATCTCACTATCCTACTACATGCGACTCGTGTAACTCACTATCCTACTACATGCGACACGTGTATCGCACTATCCTACTACGTGCGACACGTGTTCCTCACTATCCTACTCCGTGCGACACGTGTACCTCACTATCCTACTACGTGCGGCACGTGTATCTCACTATCCTACTACGTGCGGCACGTGTACCTCACTATCCTACCATATGCGACACGTGTATGTCACTATCCTACTCCGTGCGACACGTGTACTTCACTATCCTACTACGTGCGGCACGTTTATCTCACTATCCTACTCCGTGCGACTCGTCTACTCCACTCCTACTACATGCGACTCGTGTACCTCACTATCCTACTACATGCGACACGTGTATCGCACTATCCTATTACGTGCGACTCGTGTATCGCACTATCCTACTACGTGCGACATGTGTACCTCACTATCCTACTACATGCGACACGCGTACCTCACTATCCTACTACGTGCGACTCGTGTACCTCACTAGCCTACTACATGCGACACGTGTATCGCACTATCCTACTACGTGCGACAGGTGTACCTCACTATCCTACTACGTGCGACACGTGTACCTCACTATCCAACTACATGCGACACGTGTACCTCACTATCCTACTACGTGCGACTCGTGTACCTCACTATCCTACTACATGCGACTCGTGTACCTCACTATCCTACTACATGCGACACGTGTATCGCGCTATCCTGCTACGTGCGACACATGCACCTCACTATCCTACTACGTGCGGCACGTGTATCTCACTATTCTACTACGTGCGCACGTTAATCTCACTATCCTACTACGTGCGGCACGTGCACCTCACTATCCTACTCTGTGCGACACGCGTACATCACTATCCTACTACGTGCGGCACGTGTATGTCACTATCCTACTACGTGCGACTCGTGTACTTCACTATCCTACTACATGCGACACGTGTATCGCACTATTCTCCTACGTTCGACATGTGTACCGCACTATCCTACTACATGCGACACGTGTACCTCACTATCCTACTACGTGCGGCACGTGCACCTCATTATCCTACTACGTGCGGCACGTGAATCTCACTATCCTACTACGTGCGACACGTGTACCTCACTATCCTACTCCGTGCGACACGTGTACCTCATTATCCTACTACGTGCGGCACGTGCACCTCACTATCCTACTACGTGCGGCACGTGTATCTCACTATCTTACTACGTGCGGAACGTGTACCTCACTATACTACTACATGCGACACGTGTACCTCACTATCCTACTACGTGCGACTAGTGTACCTCACTATCCTACTACATGCGACACGTGTATCGCACTATCCTACTACGTGGGACACGTGTACCTCACTATCCTACTACGTGCGACTCGTGTACCTCACTATCCTACTACATGCGACACGTGTATCGCACTATCCTACTACGTGCGACAGGTGTACCGCACTATCCTACTACGTGCGACACGTGTACCTCACTATCCAACTACATGCGACACGTGTACCTCACTATCCTACTACGTGCGACTCGTGTACCTCACTATCCTACTACATGCGACTCGTGTACCTCACTATCCTACTACATGCGACACGTGTATCGCGCTATCCTGCTACGTGCGACACATGCACCTCACTATCCTACTACGTGCGGCACGTGTATCTCACTATCCTACTACGTGCGCACGTTAATCTCACTATCCTACTACGTGCGGCACGTGCACCTCACTATCCTACTCTGTGCGACACGCGTACCTCACTATCCTACTACGTGCGGCACGTGTATGTCACTATCCTACTACGTGCGACTCGTGTACTTCACTATCCTACTACATGCGACACGTGTATCGCACTATTCTCCTACGTTCGACATGTGTACCGCACTATCCTACTACATGCGACACGTGTACCTCACTATCCTACTACGTGCGACACGTGTACCTCACTATCCTACTACGTGCGACACGTGTACTTCACTATCCCACTACGTGCGACTCGTGTACCTCACTATCCTACTACGTGTGGCACGTGTACCTCACTATCCTACTACGTGCGGCACGTGCACCTCATTATCCTACTACGTGCGGCACGTGAATCTCACTATCCTACTACGTGCGACACGTGTCCCTCACTATCCTACTCCGTGCGACACGTGTACCTCATTATCCTACTACGTGCGGCACGTGCACCTCACTATCCTACTACGTGCGGCACGTGTATCTCACTATCTTACTACGTGCGGAACGTGCACCTCACTATCCTACTCCGTGCGACACGTTTGTCTCACTATCCTACTACATTCGACTAGTCTAACTCACTATCCTACTACATGCGACACGTGTATCGCACTATCCTACTACGTGCGACACGTTTTCCTCACTAACCTACTCCGTGCGACACGTGTACCTCACTAGCCTACTACGTGCGACACGTGTACCTCACTATCCTACTACGTGCGACACGTGCACCTCACTATCCTAGTACGTGCGACACGTGCATCTCACTTCCCTACTACGTGCGACACGTGTACCTCACTATCCGACTATGTGCGGCACGTGTACGTCACTATCCTACTACGTGCGACTCGTGTACCTCAGTATCCTACTACGTGCGACACGTGTAACTCACTATCCTACTACGTGCGGCACGTGTACCTAAGTATCCTACTACGTGCGTCACGTGTACCTCACTATCCTACTACTTGCGACATGTGTACCTCACTATCCTACTACGTGGGAAACGTATACCTCACTATCCTACTACTTGCGGCACGTGTACGTACCTATCCTACTACGTGCGACACGTGTATCACACTATCCTATTACGTGCGACTAGTAAACCTCACTATCCTACTACGTGCGGCACGTGTACCTCACTATCCTACTTTATGCGACACGTGTATCGCACTATCCTACTACGTGCGACACGTGTATGGCACTATCCTACTACGTGCGACTCGTGTACCTCACTATCCTACTACATGCGACTCGTGTACCTCACTATCCTACTACATGCGACTCGTGTAACTCACTATCCTACTACGTGCGACACGTGTGTCGCACTATCCTACTACATGCGACTCGTGTACCTGAATATCCTACTACGAGCAGCACGTGCACCTCATTATCCTACTACGTGCGGCACGTGCATCTCACTATCCTACTACGTGCGACACGTGTACCTCACTATCCTACTCCGTGCGACACGTGTACCTCACTATCCTACTACGTGCGGCACGTGCACCTCACTATCCTACTACGTGCAGCACGTGCAACTCACTATCCTACTTCGTGCGACACGTTTATCTCACTATCCTACTACATGCGACTCGTGTAACTCACTATCCTACTACATGCGACACGTGTATCGCACTATCCTACTACGTGCGACACGTGTTCCTCACTATCCTACTCCGTGCGACACGTGTACCTCACTATCCTACTACGTGCGGCAAGTGTATCTCACTATCCTACTACGTGCGGCACGTGTACCTCACTATCCTACCATATGCGACACGTGTATGTCACTATCCTACTCCGTGCGACACGTACTTCACTATCCTACTACGTGCGGCACGTTTATCTCACTATCCTACTCCGTGCGACTCGTCTACCTCACTCCTACTACATGCGACTCGTGTACCTCACTATCCTACTACATGCAACACGTGTATCGCACTATCCTATTACGTGCGACTCGTGTATCGCACTATCCTACTACGTGCGACATGTGTACCTCACTATCCTATTACATGCGACACGCGTACCTCACTATCCTACTACGTGCGACTCGTGTACCTCACTATCCTACTACATGCGACTCGTGTACCTCACTATCCTACTATATGCGACAAGTGTATCGCACTATCCTACTACGTGCGACATGTGTACCTCACTATACTACTACATGCGACACGTGTACCTCACTATCCTACTACGTGCGACTAGTGTACCTCACTATCCTACTATATGCGACACGTGTATCGCACTATCCTACTACGTGGGACACGTGTACCTCACTATCCTACTACGTGCGACTCGTGTACCTCTCTATCCTACTACATGCGACACGTGTATCGCACTATCCTACTACGTGCGACAGGTGTACCTCACTATCCTACTACGTGCGACACGTGTACCTCACTATCCAACTACATGCGACACGTGTACCTCACTATCCTACTACGTGCGACTCGTGTACCTCACTATCCTACTACATGCGACTCGTGTACCTCACTATCCTACTACATGCGACACGTGTATCGCGCTATCCTGCTACGTGCGACACATGCACCTCACTATCCTACTACGTGCGGCACGTGTATCTCACTATCCTACTACGTGCGCACGTTAATCTCACTATCCTACTACGTGCGGCACGTGCACCTCACTATCCTACTCTGTGCGACACGCGTACCTCACTATCCTACTACGTGCGGCACGAGTATGTCACTATCCTTCTACGTGCGACTCGTGTACTTCACTATCCTACTACATGCGACACGTGTATCGCACTATTCTCCTACGTTCGACATGTGTACCGCACTATCCTACTACATGCGACACGTGTACCTCACTATCCCACTACGTGCGACACGTGTACCTCACTATCCTACTACGTGCGACACGTGTACCTCACTATCCTACTACGTGCGACACGTGTACTTCACTATCCCACTACGTGCAACTCGTGTACCTCACTGTCCTACTACGTGTGGCACGTGTACCTCACTATCCTACTACGTGCGGCACGTGCACCTCATTATCCTACTACGTGCGGCACGTTTATCTCACTATCCTACTACGTGCGACACGTGTACCTCACTATCCTACTCCGTGCGAAACGTGTACCTCACTATCCTACTACGTGCGGCACGTGCACCTCACTACCCTACTACGTGCGGCACGTGTACCTCACTATCCTACTACGTGCGACACGTGTACCTCACTAGCCTACTACGTGCGACACGTGTACCTCACTATCCTACTACGTGTGGCACGTGTACCTCACTATCCTACTACGTGCGGCACGTGCACCTCATTATCCTACTACGTGCGGCACGTGAATCTCACTATCCTATTACGTGCGACACGTGTACCTCACTATCCTACTCCGTGCGACACGTGTACCTCATTATCCTACTACGTGCGGCACGTGCACCTCACTATCCTACTACGTGCGGCACGTGTATCTCACTATCTTACTACGTGCGGAACGTGCACCTCACTATCCTACTCCGTGCGACACGTTTGTCTCACTATCCTACTACATTCGACTAGTCTAACTCACTATCCTACTACATGCGACACGTGTATCGCACTATCCTACTACGTGCGACACGTTTTCCTCACTAACCTACTCCGTGCGACACGGGTACCTCACTAGCCTACTACGTGCGACACGTGTACCTCACTATCCTACTACGTGCGACACGTGCACCTCACTATCCTAGTACGTGCGACACGTGCATCTCACTTCCCTACTACGTGCGACACGTGTACCTCACTATCCGACTATGTGCGGCACGTGTACGTCACTATCCTACTACGTGCGACTCGTGTACCTCAGTATCCTACTACGTGCGACACGTGTAACTCACTATCCTACTACGTGCGGCACGTGTACCTAAGTATCCTACTACGTGCGTCACGTGTACCTCACTATCCTACTACTTGCGACATGTGTACCTCACTATCCTACTACGTGGGAAACGTATACCTCACTATCCTACTACGTGCGGCACGTGTACGTACCTATCCTACTACGTGCGACACGTGTATCACACTATCCTACTACGTGCGACTCGTAAACCTCACTATCCTACTACGTGCGGCACGTGTACCTCACTATCCTACTTTATGCGACACGTGTATCGCACTATCCTACTACGTGCGACACGTGTATGGCACTATCCTACTACGTGCGACTCGTGTACCTCACTATCCTACTACATGCGACTCGTGTACCTCACTATCCTACTACATGCGACTCGTGTAACTCACTATCCTACTACGTGCGACACGTGTGTCGCACTATCCTACTACATGCGACTCGTGTACCTGAATATCCTACTACGAGCAGCACGTGCACCTCATTATCCTACTACGTGCGGCACGTGTATCTCACTATCCTACTACGTGCGACACGTGTACCTCACTATCCTACTCCGTGCGACACGTGTACCTCACTATCCTACTACGTGCGGCACGTGCACCTCACTATCCTACTACGTGCAGCACGTGCAACTCACTATCCTACTTCGTGCGACACGTTTATCTCACTATCCTACTACATGCGACTCGTGTAACTCACTATCCTACTACATGCGACACGTGTATCGCACTATCCTACTACGTGCGACACGTGTTCCTCACTATCCTACTCCGTGCGACACGTGTACCTCACTATCCTACTACGTGCGGCACGTGTATCTCACTATCCTACTATGTGCGGCACGTGTACCTCACTATCCTACCATATGCGACACGTGTATGTCACTATCCTACTCCGTGCGACACGTGTACTTCACTATCCTACTACGTGCGGCACGTTTATCTCACTATCCTACTCCGTGCGACTCGTCTACCTCACTCCTACTACATGCGACTCGTGTACCTCACTATCCTACTACATGCGACACGTGTATCGCACTATCCTATTACGTGCGACTCGTGTATCGCACTATCCTACTACGTGCGACATGTGTACCTCACTATCCTACTACATGCGACACGCGTACCTCACTATCCTACTACGTGCGACTCGTGTACCTCACTATCCTACTACATGCGACTCGTGTACCTCACTATCCTACTATATGCGACAAGTGTATCGCACTATCCTACTACGTGCGACATGTGTACCTCACTATCCTACTACATGCGACACGTGTACCTCACTATCCTACTACGTGCGACTAGTGTACCTGACTATCCTACTACATGCGACACGTGTATCGCACTATCCTACTACGTGGGACACGTGTACCTCACTATCCTACTACATGCGACACGTGTATCGCACTATCCTACTACGTGCGAAAGGTGTACCTCACTATCCTACTACGTGCGACACGTGTACCTCACTATCCAACTACATGCGACACGTGTACCTCACTATCCTACTACGTGCGACTCGTGTACCTCACTATCCTACTACATGCGACTCGTGTACCTCACTATCCTACTACATGCGACACGTGTATCGCGCTATCCTGCTACGTGCGACACATGCACCTCACTATCCTACTACGTGCGGCACGTGTATCTCACTATCCTACTACGTGCGCACGTTAATCTCACTATCCTACTACGTGCGGCACGTGCACCTCACTATCCTACTCTGTGCGACACGCGTACCTCACTATCCTACTACGTGCGGCACGTGTATCTCACTATCCTACTACGTGCGACTCGTGTACTTCACTATCCTACTACATGCGACACGTGTATCGCACTATCCTCCTACGTGCGACATATGTACCTCACTATCCTACTACATGCGACACGTGTACCTCACTATCCTTCTACGTGCGACACGTGTACCTCACTATCCTACTACGTGCGACACGTATACCTCACTATCCTACTACGTGCGACACGTGTACTTCACTATCCCGCTACGTGCGACTCGTGTACCTCACTGTCCTACTACGTGTGGCACGTGTACCTCACTATCCTACTACGTGCGGCACGTGCACCTCATTATCCTACTACGTGCGGCACGTGAATCTCACTATCCTACTACGTGCGACACGTGTACCTCACTATCCTACTCCGTGCGACACGTGTACCTCATTATCCTACTACGTGCGGCACGTGCACCTCACTATCCTACTACGTGCGGCACGTGTAACTCACTATCTTACTACGTGCGGAACGTGCACCTCACTATCCTACTCCGTGCGACACGTTTGTCTCACTATCCTACTACATTCGACTAGTCTAACTCACTATCCTACTACATGCGACACGTGTATCGCACTATCCTACTACGTGCGACACGTTTTCCTCACTAACCTACTCCGTGCGACACGTGTACCTCACTAGCCTACTACGTGCGACACGTGTACCTCACTATCCTACTACGTGCGACACGTGCACCTCACTATCCTAGTACGTGCGACACGTGCATCTCACTTCCCTACTACGTGCGACACGTGTACCTCACTATCCGACTATGTGCGGCACGTGTACGTCTCTATCCTACTACTTGCGACTCGTGTACCTGAATATCCTACTACGAGCAGCACGTGCACCTCATTATCCTACTACGTGCGGCACGTGTATCTCACTATCCTACTACGTGCGACACGTGTACCTCACTATCCTACTCCGTACGACACGTGTACCTCACTCTCCTACTACGTGCGGCACGTGCACCTCACTATCCTACTACGTGCGGCACGTGCAACTCACTATCCTACTTCGTGAGACACGTTTATCTCACTATCCTACTACATGCGACTCGTGTAACTCACTATCCTACTACATGCGACACGTGTATCGCACTATCCTACTACGTGCGACACGTGTTCCTCACTATCCTACTCCGTGCGACACGTGTACCTCACTATCCTACTACGTGCGGCACGTGTATCTCACTATCCTACTACGTGCGGCACGTGTACCTCACTATCCTACCATATGCGACACGTGTATGTCACTATCCTACTCCGTGCGACACGTGTACTTCACTATCCTACTACGTGCGGCACGTTTATCTCACTATCCTACTCCGTGCGACTCGTCTACCTCACTCCTACTACATGCGACTCGTGTACCTCACTATCCTACTACGTGCGACACGTGCACCTCACTATCCTAGTACGTGCGACACGTGCATCTCACTTCCCTACTACGTGCGACACGTGTACCTCACTATCCGACTATGTGCGGCACGTGTACGTCACTATCCTACTACGTGCGACTCGTGTACCTCAGTATCCTACTACGTGCGACACGTGTAACTCACTATCCTACTACGTGCGGCACGTGTACCTAAGTATCCTACTACGTGCGTCACGTGTACCTCACTATCCTACTACTTGCGACATGTGTACCTCACTATCCTACTACGTGGGAAACGTATACCTCACTATCCTACTACGTGCGGCACGTGTACGTACCTATCCTACTACGTGCGACACGTGTATCACACTATCCTACTACGTGCGACTAGTAAACCTCACTATCCTACTACGTGCGGCACGTGTACCGCCCTATCCTACTTTATGCGACACGTGTATCGCACTATCCTACTACGTGCGACACGTGTATGGCACTATCCTACTACGTGCGACTCGTGTACCTCACTATCCTACTACATGCGACTCGTGTACCTCACTATCCTACTACATGCGACTCGTGTAACTCACTATCCTACTACGTGCGACACGTGTGTCGCACTATCCTAGTACATGCGACTCGTGTACCTGAATATCCTACTACGAGCAGCACGTGCACCTCATTATCCTACTACGTGCGGCACGTGTATCTCACTATCCTACTACGTGCGACACGTGTACCTCACTATCCTACTCCGTGCGACACGTGTACCTCACTATCCTACTACGTGCGGCACGTGCACCTCACTATCCTACTACGTGCAGCACGTGCAACTCACTATCCTACTTCGTGCGACACGTTTATCTCACTATCCTACTACATGCGACTCGTGTAACTCACTATCCTACTACATGCGACACGTGTATCGCACTATCCTACTACGTGCGACACGTGTTCCTCACTATCCTACTCCGTGCGACACGTGTACCTCACTATCCTACTACGTGCGGCACGTGTATCTCACTATCCTACTACGTGCGGCACGTGTACCTCACTATCCTACCATATGCGACACGTGTATGTCACTATCCTACTCCGTGCGACACGTGTACTTCACTATCCTACTACGTGCGGCACGTTTATCTCACTATCCTACTCCGTGCGACTCGTCTACTCCACTCCTACTACATGCGACTCGTGTACCTCACTATCCTACTACATGCGACACGTGTATCGCACTATCCTATTACGTGCGACTCGTGTATCGCACTATCCTACTACGTGCGACATGTGTACCTCACTATCCTACTACATGCGACACGCGTACCTCACTATCCTACTACGTGCGACTCGTGTACCTCACTAGCCTACTACATGCGACACGTGTATCGCACTATCCTACTACGTGCGACAGGTGTACCTCACTATCCTACTACGTGCGACACGTGTACCTCACTATCCAACTACATGCGACACGTGTACCTCACTATCCTACTACGTGCGACTCGTGTACCTCACTATCCTACTACATGCGACTCGTGTACCTCACTATCCTACTACATGCGACACGTGTATCGCGCTATCCTGCTACGTGCGACACATGCACCTCACTATCCTACTACGTGCGGCACGTGTATCTCACTATTCTACTACGTGCGCACGTTAATCTCACTATCCTACTACGTGCGGCACGTGCACCTCACTATCCTACTCTGTGCGACACGCGTACATCACTATCCTACTACGTGCGGCACGTGTATGTCACTATCCTACTACGTGCGACTCGTGTACTTCACTATCCTACTACATGCGACACGTGTATCGCACTATTCTCCTACGTTCGACATGTGTACCGCACTATCCTACTACATGCGACACGTGTACCTCACTATCCTACTACGTGCGGCACGTGCACCTCATTATCCTACTACGTGCGGCACGTGAATCTCACTATCCTACTACGTGCGACACGTGTACCTCACTATCCTACTCCGTGCGACACGTGTACCTCATTATCCTACTACGTGCGGCACGTGCACCTCACTATCCTACTACGTGCGGCACGTGTATCTCACTATCTTACTACGTGCGGAACGTGTACCTCACTATACTACTACATGCGACACGTGTACCTCACTATCCTACTACGTGCGACTAGTGTACCTCACTATCCTACTACATGCGACACGTGTATCGCACTATCCTACTACGTGGGACACGTGTACCTCACTATCCTACTACGTGCGACTCGTGTACCTCACTATCCTACTACATGCGACACGTGTATCGCACTATCCTACTACGTGCGACAGGTGTACCGCACTATCCTACTACGTGCGACACGTGTACCTCACTATCCAACTACATGCGACACGTGTACCTCACTATCCTACTACGTGCGACTCGTGTACCTCACTATCCTACTACATGCGACTCGTGTACCTCACTATCCTACTACATGCGACACGTGTATCGCGCTATCCTGCTACGTGCGACACATGCACCTCACTATCCTACTACGTGCGGCACGTGTATCTCACTATCCTACTACGTGCGCACGTTAATCTCACTATCCTACTACGTGCGGCACGTGCACCTCACTATCCTACTCTGTGCGACACGCGTACCTCACTATCCTACTACGTGCGGCACGTGTATGTCACTATCCTACTACGTGCGACTCGTGTACTTCACTATCCTACTACATGCGACACGTGTATCGCACTATTCTCCTACGTTCGACATGTGTACCGCACTATCCTACTACATGCGACACGTGTACCTCACTATCCTACTACGTGCGACACGTGTACCTCACTATCCTACTACGTGCGACACGTGTACTTCACTATCCCACTACGTGCGACTCGTGTACCTCACTATCCTACTACGTGTGGCACGTGTACCTCACTATCCTACTACGTGCGGCACGTGCACCTCATTATCCTACTACGTGCGGCACGTGAATCTCACTATCCTACTACGTGCGACACGTGTCCCTCACTATCCTACTCCGTGCGACACGTGTACCTCATTATCCTACTACGTGCGGCACGTGCACCTCACTATCCTACTACGTGCGGCACGTGTATCTCACTATCTTACTACGTGCGGAACGTGCACCTCACTATCCTACTCCGTGCGACACGTTTGTCTCACTATCCTACTACATTCGACTAGTCTAACTCACTATCCTACTACATGCGACACGTGTATCGCACTATCCTACTACGTGCGACACGTTTTCCTCACTAACCTACTCCGTGCGACACGTGTACCTCACTAGCCTACTACGTGCGACACGTGTACCTCACTATCCTACTACGTGCGACACGTGCACCTCACTATCCTAGTACGTGCGACACGTGCATCTCACTTCCCTACTACGTGCGACACGTGTACCTCACTATCCGACTATGTGCGGCACGTGTACGTCACTATCCTACTACGTGCGACTCGTGTACCTCAGTATCCTACTACGTGCGACACGTGTAACTCACTATCCTACTACGTGCGGCACGTGTACCTAAGTATCCTACTACGTGCGTCACGTGTACCTCACTATCCTACTACTTGCGACATGTGTACCTCACTATCCTACTACGTGGGAAACGTATACCTCACTATCCTACTACTTGCGGCACGTGTACGTACCTATCCTACTACGTGCGACACGTGTATCACACTATCCTATTACGTGCGACTAGTAAACCTCACTATCCTACTACGTGCGGCACGTGTACCTCACTATCCTACTTTATGCGACACGTGTATCGCACTATCCTACTACGTGCGACACGTGTATGGCACTATCCTACTACGTGCGACTCGTGTACCTCACTATCCTACTACATGCGACTCGTGTACCTCACTATCCTACTACATGCGACTCGTGTAACTCACTATCCTACTACGTGCGACACGTGTGTCGCACTATCCTACTACATGCGACTCGTGTACCTGAATATCCTACTACGAGCAGCACGTGCACCTCATTATCCTACTACGTGCGGCACGTGCATCTCACTATCCTACTACGTGCGACACGTGTACCTCACTATCCTACTCCGTGCGACACGTGTACCTCACTATCCTACTACGTGCGGCACGTGCACCTCACTATCCTACTACGTGCAGCACGTGCAACTCACTATCCTACTTCGTGCGACACGTTTATCTCACTATCCTACTACATGCGACTCGTGTAACTCACTATCCTACTACATGCGACACGTGTATCGCACTATCCTACTACGTGCGACACGTGTTCCTCACTATCCTACTCCGTGCGACACGTGTACCTCACTATCCTACTACGTGCGGCAAGTGTATCTCACTATCCTACTACGTGCGGCACGTGTACCTCACTATCCTACCATATGCGACACGTGTATGTCACTATCCTACTCCGTGCGACACGTACTTCACTATCCTACTACGTGCGGCACGTTTATCTCACTATCCTACTCCGTGCGACTCGTCTACCTCACTCCTACTACATGCGACTCGTGTACCTCACTATCCTACTACATGCAACACGTGTATCGCACTATCCTATTACGTGCGACTCGTGTATCGCACTATCCTACTACGTGCGACATGTGTACCTCACTATCCTATTACATGCGACACGCGTACCTCACTATCCTACTACGTGCGACTCGTGTACCTCACTATCCTACTACATGCGACTCGTGTACCTCACTATCCTACTATATGCGACAAGTGTATCGCACTATCCTACTACGTGCGACATGTGTACCTCACTATACTACTACATGCGACACGTGTACCTCACTATCCTACTACGTGCGACTAGTGTACCTCACTATCCTACTATATGCGACACGTGTATCGCACTATCCTACTACGTGGGACACGTGTACCTCACTATCCTACTACGTGCGACTCGTGTACCTCTCTATCCTACTACATGCGACACGTGTATCGCACTATCCTACTACGTGCGACAGGTGTACCTCACTATCCTACTACGTGCGACACGTGTACCTCACTATCCAACTACATGCGACACGTGTACCTCACTATCCTACTACGTGCGACTCGTGTACCTCACTATCCTACTACATGCGACTCGTGTACCTCACTATCCTACTACATGCGACACGTGTATCGCGCTATCCTGCTACGTGCGACACATGCACCTCACTATCCTACTACGTGCGGCACGTGTATCTCACTATCCTACTACGTGCGCACGTTAATCTCACTATCCTACTACGTGCGGCACGTGCACCTCACTATCCTACTCTGTGCGACACGCGTACCTCACTATCCTACTACGTGCGGCACGTGTATGTCACTATCCTTCTACGTGCGACTCGTGTACTTCACTATCCTACTACATGCGACACGTGTATCGCACTATTCTCCTACGTTCGACATGTGTACCGCACTATCCTACTACATGCGACACGTGTACCTCACTATCCCACTACGTGCGACACGTGTACCTCACTATCCTACTACGTGCGACACGTGTACCTCACTATCCTACTACGTGCGACACGTGTACTTCACTATCCCACTACGTGCAACTCGTGTACCTCACTGTCCTACTACGTGTGGCACGTGTACCTCACTATCCTACTACGTGCGGCACGTGCACCTCATTATCCTACTACGTGCGGCACGTTTATCTCACTATCCTACTACGTGCGACACGTGTACCTCACTATCCTACTCCGTGCGAAACGTGTACCTCACTATCCTACTACGTGCGGCACGTGCACCTCACTACCCTACTACGTGCGGCACGTGTACCTCACTATCCTACTACGTGCGACACGTGTACCTCACTAGCCTACTACGTGCGACACGTGTACCTCACTATCCTACTACGTGTGGCACGTGTACCTCACTATCCTACTACGTGCGGCACGTGCACCTCATTATCCTACTACGTGCGGCACGTGAATCTCACTATCCTATTACGTGCGACACGTGTACCTCACTATCCTACTCCGTGCGACACGTGTACCTCATTATCCTACTACGTGCGGCACGTGCACCTCACTATCCTACTACGTGCGGCACGTGTATCTCACTATCTTACTACGTGCGGAACGTGCACCTCACTATCCTACTCCGTGCGACACGTTTGTCTCACTATCCTACTACATTCGACTAGTCTAACTCACTATCCTACTACATGCGACACGTGTATCGCACTATCCTACTACGTGCGACACGTTTTCCTCACTAACCTACTCCGTGCGACACGGGTACCTCACTAGCCTACTACGTGCGACACGTGTACCTCACTATCCTACTACGTGCGACACGTGCACCTCACTATCCTAGTACGTGCGACACGTGCATCTCACTTCCCTACTACGTGCGACACGTGTACCTCACTATCCGACTATGTGCGGCACGTGTACGTCACTATCCTACTACGTGCGACTCGTGTACCTCAGTATCCTACTACGTGCGACACGTGTAACTCACTATCCTACTACGTGCGGCACGTGTACCTAAGTATCCTACTACGTGCGTCACGTGTACCTCACTATCCTACTACTTGCGACATGTGTACCTCACTATCCTACTACGTGGGAAACGTATACCTCACTATCCTACTACGTGCGGCACGTGTACGTACCTATCCTACTACGTGCGACACGTGTATCACACTATCCTACTACGTGCGACTCGTAAACCTCACTATCCTACTACGTGCGGCACGTGTACCTCACTATCCTACTTTATGCGACACGTGTATCGCACTATCCTACTACGTGCGACACGTGTATGGCACTATCCTACTACGTGCGACTCGTGTACCTCACTATCCTACTACATGCGACTCGTGTACCTCACTATCCTACTACATGCGACTCGTGTAACTCACTATCCTACTACGTGCGACACGTGTGTCGCACTATCCTACTACATGCGACTCGTGTACCTGAATATCCTACTACGAGCAGCACGTGCACCTCATTATCCTACTACGTGCGGCACGTGTATCTCACTATCCTACTACGTGCGACACGTGTACCTCACTATCCTACTCCGTGCGACACGTGTACCTCACTATCCTACTACGTGCGGCACGTGCACCTCACTATCCTACTACGTGCAGCACGTGCAACTCACTATCCTACTTCGTGCGACACGTTTATCTCACTATCCTACTACATGCGACTCGTGTAACTCACTATCCTACTACATGCGACACGTGTATCGCACTATCCTACTACGTGCGACACGTGTTCCTCACTATCCTACTCCGTGCGACACGTGTACCTCACTATCCTACTACGTGCGGCACGTGTATCTCACTATCCTACTATGTGCGGCACGTGTACCTCACTATCCTACCATATGCGACACGTGTATGTCACTATCCTACTCCGTGCGACACGTGTACTTCACTATCCTACTACGTGCGGCACGTTTATCTCACTATCCTACTCCGTGCGACTCGTCTACCTCACTCCTACTACATGCGACTCGTGTACCTCACTATCCTACTACATGCGACACGTGTATCGCACTATCCTATTACGTGCGACTCGTGTATCGCACTATCCTACTACGTGCGACATGTGTACCTCACTATCCTACTACATGCGACACGCGTACCTCACTATCCTACTACGTGCGACTCGTGTACCTCACTATCCTACTACATGCGACTCGTGTACCTCACTATCCTACTATATGCGACAAGTGTATCGCACTATCCTACTACGTGCGACATGTGTACCTCACTATCCTACTACATGCGACACGTGTACCTCACTATCCTACTACGTGCGACTAGTGTACCTGACTATCCTACTACATGCGACACGTGTATCGCACTATCCTACTACGTGGGACACGTGTACCTCACTATCCTACTACATGCGACACGTGTATCGCACTATCCTACTACGTGCGAAAGGTGTACCTCACTATCCTACTACGTGCGACACGTGTACCTCACTATCCAACTACATGCGACACGTGTACCTCACTATCCTACTACGTGCGACTCGTGTACCTCACTATCCTACTACATGCGACTCGTGTACCTCACTATCCTACTACATGCGACACGTGTATCGCGCTATCCTGCTACGTGCGACACATGCACCTCACTATCCTACTACGTGCGGCACGTGTATCTCACTATCCTACTACGTGCGCACGTTAATCTCACTATCCTACTACGTGCGGCACGTGCACCTCACTATCCTACTCTGTGCGACACGCGTACCTCACTATCCTACTACGTGCGGCACGTGTATCTCACTATCCTACTACGTGCGACTCGTGTACTTCACTATCCTACTACATGCGACACGTGTATCGCACTATCCTCCTACGTGCGACATATGTACCTCACTATCCTACTACATGCGACACGTGTACCTCACTATCCTTCTACGTGCGACACGTGTACCTCACTATCCTACTACGTGCGACACGTATACCTCACTATCCTACTACGTGCGACACGTGTACTTCACTATCCCGCTACGTGCGACTCGTGTACCTCACTGTCCTACTACGTGTGGCACGTGTACCTCACTATCCTACTACGTGCGGCACGTGCACCTCATTATCCTACTACGTGCGGCACGTGAATCTCACTATCCTACTACGTGCGACACGTGTACCTCACTATCCTACTCCGTGCGACACGTGTACCTCATTATCCTACTACGTGCGGCACGTGCACCTCACTATCCTACTACGTGCGGCACGTGTAACTCACTATCTTACTACGTGCGGAACGTGCACCTCACTATCCTACTCCGTGCGACACGTTTGTCTCACTATCCTACTACATTCGACTAGTCTAACTCACTATCCTACTACATGCGACACGTGTATCGCACTATCCTACTACGTGCGACACGTTTTCCTCACTAACCTACTCCGTGCGACACGTGTACCTCACTAGCCTACTACGTGCGACACGTGTACCTCACTATCCTACTACGTGCGACACGTGCACCTCACTATCCTAGTACGTGCGACACGTGCATCTCACTTCCCTACTACGTGCGACACGTGTACCTCACTATCCGACTATGTGCGGCACGTGTACGTCTCTATCCTACTACTTGCGACTCGTGTACCTGAATATCCTACTACGAGCAGCACGTGCACCTCATTATCCTACTACGTGCGGCACGTGTATCTCACTATCCTACTACGTGCGACACGTGTACCTCACTATCCTACTCCGTACGACACGTGTACCTCACTCTCCTACTACGTGCGGCACGTGCACCTCACTATCCTACTACGTGCGGCACGTGCAACTCACTATCCTACTTCGTGAGACACGTTTATCTCACTATCCTACTACATGCGACTCGTGTAACTCACTATCCTACTACATGCGACACGTGTATCGCACTATCCTACTACGTGCGACACGTGTTCCTCACTATCCTACTCCGTGCGACACGTGTACCTCACTATCCTACTACGTGCGGCACGTGTATCTCACTATCCTACTACGTGCGGCACGTGTACCTCACTATCCTACCATATGCGACACGTGTATGTCACTATCCTACTCCGTGCGACACGTGTACTTCACTATCCTACTACGTGCGGCACGTTTATCTCACTATCCTACTCCGTGCGACTCGTCTACCTCACTCCTACTACATGCGACTCGTGTACCTCACTATCCTACTACATGCGACACGTGTATCGCACTATCCTATTACGTGCGACTCGTGTATCGCACTATCCTACTACGTGCGACATGTGTACCTCACTATCCTACAACATGCGACACGCGTACCTCACTATCCTACTACGTGCGACTCGTGTACCTCACTAACCTACTACATGCGACTCGTGTACCTCACTATCCTACTATATGCGACAAGTGTATCGCACTATCCTACTACGTGCGACATGTGTACCTCACTATCCTACTACATGCGACACGTGTACCTCACTATCCAACTACGTGAGACTAGTGTACCTCACTATCCTACTACATGCGACACGTGTATCGCACTATCCTACTACGTGGGACACGTGTACCTCACTATCCTACTACGTGCGACTCGTGTACCTCACTATCCTACTACATGCGACACGTGTATCGCACTATCCTACTACGTGCGAAAGGTGTACCTCACTATCCTACTACGTGCGACACGTGTACCTCACTATCCAACTACATGCGACACGTGTACCTCACTATCCTACTACGTGCGACTCGTGTACCTCACTATCCTACTACATGCGACTCGTGTACCTCACTATCCTACTACATGCGACACGTGTATCGCGCTATCCTGCTACGTGCGACACATGCACCTCACTATCCTACTACGTGCGGCACGTGTATCTCACTATCGTACTACGTGCGCACGTTAATATCACTATCCTACTACGTGCGGCACGTGCACCTCACTATCCTACTCTGTGCGACACGCGTACCTCACTATCCTACTACGTGCGGCACGTGTATCTCACTATCCTACTACGTGCGACACGTGTACCTCACTATCCTACTCCGTGCGACACGTGTACCTCACTATCCTACTACGTGCGGCACGTGCACCTCACTACCCTACTACGTGCGGCACGTGTACCTCACTATCCTACTACGTGCGACACGTGTACCTCACTAGCCTACTACGTGCGACACGTGTACCTCACTATCCTACTACGTGTGGCACGTGTACCTCACTATCCTACTACGTGCGGCACGTGCACCTCATTATCCTACTACGTGCGGCACGTGAATCTCACTATCCTACTACGTGCGACACGTGTACCTCACTATCCTACTCCGTGCGACACGTGTACCTCATTATCCTACTACGTGCGGCACGTGCACCTCACTATCCTACTACGTGCGGCACGTGTATCTCACTATCTTACTACGTGCGGAACGTGCACCTCACTATCCTACTCCGTGCGACACGTTTGTCTCACTATCCTACTACATTCGACTAGTCTAACTCACTATCCTACTACATGCGACACGTGTATCGCACTATCCTACTACGTGCGACACGTTTTCCTCACTGACCTACTCCGTGCGACACGTGTACCTCACTAGCCTACTACGTGCGACACGTGTACCTCACTATCCTACTACGTGCGACACGTGCACCTCACTATCCTAGTACGTGCGACACGTGCATCTCACTTCCCTACTACGTGCGACACGTGTACCTCACTATCCGACTATGTGCGGCACGTGTACGTCACTATCCTACTACGTGCGACTCGTGTACCTCAGTATCCTACTACGTGCGACACGTGTAACTCACTATCCTACTACGTGCGGCACGTGTACCTAAGTATCCTACTACGTGCGTCACGTGTACCTCACTATCCTACTACTTGCGACATGTGTACCTCACTATCCTACTACTTGGGAAACGTATACCTCACTATCCTACTACGTGCGGCACGTGTACGTACCTATCCTACTACGTGCGACACGTGTATCACACTATCCTACTACGTGCGACTCGTAAACCTCACTATCCTACTACGTGCGGCACGTGTACCTCACTATCCTACTTTATGCGACACGTGTATCGCACTATCCTACTACGTGCGACACGTGTATGGCACTATCCTACTACGTGCGACTCGTATACCTCACTATCCTACTACATGCGACTCGTGTACCTCACTATCCTACTACATGCGACTCGTGTAACTCACTATCCTACTACGTGCGACACGTGTGTCGCACTATCCTACTACATGCGACTCGTGTACCTGAATATCCTACTACGAGCAGCACGTGCACCTCATTATCCTACTACGTGCGGCACGTGTATCTCACTATCCTACTACGTGCGACACGTGTACCTCACTATCCTACTCCGTGCGACACGTGTACCTCACTATCCTACTACGTGCGGCACGTGCACCTCACTATCCTACTACGTGCAGCACGTGCAACTCACTATCCTACTTCGTGCGACACGTTTATCTCACTATCCTACTACATGCGACTCGTGTAACTCACTATCCTACTACATGCGACACGTGTATCGCACTATCCTACTACGTGCGACACGTGTTCCTCACTATCCTACTCCGTGCGACACGTGTACCTCACTATCCTACTACGTTCGGCACGTGTATCTCACTATCCTACTACGTGCGGCACGTGTACCTCACTATCCTTCCATATGCGACACGTGTATGTCACTATCCTACTCCGTGCGACACGTGTACTTCACTATCCTACTACGTGCGGCACGTTTATCTCACTATCCTACTCCGTGCGACTCGTCTACCTCACTCCTACTACATGCGACTCGTGTACCTCACTATCCTACTACATGCGACACGTGTATCGCACTATCCTATTACGTGCGACTCGTGTATCGCACTATCCTACTACGTGCGACATGTGTACCTCACTATCCTACTACATGCGACACGCGTACCTCACTATCCTACTACGTGCGACTCGTGTACCTCACTATCCTACTACATGCGACTCGTGTACCTCACTATCCTACTATATGCGACAAGTGTATCGCACTATCCTACTACGTGCGACATGTGTACCTCACTATCCTACTACATGCGACACGTGTACCTCACTATCCTACTACGTGCGACTAGTGTACCTGACTATCCTACTACATGCGACACGTGTATCGCACTATCCTACTACGTGGGACACGTGTACCTCACTATCCTACTACATGCGACACGTGTATCGCACTATCCTACTACGTGCGAAAGGTGTACCTCACTATCCTACTACGTGCGACACGTGTACCTCACTATCCAACTACATGCGACACGTGTACCTCACTATCCTACTACGTGCGACTCGTGTACCTCACTATCCTACTACATGCGACTCGTGTACCTCACTATCCTACTACATGCGACACGTGTATCGCGCTATCCTGCTACGTGCGACACATGCACCTCACTATCCTACTACGTGCGGCACGTGTATCTCACTATCCTACTACGTGCGCACGTAAATCTCACTATCCTACTACGTGCGGCACGTGCACCTCACTATCCTACTCTGTGCGACACGCGTACCTCACTATCCTACTACGTGCGGCACGTGTATCTCACTATCCTACTACGTGCGACTCGTGTACTTCACTATCCTACTACATGCGACACGTGTATCGCACTATCCTCCTACGTGCGACATATGTACCTCACTATCCTACTACATGCGACACGTGTACCTCACTATCCTTCTACGTGCGACACGTGTACCTCACTATCCTACTACGTGCGACACGTATACCTCACTATCCTACTACGTGCGACACGTGTACTTCACTATCCCGCTACGTGCGACTCGTGTACCTCACTGTCCTACTACGTGTGGCACGTGTACCTCACTATCCTACTACGTGCGGCACGTGCACCTCATTATCCTACTACGTGCGGCACGTGAATCTCACTATCCTACTACGTGCGACACGTGTACCTCACTATCCTACTCCGTGCGACACGTGTACCTCATTATCCTACTACGTGCGGCACGTGCACCTCACTATCCTACTACGTGCGGCAGGTGTAACTCACTATCTTACTACGTGCGGAACGTGCACCTCACTATCCTACTCCGTGCGACACGTGTACCTCACTATCCTACTACGTGCGACACGTATACCTCACTATCCTACTACGTGCGACACGTGTACTTCACTATCCCGCTACGTGCGACTCGTGTACCTCACTTCCCTACTACGTGCGACACGTGTACCTCACTATCCGACTATGTGCGGCACGTGTACGTCTCTATCCTACTACTTGCGACTCGTGTACCTGAATATCCTACTACGAGCAGCACGTGCACCTCATTATCCTACTACGTGCGGCACGTGTATCTCACTATCCTACTACGTGCGACACGTGTACCTCACTATCCTACTCCGTACGACACGTGTACCTCACTATCCTACTACGTGCGGCACGTGCACCTCACTATCCTACTACGTGCGGCACGTGCAACTCACTATCCTACTTCGTGAGACACGTTTATCTCACTATCCTACTACATGCGACTCGTGTAACTCACTATCCTACTACATGCGAAACGTGTATCGCACTATCCTACTACGTGCGACACGTGTTCCTCACTATCCTACTCCGTGCGACACGTGTACCTCACTATCCTACTACGTGCGGCACGTGTATCTCACTATCCTACTACGTGCGGCACGTGTACCTCACTATCCTACCATATGCGACACGTGTATGTCACTATCCTACTCCGTGCGACACGTGTACTTCACTATCCTACTACGTGCGGCACGTTTATCTCACTATCCTACTCCGTGCGACTCGTCTACCTCACTCCTACTACATGCGACTCGTGTACCTCACTATCCTACTACATGCGACACGTGTATCGCACTATCCTATTACGTGCGACTCGTGTATCGCACTATCCTACTACGTGCGACATGTGTACCTCACTATCCTACTACATGCGACACGCGTACCTCACTATCCTACTACGTGCGACTCGTGTACCTCACTATCCTACTACATGCGACTCGTGTACCTCACTATCCTACTATATGCGACAAGTGTATCGCACTATCCTACTACGTGCGACATGTGTACCTCACTATCCTACTACATGCGACACGTGTACCTCACTATCCTACTCCGTAGGACACGTGTACTTCACTATCCTACTACGTGCGGCACGTTTATCTCACTATCCTACTCCGTGCGACTCGTCTACCTCACTCCTACTACATGCGACTCGTGTACCTCACTATCCTACTACATGCTACACGTGTATCGCACTATCCTATTACGTGCGACTCGTGTATCGCACTATCCTACTACGTGCGACATGTGTAGCTCACTATCCTACAACATGCGACACGCGTACCTCACTATCCTACTACGTGCGACTCGTGTACCTCACTATCCTACTACATGCGACACGTGTATCGCACTATCCTACTACGTGGGACACGTGTACCTCACTATCCTACTACGTGCGACTCGTGTACCTCACTATCCTACTACATGCGACACGTGTATCGCACTATCCTACTACGTGCGAAAGGTGTACCTCACTATCCTACTACGTGCGACACGTGTACCTCACTATCCAACTACATGCTACACGTGTACCTCACTATCCTACTACGTGCGACTCGTGTACCTCACTATCCTACTACATGCGACTCGTGTACCTCACTATCCTACTACATGCGACACGTGTATCGCGCTATCCTGCTACGTGCGACACATGCACCTCACTATCCTACTACGTGCGGCACGTGTATCTCACTATCGTACTACGTGCGCACGTTAATCTCACTATCCTACTACGTGCGGCACGTGCACCTCACTATCCTACTCTGTGCGACACGCGTACCTCACTATCCTACTACGTGCGGCACGTGTATCTCACTATCCTACTACGTGCGACTCGTGTACTTCACTATCCTACTACATGCGACACGTGTATCGCACTATCCTCCTACGTGCGACATGTGTACCTCACTATCCTACTACATGCGACACGTGTACCTCACTATCCTTCTACGTGCGACACGTGTACCTCACTATCCTACTACGTGCGACACGTGTACCTCACTATCCTACTACGTGCGACACGTGTACTTCACTATCCCACTACGTGCGACTCATGTACCTCACTATCCTACTACGTGTGGCACGTGTACCTCACTATCCTACTACGTGCGGCACGTGCACCTCATTATCCTACTACGTGCGGCACGTGAATCTCACTATCCTACTACGTGCGACACGTGTCCCTCACTATCCTACTCCGTGCGACACGTGTACCTCATTATCCTCTTACGTGCGGCACGTGCACCTCACTATCCTACTACGTGCGGCACGTGTATCTCACTATCTTACTACGTGCGGAACGTGCACCTCACTATCCTACTCCGTGCGACACGTTTGTCTCACTATCCTACTACATTCGACTAGTCTAACTCACTATCCTACTACATGCGACACGTGTATCGCACTATCCTACTACGTGCGACACGTGCACCTCACTATCCTAGTACGTGCGACACGTGCATCTCACTTCCCTACTACGTGCGACACGTGTACCTCACTATCCGACTATGTGCGGCACGTGTACGTCACTATCCTACTACGTGCGACTCGTGTACCTCAGTATCCTACTACGTGCGACACGTGTAACTCACTATCCTACTACGTGCGGCACGTGTACCTCACTATCCTACTACGTGCGACACGTGCACCTCACTATCCTAGTACGTGCGACACGTGCATCTCACTTCCCTACTACGTGCGACACGTGTACCTCACTATCCGACTATGTGCGGCACGTGTACGTCACTATCCTACTACGTGCGACTCGTGTACCTCAGTATCCTACTACGTGCGACACGTGTAACTCACTATCCTACTACGTGCGGCACGTGTACCTAAGTATCCTACTACGTGCGTCACGTGTACCTCACTATCCTACTACTTGCGACATGTGTACCTCACTATCCTACTACGTGGGAAACGTATACCTCACTATCCTACTACGTGCGGCACGTGTACGTACCTATCCTACTACGTGCGACACGTGTATCACACTATCCTACTACGTGCGACTAGTAAACCTCACTATCCTACTACGTGCGGCACGTGTACCGCCCTATCCTACTTTATGCGACACGTGTATCGCACTATCCTACTACGTGCGACACGTGTATGGCACTATCCTACTACGTGCGACTCGTGTACCTCACTATCCTACTACATGCGACTCGTGTACCTCACTATCCTACTACATGCGACTCGTGTAACTCACTATCCTACTACGTGCGACACGTGTGTCGCACTATCCTAGTACATGCGACTCGTGTACCTGAATATCCTACTACGAGCAGCACGTGCACCTCATTATCCTACTACGTGCGGCACGTGTATCTCACTATCCTACTACGTGCGACACGTGTACCTCACTATCCTACTCCGTGCGACACGTGTACCTCACTATCCTACTACGTGCGGCACGTGCACCTCACTATCCTACTACGTGCAGCACGTGCAACTCACTATCCTACTTCGTGCGACACGTTTATCTCACTATCCTACTACATGCGACTCGTGTAACTCACTATCCTACTACATGCGACACGTGTATCGCACTATCCTACTACGTGCGACACGTGTTCCTCACTATCCTACTCCGTGCGACACGTGTACCTCACTATCCTACTACGTGCGGCACGTGTATCTCACTATCCTACTACGTGCGGCACGTGTACCTCACTATCCTACCATATGCGACACGTGTATGTCACTATCCTACTCCGTGCGACACGTGTACTTCACTATCCTACTACGTGCGGCACGTTTATCTCACTATCCTACTCCGTGCGACTCGTCTACTCCACTCCTACTACATGCGACTCGTGTACCTCACTATCCTACTACATGCGACACGTGTATCGCACTATCCTATTACGTGCGACTCGTGTATCGCACTATCCTACTACGTGCGACATGTGTACCTCACTATCCTACTACATGCGACACGCGTACCTCACTATCCTACTACGTGCGACTCGTGTACCTCACTAGCCTACTACATGCGACACGTGTATCGCACTATCCTACTACGTGCGACAGGTGTACCTCACTATCCTACTACGTGCGACACGTGTACCTCACTATCCAACTACATGCGACACGTGTACCTCACTATCCTACTACGTGCGACTCGTGTACCTCACTATCCTACTACATGCGACTCGTGTACCTCACTATCCTACTACATGCGACACGTGTATCGCGCTATCCTGCTACGTGCGACACATGCACCTCACTATCCTACTACGTGCGGCACGTGTATCTCACTATTCTACTACGTGCGCACGTTAATCTCACTATCCTACTACGTGCGGCACGTGCACCTCACTATCCTACTCTGTGCGACACGCGTACATCACTATCCTACTACGTGCGGCACGTGTATGTCACTATCCTACTACGTGCGACTCGTGTACTTCACTATCCTACTACATGCGACACGTGTATCGCACTATTCTCCTACGTTCGACATGTGTACCGCACTATCCTACTACATGCGACACGTGTACCTCACTATCCTACTACGTGCGACACGTGTACCTCACTATCCTACTACGTGCGACACGTGTACCTCACTATCCTACTACGTGCGACACGTGTACTTCACTATCCCACTACGTGCGACTCGTGTACCTCACTGTCCTACTACGTGTGGCACGTGTACCTCACTATCCTACTACGTGCGGCACGTGCACCTCATTATCCTACTACGTGCGGCACGTTTATCTCACTATCCTACTACGTGCGACACGTGTACCTCACTATCCTACTCCGTGCGACACGTGTACCTCACTATCCTACTACGTGCGGCACGTGCACCTCACTACCCTACTACGTGCGGCACGTGTACCTCACTATCCTACTACGTGCGACACGTGTACCTCACTAGCCTACTACGTGCGACACGTGTACCTCACTATCCTACTACGTGTGGCACGTGTACCTCACTATCCTACTACGTGCGGCACGTGCACCTCATTATCCTACTACGTGCGGCACGTGAATCTCACTATCCTACTACGTGCGACACGTGTACCTCACTATCCTACTCCGTGCGACACGTGTACCTCATTATCCTACTACGTGCGGCACGTGCACCTCACTATCCTACTACGTGCGGCACGTGTATCTCACTATCTTACTACGTGCGGAACGTGCACCTCACTATCCTACTCCGTGCGACACGTTTGTCTCACTATCCTACTACATTCGACTAGTCTAACTCACTATCCTACTACATGCGACACGTGTATCGCACTATCCTACTACGTGCGACACGTTTTCCTCACTGACCTACTCCGTGCGACACGTGTACCTCACTAGCCTACTACGTGCGACACGTGTACCTCACTATCCTACTACGTGCGACACGTGCACCTCACTATCCTAGTACGTGCGACACGTGCATCTCACTTCCCTACTACGTGCGACACGTGTACCTCACTATCCGACTATGTGCGGCACGTGTACGTCACTATCCTACTACGTGCGACTCGTGTACCTCAGTATCCTACTACGTGCGACACGTGTAACTCACTATCCTACTACGTGCGGCACGTGTACCTAAGTATCCTACTACGTGCGTCACGTGTACCTCACTATCCTACTACTTGCGACATGTGTACCTCACTATCCTACTACTTGGGAAACGTATACCTCACTATCCTACTACGTGCGGCACGTGTACGTACCTATCCTACTACGTGCGACACGTGAATCACACTATCCTACTACGTGCGACTCGTAAACCTCACTATCCTACTACGTGCGGCACGTGTACCTCACTATCCTACTTTATGCGACACGTGTATCGCACTATCCTACTACGTGCGACACGTGTATGGCACTATCCTACTACGTGCGACTCGTGTACCTCACTATCCTACTACATGCGACTCGTGTACCTCACTATCCTACTACATGCGACTCGTGTAACTCACTATCCTACTACGTGCGACACGTGTGTCGCACTATCCTACTACATGCGATTCGTGTACCTGAATATCCTACTACGAGCAGCACGTGCACCTCATTATCCTACTACGTGCGGCACGTGTATCTCACTATCCTACTACGTGCGACACGTGTACCTCACTATCCTACTCCGTGCGACACGTGTACCTCACTATCCTACTACGTGCGGCACGTGCACCTCACTATCCTACTACGTGCAGCACGTGCAACTCACTATCCTACTTCGTGCGACACGTTTATCTCACTATCCTACTACATGCGACTCGTGTAACTCACTATCCTACTACATGCGACACGTGTATCGCACTATCCTACTACGTGCGACACGTGTTCCTCACTATCCTACTCCGTGCGACACGTGTACCTCACTATCCTACTACGTTCGGCACGTGTATCTCACTATCCTACTACGTGCGGCACGTGTACCTCACTATCCTTCCATATGCGACACGTGTATGTCACTATCCTACTCCGTGCGACACGTGTACTTCACTATCCTACTACGTGCGGCACGTTTATCTCACTATCCTACTCCGTGCGACTCGTCTACCTCACTCCTACTACATGCGACTCGTGTACCTCACTATCCTACTACATGAGACACGTGTATCGCACTATCCTATTACGTGCGACTCGTGTATCGCACTATCCTACTACGTGCGACATGTGTACCTCACTATCCTACTACATGCGACACGCGTACCTCACTATCCTACTACGTGCGACTCGTGTACCTCACTATCCTACTACATGCGACTCGTGTACCTCACTATCCTACTATATGCGACAAGTGTATCGCACTATCCTACTACGTGCGACATGTGTACCTCACTATACTACTACATGCGACACGTGTACCTCACTATCCTACTACGTGCGACTAGTGTACCTCACTATCCTACTACATGCGACACGTGTATCGCACTATCCTACTACGTGGGACACGTGTACCTCACTATCCTACTACGTGCGACTCGTGTACCTCACTATCCTACTACATGCGACACGTGTATCGCACTATCCTACTACGTGCGACAGGTGTACCGCACTATCCTACTACGTGCGACACGTGTACCTCACTATCCAACTACATGCGACACGTGTACCTCACTATCCTACTACGTGCGACTCGTGTACCTCACTATCCTACTACATGCGACTCGTGTACCTCACTATCCTACTACATGCGACACGTGTATCGCGCTATCCTGCTACGTGCGACACATGCACCTCACTATCCTACTACGTGCGGCACGTGTATCTCACTATCCTACTACGTGCGCACGTTAATCTCACTATCCTACTACGTGCGGCACGTGCACCTCACTATCCTACTCTGTGCGACACGCGTACCTCACTATCCTACTACGTGCGGCACGTGTATGTCACTATCCTACTACGTGCGACTCGTGTACTTCACTATCCTACTACATGCGACACGTGTATCGCACTATTCTCCTACGTTCGACATGTGTACCGCACTATCCTACTACATGCGACACGTGTACCTCACTATCCTACTACGTGCGACACGTGTACCTCACTATCCTACTACGTGCGACACGTGTACTTCACTATCCCACTACGTGCGACTCGTGTACCTCACTATCCTACTACGTGTGGCACGTGTACCTCACTATCCTACTACGTGCGGCACGTGCACCTCATTATCCTACTACGTGCGGCACGTGAATCTCACTATCCTACTACGTGCGACACGTGTCCCTCACTATCCTACTCCGTGCGACACGTGTACCTCATTATCCTACTACGTGCGGCACGTGCACCTCACTATCCTACTACGTGCGGCACGTGTATCTCACTATCTTACTACGTGCGGAACGTGCACCTCACTATCCTACTCCGTGCGACACGTTTGTCTCACTATCCTACTACATTCGACTAGTCTAACTCACTATCCTACTACATGCGACACGTGTATCGCACTATCCTACTACGTGCGACACGTTTTCCTCACTAACCTACTCCGTGCGACACGTGTACCTCACTAGCCTACTACGTGCGACACGTGTACCTCACTATCCTACTACGTGCGACACGTGCACCTCACTATCCTAGTACGTGCGACACGTGCATCTCACTTCCCTACTACGTGCGACACGTGTACCTCACTATCCGACTATGTGCGGCACGTGTACGTCACTATCCTACTACGTGCGACTCGTGTACCTCAGTATCCTACTACGTGCGACACGTGTAACTCACTATCCTACTACGTGCGGCACGTGTACCTAAGTATCCTACTACGTGCGTCACGTGTACCTCACTATCCTACTACTTGCGACATGTGTACCTCACTATCCTACTACGTGGGAAACGTATACCTCACTATCCTACTACTTGCGGCACGTGTACGTACCTATCCTACTACGTGCGACACGTGTATCACACTATCCTATTACGTGCGACTAGTAAACCTCACTATCCTACTACGTGCGGCACGTGTACCTCACTATCCTACTTTATGCGACACGTGTATCGCACTATCCTACTACGTGCGACACGTGTATGGCACTATCCTACTACGTGCGACTCGTGTACCTCACTATCCTACTACATGCGACTCGTGTACCTCACTATCCTACTACATGCGACTCGTGTAACTCACTATCCTACTACGTGCGACACGTGTGTCGCACTATCCTACTACATGCGACTCGTGTACCTGAATATCCTACTACGAGCAGCACGTGCACCTCATTATCCTACTACGTGCGGCACGTGCATCTCACTATCCTACTACGTGCGACACGTGTACCTCACTATCCTACTCCGTGCGACACGTGTACCTCACTATCCTACTACGTGCGGCACGTGCACCTCACTATCCTACTACGTGCAGCACGTGCAACTCACTATCCTACTTCGTGCGACACGTTTATCTCACTATCCTACTACATGCGACTCGTGTAACTCACTATCCTACTACATGCGACACGTGTATCGCACTATCCTACTACGTGCGACACGTGTTCCTCACTATCCTACTCCGTGCGACACGTGTACCTCACTATCCTACTACGTGCGGCAAGTGTATCTCACTATCCTACTACGTGCGGCACGTGTACCTCACTATCCTACCATATGCGACACGTGTATGTCACTATCCTACTCCGTGCGACACGTACTTCACTATCCTACTACGTGCGGCACGTTTATCTCACTATCCTACTCCGTGCGACTCGTCTACCTCACTCCTACTACATGCGACTCGTGTACCTCACTATCCTACTACATGCAACACGTGTATCGCACTATCCTATTACGTGCGACTCGTGTATCGCACTATCCTACTACGTGCGACATGTGTACCTCACTATCCTATTACATGCGACACGCGTACCTCACTATCCTACTACGTGCGACTCGTGTACCTCACTATCCTACTACATGCGACTCGTGTACCTCACTATCCTACTATATGCGACAAGTGTATCGCACTATCCTACTACGTGCGACATGTGTACCTCACTATACTACTACATGCGACACGTGTACCTCACTATCCTACTACGTGCGACTAGTGTACCTCACTATCCTACTATATGCGACACGTGTATCGCACTATCCTACTACGTGGGACACGTGTACCTCACTATCCTACTACGTGCGACTCGTGTACCTCTCTATCCTACTACATGCGACACGTGTATCGCACTATCCTACTACGTGCGACAGGTGTACCTCACTATCCTACTACGTGCGACACGTGTACCTCACTATCCAACTACATGCGACACGTGTACCTCACTATCCTACTACGTGCGACTCGTGTACCTCACTATCCTACTACATGCGACTCGTGTACCTCACTATCCTACTACATGCGACACGTGTATCGCGCTATCCTGCTACGTGCGACACATGCACCTCACTATCCTACTACGTGCGGCACGTGTATCTCACTATCCTACTACGTGCGCACGTTAATCTCACTATCCTACTACGTGCGGCACGTGCACCTCACTATCCTACTCTGTGCGACACGCGTACCTCACTATCCTACTACGTGCGGCACGTGTATGTCACTATCCTTCTACGTGCGACTCGTGTACTTCACTATCCTACTACATGCGACACGTGTATCGCACTATTCTCCTACGTTCGACATGTGTACCGCACTATCCTACTACATGCGACACGTGTACCTCACTATCCCACTACGTGCGACACGTGTACCTCACTATCCTACTACGTGCGACACGTGTACCTCACTATCCTACTACGTGCGACACGTGTACTTCACTATCCCACTACGTGCAACTCGTGTACCTCACTGTCCTACTACGTGTGGCACGTGTACCTCACTATCCTACTACGTGCGGCACGTGCACCTCATTATCCTACTACGTGCGGCACGTTTATCTCACTATCCTACTACGTGCGACACGTGTACCTCACTATCCTACTCCGTGCGAAACGTGTACCTCACTATCCTACTACGTGCGGCACGTGCACCTCACTACCCTACTACGTGCGGCACGTGTACCTCACTATCCTACTACGTGCGACACGTGTACCTCACTAGCCTACTACGTGCGACACGTGTACCTCACTATCCTACTACGTGTGGCACGTGTACCTCACTATCCTACTACGTGCGGCACGTGCACCTCATTATCCTACTACGTGCGGCACGTGAATCTCACTATCCTATTACGTGCGACACGTGTACCTCACTATCCTACTCCGTGCGACACGTGTACCTCATTATCCTACTACGTGCGGCACGTGCACCTCACTATCCTACTACGTGCGGCACGTGTATCTCACTATCTTACTACGTGCGGAACGTGCACCTCACTATCCTACTCCGTGCGACACGTTTGTCTCACTATCCTACTACATTCGACTAGTCTAACTCACTATCCTACTACATGCGACACGTGTATCGCACTATCCTACTACGTGCGACACGTTTTCCTCACTAACCTACTCCGTGCGACACGGGTACCTCACTAGCCTACTACGTGCGACACGTGTACCTCACTATCCTACTACGTGCGACACGTGCACCTCACTATCCTAGTACGTGCGACACGTGCATCTCACTTCCCTACTACGTGCGACACGTGTACCTCACTATCCGACTATGTGCGGCACGTGTACGTCACTATCCTACTACGTGCGACTCGTGTACCTCAGTATCCTACTACGTGCGACACGTGTAACTCACTATCCTACTACGTGCGGCACGTGTACCTAAGTATCCTACTACGTGCGTCACGTGTACCTCACTATCCTACTACTTGCGACATGTGTACCTCACTATCCTACTACGTGGGAAACGTATACCTCACTATCCTACTACGTGCGGCACGTGTACGTACCTATCCTACTACGTGCGACACGTGTATCACACTATCCTACTACGTGCGACTCGTAAACCTCACTATCCTACTACGTGCGGCACGTGTACCTCACTATCCTACTTTATGCGACACGTGTATCGCACTATCCTACTACGTGCGACACGTGTATGGCACTATCCTACTACGTGCGACTCGTGTACCTCACTATCCTACTACATGCGACTCGTGTACCTCACTATCCTACTACATGCGACTCGTGTAACTCACTATCCTACTACGTGCGACACGTGTGTCGCACTATCCTACTACATGCGACTCGTGTACCTGAATATCCTACTACGAGCAGCACGTGCACCTCATTATCCTACTACGTGCGGCACGTGTATCTCACTATCCTACTACGTGCGACACGTGTACCTCACTATCCTACTCCGTGCGACACGTGTACCTCACTATCCTACTACGTGCGGCACGTGCACCTCACTATCCTACTACGTGCAGCACGTGCAACTCACTATCCTACTTCGTGCGACACGTTTATCTCACTATCCTACTACATGCGACTCGTGTAACTCACTATCCTACTACATGCGACACGTGTATCGCACTATCCTACTACGTGCGACACGTGTTCCTCACTATCCTACTCCGTGCGACACGTGTACCTCACTATCCTACTACGTGCGGCACGTGTATCTCACTATCCTACTATGTGCGGCACGTGTACCTCACTATCCTACCATATGCGACACGTGTATGTCACTATCCTACTCCGTGCGACACGTGTACTTCACTATCCTACTACGTGCGGCACGTTTATCTCACTATCCTACTCCGTGCGACTCGTCTACCTCACTCCTACTACATGCGACTCGTGTACCTCACTATCCTACTACATGCGACACGTGTATCGCACTATCCTATTACGTGCGACTCGTGTATCGCACTATCCTACTACGTGCGACATGTGTACCTCACTATCCTACTACATGCGACACGCGTACCTCACTATCCTACTACGTGCGACTCGTGTACCTCACTATCCTACTACATGCGACTCGTGTACCTCACTATCCTACTATATGCGACAAGTGTATCGCACTATCCTACTACGTGCGACATGTGTACCTCACTATACTACTACATGCGACACGTGTACCTCACTATCCTACTACGTGCGACTAGTGTACCTCACTATCCTACTACATGCGACACGTGTATCGCACTATCCTACTACGTGGGACACGTGTACCTCACTATCCTACTACGTGCGACTCGTGTACCTCACTATCCTACTACATGCGACACGTGTATCGCACTATCCTACTACGTGCGACAGGTGTACCTCACTATCCTACTACGTGCGACACGTGTACCTCACTATCCAACTACATGCGACACGTGTACCTCACTATCCTACTACGTGCGACTCGTGTACCTCACTATCCTACTACATGCGACTCGTGTACCTCACTATCCTACTACATGCGACACGTGTATCTGCTATCCTGCTACGTGCGACACATGCACCTCACTATCCTACTACGTGCGGCACGTGTATCTCACTATCCTACTACGTGCGCACGTTAATATCACTATCCTACTACGTGCGGCACGTGCACCTCACTATCCTACTCTGGGAGACACGCGTACCTCACTATCCTACTACGTGCGGCACGTGTATGTCACTATCCTACTACGTGCGACTCGTGTACGTCACTATCCTACTACATGCGACACGTGTATCGCACTATTCTCCTACGTTCGACATGTGTACCGCACTATCCTACTACATGCGACACGTGTATCTCACTATCCTACTACGTGCGACACGTGTACCTCACTATCCTACTACGTGCGACACGTGTACCTCACTATCCTACTACGTGCGACACGTGTACTTCACTATCCCACTACGTGCGACTCGTGTACCTCACTGTCCTACTACGTGTGGCACGTGTACCTCACTATCCTACTACGTGCGGCACGTGCACCTCATTATCCTACTACGTGCGGCACGTTTATCTCACTATCCTACTACGTCCGACACGTGTACCTCACTATCCTACTCCGTGCGACACGTGTACCTCACTATCCTACTACGTGCGGCACGTGCACCTCACTACCCTACTACGTGCGGCACGTGTATCTCACTATCTTACTACGTGAGGAACGTGCACCTCACTATCCTACTCCGTGCGACACGTTTATCTCACTATCCTACTACATTCGACTAGTCTAACTCACTATCCTACTACATGCGACACGTGTATCGCACTATCCTACTACGTGCGACACGTGTTCCTCACTAACCTACTCCGTGCGACACGTGTACCTCACTATCCTACTACGTGCGGCACGTGTATCTCACTATCCTACTACGTGCGGCACGTGTACCTCACTATCCTACCATATGCGACACGTGTATGTCACTATTCTACTCTGTTCGACACGTGTACTTCACTATCCTACTACGTGCGGCACGTTTATCTCACTATCCTACTCCGTGCGACTCGTCTACCTCACTCCTACTACATGCGACACGTGTATCGCACTATCCTATTACGTGCGACTCGTGTATCGCACTATCCTACTACGTGCGACATGAGTACCTCACTATCCTACTACATGCGACACGCGTACTTCACTATCCTACTACGTGCGACCCGTGTACCTCACTATCCTACTACATGCGACTCGTGTAACTCACTATCCTACTACATGCGACAAGTGTATCGCACTATCCTACTACGTGCGACACGTGTATCGCACTATCCTACTACGTGCGACATGTGTACCTCACTATCCTACTACATGCGATACGTGTACCTCACTATCCAACTACGTGCGACTAGTGTACCTCACTATCCTACCACATGCGACAGGTGTATTGCACTATCCTACTACGTGCGACACGTGTACCTCACTATCCTACTACGTGCGACTCGTGTACCTCACTATCCAAATACATGCGACACGTGTACCTCACTATCCTACTACGTGCGACTCGTGTACCTCACTATCCTACTACATGCGACTCGTGTACCTCACTATCCTAGTACGTGCGACACGTATACCTCACTACCCTACTACGTGCGGCACGTGTTCCTCACTATCCTACTACGTGCGGCACGTGTACCTCACTATACTACAATGTGCGACACGTGTACGTCACTATCCTACGACGTGCGACATGTGTATCTCACTATCCTACTACGTGCGACACGTGTACGTCACTCTCCTAATACGTGCGACACGCGTACCTCACTAACCTTCTCCGTGCGACACGTGTACCTCATTATCCAACTACGTGTGGCACGTGTACCTCACTATCCTACTACGTGCGACACGTGTATCTCACTATCCTACTACATGCGACACGTGTACCTCACTATCCTACTACGTGCGACACATGTACCTCACTATCCTACTACGTGCGGCACGTGTACGTCACTATCCTACTACGTGGGGCACGTGTAACTCACTACCCTACTACGTGCGACACGTGTACGTCACTATCATACTACGTGCGGCACGTGTATCTCACTATCCTACTACGTGCGGCACGTGTAACTCACTATCCTACTACGTGCGACACGTGTACCTCACTATCCTACTACGTGCGGCACGTGTACCTCACTATCCTACTACGTGCGACACGTGAACCTCACTATCCTACTACGTGCGACTCGTGTACCTCACTATCCTACTACGTACGACAAGTGTACCTCACTATCCTACTACGTGCGTAACGTGTATCTCACTATCCTACTACGTGCGACTCGTTTACCTCACTATCCTACTACGTGCGACACGTGCACCTCACTATACTACTAGGTGCGACACGTGTACCTCACTAGCCTACTACGTGCGACACGTGTACCTCACTATCCTACTACGTGCGACACGTGCACCTCACTATCCTACTACGTGCGACACGTGCATCTCACTACCCTACTACGTGCGACACGTGTACCTCACTATCCGATTATGTGCGGCACGTGTACGTCACTATCTTACTACGTGCGACTCGTGTACCTCAGTATCCTACTACGTGCGACACGTGTAACTCACTATCCTACTACGTGCGGCACGTGTACCTAAGTATCCTACTACGTGCGACACGTGTACCTCACTATCCTACTACTTGCGACATGTGTACCTCACTATCCTACTACTTGGGAAACGTATACCTCACTATCCTACTACGTGCGGCAAGTGTACGTACCTATCTTACTACGTGCGACACGTGAATCTCACTATCCTACTACGTGCGACTCGTAAACCTCACTATCCTACTACGTGCGGCAAGTGTACCTCACTATCCTACTATATGCGACACGTGTATCGCACTATCCTACTACGTGCGACACGTGTATGGCACTATCCTACTACGTGCGACTCGTGTACCTCACTATCCTACTACATGCGACTCGTGTACCTCACTATCCTACTACATGCGACTCGTGTAACTCACTATCCTACTACGTGCGACACGTGTGTCGCACTATCCTACTACATGCGACTCGTGTACCTGAATATCCTACTACGTGCAGCACGTGCACCTCATTATCCTACTACGTGCGGCACGTGTATCTCACTATCCTACTACGTGCGACACGTGTACCTCACTATCCTACTCCGTGCGACACGTGTACCTAACTATCCTACTACGTGCGGCACGTGTATCTCACTATCCTTCTACGTGCGGCACGTGTACCTCACTATCCTACCATATGCGACACGTGCACCTCACTATCCTACTACGTGCGGCATGTGTATCTCACTATCTTACTACGTGCGGCACGTGCACCTCACTATCCTACTTCGTGCGACACGTTTATCTCACTATCCTACTACATGCGACTCGTGTAACTCACTATCCTACTATATGCGACACGTGTATCGCACAAACCTACTACGTGCGACACGTGTTCCTCACTATCCTACTCCGTGCGACACGTGTACCTCACTATCCTACTACGTGCGGCACGTGTATCTCACTATCCTACTACGTGCGGCACGTGTACCTCACTATCCTACCATATGCGACACGTGTATGTCACTATCCTACTCCGTACGACACGTGTACTTCACTATCCTACTACGTGCGGCACGTTTATCTCACTATCCTACTCCGTGCGACTCGTCTACCTCACTCCTACTACATGCGACTCGTGTACCTCACTATCCTACTACATGCGACACGTGTATCGCACTATCCTATTACGTGCGACTCGTGTATCGCACTATCCTACTACGTGCGACATGTGTACCTCACTATCCTACTACATGCGACACGCGTACCTCACTATCCTACTACGTGCGACTCGTGTACCTCACTATCCTACTACATGCGACTCGTGTACCTCACTATCCTACTATATGCGACAAGTGTATCGCACTATCCTACTACGTGCGACATGTGTACCTCACTATCCTACTACATGCGACACGTGTACCTCACTATCCTACTACGTGCGACTAGTGTACCTCACTATCCTACTACATGCGACACGTGTATCGCACTATCCTACTACGTGGGACACGTGTACCTCACTATCCTACTACATGCGACACGTGTACCTCACTATCCTACTACGTGCGACTCGTGTACCTCACTATCCTACTACATGCGACTCGTGTACCTCACTATCCTACTACATGCGACACGTGTATCGCGCTATCCTGCTACGTGCGACACATGCACCTCACTATCCTACTACGTGCGGCACGTGTATCTCACTATCCTACTACGTGCGCACGTTAATCTCACTATCCTACTACGTGTGGCACGTGCACCTCACTATCCTACTCTGTGCGACAAGCGTACCTCACTATCCTACTACGTGCGGCACGTGTATCTCACTATCCTACTACGTGCGACTCGTGTACTTCACTATCCTACTACATGCGACACGTGTATCGCACTATCCTCCTACGTGTGACATGTGTACCTCACTATCCTACTACATGCGACACGTGTACCTCACTATCCTTCAACGTGCGACACGTGTACCTCACTATCCTACTACGTGCGACACGTATACCTCACTATCCTACTACGTGCGACACGTGTACTTCACTATCCCACTACGTGCGACTCGTGTACCTCACTGTCCTACTACGTGTGGCACGTGTACCTCACTATCCTACTACGTGCGGCACGTGCACCTCATTATCCTACTACGTGCGGCACGTGAATCTCACTATCCTACTACGTGCGACACGTGTACCTCACTATCCTACTCCGTGCGACACGTGTACCTCATTATCCTACTACGTGCGGCACGTGCACCTCACTATCCTACTCCGTGCGGCACGTGTATCTCACTATCTTACTACGTGCAGAACGTGCACCTCACTATCCTACTCCGTGCGACACGTTTGTCTCACTATCCTACTACATTCGACTAGTCTAACTCACTATCCTACTACATGCGACACGTGTATCGCACTATCCTACTACGTGCGACACGTTTTCCTCACTAACCTACTCCGTGCGACACGTGTACCTCACTAGCCTACTACGTGCGACACGTGTACCTCACTATCCTACTACGTGCGACACGTGCACCTCACTATCCTAGTACGTGCGACACGTGCATCTCACTTCCCTACTACGTGCGACACGTGTACCTCACTATCCGACTATGTGCGGCACGTGTACGTCTCTATCCTACTACTTGCGACTCGTGTACCTGAATATCCTACTACGAGCAGCACGTGCACCTCATTATCCTACTACGTGCGGCACGTGTATCTCACTATCCTACTACGTGCGACACGTGTACCTCACTATCCTACTCCGTACGACACGTGTACCTCACTATCCTACTACGTGCGGCACGTGCACCTCACTATCCTACTACGTGCGGCACGTGCAACTCACTATCCTACTTCGTGCGACACGTTTATCTCACTATCCTACTACATGCGACTCGTGTAAGTCAGTATCCTACTACATGCGACACGTGTATCGCACTATCCTACTACGTGCGACACGTGTTCCTCACTATCCTACTCCGTGCGACACGTGTACCTCACTATCCTACTACGTGCGGCACGTGTATCTCACTATCCTACTACGTGCGGCACGTGTACCTCACTATCCTACCATATGCGACACGTGTATGTCACTATCCTACTCCGTGCGACACGTGTACTTCACTATCCTACTACGTGCGGCACGTTTATCTCACTATCCTACTCCGTGCGACTCGTCTACCTCACTCCTACTACATGCGACTCGTGTACCTCACTATCCTACTACATGCGACACGTGTATCGCACTATCCTATTACGTGCGACTCGTGTATCGCACTATCCTACTACGTGCGACATGTGTACCTCACTATCCTACTACATGCGACACGCGTACCTCACTATCCTACTACGTGCGACTCGTGTACCTCACTATCCTACTACATGCGACTCGTGTACCTCACTATCCTACTATATGCGACAAGTGTATCGCACTATCCTACTACGTGCGACATGTGTACCTCACTATCCTACTACATGCGACACGTGTACCTCACTATCCTACACCGTACGACACGTGTACTTCACTATCCTACTACGTGCGGCACGTTTATCTCACTATCCTACTCCGTGCGACTCGTCTACCTCACTCCTACTACATGCGACTCGTGTACCTCACTATCCTACTACATACGACACGTGTATCGCACTATCCTATTACGTGCGACTCGTGTATCGCACTATCCTACTACGTGCGTTATGTGTACCTCACTATCCTACAACATGCGACACGCGTACCTCACTATCCTACTACGTGCGACTCGTGTACCTCACTATCCTACTACATGCGACTCGTGTACCTCACTATCCTACTATATGCGACAAGTGTATCGCACTATCCTACTACGTGCGACATGTGTACCTCACTATCCTACTACATGCGACACGTGTACCTCACTATCCTACTACGTGCGACTAGTGTACCTCACTATCCTACTACATGCGACACGTGTATCGCACTATCCTACTTCGTGGGACACGTGTACCTCACTATCCTACTACGTGCGACTCGTGTACCTCACTATCCTACTACATGCGACACGTGTATCGCACTATCCTACTACGTGCGAAAGGTGTACCTCACTATCCTACTACGTGCGACACGTGTACCTCACTATCCAACTACATGCGACACGTGTACCTCACTATCCTACTACGTGCGACTCGTGTACCTCACTATCCTACTACATGCGACTCGTGTACCTCACTATCCTACTACATGCGACACGTGTATCGCGCTATCCTGCTACGTGCGACACATGCACCTCACTATCCTACTACGTGCGGCACGTGTATCTCACTATCGTACTACGTGCGCACGTTAATCTCACTATCCTACTACGTGCGGCACGTGCACCTCACTATCCTACTCTGTGCGACACGCGTACCTCACTATCCTACTACGTGCGGCACGTGTATCTCACTATCCTACTACGTGCGACTCGTGTACTTCACTATCCTACTACATGCGACACGTGTATCGCACTATCCTCCTACGTGCGACATGTGTACCTCACTATCCTACTACATGCGACACGTGTACCTCACTATCCTTCTACGTGCGACACGTGTACCTCACTATCCTACTACGTGCGACACGTGTACCTCACTATCCTACTACGTGCGACACGTGTACTTCACTATCCCACTACGTGCGACTCATGTACCTCACTATCCTACTACGTGTGGCACGTGTACCTCACTATCCTACTACGTGCGGCACGTGCACCTCATTATCCTACTACGTGCGGCACGTGAATCTCACTATCCTACTACGTGCGACACGTGTCCCTCACTATCCTACTCCGTGCGACACGTGTACCTCATTATCCTACTACGTGCGGCACGTGCACCTCACTATCCTACTACGTGCGGCACGTGTATCTCACTATCTTACTACGTGCGGAACGTGCACCTCACTATCCTACTCCGTGCGACACGTTTGTCTCACTATCCTACTACATTCGACTAGTCTAACTCACTATCCTACTACATGCGACACGTGTATCGCACTATCCTACTACGTGCGACACGTTTTCCTCACTAACCTACTCCGTGCGACACGTGTACCTCACTAGCCTACTACGTGCGACACGTGTACCTCACTATCCTACTACGTGCGACACGTGCACCTCACTATCCTAGTACGTGCGACACGTGCATCTCACTTCCCTACTACGTGCGACACGTGTACCTCACTATCCGACTATGTGCGGCACGTGTACGTCACTATCCTACTACGTGCGACTCGTGTACCTCAGTATCCTACTACGTGCGACACGTGTAACTCACTATCCTACTACGTGCGGCACGTGTACCTAAGTATCCTACTACGTGCGTCACGTGTACCTCACTATCCTACTACTTGCGACATGTGTACCTCACTATCCTACTACGTGGGAAACGTATACCTCACTATCCTACTACGTGCGGCACGTGTACGTACCTATCCTACTACGTGCGACACGTGTATCACACTATCCTACTACGTGCGACTCGTAAACCTCACTATCCTACTACGTGCGGCACGTGTACCTCACTATCCTACTTTATGCGACACGTGTATCGCACTATCCTACTACGTGCGACACGTGTATGGCACTATCCTACTACGTGCGACTCGTGTACCTCACTATCCTACTACATGCGACTCGTGTACCTCACTATCCTACTACATGCGACTCGTGTAACTCACTATCCTACTACGTGCGACACGTGTGTCGCACTATCCTACTACATGCGACTCGTGTACCTGAATATCCTACTACGAGCAGCACGTGCACCTCATTATCCTACTACGTGCGGCACGTGTATCTCACTATCCTACTACGTGCGACACGTGTACCTCACTATCCTACTCCGTGCGACACGTGTACCTCACTATCCTACTACGTGCGGCATGTGCACCTCACTATCCTACTACGTGCAGCACGTGCAACTCACTATCCTACTTCGTGCGACACGTTTATCTCACTATCCTACTACATGCGACTCGTGTAACTCACTATCCTACTACATGCGACACGTGTATCGCACTATCCTACTACGTGCGACACGTGTTCCTCACTATCCTACTCCGTGCGACACGTGTACCTCACTGTCCTACTACGTGCGGCACGTTTATCTCACTATCCTACTACGTGCGGCACGTGTACCTCACTATCCTACCATATGCGACACGTGTATGTCACTATCCTACTCCGTGCGACACGTGTACTTCACTATCCTACTACGTGCGGCACGTTTATCTCACTATCCTACTCCGTGCGACTCGTCTACCTCACTCCTACTACATGCGACTCGTGTACCTCACTATCCTACTACATGCGACACGTGTATCGCACTATCCTATTACGTGCGACTCGTGTATCGCACTATCCTACTACGTGCGACATGTGTACCTCACTATCCTACTACATGCGACACGCGTACCTCACTATCCTACTACGTGCGACTCGTGTACCTCACTATCCTACTACATGCGACTCGTGTACCTCACTATCCTACTATATGCGACAAGTGTATCGCACTATCCTACTACGTGCGACATGTGTACCTCACTATACTACTACATGCGACACGTGTACCTGACTATCCTACTACGTGCGACTAGTGTACCTCACTATCCTACTACATGCGACACGTGTATCGCACTATCCTACTACGTGGGACACGTGTACCTCACTATCCTACTACGTGCGACTCGTGTACCTCACTATCCTACTACATGCGACACGTGTATCGCACTATCCTACTACGTGCGACAGGTGTACCTCACTATCCTACTACGTGCGACACGTATACCTCACTATCCAACTACATGCGACACGTGTACCTCACTATCCTACTACGTGCGACTCGGGTACCTCACAATCCTACTACATGCGACTCGTGTACCTCACTATCCTACTACATGCGACACGTGTATCGCGCTATCCTGCTACGTGCGACACATGCACCTCACTATCCTACTACGTGCGGCACGTGTATCTCACTATCCTACTACGTGAGCACGTTAATCTCACTATCCTACTACGTGCGGCACGTGCACCTCACTATCCTACTCTGTGCGACACGCGTACCTCACTATCCTACTACGTGCGGCACGTGTATGTCACTATCCTACTACGTGCGACTCGTGTACTTCACTATCCTACTACATGCGACACGTGTATCGCACTATTGTCCCACGTTCGACATGTGTACCGCACTATCCTACTACATGCGACACGTGTACCTCACTATCCTACTACGTGCGACACGTGTACCTCACTATCCTACTACGTGCGACACGTGTACCTCACTATCCTACTACGTGCGACACGTGTACTTCACTATCCCAATACGTGCGACTCGTGTACCTCACTGTCCTACTACGTGTGGCACGTGTACCTCACTATCCTACTACGTGCGGCACGTGCACCTCATTATCCTACTACGTGCGGCACGTTTATCTCACTATCCTACTACGTGCGACACGTGTACCTCACTATCCTACTCCGTGCGACACGTGTACCTCACTTTCCTACTACGTGCGGCACGTGCACCTCACTACCCTACTACGTGCGGCACGTGTATCTCACTATCTTACTACGTGCGGAACGTGCACCTCACTATCCTACTCCGTGCGACACGTTTATCTCACTATCCTACTACATTCGAATAGTCTAACTCACTATCCTTCTACATGCGACACGTGTATCGCACTATCCTACTACGTGCGACACGTGTTCCTCACTAACCTACTCCGTGCGGCACGTGTACCTCACTATCCTACTACGTGCGGCACGTGTATCTCACTATCCTACTACGTGCGGCACGTGTACCTCACTATCCTACCATTTGCGACACGTGTATGTCACTATTCTACTCTGTTCGACACGTGTACTTCACTATCCTACTACGTGCGGCACGTTTATCTCACTATCCTACTCCGTGCGACTCGTCTACCTCACTCCTACTACATGCGACACGTGTATCGCACTATCCTATTACGTGCGACTCGTGTATCGCACTATCCTACTACGTGCGACATGTGTACCTCACTATCCTACTACATGCGACACGCGTACCTCACTATCCTACTACATGCGACTCGTGTAACTCACTATCCTACTACATGCGACAAGTGTATCGCACTATCCTACTACGTGCGACACGTGTATCGCACTATCCTACTACGTGCGACATGTGTACCTCACTATCCTACTACATGCGACACGTGTACCTCACTATCCTACTACGTGCGACTAGTGTACCTCACTATCCTACCACATGCGACAGGTGTATTGCACTATCCTACTACGTGCGACACGTGTACCTCACTATCCTACTACGTGCGACTCGTGTACCTCACTATCCAAATACATGCGACACGTGTACCTCACTATCCTACTACGTGCGACTCGTGTACCTCACTATCCTACTACATGCGACTCGTGTACCTCACTATCCTACTACGTGCGACACGTGTACCTCACTACCCTACTACGTGCGGCACGTGTTCCTCACTATCCTACTACGTGCGGCACGTGTACCTCACTATACTACAATGTGCGACACGTGTACGTCACTATCCTACGACGTGCGACATGTGTATCTCACTATCCTACTACGTGCGACACGTGTACGTCACTCTCCTAATACGTGCGACACGCGTACCTCACTAACCTTCTCCGTGCGACACGTGTACCTCATTATCCAACTACGTGTGGCACGTGTACCTCACTATCCTACTACGTGCGACACGTGTATCTCACTATCCTACTACATGCGACACGTGTACCTCACTATCCTACTACGTGCGACACATGTACCTCACTATCCTACTACGTGCGGCACGTGTACGTCAGTATCCTACTACGTGGGGCACGTGTAACTCACTACCCTACTACGTGCGACACGTGTACGTCACTATCATACTACGTGCGGCACGTGTATCTCACTATCCTACTACGTGCGGCACGTGTAACTCACTATCCTACTACGTGCGACACGTGTACCTCACTATCCTACTACGAGCGGCACGTGTACCTCACTATCCTACAACGTGCGACACGTGAACCTCACTATCCTACTACGTGCGACTCGTGTACCTCACTATCCTACTACGTACGACAAGTGTACCTCACTATCCTACTACGTGCGTAACGTGTATCTCACTATCCTACTACGTGCGACTCGTTTACCTCACTATCCTACTACGTGCGACACGTGCACCTCACTATACTACTAGGTGCGACACGTGTACCTCACTAGCCTACTACGTGCGACACGTGTACCTCACTATCCTACTACGTGCGACACGTGCACCTCACTATCCTACTACGTGCGACACGTGCATCTCACTACCCTACTACGTGCGACACGTGTACCTCACTATCCGATTATGTGCGGCACGTGTACGTCACTATCTTACTACGTGCGTCTCGTGTACCTCAGTATCCTACTACGTGCGACACGTGTAACTCACTATCCTACTACGTGCGGCACGTGTACCAAAGTATCCTACTACGTGCGACACGTGTACCTCACTATCCTACTACTTGCGACATGTGTACCTCACTATCCTACTACTTGGGAAACGTATACCTCACTATCCTACTACGTGCGGCAAGTGTACGTACCTATCTTACTACGTGCGACACGTGTATCTCACTATCCTACTACGTGCGACTCGTAAACCTCACTATCCTACTACGTGCGGCAAGTGTACCTCACTATCCTACTATATGCGACACGTGTATCGCACTATCCTACTACGTGCGACACGTGTATGGCATTATCCTACTACGTGCGACTCGTGTACCTCACTATCCTACTACATGCGACTCGTGTACCTCACTATCCTACTACATGCGACTCGTGTAACTCACTATCCTACTACGTGCGACACGTGTGTCGCACTATCCTACTACATGCGACTCGTGTACCTGAATATCCTACTACGTGCAGCACGTGCACCTCATTATCCTACTACGTGCGGCACGTGTATCTCACTATCCTACTACGTGCGACACGTGTACCTCACTATCCTACTCCGTGCGACACGTGTACCTCACTATCCTACTACGTGCGGCACGTGTATCTCACTATCCTTCTACGTGTGGCACGTGTACCTCACTATCCTACCATATGCGACACGTGCACCTCACTATCCTACTACGTGCGGCATGTGTATCTCACTATCTTACTACGTGCGGCACGTGCACCTCACTATCCTACTTCGTGCGACACGTTTATCTCACTATCCTACTACATGCGACTCGTGTAACTCACTATCCTACTATATGCGACACGTGTATCGCACAATCCTACTACGTGCGACACGTGTTCCTCACTATCCTACTCCGTGCGACACGTGTACCTCACTATCCTACAACGTGCGGCACGTGTATCTCACTATCCTACTACGTGCGGCACGTGTACCTCACTATCCTACCATATGCGACACGTGTATGTCACTATCCTACTCCGTACGACACGTGTACTTCACTATCCTACTACGTGCGGCACGTTTATCTCACTATCCTACTCCGTGCGACTCGTCTACCTCACTCCTACTACATGCGACTCGTGTACCTCACTATCCTACTATATGCGACACGTGTATCGCACTATCCTATTACGTGCGACTCGTGTATCGCACTATCCTACTACGTGCGACATGTGTACCTCACTATCCTACTACATGCGACACGCGTACCTCACTATCCTACTACGTGCGACTCGTGTACCTCACTATCCTACTACATGCGACTCGTGTACCTCACTATCCTACTATATGCGACAAGTGTATCGCACTATCCTACTACGTGCGACATGTGTACATCACTATCCTACTACATGCGACACGTGTACCTCACTATCCTACTACGTGCGACTAGTGTACCTCACTATCCTACTACATGCGACACGTGTATCGCACTATCCTACTACGTGGGACACGTGTACCTCACTATCCTACTACATGCGACACGTGTATCGCACTATCCTACTACGTGCGAAAGGTGTACCTCACTATCCTACTACGTGCGACACGTGTACCTCACTATCCTACTACATGCGACACGTGTACCTCACTATCCTACTCCGTACGACACGTGTACTTCACTATCCTACTACGTGCGGCACGTTTATCTCACTATCCTACTCCGTGCGACTCGTCTACCTCACTCCTACTACATGCGACTCGTGTACCTCACTATCCTACTACATGCGACACGTGTATCGCACTATCCTATTACGTGCGACTCGTGTATCGCACTATCCTACTACGTGCGACATGTGTACCTCACTATCCTACAACATGCGACACGCGTACCTCACTATCCTACTACGTGCGACTCGTGTACCTCACTATCCTACTACATGCGACTCGTGTACCTCACTATCCTACTATATGCGACAAGTGTATCGCACTATCCTACTACGTGCGACATGTGTACCTCACTATCCTACTACATGCGACACGTGTACCTCACTATCCTACTACGTGCGACTAGTGTACCTCACTATCCTACTACATGCGACACGTGTATCGCACTATCCTACTACGTGGGCCACGTGTACCTCACTATCCTACTACGTGCGACTCGTGTACCTCACTATCCTACTACATGCGACACGTGTATCGCACTATCCTACTACGTGCGAAAGGTGTACCTCACTATCCTACTCCGTGCGACACGTGTACCTCACTATCCTACTACGTGCGGCACGTGTATCTCACTATCCTTCTACGTGCGGCACGTGTACCTCACTATCCTACCATATGCGACACGTGCACCTCACTATCCTACTACGTGCGGCATGTGTATCTCACTATCTTACTACGTGCGGCACGTGCACCTCACTATCCTACTTCGTGCGACACGTTTATCTCACTATCCTACTACATGCGACTCGTGTAACTCACTATCCTACTATATGCGACACGTGTATCGCACAATCCTACTACGTTCGACACGTGTTCCTCACTATCCTACTCCGTGCGACACGTGTACCTCACTATCCTACTACGTGCGGCACGTGTATCTCACTATCCTACTACGTGCGGCACGTGTACCTCACTATCCTACCATATGCGACACGTGTATGTCACTATCCTACTCCGTACGACACGTGTACTTCACTATCCTACTACGTGCGGCACGTTTATCTCACTATCCTACTCCGTGCGACTCGTCTACCTCACTCCTACTACATGCGACTCGTGTACCTCACTATCCTACTACATGCGACACGTGTATCGCACTATCCTATTACGTGCGACTCGTGTATCGCACTATCCTACTACGTGCGACATGTGTACCTCACTATCCTACTACATGCGACACGCGTACCTCACTATCCTACTACGTGCGACTCGTGTACCTCACTATCCTACTACATGCGACTCGTGTACCTCACTATCCTAATATATGCGACAAGTGTATCGCACTATCCTACTACGTGCGACATGTGTACCTCACTATCCTACTACGTGCGACTCGTGTACCTCACTATCCTACTACATGCGACACGTGTATCGCACTATCCTTCTACGTGCGGCACGTGTACCTCACTATCCTACTACATGCGACACGTGTACCTCACTATCCTACTACGTGCGACTAGTGTACCTCACTATACTACTACATGCGACACGTGTATCGCACTATCCTACTACGTGGGACACGTGTACCTCACTATCCTACTACGTGCGACTCGTGTACCTCACTATCCTACTACATGCGACACGTGTATCGCACTATCCTACTACGTGCGAAAGGTGTACCTCACTATCCTACTACGTGCGACACGTGTACCTCACTATCCAACTACATGCGACACGTGTACCTCACTATCCTACTACGTGCGACTCGTGTACCTCACTATCCTACTACATGCGACTCGTGTACCTCACTATCCTACTACATGCGACACGTGTATCGCGCTATCCTGCTACGTGCGACACATGCACCTCACTATCCTACTACGTGCGGCACGTGTATCTCACTATCGTACTACGTGCGCACGTTAATCTCACTATCCTACTACGTGCGGCACGTGCACCTCACTATCCTACTCTGTGCGACACGCGTACCTCACTATCCTACTACGTGCGGCACGTGTATCTCACTATCCTACTACGTGCGACTCGTGTACTTCACTATCCTACTACATGCGACACGTGTATCGCACTATCCTCCTACGTGCGACATGTGTACCTCACTATCCTACTACATGCGACACGTGTACCTCACTATCCTTCTACGTGCGACACGTGTACCTCACTATCCTACTACGTGCGACACGTGTACCTCACTATCCTACTACGTGCGACACGTGTACTTCACTATCCCACTACGTGCGACTCATGTACCTCACTATCCTACTACGTGTGGCACGTGTACCTCACTATCCTACTACGTGCGGCACGTGCACCTCATTATCCTACTACGTGCGGAACGTGAATCTCACTATCCTACTACGTGCGACACGTGTCCCTCACTATCCTACTCCGTGCGACACGTGTACCTCATTATCCTACTACGTGCGGCACGTGCACCTCACTATCCTACTACGTGCGGCACGTGTATCTCACTATCTTACTACGTGCGGAACGTGCACCTCACTATCCTACTCCGTGCGACACGTTTGTCTCACTATCCTACTACATTCGACTAGTCTAACTCACTATCCTACTACATGCGACACGTGTATCGCACTATCCTACTACGTGCGACACGTTTTCCTCACTAACCTACTCCGTGCGACACGGGTACCTCACTAGCCTACTACGTGCGACACGTGTACCTCACTATCCTACTACGTGCGACACGTGCACCTCACTATCCTAGTACGTGCGACACGTGCATCTCACTTCCCTACTACGTGCGACACGTGTACCTCACTATCCGACTATGTGCGGCACGTGTACGTCACTATCCTACTACGTGCGACTCGTGTACCTCAGTATCCTACTACGTGCGACACGTGTAACTCACTATCCTACTACGTGCGGCACGTGTACCTAAGTATCCTACTACGTGCGTCACGTGTACCTCACTATCCTACTACTTGCGACATGTGTACCTCACTATCCTACTACGTGGGAAACGTATACCTCACTATCCTACTACGTGCGGCACGTGTACGTACCTATCCTACTACGTGCGACACGTGTATCACACTATCCTACTACGTGCGACTCGTAAACCTCACTATCCTACTACGTGCGGCACGTGTACCTCACTATCCTACTTTATGCGACACGTGTATCGCACTATCCTACTACGTGCGACACGTGTATGGCACTATCCTACTACGTGCGACTCGTGTACCTCACTATCCTACTACATGCGACTCGTGTACCTCACTATCCTACTACATGCGACTCGTGTAACTCACTATCCTACTACGTGCGACACGTGTGTCGCACTATCCTACTACATGCGACTCGTGTACCTGAATATCCTACTACGAGCAGCACGTGCACCTCATTATCCTACTACGTGCGGCACGTGTATCTCACTATCCTACTACGTGCGACACGTGTACCTCACTATCCTACTCCGTGCGACACGTGTACCTCACTATCCTACTACGTGCGGCACGTGCACCTCACTATCCTACTACGTGCAGCACGTGCAACTCACTATCCTACTTCGTGCGACACGTTTATCTCACTATCCTACTACATGCGACTCGTGTAACTCACTATCCTACTACATGCGACACGTGTATCGCACTATCCTACTACGTGCGACACGTGTTCCTCACTATCCTACTCCGTGCGACACGTGTACCTCACTATCCTACTACGTGCGGCACGTGTATCTCACTATCCTACTATGTGCGGCACGTGTACCTCACTATCCTACCATATGCGACACGTGTATGTCACTATCCTACTCCGTGCGACACGTGTACTTCACTATCCTACTACGTGCGGCACGTTTATCTCACTATCCTACTCCGTGCGACTCGTCTACCTCACTCCTACTACATGCGACTCGTGTACCTCACTATCCTACTACATGCGACACGTGTATCGCACTATCCTATTACGTGCGACTCGTGTATCGCACTATCCTACTACGTGCGACATGTGTACCTCACTATCCTACTACATGCGACACGCGTACCTCACTATCCTACTACGTGCGACTCGTGTACCTCACTATCCTACTACATGCGACTCGTGTACCTCACTATCCTACTATATGCGACAAGTGTATCGCACTATCCTACTACGTGCGACATGTGTACCTCACTATACTACTACATGCGACACGTGTACCTCACTATCCTACTACGTGCGACTAGTGTACCTCACTATCCTACTACATGCGACACGTGTATCGCACTATCCTACTACGTGGGACACGTGTACCTCACTATCCTACTACGTGCGACTCGTGTACCTCACTATCCTACTACATGCGACACGTGTATCGCACTATCCTACTACGTGCGACAGGTGTACCTCACTATCCTACTACGTGCGACACGTGTACCTCACTATCCAACTACATGCGACACGTGTACCTCACTATCCTACTACGTGCGACTCGTGTACCTCACTATCCTACTACATGCGACTCGTGTACCTCACTATCCTACTACATGCGACACGTGTATCTGCTATCCTGCTACGTGCGACACATGCACCTCACTATCCTACTACGTGCGGCACGTGTATCTCACTATCCTACTACGTGCGCACGTTAATATCACTATCCTACTACGTGCGGCACGTGCACCTCACTATCCTACTCTGGGAGACACGCGTACCTCACTATCCTACTACGTGCGGCACGTGTATGTCACTATCCTACTACGTGCGACTCGTGTACGTCACTATCCTACTACATGCGACACGTGTATCGCACTATTCTCCTACGTTCGACATGTGTACCGCACTATCCTACTACATGCGACACGTGTATCTCACTATCCTACTACGTGCGACACGTGTACCTCACTATCCTACTACGTGCGACACGTGTACCTCACTATCCTACTACGTGCGACACGTGTACTTCACTATCCCACTACGTGCGACTCGTGTACCTCACTGTCCTACTACGTGTGGCACGTGTACCTCACTATCCTACTACGTGCGGCACGTGCACCTCATTATCCTACTACGTGCGGCACGTTTATCTCACTATCCTACTACGTGCGACACGTGTACCTCACTATCCTACTCCGTGCGACACGTGTACCTCACTATCCTACTACGTGCGGCACGTGCACCTCACTACCCTACTACGTGCGGCACGTGTATCTCACTATCTTACTACGTGAGGAACGTGCACCTCACTATCCTACTCCGTGCGACACGTTTATCTCACTATCCTACTACATTCGACTAGTCTAACTCACTATCCTACTACATGCGACACGTGTATCGCACTATCCTACTACGTGCGACACGTGTTCCTCACTAACCTACTCCGTGCGACACGTGTACCTCACTATCCTACTACGTGCGGCACGTGTATCTCACTATCCTACTACGTGCGGCACGTGTACCTCACTATCCTACCATATGCGACACGTGTATGTCACTATTCTACTCTGTTCGACACGTGTACTTCACTATCCTACTACGTGCGGCACGTTTATCTCACTATCCTACTCCGTGCGACTCGTCTACCTCACTCCTACTACATGCGACACGTGTATCGCACTATCCTATTACGTGCGACTCGTGTATCGCACTATCCTACTACGTGCGACATGAGTACCTCACTATCCTACTACATGCGACACGCGTACTTCACTATCCTACTACGTGCGACCCGTGTACCTCACTATCCTACTACATGCGACTCGTGTAACTCACTATCCTACTACATGCGACAAGTGTATCGCACTATCCTACTACGTGCGACACGTGTATCGCACTATCCTACTACGTGCGACATGTGTACCTCACTATCCTACTACATGCGATACGTGTACCTCACTATCCAACTACGTGCGACTAGTGTACCTCACTATCCTACCACATGCGACAGGTGTATTGCACTATCCTACTACGTGCGACACGTGTACCTCACTATCCTACTACGTGCGACTCGTGTACCTCACTATCCAAATACATGCGACACGTGTACCTCACTATCCTACTACGTGCGACTCGTGTACCTCACTATCCTACTACATGCGACTCGTGTACCTCACTATCCTAGTACGTGCGACACGTATACCTCACTACCCTACTACGTGCGGCACGTGTTCCTCACTATCCTACTACGTGCGGCACGTGTACCTCACTATACTACAATGTGCGACACGTGTACGTCACTATCCTACGACGTGCGACATGTGTATCTCACTATCCTACTACGTGCGACACGTGTACGTCACTCTCCTAATACGTGCGACACGCGTACCTCACTAACCTTCTCCGTGCGACACGTGTACCTCATTATCCAACTACGTGTGGCACGTGTACCTCACTATCCTACTACGTGCGACACGTGTATCTCACTATCCTACTACATGCGACACGTGTACCTCACTATCCTACTACGTGCGACACATGTACCTCACTATCCTACTACGTGCGGCACGTGTACGTCACTATCCTACTACGTGGGGCACGTGTAACTCACTACCCTACTACGTGCGACACGTGTACGTCACTATCATACTACGTGCGGCACGTGTATCTCACTATCCTACTACGTGCGGCACGTGTAACTCACTATCCTACTACGTGCGACACGTGTACCTCACTATCCTACTACGTGCGGCACGTGTACCTCACTATCCTACTACGTGCGACACGTGAACCTCACTATCCTACTACGTGCGACTCGTGTACCTCACTATCCTACTACGTACGACAAGTGTACCTCACTATCCTACTACGTGCGTAACGTGTATCTCACTATCCTACTACGTGCGACTCGTTTACCTCACTATCCTACTACGTGCGACACGTGCACCTCACTATACTACTAGGTGCGACACGTGTACCTCACTAGCCTACTACGTGCGACACGTGTACCTCACTATCCTACTACGTGCGACACGTGCACCTCACTATCCTACTACGTGCGACACGTGCATCTCACTACCCTACTACGTGCGACACGTGTACCTCACTATCCGATTATGTGCGGCACGTGTACGTCACTATCTTACTACGTGCGACTCGTGTACCTCAGTATCCTACTACGTGCGACACGTGTAACTCACTATCCTACTACGTGCGGCACGTGTACCTAAGTATCCTACTACGTGCGACACGTGTACCTCACTATCCTACTACTTGCGACATGTGTACCTCACTATCCTACTACTTGGGAAACGTATACCTCACTATCCTACTACGTGCGGCAAGTGTACGTACCTATCTTACTACGTGCGACACGTGAATCTCACTATCCTACTACGTGCGACTCGTAAACCTCACTATCCTACTACGTGCGGCAAGTGTACCTCACTATCCTACTATATGCGACACGTGTATCGCACTATCCTACTACGTGCGACACGTGTATGGCACTATCCTACTACGTGCGACTCGTGTACCTCACTATCCTACTACATGCGACTCGTGTACCTCACTATCCTACTACATGCGACTCGTGTAACTCACTATCCTACTACGTGCGACACGTGTGTCGCACTATCCTACTACATGCGACTCGTGTACCTGAATATCCTACTACGTGCAGCACGTGCACCTCATTATCCTACTACGTGCGGCACGTGTATCTCACTATCCTACTACGTGCGACACGTGTACCTCACTATCCTACTCCGTGCGACACGTGTACCTAACTATCCTACTACGTGCGGCACGTGTATCTCACTATCCTTCTACGTGCGGCACGTGTACCTCACTATCCTACCATATGCGACACGTGCACCTCACTATCCTACTACGTGCGGCATGTGTATCTCACTATCTTACTACGTGCGGCACGTGCACCTCACTATCCTACTTCGTGCGACACGTTTATCTCACTATCCTACTACATGCGACTCGTGTAACTCACTATCCTACTATATGCGACACGTGTATCGCACAAACCTACTACGTGCGACACGTGTTCCTCACTATCCTACTCCGTGCGACACGTGTACCTCACTATCCTACTACGTGCGGCACGTGTATCTCACTATCCTACTACGTGCGGCACGTGTACCTCACTATCCTACCATATGCGACACGTGTATGTCACTATCCTACTCCGTACGACACGTGTACTTCACTATCCTACTACGTGCGGCACGTTTATCTCACTATCCTACTCCGTGCGACTCGTCTACCTCACTCCTACTACATGCGACTCGTGTACCTCACTATCCTACTACATGCGACACGTGTATCGCACTATCCTATTACGTGCGACTCGTGTATCGCACTATCCTACTACGTGCGACATGTGTACCTCACTATCCTACTACATGCGACACGCGTACCTCACTATCCTACTACGTGCGACTCGTGTACCTCACTATCCTACTACATGCGACTCGTGTACCTCACTATCCTACTATATGCGACAAGTGTATCGCACTATCCTACTACGTGCGACATGTGTACCTCACTATCCTACTACATGCGACACGTGTACCTCACTATCCTACTACGTGCGACTAGTGTACCTCACTATCCTACTACATGCGACACGTGTATCGCACTATCCTACTACGTGGGACACGTGTACCTCACTATCCTACTACATGCGACACGTGTACCTCACTATCCTACTACGTGCGACTCGTGTACCTCACTATCCTACTACATGCGACTCGTGTACCTCACTATCCTACTACATGCGACACGTGTATCGCGCTATCCTGCTACGTGCGACACATGCACCTCACTATCCTACTACGTGCGGCACGTGTATCTCACTATCCTACTACGTGCGCACGTTAATCTCACTATCCTACTACGTGTGGCACGTGCACCTCACTATCCTACTCTGTGCGACAAGCGTACCTCACTATCCTACTACGTGCGGCACGTGTATCTCACTATCCTACTACGTGCGACTCGTGTACTTCACTATCCTACTACATGCGACACGTGTATCGCACTATCCTCCTACGTGTGACATGTGTACCTCACTATCCTACTACATGCGACACGTGTACCTCACTATCCTTCAACGTGCGACACGTGTACCTCACTATCCTACTACGTGCGACACGTATACCTCACTATCCTACTACGTGCGACACGTGTACTTCACTATCCCACTACGTGCGACTCGTGTACCTCACTGTCCTACTACGTGTGGCACGTGTACCTCACTATCCTACTACGTGCGGCACGTGCACCTCATTATCCTACTACGTGCGGCACGTGAATCTCACTATCCTACTACGTGCGACACGTGTACCTCACTATCCTACTCCGTGCGACACGTGTACCTCATTATCCTACTACGTGCGGCACGTGCACCTCACTATCCTACTCCGTGCGGCACGTGTATCTCACTATCTTACTACGTGCAGAACGTGCACCTCACTATCCTACTCCGTGCGACACGTTTGTCTCACTATCCTACTACATTCGACTAGTCTAACTCACTATCCTACTACATGCGACACGTGTATCGCACTATCCTACTACGTGCGACACGTTTTCCTCACTAACCTACTCCGTGCGACACGTGTACCTCACTAGCCTACTACGTGCGACACGTGTACCTCACTATCCTACTACGTGCGACACGTGCACCTCACTATCCTAGTACGTGCGACACGTGCATCTCACTTCCCTACTACGTGCGACACGTGTACCTCACTATCCGACTATGTGCGGCACGTGTACGTCTCTATCCTACTACTTGCGACTCGTGTACCTGAATATCCTACTACGAGCAGCACGTGCACCTCATTATCCTACTACGTGCGGCACGTGTATCTCACTATCCTACTACGTGCGACACGTGTACCTCACTATCCTACTCCGTACGACACGTGTACCTCACTATCCTACTACGTGCGGCACGTGCACCTCACTATCCTACTACGTGCGGCACGTGCAACTCACTATCCTACTTCGTGCGACACGTTTATCTCACTATCCTACTACATGCGACTCGTGTAAGTCAGTATCCTACTACATGCGACACGTGTATCGCACTATCCTACTACGTGCGACACGTGTTCCTCACTATCCTACTCCGTGCGACACGTGTACCTCACTATCCTACTACGTGCGGCACGTGTATCTCACTATCCTACTACGTGCGGCACGTGTACCTCACTATCCTACCATATGCGACACGTGTATGTCACTATCCTACTCCGTGCGACACGTGTACTTCACTATCCTACTACGTGCGGCACGTTTATCTCACTATCCTACTCCGTGCGACTCGTCTACCTCACTCCTACTACATGCGACTCGTGTACCTCACTATCCTACTACATGCGACACGTGTATCGCACTATCCTATTACGTGCGACTCGTGTATCGCACTATCCTACTACGTGCGACATGTGTACCTCACTATCCTACTACATGCGACACGCGTACCTCACTATCCTACTACGTGCGACTCGTGTACCTCACTATCCTACTACATGCGACTCGTGTACCTCACTATCCTACTATATGCGACAAGTGTATCGCACTATCCTACTACGTGCGACATGTGTACCTCACTATCCTACTACATGCGACACGTGTACCTCACTATCCTACACCGTACGACACGTGTACTTCACTATCCTACTACGTGCGGCACGTTTATCTCACTATCCTACTCCGTGCGACTCGTCTACCTCACTCCTACTACATGCGACTCGTGTACCTCACTATCCTACTACATACGACACGTGTATCGCACTATCCTATTACGTGCGACTCGTGTATCGCACTATCCTACTACGTGCGTTATGTGTACCTCACTATCCTACAACATGCGACACGCGTACCTCACTATCCTACTACGTGCGACTCGTGTACCTCACTATCCTACTACATGCGACTCGTGTACCTCACTATCCTACTATATGCGACAAGTGTATCGCACTATCCTACTACGTGCGACATGTGTACCTCACTATCCTACTACATGCGACACGTGTACCTCACTATCCTACTACGTGCGACTAGTGTACCTCACTATCCTACTACATGCGACACGTGTATCGCACTATCCTACTTCGTGGGACACGTGTACCTCACTATCCTACTACGTGCGACTCGTGTACCTCACTATCCTACTACATGCGACACGTGTATCGCACTATCCTACTACGTGCGAAAGGTGTACCTCACTATCCTACTACGTGCGACACGTGTACCTCACTATCCAACTACATGCGACACGTGTACCTCACTATCCTACTACGTGCGACTCGTGTACCTCACTATCCTACTACATGCGACTCGTGTACCTCACTATCCTACTACATGCGACACGTGTATCGCGCTATCCTGCTACGTGCGACACATGCACCTCACTATCCTACTACGTGCGGCACGTGTATCTCACTATCGTACTACGTGCGCACGTTAATCTCACTATCCTACTACGTGCGGCACGTGCACCTCACTATCCTACTCTGTGCGACACGCGTACCTCACTATCCTACTACGTGCGGCACGTGTATCTCACTATCCTACTACGTGCGACTCGTGTACTTCACTATCCTACTACATGCGACACGTGTATCGCACTATCCTCCTACGTGCGACATGTGTACCTCACTATCCTACTACATGCGACACGTGTACCTCACTATCCTTCTACGTGCGACACGTGTACCTCACTATCCTACTACGTGCGACACGTGTACCTCACTATCCTACTACGTGCGACACGTGTACTTCACTATCCCACTACGTGCGACTCATGTACCTCACTATCCTACTACGTGTGGCACGTGTACCTCACTATCCTACTACGTGCGGCACGTGCACCTCATTATCCTACTACGTGCGGCACGTGAATCTCACTATCCTACTACGTGCGACACGTGTCCCTCACTATCCTACTCCGTGCGACACGTGTACCTCATTATCCTACTACGTGCGGCACGTGCACCTCACTATCCTACTACGTGCGGCACGTGTATCTCACTATCTTACTACGTGCGGAACGTGCACCTCACTATCCTACTCCGTGCGACACGTTTGTCTCACTATCCTACTACATTCGACTAGTCTAACTCACTATCCTACTACATGCGACACGTGTATCGCACTATCCTACTACGTGCGACACGTTTTCCTCACTAACCTACTCCGTGCGACACGTGTACCTCACTAGCCTACTACGTGCGACACGTGTACCTCACTATCCTACTACGTGCGACACGTGCACCTCACTATCCTAGTACGTGCGACACGTGCATCTCACTTCCCTACTACGTGCGACACGTGTACCTCACTATCCGACTATGTGCGGCACGTGTACGTCACTATCCTACTACGTGCGACTCGTGTACCTCAGTATCCTACTACGTGCGACACGTGTAACTCACTATCCTACTACGTGCGGCACGTGTACCTAAGTATCCTACTACGTGCGTCACGTGTACCTCACTATCCTACTACTTGCGACATGTGTACCTCACTATCCTACTACGTGGGAAACGTATACCTCACTATCCTACTACGTGCGGCACGTGTACGTACCTATCCTACTACGTGCGACACGTGTATCACACTATCCTACTACGTGCGACTCGTAAACCTCACTATCCTACTACGTGCGGCACGTGTACCTCACTATCCTACTTTATGCGACACGTGTATCGCACTATCCTACTACGTGCGACACGTGTATGGCACTATCCTACTACGTGCGACTCGTGTACCTCACTATCCTACTACATGCGACTCGTGTACCTCACTATCCTACTACATGCGACTCGTGTAACTCACTATCCTACTACGTGCGACACGTGTGTCGCACTATCCTACTACATGCGACTCGTGTACCTGAATATCCTACTACGAGCAGCACGTGCACCTCATTATCCTACTACGTGCGGCACGTGTATCTCACTATCCTACTACGTGCGACACGTGTACCTCACTATCCTACTCCGTGCGACACGTGTACCTCACTATCCTACTACGTGCGGCATGTGCACCTCACTATCCTACTACGTGCAGCACGTGCAACTCACTATCCTACTTCGTGCGACACGTTTATCTCACTATCCTACTACATGCGACTCGTGTAACTCACTATCCTACTACATGCGACACGTGTATCGCACTATCCTACTACGTGCGACACGTGTTCCTCACTATCCTACTCCGTGCGACACGTGTACCTCACTGTCCTACTACGTGCGGCACGTTTATCTCACTATCCTACTACGTGCGGCACGTGTACCTCACTATCCTACCATATGCGACACGTGTATGTCACTATCCTACTCCGTGCGACACGTGTACTTCACTATCCTACTACGTGCGGCACGTTTATCTCACTATCCTACTCCGTGCGACTCGTCTACCTCACTCCTACTACATGCGACTCGTGTACCTCACTATCCTACTACATGCGACACGTGTATCGCACTATCCTATTACGTGCGACTCGTGTATCGCACTATCCTACTACGTGCGACATGTGTACCTCACTATCCTACTACATGCGACACGCGTACCTCACTATCCTACTACGTGCGACTCGTGTACCTCACTATCCTACTACATGCGACTCGTGTACCTCACTATCCTACTATATGCGACAAGTGTATCGCACTATCCTACTACGTGCGACATGTGTACCTCACTATACTACTACATGCGACACGTGTACCTGACTATCCTACTACGTGCGACTAGTGTACCTCACTATCCTACTACATGCGACACGTGTATCGCACTATCCTACTACGTGGGACACGTGTACCTCACTATCCTACTACGTGCGACTCGTGTACCTCACTATCCTACTACATGCGACACGTGTATCGCACTATCCTACTACGTGCGACAGGTGTACCTCACTATCCTACTACGTGCGACACGTATACCTCACTATCCAACTACATGCGACACGTGTACCTCACTATCCTACTACGTGCGACTCGGGTACCTCACAATCCTACTACATGCGACTCGTGTACCTCACTATCCTACTACATGCGACACGTGTATCGCGCTATCCTGCTACGTGCGACACATGCACCTCACTATCCTACTACGTGCGGCACGTGTATCTCACTATCCTACTACGTGAGCACGTTAATCTCACTATCCTACTACGTGCGGCACGTGCACCTCACTATCCTACTCTGTGCGACACGCGTACCTCACTATCCTACTACGTGCGGCACGTGTATGTCACTATCCTACTACGTGCGACTCGTGTACTTCACTATCCTACTACATGCGACACGTGTATCGCACTATTGTCCCACGTTCGACATGTGTACCGCACTATCCTACTACATGCGACACGTGTACCTCACTATCCTACTACGTGCGACACGTGTACCTCACTATCCTACTACGTGCGACACGTGTACCTCACTATCCTACTACGTGCGACACGTGTACTTCACTATCCCAATACGTGCGACTCGTGTACCTCACTGTCCTACTACGTGTGGCACGTGTACCTCACTATCCTACTACGTGCGGCACGTGCACCTCATTATCCTACTACGTGCGGCACGTTTATCTCACTATCCTACTACGTGCGACACGTGTACCTCACTATCCTACTCCGTGCGACACGTGTACCTCACTTTCCTACTACGTGCGGCACGTGCACCTCACTACCCTACTACGTGCGGCACGTGTATCTCACTATCTTACTACGTGCGGAACGTGCACCTCACTATCCTACTCCGTGCGACACGTTTATCTCACTATCCTACTACATTCGAATAGTCTAACTCACTATCCTTCTACATGCGACACGTGTATCGCACTATCCTACTACGTGCGACACGTGTTCCTCACTAACCTACTCCGTGCGGCACGTGTACCTCACTATCCTACTACGTGCGGCACGTGTATCTCACTATCCTACTACGTGCGGCACGTGTACCTCACTATCCTACCATTTGCGACACGTGTATGTCACTATTCTACTCTGTTCGACACGTGTACTTCACTATCCTACTACGTGCGGCACGTTTATCTCACTATCCTACTCCGTGCGACTCGTCTACCTCACTCCTACTACATGCGACACGTGTATCGCACTATCCTATTACGTGCGACTCGTGTATCGCACTATCCTACTACGTGCGACATGTGTACCTCACTATCCTACTACATGCGACACGCGTACCTCACTATCCTACTACATGCGACTCGTGTAACTCACTATCCTACTACATGCGACAAGTGTATCGCACTATCCTACTACGTGCGACACGTGTATCGCACTATCCTACTACGTGCGACATGTGTACCTCACTATCCTACTACATGCGACACGTGTACCTCACTATCCTACTACGTGCGACTAGTGTACCTCACTATCCTACCACATGCGACAGGTGTATTGCACTATCCTACTACGTGCGACACGTGTACCTCACTATCCTACTACGTGCGACTCGTGTACCTCACTATCCAAATACATGCGACACGTGTACCTCACTATCCTACTACGTGCGACTCGTGTACCTCACTATCCTACTACATGCGACTCGTGTACCTCACTATCCTACTACGTGCGACACGTGTACCTCACTACCCTACTACGTGCGGCACGTGTTCCTCACTATCCTACTACGTGCGGCACGTGTACCTCACTATACTACAATGTGCGACACGTGTACGTCACTATCCTACGACGTGCGACATGTGTATCTCACTATCCTACTACGTGCGACACGTGTACGTCACTCTCCTAATACGTGCGACACGCGTACCTCACTAACCTTCTCCGTGCGACACGTGTACCTCATTATCCAACTACGTGTGGCACGTGTACCTCACTATCCTACTACGTGCGACACGTGTATCTCACTATCCTACTACATGCGACACGTGTACCTCACTATCCTACTACGTGCGACACATGTACCTCACTATCCTACTACGTGCGGCACGTGTACGTCAGTATCCTACTACGTGGGGCACGTGTAACTCACTACCCTACTACGTGCGACACGTGTACGTCACTATCATACTACGTGCGGCACGTGTATCTCACTATCCTACTACGTGCGGCACGTGTAACTCACTATCCTACTACGTGCGACACGTGTACCTCACTATCCTACTACGAGCGGCACGTGTACCTCACTATCCTACAACGTGCGACACGTGAACCTCACTATCCTACTACGTGCGACTCGTGTACCTCACTATCCTACTACGTACGACAAGTGTACCTCACTATCCTACTACGTGCGTAACGTGTATCTCACTATCCTACTACGTGCGACTCGTTTACCTCACTATCCTACTACGTGCGACACGTGCACCTCACTATACTACTAGGTGCGACACGTGTACCTCACTAGCCTACTACGTGCGACACGTGTACCTCACTATCCTACTACGTGCGACACGTGCACCTCACTATCCTACTACGTGCGACACGTGCATCTCACTACCCTACTACGTGCGACACGTGTACCTCACTATCCGATTATGTGCGGCACGTGTACGTCACTATCTTACTACGTGCGTCTCGTGTACCTCAGTATCCTACTACGTGCGACACGTGTAACTCACTATCCTACTACGTGCGGCACGTGTACCAAAGTATCCTACTACGTGCGACACGTGTACCTCACTATCCTACTACTTGCGACATGTGTACCTCACTATCCTACTACTTGGGAAACGTATACCTCACTATCCTACTACGTGCGGCAAGTGTACGTACCTATCTTACTACGTGCGACACGTGTATCTCACTATCCTACTACGTGCGACTCGTAAACCTCACTATCCTACTACGTGCGGCAAGTGTACCTCACTATCCTACTATATGCGACACGTGTATCGCACTATCCTACTACGTGCGACACGTGTATGGCATTATCCTACTACGTGCGACTCGTGTACCTCACTATCCTACTACATGCGACTCGTGTACCTCACTATCCTACTACATGCGACTCGTGTAACTCACTATCCTACTACGTGCGACACGTGTGTCGCACTATCCTACTACATGCGACTCGTGTACCTGAATATCCTACTACGTGCAGCACGTGCACCTCATTATCCTACTACGTGCGGCACGTGTATCTCACTATCCTACTACGTGCGACACGTGTACCTCACTATCCTACTCCGTGCGACACGTGTACCTCACTATCCTACTACGTGCGGCACGTGTATCTCACTATCCTTCTACGTGTGGCACGTGTACCTCACTATCCTACCATATGCGACACGTGCACCTCACTATCCTACTACGTGCGGCATGTGTATCTCACTATCTTACTACGTGCGGCACGTGCACCTCACTATCCTACTTCGTGCGACACGTTTATCTCACTATCCTACTACATGCGACTCGTGTAACTCACTATCCTACTATATGCGACACGTGTATCGCACAATCCTACTACGTGCGACACGTGTTCCTCACTATCCTACTCCGTGCGACACGTGTACCTCACTATCCTACAACGTGCGGCACGTGTATCTCACTATCCTACTACGTGCGGCACGTGTACCTCACTATCCTACCATATGCGACACGTGTATGTCACTATCCTACTCCGTACGACACGTGTACTTCACTATCCTACTACGTGCGGCACGTTTATCTCACTATCCTACTCCGTGCGACTCGTCTACCTCACTCCTACTACATGCGACTCGTGTACCTCACTATCCTACTATATGCGACACGTGTATCGCACTATCCTATTACGTGCGACTCGTGTATCGCACTATCCTACTACGTGCGACATGTGTACCTCACTATCCTACTACATGCGACACGCGTACCTCACTATCCTACTACGTGCGACTCGTGTACCTCACTATCCTACTACATGCGACTCGTGTACCTCACTATCCTACTATATGCGACAAGTGTATCGCACTATCCTACTACGTGCGACATGTGTACATCACTATCCTACTACATGCGACACGTGTACCTCACTATCCTACTACGTGCGACTAGTGTACCTCACTATCCTACTACATGCGACACGTGTATCGCACTATCCTACTACGTGGGACACGTGTACCTCACTATCCTACTACATGCGACACGTGTATCGCACTATCCTACTACGTGCGAAAGGTGTACCTCACTATCCTACTACGTGCGACACGTGTACCTCACTATCCTACTACATGCGACACGTGTACCTCACTATCCTACTCCGTACGACACGTGTACTTCACTATCCTACTACGTGCGGCACGTTTATCTCACTATCCTACTCCGTGCGACTCGTCTACCTCACTCCTACTACATGCGACTCGTGTACCTCACTATCCTACTACATGCGACACGTGTATCGCACTATCCTATTACGTGCGACTCGTGTATCGCACTATCCTACTACGTGCGACATGTGTACCTCACTATCCTACAACATGCGACACGCGTACCTCACTATCCTACTACGTGCGACTCGTGTACCTCACTATCCTACTACATGCGACTCGTGTACCTCACTATCCTACTATATGCGACAAGTGTATCGCACTATCCTACTACGTGCGACATGTGTACCTCACTATCCTACTACATGCGACACGTGTACCTCACTATCCTACTACGTGCGACTAGTGTACCTCACTATCCTACTACATGCGACACGTGTATCGCACTATCCTACTACGTGGGCCACGTGTACCTCACTATCCTACTACGTGCGACTCGTGTACCTCACTATCCTACTACATGCGACACGTGTATCGCACTATCCTACTACGTGCGAAAGGTGTACCTCACTATCCTACTCCGTGCGACACGTGTACCTCACTATCCTACTACGTGCGGCACGTGTATCTCACTATCCTTCTACGTGCGGCACGTGTACCTCACTATCCTACCATATGCGACACGTGCACCTCACTATCCTACTACGTGCGGCATGTGTATCTCACTATCTTACTACGTGCGGCACGTGCACCTCACTATCCTACTTCGTGCGACACGTTTATCTCACTATCCTACTACATGCGACTCGTGTAACTCACTATCCTACTATATGCGACACGTGTATCGCACAATCCTACTACGTTCGACACGTGTTCCTCACTATCCTACTCCGTGCGACACGTGTACCTCACTATCCTACTACGTGCGGCACGTGTATCTCACTATCCTACTACGTGCGGCACGTGTACCTCACTATCCTACCATATGCGACACGTGTATGTCACTATCCTACTCCGTACGACACGTGTACTTCACTATCCTACTACGTGCGGCACGTTTATCTCACTATCCTACTCCGTGCGACTCGTCTACCTCACTCCTACTACATGCGACTCGTGTACCTCACTATCCTACTACATGCGACACGTGTATCGCACTATCCTATTACGTGCGACTCGTGTATCGCACTATCCTACTACGTGCGACATGTGTACCTCACTATCCTACTACATGCGACACGCGTACCTCACTATCCTACTACGTGCGACTCGTGTACCTCACTATCCTACTACATGCGACTCGTGTACCTCACTATCCTAATATATGCGACAAGTGTATCGCACTATCCTACTACGTGCGACATGTGTACCTCACTATCCTACTACGTGCGACTCGTGTACCTCACTATCCTACTACATGCGACACGTGTATCGCACTATCCTTCTACGTGCGGCACGTGTACCTCACTATCCTACTACATGCGACACGTGTACCTCACTATCCTACTACGTGCGACTAGTGTACCTCACTATACTACTACATGCGACACGTGTATCGCACTATCCTACTACGTGGGACACGTGTACCTCACTATCCTACTACGTGCGACTCGTGTACCTCACTATCCTACTACATGCGACACGTGTATCGCACTATCCTACTACGTGCGAAAGGTGTACCTCACTATCCTACTACGTGCGACACGTGTACCTCACTATCCAACTACATGCGACACGTGTACCTCACTATCCTACTACGTGCGACTCGTGTACCTCACTATCCTACTACATGCGACTCGTGTACCTCACTATCCTACTACATGCGACACGTGTATCGCGCTATCCTGCTACGTGCGACACATGCACCTCACTATCCTACTACGTGCGGCACGTGTATCTCACTATCGTACTACGTGCGCACGTTAATCTCACTATCCTACTACGTGCGGCACGTGCACCTCACTATCCTACTCTGTGCGACACGCGTACCTCACTATCCTACTACGTGCGGCACGTGTATCTCACTATCCTACTACGTGCGACTCGTGTACTTCACTATCCTACTACATGCGACACGTGTATCGCACTATCCTCCTACGTGCGACATGTGTACCTCACTATCCTACTACATGCGACACGTGTACCTCACTATCCTTCTACGTGCGACACGTGTACCTCACTATCCTACTACGTGCGACACGTGTACCTCACTATCCTACTACGTGCGACACGTGTACTTCACTATCCCACTACGTGCGACTCATGTACCTCACTATCCTACTACGTGTGGCACGTGTACCTCACTATCCTACTACGTGCGGCACGTGCACCTCATTATCCTACTACGTGCGGAACGTGAATCTCACTATCCTACTACGTGCGACACGTGTCCCTCACTATCCTACTCCGTGCGACACGTGTACCTCATTATCCTACTACGTGCGGCACGTGCACCTCACTATCCTACTACGTGCGGCACGTGTATCTCACTATCTTACTACGTGCGGAACGTGCACCTCACTATCCTACTCCGTGCGACACGTTTGTCTCACTATCCTACTACATTCGACTAGTCTAACTCACTATCCTACTACATGCGACACGTGTATCGCACTATCCTACTACGTGCGACACGTTTTCCTCACTAACCTACTCCGTGCGACACGTGTACCTCACTAGCCTACTACGTGCGACACGTGTACCTCACTATCCTACTACGTGCGACACGTGCACCTCACTATCCTAGTACGTGCGACACGTGCATCTCACTTCCCTACTACGTGCGACACGTGTACCTCACTATCCGACTATGTGCGGCACGTGTACGTCACTATCCTACTACGTGCGACTCGTGTACCTCAGTATCCTACTACGTGCGACACGTGTAACTCACTATCCTACTACGTGCGGCACGTGTACCTAAGTATCCTACTACGTGCGTCACGTGTACCTCACTATCCTACTACTTGCGACATGTGTACCTCACTATCCTACTACGTGGGAAACGTATACCTCACTATCCTACTACGTGCGGCACGTGTACGTACCTATCCTACTACGTGCGACACGTGTATCACACTATCCTACTACGTGCGACTAGTAAACCTCACTATCCTACTACGTGCGGCACGTGTACCTCACTATCCTACTTTATGCGACACGTGTATCGCACTATCCTACTACGTGCGACACGTGTATGGCACTATCCAACTACGTGCGACTCGTGTACCTCACTATCCTACTACATGCGACTCGTGTACCTCACTATCCTACTACATGCGACTCGTGTAACTCACTATCCTACTACGTGCGACACGTGTGTCGCACTATCCTACTACATGCGACTCGTGTACCTGAATATCCTACTACGAGCAGCACGTGCACCTCATTATCCTACTACGTGCGGCACGTGTATCTCACTATCCTACTACGTGCGACACGTGTACCTCACTATCCTACTCCGTGCGACACGTGTACCTCACTATCCTACTACGTGCGGCACGTGCACCTCACTATCCTACTACGTGCAGCACGTGCAACTCACTATCCTACTTCGTGCGACACGTTTATCTCACTATCCTACTACATGCGACTCGTGTAACTCACTATCCTACTACATGCGACACGTGTATCGCACTATCCTACTACGTGCGACACGTGTTCCTCACTATCCTACTCCGTGCGACACGTGTACCTCACTATCCTACTACGTGCGGCACGTGTATCTCACTATCCTACTACGTGCGGCACGTGTGCCTCACTATCCTACCATATGCGACACGTGTATGTCACTATCCTACTCCGTGCGACACGTGTACTTCACTATCCTACTACGTGCGGCACGTTTATCTCACTATCCTACTCCGTGCGACTCGTCTACCTCACTCCTACTACATGCGACTCGTGTACCTCACTATCCTACTACATGCGACACGTGTATCGCACTATCCTATTACGTGCGACTCGTGTATCGCACTATCCTACTACGTGCGACATGTGTACCTCACTATCCTACTACATGCGACACGCGTACCTCACTATCCTACTACGTGCGACTCGTGTACCTCACTATCCTACTACATGCGACTCGTGTACCTCACTATCCTACTATATGCGACAAGTGTATCGCACTATCCTACTACGTGCGACATGTGTACCTCACTATACTACTACATGCGACACGTGTACCTCACTATCCTACTACGTGCGACTAGTGTACCTCACTATCCTACTACATGCGACACGTGTATCGCACTATCCTACTACGTGGGACACGTGTACCTCACTATCCTACTACGTGCGACTCGTGTACCTCACTATCCTACTACATGCGACACGTGTATCGCACTATCCTACTACGTGCGACAGGTGTACCTCACTATCCTACTACGTGCGACACGTGTACCTCACTATCCAACTACATGCGACACGTGTACCTCACTATCCTACTACGTGCGACTCGTGTACCTCACTATCCTACTACATGCGACTCGTGTACCTCACTATCCTACTACATGCGACACGTGTATCGCGCTATCCTGCTACGTGCGACACATGCACCTCACTATCCTACTACGTGCGGCACGTGTATCTCACTATCCTACTACGTGCGCACGTTAATCTCACTATCCTACTACGTGCGGCACGTGCACCTCACTATCCTACTCTGTGCGACACGCGTACCTCACTATCCTACTACGTGCGGCACGTGTATGTCACTATCCTACTACGTGCGACTCGTGTACTTCACTATCCTACTACATGCGACACGTGTATCGCACTATTCTCCTACGTTCGACATGTGTACCGCACTATCCTACTACATGCGACACGTGTACCTCACTATCGTACTACGTGCGACACGTGTACCTCACTATCCTACTACGTGCGACACGTGTACCTCACTATCCTACTACGTGCGACACGTGTACTTCACTATCCCACTACGTGCGACTCGTGTACCTCACTGTCCTACTACGTGTGGCACGTGTACCTCACTATCCTACTACGTGCGGCACGTGCACCTCATTATCCTACTACGTGCGGCACGTTTATCTCACTATCCTACTAAGTGCGACACGTGTACCTCACTATCCTACTCCGTGCGACACGTGTACCTCACTATCCTACTACGTGCGGCACGTGCACCTCACTACCCTACTACGTGCGGCACGTGTACCTCACTATCCTACTACGTGCGACACGTGTACCTCACTAGCCTACTACGTGCGACACGTGTACCTCACTATCCTACTACGTGTGGCACGTGTACCTCACTATCCTACTACGTGCGGCACGTGCACCTCATTATCCTACTACGTGCGGCACGTGAATCTCACTATCCTACTACGTGCGACACGTGTACCTCACTATCCTACTCCGTGCGACACGTGTACCTCATTATCCTACTACGTGCTGCACGTGCACCTCACTATCCTACTACGTGCGGCACGTGTATCTCACTATCTTTCTACGTGCGGAACGTGCACCTCACTATCCTACTCCGTGCGACACGTTTGTCTCACTATCCTACTACATTCGACTAGTCTAACTCACTATCCTACTACATGCGACACGTGTATCGCACTATCCTACTACGTGCGACACGTTTTCCTCACTAACCTACTCCGTGCGACACGTGTACCTCACTAGCCTACTACGTGCGACACGTGTACCTCACTATCCTACTACGTGCGACACGTGCACCTCACTATCCTAGTACGTGCGACACGTGCATCTCACTTCCCTACTACGTGCGACACGTGTACCTCACTATCCGACTATGTGCGGCACGTGTACGTCACTATCCTACTACGTGCGACTCGTGTACCTCAGTATCCTACTACGTGCGACACGTGTAACTCACTATCCTACTACGTGCGGCACGTGTACCTAAGTATCCTACTACGTGCGTCACGTGTACCTCACTATCCTTCTACTTGCGACATGTGTACCTCACTATCCTACTACGTGGGAAACGTATACCTCACTATCCTACTACGTGCGGCACGTGTACGTACCTATCCTACTACGTGCGACACGTGTATCACACTATCCTACTACGTGCGACTCGTAAACCTCACTATCCTACTACGTGCGGCACGTGTACCTCACTATCCTACTTTATGCGACACGTGTATCGCACTATCCTACTACGTGCGACACGTGTATGGCACTATCCTACTACGTGCGACTCGTGTACCTCACTATCCTACTACATGCGACTCGTGTACCTCACTATCCTACTACATGCGACTCGTGTAACTCACTATCCTACTACGTGCGACACGTGTGTCGCACTATCCTACTACATGCGACTCGTGTACCTGAATATCCTACTACGAGCAGCACGTGCACCTCATTATCCTACTACGTGCGGCACGTGTATCTCACTATCCTACTACGTGCGACACGTGTACCTCACTATCCTACTCCGTGCGACACGTGTACCTCACTATCCTACTACGTGCGGCACGTGCACCTCACTATCCTACTACGTGCAGCACGTGCAACTCACTATCCTACTTCGTGCGACACGTTTATCTCACTATCCTACTACATGCGACTCGTGTAACTCACTATCCTACTACATGCGACACGTGTATCGCACTATCCTACTACGTGCGACACGTGTTCCTCACTATCCTACTCCGTGCGACACGTGTACCTCACTATCCTACTACGTGCGGCACGTTTATCTCACTATCCTACTACGTGCGGCACGTGTACCTCACTATCCTACCATATGCGACACGTGTATGTCACTATCCTACTCCGTGCGACACGTGTACTTCACTATCCTACTACGTGCGGCACGTTTATCTCACTATCCTACTCCGTGCGACTCGTCTACCTCACTGCTACTACATGCGACTCGTGTACCTCACTATCCTACTACATGCGACACGTGTATCGCACTATCCTATTACGTGCGACTCGTGTATCGCACTATCCTACTACGTGCGACATGTGTACCTCACTATCCTACTACATGCGACACGCGTACCTCACTATCCTACTACGTGCGACTCGTGTACCTCACTATCCTACTACATGCGACTCGTGTACCTCACTATCCTACTATATGCGACAAGTGTATCGCACTATCCTACTACGTGCGACATGTGTACCTCACTATACTACTACATGTGACACGTGTACCTCACTATCCTACTACGTGCGACTAGTGTACCTCACTATCCTACTACATGCGACACGTGTATCGCACTATCCTACTACGTGGGACACGTGTACCTCACTATCCTACTACGTGCGACTCGTGTACCTCACTATCCTACTACATGCGACACGTGTATCGCACTATCCTACTACGTGCGACAGGTGTACCTCACTATCCTACTACGTGCGACACGTGTACCTCACTATCCAACTACATGCGACACGTGTACCTCACTATCCTACTACGTGCGACTCGTGTACCTCACTATCCTACTACATGCGACTCGTGTACCTCACTATCCTACTATATGCGACACGTGTATCGCGCTATCCTGCTACGTGCGACACATGCACCTCACTATCCTACTACGTGCGGCACGTGTATCTCACTATCCTACTACGTGCGCACGTTAATCTCACTATCCTACTACGTGCGGCACGTGCACCTCACTATCCTACTCTGTGCGACACGCGTACCTCACTATCCTACTACGTGCGGCACGTGTATGTCACTATCCTACTACGTGCGACTCGTGTACTTCACTATCCTACTACATGCGACACGTGTATCGCACTATTCTCCTACGTTCGACATGTGTACCGCACTATCCTACTACAAGCGACACGTGTACCTCACTATCCTACTACGTGCGACACGTGTACCTCACTATCCTACTACGTGCGACACGTGTACCTCACTATCCTACTACGTGCGACACGTGTACTTCACTATCCCACTACGTGCGACTCGTGTACCTCACTGTCCTACTACGTGTGGCACGTGTACCTCACTATCCTACTACGTGCGGCACGTGCACCTCATTATCCTACTACGTGCGGCACGTTTATCTCACTATCCTACTACGTGCGACACGTGTACCTCACTATCCTACTCCGTGCGACACGTGTACCTCACTATCCTACTACGTGCGGCACGTGCACCTCACTACCCTACTACGTGCGGCACGTGTATCTCACTATCTTACTACGTGCGGAACGTGCACCTCACTATCCTACTCCGTGCGACACGTTTATCTCACTATCCTACTACATTCGACTAGTCTAACTCACTATCCTACTACATGCGACACGTGTATCGCACTATCCTACTACGTGCGACACGTGTTCCTCACTAACCTACTCCGTGCGACACGTGTACCTCACTATCCTACTACGTGCGGCACGTGTATCTCACTATCCTACTACGTGCGGCACGTGTACCTCACTATCCTACCATATGCGACACGTGTATGTCACTATTCTACTCTGTTCGACACGTGTACTTCACTATCCTACTACGTGCGGCACGTTTATCTCACTATCCTACTCCGTGCGACTCGTCTACCTCACTCCTACTACATGCGACACGTGTATCGCACTATCCTATTACGTGCGACTCGTGTATCGCACTATCCTACTACGTGCGACATGTGTACCTCACTATCCTACTACATGCGACACGCGTACCTCACTATCCTACTACGTGCGACCCGTGTACCTCACTATCCTACTACATGCGACTCGTGTAACTCACTATCCTACTACATGCGACAAGTGTATCGCACTATCCTACTACGTGCGACACGTGTATCGCACTATCCTACTACGTGCGACATGTGTACCTCACTATCCTACTACATGCGACACGTGTACCTCACTATCCTACTACGTGCGACTAGTGTACCTCACTATCCTACCACATGCGACAGGTGTATTGCACTATCCTACTACGTGCGACACGTGTACCTCACTATCCTACTACGTGCGACTCGTGTACCTCACTATCCAAATACATGCGACACGTGTACCTCACTATCCTACTAAGTGCGACTCGTGTACCTCACTATCCTACTACATGCGACTCGTGTACCTCACTATCCTACTACGTGCGACACGTGTACCTCACTACCCTACTACGTGCGGCACGTGTTCCTCACTATCCTACTACGTGCGGCACGTGTACCTCACTATACTACAATGTGCGACACGTGTACGTCACTATCCTACGACGTGCGACATGTGTATCTCACTATCCTACTACGTGCGACACGTGTACGTCACTCTCCTAATACGTGCGACACGCGTACCTCACTAACCTTCTCCGTGCGACACGTGTACCTCATTATCCAACTACGTGTGGCACGTGTACCTCACTATCCTACTACGTGCGACACGTGTATCTCACTATCCTACTATATGCGACACGTGTACCTCACTATCCTACTACGTGCGACACATGTACCTCACTATCCTACTACGTGCGGCACGTGTACGTCACTATCCTACTACGTGGGGCACGTGTAACTCACTACCCTACTACGTGCGACACGTGTACGTCACTATCATACTACGTGCGGCACGTGTATCTCACTATCCTACTACGTGCGGCACGTGTAACTCACTATCCTACTACGTGCGACACGTGTACCTCACTATCCTACTACGTGCGGCACGTGTACCTCACTATCCTACTACGTGCGACACGTGAACCTCACTATCCTACTACGTGCGACTCGTGTACCTCACTATCCTACTACGTACGACAAGTGTACCTCACTATCCTACTACGTGCGTAACGTGTATCTCACTATCCTACTACGTGCGACTCGTTTACCTCACTATCCTACTACGTGCGACACGTGCACCTCACTATACTACTAGGTGCGACACGTGTACCTCACTAGACTACTACGTGCGACACGTGTACCTCACTATCCTACTACGTGCGACACGTGCACCTCACTATCCTACTACGTGCGACACGTGCATCTCACTACCCTACTACGTGCGACACGTGTACCTCACTATCCGATTATGTGCGGCACGTGTACGTCACTATCTTACTACGTGCGACTCGTGTACCTCAGTATCCTACTACGTGCGACACGTGTAACTCACTATCCTACTACGTGCGGCACGTGTACCTAAGTATCCTACTACGTGCGACACGTGTACCTCACTATCCTACTACTTGCGACATGTGTACCTCACTATCCTACTACTTGGGAAACGTATACCTCACTATCCTACTACGTGCGGCAAGTGTACGTACCTATCTTACTACGTGCGACACGTGTATCTCACTATCCTACTACGTGCGACTCGTAAACCTCACTATCCTACTACGTGCGGCAAGTGTACCTCACTATCCTACTATATGCGACACGTGTATCGCACTATCCTACTACGTGCGACACGTGTATGGCACTATCCTACTACGTGCGACTCGTGTACCTCACTATCCTACTACATGCGACTCGTGTACCTCACTATCCTACTACATGCGACTCGTGTAACTCACTATCCTACTACGTGCGACACGTGTGTCGCACTATCCTACTACATGCGACTCGTGTACCTGAATATCCTACTACGTGCAGCACGTGCACCTCATTATCCTACTACGTGCGGCACGTGTATCTCACTATCCTACTACGTGCGACACGTGTACCTCACTATCCTACTCCGTGCGACACGTGTACCTCACTATCCTACTACGTGCGGCACGTGTATCTCACTATCCTTCTACGTGTGGCACGTGTACCTCACTATCCTACCATATGCGACACGTGCAGCTCACTATCCTACTACGTGCGGCATGTGTATCTCACTATCTTACTACGTGCGGCACGTGCACCTCACTATCCTACTTCGTGCGACACGTTTATCTCACTATCCTACTACATGCGACTCGTGTAACTCACTATCCTACTATATGCGACACGTGTATCGCACAATCCTACTACGTGCGACACGTGTTCCTCACTATCCTACTCCGTGCGACACGTGTACCTCACTATCCTACTACGTGCGGCACGTGTATCTCACTATCCTACTACGTGCGGCACGTGTACCTCACTATCCTACCATATGCGACACGTGTATGTCACTATCCTACTCCGTACGACACGTGTACTTCACTATCCTACTACGTGCGGCACGTTTATCTCACTATCCTACTCCGTGCGACTCGTCTACCTCACTCCTACTACATGCGACTCGTGTACCTCACTATCCTACTACATGCGACACGTGTATCGCACTATCCTATTACGTGCGACTCGTGTATCGCACTATCCTACTACGTGCGACATGTGTACCTCACTATCCTACTACATGCGACACGCGTACCTCACTATCCTACTACGTGCGACTCGTGTACCTCACTATCCTACTACATGCGACTCGTGTACCTCACTATCCTACTATATGCGACAAGTGTATCGCACTATCCTACTACGTGCGACATGTGTACCTCACTATCCTACTACATGCGACACGTGTACCTCACTATCCTACTACGTGCGACTAGTGTACCTCACTATCCTACTACATGCGACACGTGTATCGCACTATCCTACTACGTGGGACACGTGTACCTCACTATCCTACTACATGCGACACGTGTATCGCACTATCCTACTACGTGCGAAAGGTGTACCTCACTATCCTACTACGTGCGACACGTGTACCTCACTATCCAACTACATGCGACACGTGTACCTCACTATCCTACTACGTGCGACTCGTGTACCTCACTATCCTACTACATGCGACTCGTGTACCTCACTATCCTACTACATGCGACACGTGTATCGCGCTATCCTGCTACGTGCGACACATGCACCTCACTATCCTACTACGTGCGGCACGTGTATCTCACTATCCTACTACGTGCGACTCGTGTACTTCACTATCCTACTACATGCGACACGTGTATCGCACTATCCTCCTACGTGCGACATGTGTACCTCACTATCCTACTACATGCGACACGTGTACCTCACTATCCTTCTACGTGCGACACGTGTACCTCACTATCCTACTACGTGCGACACGTATACCTCACTATCCTACTACGTGCGACACGTGTACTTCACTATCCCACTACGTGCGACTCGTGTACCTCACTGTCCTACTACGTGTGGCACGTGTACCTCACTATCCTACTACGTGCGGCACGTGCACCTCATTATCCTACTACGTGCTGCACGTGAATCTCACTATCCTACTACGTGCGACACGTGTACCTCACTATCCTACTCCGTGCGACACGTGTACCTCATTATCCTACTACGTGCGGCACGTGCACCTCACTATCCTACTACGTGCGGCACGTGTATCTCACTATCTTACTACGTGCGGAACGTGCACCTCACTATCCTACTCCGTGCGACACGTTTGTCTCACTATCCTACTACATTCGACTAGTCTAACTCACTATCCTACTACATGCGACACGTGTATCGCACTATCCTACTACGTGCGACACGTTTTCCTCACTAACCTACTCCGTGCGACACGTGTACCTCACTAGCCTACTACGTGCGACACGTTTACCTCACTATCCTACTACGTGCGACACGTGCACCTCACTATCCTAGTACGTGCGACACGTGCATCTCACTTCCCTACTACGTGCGACACGTGTACCTCACTATCCGACTATGTGCGGCACGTGTACGTCTCTATCCTACTACTTGCGACTCGTGTACCTGAATATCCTACTACGAGCAGCACGTGCACCTCATTATCCTACTACGTGCGGCACGTGTATCTCACTAGCCTACTACGTGCGACACGTGTACCTCACTATCCTACTCCGTACGACACGTGTACCTCACTATCCTACTACGTGCGGCACGTGCAACTCACTATCCTACTTCGTGCGACACGTTTATCTCACTATCCTACTACATGCGACTCGTGTAACTCAGTATCCTACTACATGCGACACGTGTATCGCACTATCCTACTACGTGCGACACGTGTTCCTCACTATCCTACTCCGTGCGACACGTGTACCTCACTATCCTACTACGTGCGGCACGTGTATCTCACTATCCTACTACGTGCGGCACGTGTACCTCACTATCCTACCATATGCGACACGTGTATGTCACTATCCTACTCCGTGCGACACGTGTACTTCACTATCCTACTACGTGCGGCACGTTTATCTCACTATCCTACTCCGTGCGACTCGTCTACCTCACTCCTACTACATGCGACTCGTGTACCTCACTATCCTACTACATGCGACACGTGTATCGCACTATCCTATTACGTGCGACTCGTGTATCGCACTATCCTACTACGTGCGACATGTGTACCTCACTATCCTACTACATGCGACACGCGTACCTCACTATCCTACTACGTGCGACTCGTGTACCTCACTATCCTACTACATGCGACTCGTGTACCTCACTATCCTACTATATGCGACAAGTGTATCGCACTATCCTACTACGTGCGACATGTGTACCTCACTATCCTACTACATGCGACACGTGTACCTCACTATCCTACTACGTGCGACTAGTGTACCTCACTATCCTACTACATGCGACACGTGTATCGCACTATCCTACTACGTGGGACACGTGTACCTCACTATCATACTACGTGCGACTCGTGTACCTCACTATCCTACTACATGCGACACGTGTATCGCACTATCCTACTACGTGCGACTCGTGTACGTCACTATCCTACTACATGCGACTCGTGTACCTCACTATCCTACTACATGCGACACGTGTATCGCGCTATCCTGCTACGTGCGACACATGCACCTCACTATCCTACTACGTGCGGCACGTGTATCTCACTATCCTACTACGTGCGCACGTTAATCTCACTATCCTACTACGTGCGGCACGTGCACCTCACTATCCTACTCTGTGCGACACGCGTACCTCACTATCCTACTACGTGCGGCACGTGTATGTCACTATCCTACTACGTGCGACTCGTGTACTTCACTATCCTACTACATGCGACACGTGTATCGCACTATTCTCCTACGTGCGACATGTGTACCTCACTATCCTACTACATGCGACACGTGTACCTCACTATCCTACTACGTGCGACACGTGTACCTCACTATCCTACTACGTGCGACACGTGTACCTCACTATCCTACTACGTACGACACGTGTACTTCACTATCCCACTACGTGCGACTCGTGTACCTCACTGTCCTACTACGTGTGGCACGTGTACCTCACTATCCTACTACGTGCGGCACGTGCACCTCATTATCCTACTACGTGTGGCACGTGTATCTCACTATCCTACTACGTGCGACACGTGTACCTCACTATCCTACTCCGTGCGACACGTGTACCTCACTATCCTACTACGTGCGGCACGTGCACCTCACTATCCTACTACGTGCGGCACGTGTATCTCACTATCTTACTACGTGCGGAACGTGCACCTCACTATCCTACTCCGTGCGACACGTTTATCTCACTATCCTACTACATGCGACTCGTGTAACTCAGTATCCTACTACATGCGACACGTGTATCGCACTATCCTACTACGTGCGACACGTGTTCCTCACTATCCTACTCCGTGCGACACGTGTACCTCACTATCCTACTACGTGCGGCACGTGTATCTCACTATCCTACTACGTGCGGCACGTGTACCTCACTATCCTACCATATGCGACACGTGTATGTCACTATCCTACTCCGTGCGACACGTGTACTTCACTATCCTACTACGTGCGGCACGTTTATCTCACTATCCTACTCCGTGCGACTCGTCTACCTCACTCCTACTACATGCGACTCGTGTACCTCACTATCCTACTACATGCGACACGTGTATCGCACTATCCTATTACGTGCGACTCGTGTATCGCACTATCCTACTACGTGCGACATGTGTACCTCACTATCCTACTACATGCGACACGCGTACCTCACTATCCTACTACGTGCGACTCGTGTACCTCACTATCCTACTACATGCGACTCGTGTACCTCACTATCCTACTATATGCGACAAGTGTATCGCACTATCCTACTAGGTGCGGCACGTGTATCTCACTATCCTACTACGTGCGGCACGTGCACCTCACTATCCTACTCTGTGCGACACGTGTACCTCACTATCCTACTACGTGCGGCACGTGTATCTCACTATCCTACTACGTGCGACTCGTGTACCTCACTATCCTACTACATGCGACACGTGTATCGCACTATCCTCCTACGTGCGACATGTGTACCTCACTATCCTACTACATGCGACACGTGTACCTCACTATCCTACTACGTGCGACACGTGTACCTCACTATCCTACTACGTGCGACACGTGTACCTCACTATCCTACTACGTGCGACACGTGTATCTCACAATCCTACTACGTGCGACTCGTGTACCTCACTGTCCTACTACGTGCGGCACGTGTACCTCACTATCCTACTACGTGCGGCACGTGCACCTAACTACCCTACTACGTGCGGCACGTGCACCTCATTATCCTACTACGTGCGACACGTGTACCTCACTATCCTACTACGTGCGGCACGTGCACCTAACTACCCTACTACGTGCGGCACGTGCACCTCATTATCCTACTACGTGCGACACGTGTACCTCACTATCCTACTACGTGCGGCACGTGTACCTCACTATCCTACTACGTGCGGCACGTGTACCTCACTATCCTACTACTTGCGACACGTGTACCTCACTATCCTACTACGTGCGACACGTGTACCTCACTATCCTACCACGTGCGACACGTGTACCTCACTATCCTACTACGTGCGCCACGTGTGCCTCACTATCCTACTACGTGCAACACATGTACCTCACTATCCTACTACGTGCGACACGTGTACTTCACTATCTTACTACGTGCGACACGTGCATCTCACTATCCTACTACGTGCGACACGTGTACCTCACTATTCTACTACGTGCGGAACGTGTACCTCACTATCCTACTACGTGCGGCACGTGTACCTCACTATCCTACTACGTGCGACATGTGTACCTCACTATCCTACTACGTGCGGCACGTGTACCTCACTATCCTACTACGTACTGCACGTGTATCTCACATATGCTACTACGTGCGACACGTGTACCTCACTATCCTACTACGTGCGGCACGTGTACGTCACTATCCTACTACGTACGTCTCGTGAATCTCTTTATCCTACTATGTGCGACTCGTGTACCTCACTATCATACTACGTGCGACACGTGTATCGCACTATCCTACTACGTGCGCCACGCGCATCTCACTATCCTACTACGTGCGACACGTGTACCTCGCTATCCTACTACGTGCGACACGTGTATGTCACTATCCTACTACGTGCGACTCGAGTATCTCACTATTCTACTACGTGCGGCACGTGTACCTCACTATCCTACTACGTGCGGCACGTGTACCTCACTATCCTACTCCGTGCGACACGTGTTCCTCACTATCCTACTACGTGCGACACGTGCACCTCACTATCCTACTACGTGCGACACGTGCACCTCACTATCCTACTACGTGCGACATGTGCATCTCACTATCCTACTACGTGCGACACGTGTACCTCACTATCCTACTACGTGCGACACGTGTATGTCACTATCCTACTACGTGCGACACGTGCATCTCACTATTCTACCACGTGCGACACGTGTACCTCACTATCCTACTACGTGCGGCACGTGTACCTCACTATCCTACTCCGTGCGACACGTGTTCCTCACTATCCTACTCCGTGCGACACGTGTACCTCACTATCCTACTATGTGCGTCACGTGTATCTCACTATCTCGCAATAGACGGCTTGCTTGGCTGTTCTGGACGGCATTGATCGGCCGGTGGCACGGTGGCATGTTGCACGCAAGTACTTCATTCCTTTGCTCTATGTGGCCCTGACAGCCCTTTCATCACATTCCCATTTGTGGAGAAGTCATGCATATTTAACCCTTCAACTTCAGATATTTCTGACTTCCTGGCTCTGCTTTCTTTCCTGCTGTTTCCATGCTCCCTTTCTCTTCGCAAACGAGGGTCGTAACCTAGTTCTAATAAATCATTCCAATTCGGCCTGCTGGTGGCTTTCTGCTTCTCGTGTACTGTATGTGTCAGGTGTGCTCATTTATCTCCAGAGCTGTTGCTGACCTGGCAGGCTGGGGATCTACCGTAAATAATGAGCGGTTGTTGCTACTGCTTAGTCTGCTCAGACCTGACTGAATAGCACAGCACAGATAGGCTATGTATCGTATGTAGCCACTAGATTCTAATACCGGGTGAGTTAGCCGTGGTCGTTGCGGTGTGGCTGTAGGCAGTCGCTCACATCCGTGAGGCGAGGAGGTTCGAATCCTCCCGCCGACAATCTTGAAGATGGTTTTCTGTGGTTTCCCATCTTCGTTCCAGGCAAATGCTGGGGTTGGTCCCTAACTATATGCCACAGCCACTACCTTCCAAATCCTCATCCTTACATTAACACTTTCCTCCCCAGACAACATTCCACACGCGACGGTACTTGTAGCTCACCCAATGGGTGTCCGTATAGAAGCACCTACAATACTCCGGCGAGCCAAACATATCCTCGGACACTCTCGGCACTAAAAGTCATACGCTAAAAATAAATAAAAAGACTAGTTTCTAATTATAGAGGTCTGATAGGGCTCGGGTATATTCTATGGCTAGACATCGCTTTAGGCCTAATTGTTTTATTTATATTTCAAAGCTGGTGGTATTGTGGACATTAGCCGCATGCATTTCAGAGTATGCTGATAGTTCATTTAATGAACTTGGGACATCTTGTTCATCGGCCCCGTTTTACTTGTTTGAAAACCTGTGTCTTCGACGAATACAGTAGTGTGTGGAACTGTAAGTAATAGGGTCAGGGATGGGGTGAGTGCTCTGGGATTTGAAATAAGCTACCGGGATTTGAAATAAGCTACTATGTCAGGAGGAAATGTTGGTAAACCTGGGGAATATCTACACTCGGTGTATCCGATGTCAGCGCCTGGGTTCAAATATCCGATCACCGTACTTGTTTCAGCTCTCCATTGCAGTCGTTGTGCCTGACTACGCCGTGGGGTATTTCAGGTTATGTGTAGTCAGGTTTATAACCTAGGTTTTTGTTGTCTACGTTCTGTTATATATGCGTGTAATTGGGGCTAGGATTTCAAAGAAACATCTGTGGCCTTAAGTTGAGAGGATCTTGAGAGGATGTATGAAATCCCAATCAGCCACTTATAGGATATATGGGAGTGTAAATAGAACCCACCTGCCCTTCAGCTATCTGGGCTATAAGATACTATGACTATTCCTTCTCCAATAGTGGCGGTTAGCTTGACATCATTATAAATATGTTAACGTGAATATACATCATATGAACTGAATAGAATCTTGTGATTAATTCGTTTTCAGGCTCTGCCGAGATTTTTAATGTGAGGTTAAATGTACCTCATTCTTACGCCAGTATCGGCGTAACAGTCGGACATTCCATAATTGTGCACGATTTGTGCACAATATGATCCGCAGTGGATGAATGACCAATGTATTTGCTTGGCAATCGATAGGTCATGGGTTAGATATCAGCATAAGCAGGCAAGTAAATTTGTGAACGGTATGCAATAGTTCATGTTGAATGATCAGTTAGTTAAAATAAATCTTGGTGAAGCAGTGCCTCTCCTCACGCTTTCCCCGAATCTCAACCCGATGACGTGCAAAATAGTCTTTATTAGTAACGGTACGGTACGATGGAACTTAGAGTGAGTTTTGGAAGTGAGATAAATAAAATATGCTGCATCAATTTTCAGGTGAAATGCTTTGAATTTTTTTAAAGTTGTTATGATTATTTGCCCAAATTACGAGTGTATGCTTACTAAAGTTTCGTCAAATAGCGATACCACCTTTATTATTATTAATTATAATAAGAAGTTAATGGGGAGCCTCCGTGGCTTAGGTGGCAGCATGCTGGCCTCTCACCGCTGGGTCCGAGGTTCAAATCCCGGTCACTCCATGTGAGATTTGTGCTGGACGAAGCGGAGGCAGACAGGTTTTTCTCCGGGTAATCCAGTTTCCCCTGTCACAAATTTCATTCCAGCAACACTCTCTACTATCATTTCATTTCATTTGTCATTCATTTAATCATTGCCCCAGGGGAGTGCGACAGGCTTCGGCAGCCGGCACAGTTCATGTCCTCATCGCTAGATAAGGGCTTCATTCATTCCATTCCCTGACCCGGTCGGTCGACTGGAAGCTGGCTGTGGATTTTCATTTTCAAGAAGTTAGTGGGTACCATTTATATACAGTTTTTGATATGCTCTAGAAACCTGACGGAATATTTAGTGCAGATTAGTGTGAGTTGTATTAAATGTTATTCCGTTCATATAATGTTTATATGCTATAATAGAAGTCAAACTTTGTGAAAGAAGTATTGCGGTTTGTTACAGTTAAATATTACTGCTTAGCTAGATAGCCTCTATTTAGGGGAGCGTAATGGCGCAGTGGCTTAGCTGCTCGTCTTTCACCAGGACGACCGGTGATCGAATCTCTGAGACAGCTGGGAGAAATTTTCATCCGAAAAATCACGTGGCGTCAGGGAGGGCATCCGGTCTTAAATCCCCGGCCAAAATCCAAATGAGTCATGTTGGTTAGTGTGACCCCAATTAATTGTGATAAGCCGAGGAAAGTTTAGCTAGATAGCATTTTCTGATGTGACGTAGAGCAGGTGTTTTGCTGTTCACATTACATAACCCAATGGGAAGTCATTAAGTACTGATGTTATGGTGTCATTACTTATAAAGGTATTTCATTGATGAGTGTCCCGTGTAAAGTGTATATCAAAGGAGAATTCGATGATTAGCCGAGAGTAAAATGAACAACTTACACTGAAATGAACTAAGGAAATTGCCTAGCAGTCACTGAGTACAAGCAGTGAGACTGGACAGAATTGCGTGCAATTGTGCAACACCGAAGACCTGACAAGCAAGCCGGCAGCCAGGAATGGACTCTGGACTCCACGTGGACTGACAGAGCAATCATGCTATTCGTCAGGAACCACCAGCTGTTGGTCAACAGTGAGCAGTCATACATTTGGTTATTGTCAGCGCGTGGTACTGCGTAACGTTTGAGTCACCGTTGTTAACGAGGAAATTGAGAGGACTATACTCTTGGTTTATGTGCGTTGATGTACGAATTACTGCCATGATACCAGTTTGTAAAGTTGCTGAAATTCTCTTGAAGCTTATTAAAAGCTGCTTTGGGGCCTTTGTGTATAGTAAATATAGTGGTATCATCCGCATACGAATATTTGGCTGTGTTTCAATATGTCGTTAATGTTGTTTACAGACAGGTATGCAGTAGAATGTAGGCGAGATTTTACTACTTTGAGGAATACCCTGCATTTCTTCTGAACACTAATAGTGTTATTGAACTTAGCTGCCATTTTCCTAATAATGAGATAGCTATCGAATAACATTTTTGGCGTTCCTCTTATACGTATACTCTACAATTTACTGTTCTAAGTAGTTTATTGTAGTAAAGTAATTTGTCCCTTTCTAAAGCCATTCAGATGATGCGTTTATTTATAAAATTGTGTAGTCCCTTATCTAAATATTTGTCCATTACTGTATTATGGGTAAGAATTATATGCATATACAGTAGGTCTGAATTTACCAAAGACTATATCAATTATTTTCATAATAGGCTCATGAGATCACCTTCTATATGTGTATATGTGCGTGAGTGTGTCTTGTAATAAATTTTGATTGGCTCAAACAACTTTTTTGAAACATGGTAAGGACTTACTCCTAGTCCACCCAACCCCAACTGTGCCTTTCGAACTTAAATAAATTACACTCATCTATTATGCGCACCACGTGAAGTATTTCGCAGGTATTCACTATCACCCAAACTGTTGCAGCAAATAATTTTTAACATTGTGTAACGTTAAAATACGACAAAGTAAGATCTCAGAAACCAACATGCTGGCCACGCAAATTTCAGATACTAAACGGGCTTCCTTGCATTTAAACACCCAAACGCAGGGTGACTCGACATAGATATATGGATGGTGTCTAAGATGGTGGCAATTTAAAAAGTACATTCTAATATGTTGAAGGTGCGAAGGAGGAGGGCTAACTTTGCAGCAAGTTTTATTCAATTCGGTTCCTGCGTCTATAAATAATTAATAGTAGGGCAATATGCAAATAACGACAGATGGAAACATATTGTGCATATATTTGAACACTCAAAATATATTTTTGTAGGTGTGAAACTATTAATTCTGCCTATAAAATGAACAAACCAAAAGATCACTATCGGTAACGGCTTTTAATTCATGCTAGGTGCACCATTCCTAAGTCGTAATTCCTGATATTATTTAGACTACACCTAATGCTAATAAGTCAATATTACACCAAGAGGTATGGTGTTTGGTAATTTCTGGAGCAAGTCCGGAAGTGTAAAGTTATTCTGTGGTCGATCAGCACGTGGAGTGCCCCTTTACTCGTCACTTATGGGAGAAGTTGTTCCTCTGTAATTAACGTGGCAACATGTGGCTACAGAGTGAGAATCTTGCTGCTTCTGGCCAGACCTATGCTGCCGAGGTCCCTTGGCGGCATGTTAGTGAGAAGATGGATCTTCCTCCAAGTCTCCTCAAGAGACACTACCTGCTTGTCTGGTGCTCAACATATATGATTGATAAGTTACTGTACCTTTAGTAGCATCAGGTCTCTATTAAAATAAATCACGGTTTCAAAGTCATGTTAAGCGTAGTATTTAATGAAAAATTATAATTCTGTGAGTATTTATTATAAATCACACTTAAAACTACGCAGCTGGACTACAAATATTCTGTATACCAGACTGATTTGCCGTAAATGAAGATGATGAAAATAATAATGTTAATAATAATAATTAACAATAATAATAATATTTCATTCAGTTTCAGTTGAGATTGATTTGCCTTTCAACGCCCAGTCAAGTCTGCAAGGCTCTGTTAGCGACCGAGTCGCATGCATGATCCCCTACCAGCAATTAGCACTTCGGTCTCTTTTGCTTCTACACTTCTCGCCTTTAAATGATTAAATACTGAAACTAACCATTGCCTTCTATGTCTACCTCTGCTTCTCTTCCTTTCTACAGCCAATTTCATTAACCTCTTAGGTAATTTGTCCTTCCGCATTCACATTACATGACCGTACCGTGTGAGTCTGCTCATATGAGCAGCTTTACCTAACATGAACATTTTAATTTTATCCTTTATCTCTAATTAGGAATAGCCTTCTGCCATTGCTTCCATACATTTGTTTCAGCAACTTTCGTGCTACCATCATGTCATTTACCTCCAGCTTGTGTATGAATATCTTGTATCCACCCAGCTCTCACTCTCATATAGGAACGTCGGTCAAATACTTATTTCAGAAGGTATTAGACTGCAAATAAGATCTCACCAAAATGACTATCAGGCTATCAGCATATGTCGTAGTGCTTACCTGGTTTCCACCTAACCGAATCACAACCAGTCAGTTTATACCCTTTAGCAAATTGTCTAAATATTAAAACAGTAACGGTAGAAGATCACAATCTTGCCTGAGTCTTGTAACAACTTTCAACCAAGAACTCATCCCACCATCAACTAACACTTCAGCCTGATCATCAAAACGAATACCGTGGAATGCCTGTAGCAGCCTTCCCACAGGGTGCTCAGCATCATTTCCCGTACTACTGAATCGTACGCCTTCTCCTGATCTCTCATAGCATACCTCAAGAACTTTGCCCATACTGAGAACTTGATCCTGACATCCCCGTCGTAGTATAAAGGCACACTGGTCTTCATCTATCTTTCTTTCGGCCAATGATCAAGTTCTCCTGTCTACAATGCCTGAATACACTTTCCCTAAGACACTCACCATAATACCTCTACAACTGTTGCAATCTATCTTGTTACCTTGCTTATAAAATGAGCGATTACTGCTTCTGCTCAGCCAGAGGGTACTTTTCCTAATCACTTGCCAATTCGATCATCCTATGCAACGATTTCATCCCTGCCTTTACATTGTACTTTACCATTCTTCACTGAATTTCATGTACCCCTGCTACGTGGTGACATCGCGGTTTATTTAGAATCCTCTCTAGTTCTCAAACCATCATTCTGTGTGTTAATAACCATGGAATGCAGTCAAAGAAACATGGGCTCTTTGTTAGCATAATAACCATATTGTGAGTTTGCTGTATATAATATATCCACCCTGCATTGCTGCTTAGGAGGCATTTATCGCCCAAGCCATCATGTATTCTGGCTTATATTTTATCCTTTTTCTCCGGCACTAAATTTGTAACATCTCATCCGAATCCTTATAATACGCATAAGTTTTAAGGGAAAAGACCAGCGTGATACATAAAAATAGGCTATTTAATTCTTTACGGAACTACATGTTACACCTCATTCCAGCGTCAATTAGTTAACAAATTCCGGTAACAGATGTCGCGGGTAAGGATATTTACACTGAAGCGTTCTGGCGTCACGAATCATCAGTCGACAGTACACAGACGAGGGCGTAACGTCTGTACGACCAACGACTCCGCTGAGATACGTAACCATATACTGGTACATAATAGAATTCAAGAGCATGCTGTGATTTTATTTTTATTTTATTTATTATATTGTGTTGTTCTAATTTGTATATCCGTCCATAATAGACTACTAATACGTAATTCACAAACCTTTATAAAAAGGAACTAACCTTCTTTAACGAGTTTCAAACTGCAAATCATAATATAAACCCGCAATAAACGCACTACATTTTTTTTGTAATAAGATAATATTTGGATGTGAATTTAAACCTCAACGCAGTGATCAGGATCTGGTGATGACCGCTTGGAGGTCGATACGCGTAATCCTAAAATTTCCCCTTTATAATGGTGATCACAAATAATGCATGCAATTTTCAAGGTGTATTATTTACAACCTATTCATATATAATATACACTGTACCCCGCCCAGTAAGGGCAGACGACCTCGTAGTTCCGCCCCTTAAAACAACAATAACTAACTAACTACCCCGCCCAGTCATTATGTGTTGATTGATCGAAGAGTTACAACTGCCAGTATCGTTATAATGCTATGAATGATCCTAGGTTTGATCTCTTTAGTCCAATGAAAAAATCCACAGCCTGCTTCCAGTCTTCGACCGGGTCAGGAATGGAATGAATGGAGCCCCTATCTAGCGGCGAGGATATGAACTGTGCCGGCTGCCGAGGCCTGACGCACTCCTCTGGGGCAATGATTAAATGAATGACAGATGAAATGAAATGTTAGTGGAGAGTGTTGCTGGAATGAAATTTTGACAGGGAAAACCGGAGTACCCGGAGAAAAACCTGTCTGCCTCCGTTTTGTCCAGCACAGATCTCACATGGAGTGGCCGGGATTTGAACCACGGACCCAGCGGTGAGAGGCCGGCGTGCTGCCGCCTAAGCCACGGAGGCTCTCTTTAGTCCAATAAGTTCACAAAACAATCTAACATACCCTCTTGAATACCAAATATCATACTCTATGTACATAAATTAAACATTATTGCCCTTCATGCTATTACCCTTTACATGTTGTTGATCCACTCTTTGTGGATGGCTTCTCTTCTGTGAGGGCTGGCTGCGTGGCTCAGGAGTAACGTTCTCGCTTGCTGGGCCCAAGGTTGCAGGTTCGTATCCTGGCGCAGTCAGCTGGCATTTGAGGGTGCGCAAATGCGAGGGAGCCGTGTCCGTAGATTTACTGGCACGATAAAGATCCCCTTCGGGGCAAAATTCCGGCACCCCGGCGTCTCTAAAAGCCAGTGTAGTTAAAAGGGACGTAAAACTAACAACATTATTATCTCTTTTGTGATTACTTTTCTACACACAGTATTACTAATTTGCTATATATTTACAATAATCTCTCACCAAACATTTGCTTTATAGCAATGTCATGCTCAATTGAAATTTCATAGCAACACGTTAATGTCCCTTTGCATTATAAATTAAACATTATTATTCACATATTTACGTATTTTTGATCCAATCATTGTGAATGCCTACGCTTCTGTGACTGTTTTATTAATAATTTGTTATGTACTTTCATTAATCTAACTTCCAATATTTGCTTTAGGCCTATAGCAATATCATGCTCATTTAAAAAAAACGTTCAGTGAATTTTACCCTCCAGGTTGGTGGTGCCCACGGACTCAGCGAGGGAACTCAACATTACCGCCTTTCCAGGCAGTGTCCTGGAGCTGGGAACACTTGGTCGGATTGGATACAACTGGGGAAGCGTGATCAGCACTTCGCCCAGGCGGCCTCACTTGCAAATCAAACAGGGGCCTCATGAGGGATGGGAAGGGAGGGGAAGATTGGGAGGGATAGGCAAAGAAGAGGGAAGGAGTCGGCAGTGGCCTTGCAGTAGGCACCATCCCGGCATTTGCCCGAAGACGAAGTGGTAAACCACGGAAAACCACTTCGAGGATGGCTGATGTGGGAATCGAATCCCCTCTACTCATTTCTACCACCTGAGGCTGAGTAGACCCCGTTCCAGTCCTCATACCACTTTTCAAATTTCGTGGCTGAGCCAGAATCGAACCCAGGACCTCCAGGGTGGCAGCTAACCATGCTAAACGCTACGGTATAGAGGCGACTTTTAAAATTGTATAGTTGCTTAATAATGTCACTTTGCATTTGAGAATCCTTGACAGCTTAATGATATAATTTTCTTTACAATTGCATATTGTATTGAATCTAATATTCTATTTCAAATTTCAATTACACTGTTCGTTTTGTACAAAAAGCATTTTCTTCTTGACACTGGAGTTTATTGAATTATATGTATTTATGATGTTAATATTATTCTCAAATTATTTAGTAGATTTGATCCAATTTATGCTTCATTTGCTGACCAGCAAATAAAATCGTTTTGATATTAATACGTACATATGAATACTTTGCCTCACAAGGCTGAATACACCCCGTTCCATCCCTCAGGCCAGAATTTAATTCGTTAGCAGAGCTGGGAATCGAACCCTGGCCCAAGTGGTGATGCCAAGAATGCTAGCCACTGCACCACGAGGTGGGCTTTTACCTTTCAGCGCCCAGTCTATTCTGCAAGCCTTTGTTTGCGAACAAATCGCCTCCATGGTCCCCTATTAGCAGTTAGTACTGTGGCGTCCTCTGTTTCTACACTTCTCACCTTGAAATCGTTCAATAATGAATTTAATCATCACTTCCTACGTCTACCCCTGCTTCTCTTACCCTCTACAGCCAAGGTCATTAACCTCGAAGGTTATCTCTCCTCCTCTATTCTCATCACATGACCCCAACATCTGAGTCAAGCTCATACGAACAGCTTCATCTGAAGTGTTCATTTTTAACTTAGAAATTATCTCTTCATTACGAATACCCTCCTGTCATTGCTCCCATCTATTTGTCCCAGCAATCATTGTGCTTTACTTATATCTGTTACTTCTAGCTTATGTATCAGATACCCTGATTATACCCACCTCTCACTTCCATACAGCAAGGTCAGTCTAAATACCGAGCGATGTAGGGAGAGTTCAGTCAGCGATTACTTCTTTCTTACAGAATACTGTAGATCGCAACTTAGAACTCACTGTATTGGCTTTTCTACACCTGAACTCTATATCCTACCCTATGCTACTATTCTGAAAGAATACACTGCCTAGAATTACGAGTGTAACCAATTAGATTGAGCGGGGAGTAACATTTATATCCTAGTGCCTGAAATGTATACATGCATTATTTATACAAATAATAAGACAGTTCCAATCGGAATGGGGTTTCATCGGATGACTAGGTTAGTTCTTCAAGCGAATATCATCAGAATCTGCTCATTTGGGCTTAATTTAGATTCGGAGGATACTTAGTGTATGTACACCAGTATTTACAATTATTAAGTTTTAAAGGTGTTTAGTTCACTTAGTAACTAGTCACATTTCTAAGCAGTTATTGTCATTCCATTGGACTGGTACACATTTGTATGTGTTGCATTTTCAGTGAGCTTGCTTAGTACTTTTTAAGTTTTTAAGTATGCCATTTCTCTGAATCATTCACTTCTACCGTAGCCAGCCTTTGAAGCGATTGTGTTATAAGCTGCTGTAATAGTAACCGTAAGAATTCAAATTTCCTATTTACGTTATGCGTTCTTGTGTTATTCTAATTTGTAAAGCACAGTGTGGAAAGAAGTTAAGGCACACCCAGAAATCAGCTAAGTCCATTCAATCACATTATCGACTCATATTTTAAAATTCGTGCAAGTTATTAGCCTACCTAACTAATTACAATGGAAGCGTAGATTCTGTGCCTTCTGCAGAGAAAGCCTCTTACATGAAATTACATACTTGCTGCGTTTCATCAGTGTAACGTTTCAATAAGCTGTAGGTCATCCATGGGAGTGAATTACAATTCATAATGCAGAGTATGAAACGTTTCTCGATTGTTGTTCAATTTGACGAGGACCAGGTGGTAAGTATAGCAGAGACAAAGGTGTCTTGGTGAATCCCAAATTAAAGCTTGACCTTGCTTGCATGAAGCCGAACTTTGGAATGTTGCTTGCTTAAATCACAAAGCTGGAAGAGAAGGGCGTGATCCTCAAGACTTCTGTGAATACTATGAAGGAGGCAGCAACTATACTGAACGAAGTACCAGGTAGTTTTGGTAAAGAACTGAAATATTTGATTATATTGCAGAGAAATTGAGGGACATTGCTGGTGATAGCAGAAACACTGACTGGAGATGACACTGGCATCCATGTATTTTGCCCACCCCCAGATTAGTCCCTAGCAGAGACTAGTTCACTGAAAAATTGTTCGATCATTTCGTGTGAAGTACGATAATGTTTCTTTATTGCATCAGTTCACAGTAATGTCCATGGAGAGATATTTAATTGTTCATTACCACAATGACATTCCTGCTGAAGATACAAGCCTAATGTCTCATGTTGCTTAAAAAATATGCATACGATTTTTAGGCATTTGCTGTGTAAATGCATTTGTCCCGCTATGTACTAATACAGTGCATTTAAGAAATAAGTGCCTTTTTAAATGCCTGTTTTGAAATGTTAATGCGTAATTTGCCTCCCTATTTGCATTGCTCTAGTACCTGAAGATACGCAACTTAGGTATTATTTGGACTTGAGAGATTCCATCCCGGATTATAGTTCTTCATGGCGAGCCTTAATGTATCGGTTTTGTATTTGTTGGCAAATGCTAGGGTAGCACCTTGGCCAGAAGCATTCACACTAATCCCAGTCCCAAATGAAGAATGATACAGTATACTACAATAGATAACGGAATAACACAGGCTATCTGACAGGTATAAGACACACACAAGTACACTGGCCTAATAACAAGAATGTCCTTAGCCACGAAATGAAGTAACAAAACTGTTAAGCGTTAGTGAGGGTGCATTGTGTTCGGATGAGTGAGAATACAGAATCGTACATAATTTACGTTAATATGTCATGGCCATTATAAGTTGGGAACAGACAGGATCGAACAAGTAGTTCCATGTCGCACTGAACAGCCTACTTTTCTTAGAATCTACTAGCTGAAGTACCCGTGCATCGCTACGGATCATAAATAAATTAAAATGTGAATGTGACTGTTAAAACAGGGGATAGGTGAGGTGCTGCGCGGAGGGAGAGTAAGGATGAAACATTTTGTCCAACTACACCGCTTGGCGTCGACCATGTTTTATAGCACAAATTTAGGTTTTACTCGCCAACCGTTGGCGATACACGAAAAGTGATAAGGACCTTTCAGATAGAAAATTACATTTTCAACCTCGTATATGCCATGAAAAGTTTGGTATTTCTTAGCTTTCTCTTTTTAATTGAAATGGAAATATGAAAGTTTGAAACCAAAGGGTGTAATGACGTCACTAAAATGGTCGCTATCTTTAAATAGTGCAAAGTATCGCAATCAAAAGTAGCCTATATGTTAACCATGTAAATCAGCTATTTTGATGTAAAATTTCATGTAAATCCGACCAGTGGTTCTTGCGTGATTGAGTAATACACAGAAACACACCATCTCATATTTATATATTAGCAGGCCTATAAATATAGTCCTATCTAGAACAAAAAAAAAAATACTACGAAATTAAGTATAGTTTTTCTAGCATTTATGATTTGTTCGAAATGTACCAGAAACATTTTAGCACAATAGTTTGTTTGAAATATTTTCCTTCCATGGATTCTGAGATACTGAGAGCCTACGGCTCAAATGCTCATAGAGAGTTATTTTGCAGTTGGTAGGTCTGCTGCCTCTGAAAATGCGCTCAAATATATCCCTTACACCACACACACAATGTATATACAATTTGTTTGTAAACTATAATGTACTGGACGTTCGATGCAGTTTAGCAATTGAACCCATCTGCACGCGTAGAATTACGTTGGCAACACTGTCACGAATTGGTTTTCAAAATCAATCTGTAAAATTACCGTATATACATATGTGTCATATATTGAACCGTTTGCCTGCATATAATGAGACTAGGGTTCAAAATTATGGGGAACATTTACCAATAGTTGATTGCTCTGATGACGTACAAAGATATGTCGATTTATATCTCTTGAAACATACATTACACATACTGTGCCCAATCGGACACGGCAGACTGGCATCGAACTCGGGTCTTATCAGAGAAGACCAGGCCCAGGATTATGCCTAGAGTCGAACCATTGATCTCTGAGGGGGAACAGCTACAGGGAACCCGAAGAGCAATGAGTTGTATAATGACATATAATAATATAGCATGATTTCACGGCTAGATTGTGAATATCATAGCTGTTTAAGGGAATAGTTGTCAGAAAATGCAGTCATATGTACGTTTTCGAAGTATAGAAACGTGAAAGCAGGCCAGCTTGACACTTTACTAATTGCAGCCAGCAGAATGGAGGAGATTCAAGGCGCCGAAGGTACTTATTTCGTCTGGACCAAGGAGACAGCTCGAAATTAATGACCCTGGGAGTCCCCGATGGACAACACTCGAGACCGTAGTGGGGGTAATTGTACACGGAAATTAATTGATTGCAGCCAATTGGAGCATCGGAATGGAATGAAAAGTACACCCAGGTGAATATATTCTAGGAGAGATAATTTAGGAGTGGTCTTACACCTAAATTAAAGCCTATATCTCTAAATAAGCCTGATAACACCGAGCTTACGCTCGAGAGGAGTGATACGGAGACCCACACGAGGGGATTCACCATGGTGGCGTCATAACGCTACGGAATAAGGCAATTTATTGTAATTAATTGGCCGAAGCGATCGATAGCACGAGAGTGATTATGGGACTTCCACACCTAGATGAACAAGGTGTATACGTCATTTTGAATGGAAATGCATTATTTCAAGAAGGGAGTCGCTCTCGTGTGTCCTGTGGACTACATTTTACGAGAAACCTTTATATAGGGGAAGCAGCACATACCAAGTCGGTTGTTCTCCAGTTCGTCTTCAGTTCATCGTCAGTTCATCTTGACTCTATACGCACACGCTGCCAGTAAGTGCGCGAAATGTTAGAGTATATTTGAAGAACAATGGAAGCGCATCATACAGCTTCTTAATAGTAATCATGTATCGCGTAAGATTTAATCTACCGAAGATATTTATCCATTATTATACGCAAGTGTAGTTTGCTACAGTGTAGCAATAATTTAGGATGGTTTTGGACAATGAATACCAGGAGGTATTGTCATACTTATAAATGACGCAGTATCGTCAGGATCAATGCAGTTATGGGAGCCCGAGAGGCATCACAAGTAATCATGACGGTGAAATGAACAGTATTGAAGGGAACGAGAATCGAACGCACGTATACGCAGATAGACTTTCACGGAGACCAGCGGTTGTCGTAGCTTCATCGCATCTCTAGGGTCAGGTGTTAGGAGGAGTCCGATTAAGGATCAACCTGTGAAATAGTGAAAAAGTGTATATAAATTTGATTATAGTGATTTCAAAAGTGATGTGTATTGTGAATTAATATGTATTGTGTAAAAGTGAGAAAAGCCACTGATAAGAGTATGATTATCATGTGGGAAATATGTGATATCAAGTGTCGTGTGAGATATAGCATGATGGCTTAAATTAAGCATCATGGTAGGTCCGTGGCTGGCGTGTTGGAATAATCCAGCGAGAATGAAAAAGTGAGTACAAATTTACAATGTTATTCTAACTAGATAGTTCACCATACAACGATGCATCACTTTAAGACTAAGATGTAACAGTCACTTATGTACGAGCTTTCACCACTCGTATTTGGTAGAATATGGCTTGGAAGGTGATTTGTTTATGGCCATTCAGGCCTAAGGTAGTGATGAATGTAACGGTAACGTTAAATGATAATAATAATAATAATAATATCTGGGGTCGGTAACAGTAAAGTAAAGTAATAGGCATTTCTGGCCTAAAGAACGTTCAAAGTGTGTCATGTCTAATATAAAGATACTGTATTTGGTAAACAGTAAGAAAGTAACGTGGAATATAGTGAACCCGCTGAGCTATGGTTCATGTGATATTTTTTTATGACAGAGCATTTATGATGGGATGTTGTTCTTTTGAACACACCCAGGAAGCCACGTGAAGCTGAGAGATCACGCGATACTTTTTGAAGTAGCGGTGAATCGCACTTTTGACTTTGGTGAAAACTGCCAATTATTTATCTGAGGTCTTATTAATTAATTTTTATCTTTCCACAAGACTCAGAATATTCCATTTCGTCATGCTGCATTATTAAAACATTTTGGAGAATGTTTATTTTTACTTTAGGTAAGGTAATACCCTTGCAGATACGCAAAAAGGAACGTAAGTAGTCGCTCAACGATTTCGTTTTGACGACCCACTTTCTAGAGACACCCAGTGCCTGGCACTGCGTCTGGAGAATCCGCCTTGTGTAGGCGTGGAATTGCATTTGTCCTACGAGACGTAGAAGAATATCCGCTGTTGAGCGTTGAAAGTGATTATAAGGTGCCATCGAGCCCGCTAATACTATTATTCACTGTTGTTGAAGCCCAGTGAACTAAAGAAGAAGTTTGGGAAATAATAATTGGCAAGTATAGTGTATTGCACAACATTGCTGTAACACCACATTTTACCCACGCGTATGTGAAGGGCAGATGCCTAGTGGAAATTTACAGGTAATAGTGTTACAATTATCCTGAATAAGTGTGATTATAATTGTATGAGATATTTAAATTGCCAAAGTGAAAGTTTCATTTTAAAAACGACGTATAATTCACGGATGCTGCGTGATACAAAAGTAGCGTCACTAGCACGTGCAGAATTATAAAACAGTGTTAGCTCACATGCTAATCCACGTCTACGAAATTAAGGCTGTGTCGTATTATACAATTGAAGCCTATAACATTCACGACGAACATTATAATTTTGAAAGTGAGAGGATGAATTATTACGCAACTTATTTCACTACCCACGTGATTGGACTTTTCTTCACCATGATTGAAGCAGTCACCATGGGCTAATACCATCCCGGTATGAGGGTGACGTTTCTACGGGAACCAGCATGATGGTGGAACTTCCAGGACAACGAACGAGAAGGAAGGAGCCAAAAATGCAATTTCCAGGCATATCCACGAAGTTGTCGACAGGGACAAATCGAACCCTGGTCTTTGGAGGAGTCCAGATGGGAATCCTGATGAGGAAGATACCGTTCCAGAGAGCCAGAGAGGATTTTGTACAACCCTTGTTGTGGAATAGAGGGCTGAGTGAGAGCTCCTCCATTTCGTGAGTTTTTGTCACACCCCTTCCTTGTTCTAGTTTCTGGTGGTATAGTAGATTTAATGTAATTTGTGAACCAACCGCACTCAGTGTCAGCCATTTTTCTAGGTAGGGATGTAACTAGATTAGTTAGATGTCATTTATTTCAGTTTAGAGTGAGACACCCTTGGGTCAGACATTTTGGTCAGCCCTGGTGCAGCTTGATGAACGTCGTAGAACGTCAATGCCTACCTTTTGCTGAACCTGATTGTAGTCATTTTGAGGCTATTTTGTTCAACCCTACTTGGGGTAATTTTCAAGTCTTTGCTGACTTTAGTTATGGCAATCAGATGCCATGGTTATTAATTAACTGCATTCTTTGCAGCCATCCTTTGTTATACCCCTGACTGTCGTTAGAACGGTCGTATCATTTAGGTAGTCGACTGTAACTACCAGTTTTGTAAATGCATTATATTTCATTTTGAATGAGCTCAGAAGCTATTCTTGGTCAAGTTTGAACCTAACAACTAGAAGGAATGTTTCGTTGCCTAGCATCGAACTCAGTTCCCAACGTATCATTAAGCGGATCCTTGTAGTGAATCTGCGCCACAATTATCATTTTTGCTTGTGTCATGTAAGACACGTTTTTATTTGATGTACTAGCAACTACTGAATTGTATTTTTAAAAGCAAAGAGCTCCAGTTATTGTAAGATTACTTTCATTTAGACGTCTTTGGTAGAAAGACGGAATTATATTATTATATTCAGATTTATTGCGTGTGTTTTATACACGGACTCTTTAGAGGCCCGTAACCTATGGTAAAGTTTTTTATGAACTGGCCAGGTGTATAGGTTTATATTGATTAAATCGCCGGCCTTGAATAATGTGTGCTTTGTGTCGACCAACACAGGAATGTGGTAACCTGTTGGTGACATAAACTGGTTATCTAACCCAGTGCCCTGAAGGCATGCCTGCTTTATTGTGAGACAAAACTACTATTGACAAGGACAGAGTACGATTTGTATTCGCATTTCCTTTCATTGCTATTTTGCTTATGGAAATCAGTTTCCACTCTTGTATTTGATCACATGTTTTATAGATCGCTTTTTGTTAGTTAAACGCTCTGTTGCGTGTACTGTCGTTTGACAGGTACAGTTATGTCAGGTTTTCTATAGTATGGTGAAGGCTACCCTGTTATAGCAGGATGTTATTGTATGAAGGTATTTTGAGTATGCCTTGTCCGGGACTGTTCCCGTTGACTTGATGTTATTGGAAGGTAACTGTCGTGGACAGGCCTATCCCAGAGTTATTGAACGCGAGCTTAGTGCCGCTGGTAACCCGTGTTATTGTGTGTCCGAGTTGTTGTACTCGTTGATTATATTCCGACTGTTGAGTCGAGGCTTTTTGGTGGAGAAGGATCTCAGTGGAGACACTCCGTGCCCAGGCTATTGTCAATGTTATTCGCCATAAACCTACGATAAACCTATAAACCGACATCTTAATAATAAGACGCATAATTGTTGTAAAACAAGGCTAACTAACGATTCTTTCTATCTAACTTTGTTCTTTGCATTCTGGAACTGTTGACATAGCCGTGCAGTTGAAGATAATTTCCTTGTGAGGAAATGACTAGGACAGTTGACATTTTTGTAGCGACCTGAAGCATGCGCGAACCTAGAGATCGTAGCTTGTGGAGCTCAGGCCATGCGATGTCAGACGTGGTCTCAACTACGCATTCGTCACCGTAATTATACACATTAGATGACTATGGCTTACAAAGAGTAAACCAAGGTGCAGGCAGGAATTTTTAATAAAACTACTGTGTCTATTTCATTATTTATTTATGATGTCAAGTGTAAAAATCCTACATGTTACCTTATTGTGTGCTGTTAGCACATAGTTATTAAGCATAATTAAATTGTTTGTTTTTCATGGCTGTACACTTAGCTTTTGGATGTAATTGTTTTCTTTTACGGACGTCATCGCCGTAAATTTTGTTAATTGATAGGACATAGCTAGATGAATTAACGTTAAATGTAAATGTCAAAATGGTACCATCCTAACTTAGATTTGTTTTGCTACCCTGTTAAATGTAAATTCTGATATTAGCTTAATCTTGTAACTTGAACTAGGGACTTGCGTTGTACCATATTCCTAGCGTTGCTGTTGTTGCTTTATTATTGTGAGTTAGATCTTTCGCGAGGGTTTTCCGTGACTTCTCAGGTAGGGACCTGCTCTTTATTTTTGTTTATTTATTACTTTGCGGACTAGCCGATTATAACCCTCCGAACTAGGCTAGGGGTTTGTGAATTTTATAAATAAATTTTCACGGTGTTTTACATAAGACTGGATGTTTAATTTCTCAGTCTAGTTTTAAGGTGAACCTTTCCTTAGGCGGTCTATGACCATCGTCACCATGTACCACGATCCCTGTGGACTACGGACTCACGTGCCGCTTTAGCCTTTATGGAAGGTCACCTGATCCTCACGGTAATTTTATTCGACTTATGGGATGTTAGGAAAGTCATCGTGGTTGTTGACTCGACTAAACGGTCTCAATAGCGAGATACGAGAGTTTTTCAGTGTCAATGAAGTGTTGAATGAATATTTAATATGGTCAATTGTTAGGATTGTTTTTGAGAACCATTAAAGTAATGTAAGCCAGTAAATTTATACTTGTTTTTGGGAGCTATTTGAAGCTTTGGCTTAAGTGTAATTGCAGAGAGGACGCGGGTGCCTTAATAATTGAGTCATCTATGAGAAGTATTGTTTGAGCCGCATTGAGCGAGCAAAGTAACGTAGAATCCAGTGATTTACGTAAATAAAGTTGCGGGGACCAAGCTAACATAGCTTGCACGTTAGGTGAAAAGTTGGCTAATCTACGGGTTAGTACCGCCGTGGAGCGTACTTATATTATTCGCAGCGAATTGGACAGAGCCTGTCTGTATCCATCGCTTGCAGGAATAATTGCCACGAGGGATGCTCTTCGAGACCCCGTGAGCACATGAATTGGTTGATCTGCCCTGAGAGGTAAGAATCAAGGTTCGTCGTATAGGAAACGCAGATTTCCTTAATATTTAGGCAGCTGCTGATGAGCAATCTTGTATTCTCATTATGATGCGCGCCAAAGCCACTAGAATCGCCAAAGAACGGCAAGACTATTACAGAATCCATCCCCAGTCATGAATGTTAATTAAGGAGCCGAGTTGAGCCCAATACACTATAAATATAGGTGGTAAATAATCAGAATGACTCAATTACTTGAGACAACACTCAGCGTAACTCCATTGTACTGCAATTGTAAACAAAGATGACCTTGCTTGCAGTCAAGAGGGGAGTGACAGTAGACCACTAGGGCGACGGCCATCTTGCTCGGCCAGCTGGAACTAATTTTATTGCCTGCTTGGAAGGGGAGGTTTAGAGACCCAGTCCCTTTATTTTTAAAGCAGAGTGGGACACTGAAGAATCTCGATATTTCGAAATTTAATTAAGATATGATTGTTATGATGATGCCAATTGAATTAAATGATGTGTTTCAGCACACATACATTGTCGGATCATTGAAATCGGATAATATTTGGCTCAGTTATTCTCCGAGGAGGAACGCTGAACCAAATAAATGTAGGCATCTTTTTAAAGTGCATTTTTGCCCAGTTCACACTAATTTATGCAGACGGGTATGTGATTTCTAAGAACATGACACGTTTGTAACGATAATAATTTCGACCAGACCCAGAAAATCGTTGTATGGTGAAACTATAAACATTTCTATCCATGTGCATTTTGGAAGGGAGAACGTACCACTTTTAGCGTTTCATATTGATGGAAAGAGAGAAGACGATTCACACGACACAACAACATTTGTTAATTAAAGGCATAAGATAATGAATCTATGTTAATGATAGTAAATGCCCGTGAGAAACGTATTAATGTTTAATTATTACAGAATTAATGTCATTTAAAGTGATATGTGACTTTTGTGTTGTGATACTCCAGTTATGTAAAATTGTGTCACTTAAAGAACACTATGGAGACTCGTAGATGTCTGAAAGTATCAATGATAGGATGCTAGAAATAGATTTGAGTGCAGTGTAGCACTAATTAAGAAGAGACTCACAAAATAACCTTGATTTTCATTGTGGGAATTAAATGTAAATTATCCTTTGTTTGTATTTTGTTGTATAGCCATGACTTTAGATCAGTAAATGTTTTATTTAGGAATATGTTGTTTCTTTCATGTAGAGTAGTTACCTGGTAGACTCAAATCCTGAGCATGTGGTCGAATGGTGGGCAGGAACGTCCCATACCTCGAAAGACCGTGAGTTAGCTGGGATACGAACACATGTTCCACATGATGACAATTGGGTACAATACGAAATTAGATTAAAATCCATTTGTTATTATGGAAGTTACAAACAGTTGAACGTTGATCATACAGTATATGCTAGCACTGAATTCTTCGACGATTTACTCTAGTTACGTCTTTAAAATTTGGACTTACAATTTGCTAATTTGAATTGTGTTCTGTACATACAGTATATTCTGAGAAATTGAATCTAGAGTTCAAAACACTGTAGATTATTATACACAGTAGGTAATAAGCACCATTATAGGCCCTAAGCATGCATTCCACTTACAAAATTCGAGAGTAGTCCACATTGCCCACTAGTTTTACACAGGGTCAACACCAGGAAGATGAAATTTGCCGTATTGTTCTTACTATCATTATAATTTTCCCCCCTATAATCTTTGCTCTTCTAGAAACTTCTCATAACCTTTTACACACTAAACCTTTCATGTACATCTACCCCCCCCCCCCCCCCTCTCCACAAATTTACATTACACTTCATTATTAGAATGCCATAAAATTTAACCATTTTAGTTAAAATATGAAAGGTTCCATATTGACTTACTGGATAAATAGGTATTGACTGTGGGGAAAATATGTTGCAAGATATTAGTAGTTAATAAAAAATCACAACTTACTAGTTACTCCCTCGTTTATCATCATACAAGAATTTGGTCTTGAGCAACAGAGCTGCTGCCTACTGGATGGTGTCTCCTGAGCTGCTTTGGCTTAACAGCATCATTGAAGTGAGAGGAGCTACTTTTCAGTGTTGCCTAATTCTATTAAAAGAAAGCTTTCCATTCGGCCAACACAAATGTGCCCAATTACATTAGCAGCATAAGGAGTGATCTCGCTAGTTAGTTCTGTTTGTTATGATGCACATGTTGAAAATTTTTGTATTCTACTCCATTTTATCTTGGGTATTTCTTTAATATAGTACTTCCAGTTAATGTTCGGGCATGTCGTATGAAAAATTTGAGTCGTTTTCTACTTCTCTTCTTGTAAAATTGTCTATTCCTGACATTAATTCCAAAAGTACTGTGTGATGGTACAAACGAAAGTCAGGGAAGGGATGGGATGGTTGGTAATGAACTAGTACAACTATAGATGTTGTTAATTAACCCTACCACAATTGGTACACCAATTTAAATTTGTTCTAAGGTTAGTTCCCCCAATTAAGTACACATTGAAGAAGTGTGTTCTTTGAAAATAAGACTTAAATTCTAGTCAAATAAAATTGTTCAGTGAATGGCATAGCTTAGTGCCAAGAGTTCCCGTCATTTTTATATAGTAACAAGATTGTTGCCAACCTAATTTCCTGCAAGTCTGTGCACAGTGCTTAAAAATTATGCTAGGATTCCATTGATACATTCAATGTAATTTTGTAAGCCGCTCTCTTATTATATTGATATTACTTAAGTACAAGCAAGTATCACCCTTACGTATACATAGATCACTGATGACTTCTCTATGGAGGTGAAAACTGGATGACTAGCTTTAATAATTGAGATCGAAGTCTATTTCAAATCATAGAATGCGTTTCAGTTGGTCGATATAATTCTGCCCTAATGTATTTGGCGGAAAGTACAAGTATTTAAGCAACCTAACGTGAAGGGAGTGTTATGTGAAATATTAATTGCACAATTAACACAACATTTTGTACAAAAGAGGGGGCATTAATTTATTTTTGTACAAAACATGTTAATTGAGTGAAATAATTAATGTAATATATCTCTCAGATTGGGGTGTTTAAATGTTAGCACTCGCCGCGTAATATAGTTCAGCAAACTCTTGTTGACACACCGAAAATAGCTTCTAATACTTATATAGTCAGTTTGAAGTTAATTTGCTACTAGATAAATTCTTTGAAATGGTCCATTATTTTTCCACAATGAGCAAATAAGTTTAATGAATTTACAGGTCTTATCCAGGCTCAGGCTCAGTGCTTAACGTCATCAATGGTACGGAAGCGCTCCCCGCGCATTGTCATCTTCATCTTCGGGATGAGATCATAGCCGAAGGGACTGATGTCGGGAGAATATGCATATGCATTGAAGTATTAGAAGTCATCTTTCATTGGTGCCTAGTTCTATAGTTGCCAAGTATTGCTTTCATTGCCCATCATGAGATTTTCTGCTTGTGGAGTTAATTTAATTCGAACGTCATGAAACTTAGTAGAGGAAATAACGTAACGTACCTTGTAAGTATATAACTCATAGATAAACATTTTAAGTTACCTCGAGATCTTGCCATGTAATGTGTATTTTTGTAGCAACATTTCCTAAGTTTATATATATATATATTACGTTTTGTAAGTATTTTCTTCTATCTAAATTGCATTTTGTTAATATTGTCAATTCAAATTACAGTACAGTAAGTATGTAGTTAGTTTTAGTTGTAAGTATGTAGTTAGTTTGTTTATTAGATATATGCCATTGTTCTATTAGACTGTGGTGTGTGAGTGTGTCTGGTGGCAGTTGCATTGTTTATTAGTTATATTTCATTGTTTCATTAGACTGTGATATGTGGGGGTGCATGTGAGTGTGCCTGGTGACAAAATGTTCTAGTGGTAGTATTTGTTGTTGGTGGAACTTTAGTATTGTTTCGTTAGTAGAATTTTGGTATTTAATTGTTAGTAGAAGGTTAGTATTTTTGTTAGTAGAATTGATATTTACTTATTCTGAAAGGGAGTAGCAGCCTTTCAGAATAAATCAATTCTTTACTAGTCTTATAGACGGTTAAGATATTGATAATATAAGCCAACTAATGGCTACATTGCGTTATGCTGCACGGCTGAAAGCAACGGGAAACTACAGTCGTAATGCTTTCCCGAGGATATGCACCTCTCTATGCATAATTACATGTGATGATGGCCTCCTCCTTTGTAAATTTTCAATCTGGAGGTAAACTAGTCCCCCGTTCGGATCTCCGGGTGGGGACTACTCGAGAGGGGGTTAACATCACAGAAGTGACAAAGAGGAAATCTGACATTCTACGGATCGGAGCATAGAATGTTAGAAGTTTCCTATGAAGTGGAAAGTTAGAAAGCATAGAAAGGGAAATGGATAGGTTGAGGTTAGATTTGGTTGGGATTAGTGAAATGCGCTGGCAGGAAGAACAGGACATTTGGTCAGGAGACTATAGGGTAATTAGCACTAAATCATACAATGGGCTAGCAGGGGTTGGTCTCATATTGAGTAGGAAACTTGGACAGCGGGTGGAATATTATGAGCAATATAGTGAACGGATTATTGTAGCAAAAATCAATACTAAACCTACGTGCACCACAGTGGTACAAGTCCATATGCCTAACCAGTCAAGCTGATGATGAGGATGTTGGAAAGGTCTACGAAGAAATAGATGAAATTCTGAGGTATATCAAGGGTGATGAAAATGTTATAGTAATGGGAGATTGGAACGCTGCGGCAGGAAACGGGAGTGAAGGGAAGATAGTAGGAGATTTCGGATTAGGTGAAAGGAATGATCGAGGAAGCAGGCTGACGGAATTCTGCACCGAGCATGAGTTAGTCATAGCTAACACCTTACTCAATAACCACAATAGACGAATATACACATGGATGAGACCAGGAGATACAGGGCGTTACCAAATCGACTTCATTATGGTCAAGCAGAGGTTTCGAAACCAGATTTTGGATTGTAAAACATATCCTGGTGCTAACATAAACTCTGACCACAATCTGGTTGTTATGAAATGCAGATTAAAGTTGAAGAAACTGAAGAAAAGTCAAAAGCCAAAAAGGTGGGCAATAGACAGACCGAAAGTATAGGATGTAAACGAAAGATTCAAGAAGAGTATAAAGGAAGGACTAATGAAAAACCCTAAACAAACTTCAATTGCAGACGAATGGGCACTTTTGTAGAATGAAATAACAAAATCCGCCGAAGAAAACATTGGTAGGAAAGGAAGAATAGGTAGAAAACCGTGGATCGCTCAGGATATACTAGAATTGATGGATGAAAGGTGGAAACACAAGAATGTAAGAGATGAAAAGGGAAAAGAATAATACACACGTCTGAGAAATGAGGTTAACAAGAAGTGTAAGGAAGCGAAAGAAAAATGGTTGAAAGAGAAATGTGCAGGTATAGAAAATTGTCTGAAATTAGGAAAAGTAGACACAGCGTATCGAAGGATTAAGAATACTTTTGGGGAAAAGAAGACTAAGTGCTGTAATATTAAGGACACAAATGGAAAGCCTCTAACAAATAGGGAAGGAAAGGTTGAAAAATGGAAAGCTTACATAGAGTGTTTGTATAAGGGAAAGGAGATTGAAAACCGTCTAATGGAAAGGAAGGAGGAAATTGATGAGGATGCAAATGGAGATTTAATATTGAGATCAGAATTTGACAGAGCATTAGAGGACTTGCGCAGGAACAAAGCACCAGGCATAGATGATATACCGATTGAGTTGCTGCGCGGCATAGGAGATGAAGGTCTGATCAGGTTATTTCACTTGGTGTGTAGGATTTATGAGACAGGTGAGGTACCCCCTGATTTCAAGAAGAATGTAATCATCCCTATACCAAAGAAAGTGGGAGCTGACAGATGTGAAGATTACCGTACAATCAGCTTGATTACTCATGCTTCAATGAACCTGTCTGGAATAATTTAAAAGAGGATTGAAAGCCAGATAGAAACGGAGTTGGGTGAAGACCAGTGTGGTTTCAGGAGAAATGTAGGAACAAGGGAAGCTGTACTAAGTCTTAGGCTGATTTTGGAAGGTAGAATAAGGAAAGATAAGAGAACGTTCATGGCATTCGTAGACTTAGAAAAGGCTTTTGATAACGTTGATTGGACTAAATTGTTTGACATTTTGAAATCTATTGGAATAAAGTACAGAGATAGGAGGGTGATATACAATCTATACAGAAACCAGACAGCAGTCATTCGAGCTGAAAGACATGAGAGATAAGCTGGTATTCAGAAAGGTGTAAGGCAAGGCTGCAACTTATCACCCATACTTTTCAATCTTTACATTGAACAAGCAATGAAGGAAATTGGAGAAAAATTTAAAGTGGGAGTGAAGATTCAAGGAGAAATAATTTCAACTCTGATATTTGCTGATGACATCGTCATCTTGGCCGACAAGCCTGAGGATTTGAATGAGTTTTTGAATGGTATGGACTCCGTCTTACGGAAAGAATTCATGATGAAAATTAATAAATGTAAAACAAAAAAATACTGGAATGCAGCCGAAATAAATCAGAAACCTCTATGGAGATCAAATTGGCAGGTGAAAAGCTGAAGGAAGTAGGAGACTTCTGTTACTTAGGAAGCAGAATAACCAGTGATGGACGAAGCAAAGAGGATATAAAAAGAAGGTTGGCTCAGGCAAGGAAAGCATTTCTACAAAAAAGGAATCTGTTGACATCGAATATAGATTTAGGTATTAGGAAGTCATTTTTGAAAGCCTTTGTCTGGAGCGTGGCGCTCTATGGAAGTGAAACTTGGACTATTGGTGCAGCAGAAAAGAGGAGAATTGAAGCATTTGAAATGTGGTGTTACTGGAGAATGATGAAGATCTGATGGGTAGATAGGGTTACAAACGAAGAGGTATTAAGACGAGTGGGAGAGGAGAGATGTTTCTGACGACTGCTAATGAAGAGAAGAGATAGGTTAGTAGGACACATACTAAGACACCCAGGAATAGCGAGCTTAGTTATGGAAGGATGCGTCGAGGACAAGAACTATAGGGTAGAGCAAGGTTAGAATATTTTAAACAGATTGCCTCGGATGTAGGGTGTGGTAGCTATGCAGAGATGAAACGATTAGCTTAGGACAGGGAGCCATGGAGGGCTGCATCAAACCAGTCAAAAGACTGAAGTCTCAAACAACAACAACAACAAGATAAGGAGGAGATCCATTCGTTAGTATGGAAATTTCATGTAGTTAAGCATTGATGGTAACAGCACGCGTGGAATCATGATGGCAACACTGTCATAACTAGGTTACTCAAAGTTAATCTAGGATATTATGTTCAATAAGTATGTACACCAATAGATCCGTTGGCCTGCATACTTCCGGATCTACTGAGACTAGAATTCAAAATTATAGAGGCTATTGATGAACAGTTGACAGCCCTGACGACTCTGAATATATTCTTAGTTCCATCTCTAAGGTACACAATGCAGATGAACAATTTGGTTGAAGTGCAATAGATAGCATGGAAGATATATGCAGTAAAACATTGCATCTCTCAGCGGGCGTAAATTCTTATTGGCATCACTGCAATTAATGGGTTGCTCAAAATTATTTTAAATATTATGATGCATATATGTGACAATGTTTGAAGAAATCCGTTTGTTACTATAGCAGTTACTGTACATGCAGTTAAACAATGCATTCATCAGCTCTCGTAGAATCATGTTGGCAGCAATGTTGCATATTGGTTACACAAATAAATCTACCATTTCAGATACGAGTGTGCAAAGTTTAAAACTGTTTGCCTGCATAGTTTCTGATATATTAGATTAGGATAAATGTTATAGAGAGCATTTATCAACAGTTGGCAGCCCTGGTGACTCTATGGAATACGCATATTCATATTCGTTAGGTCCACAAAGCACATACGAAATGTGGTTGAAATCCAATTGATAGTATGGATGTTACATACATTCAACAAGTAGTTCCGTGCCGAAATAAATAGCTTACTTTTCTTAAAATTTAAGATTCATACCAATGATTATTAATATTGGAATTTATGATTTGTTCGAAATATACATGAAAAGGTGTAGCCTAGTACAGAACTAGAGGTTGTTTGAAATAGATTCCTTACATGGATTCTGAGAAACTGAGAATCAACGGTTCAAATGTCCAGAGATAGTTATTATGCAGTTGGTAGGTGTACTGCCTCTGAAAATGTGCACACATATATCCCTCGGGCCATACAAAAAATATATACAATTTGTTAGTTAACTATTAAATGTACTGGACGTGAGATGTCGTTTAATATTGAACCCATCTGCACGTGTAGAAGTATGTTGGCAACATTGTCATGAATGAGTTTTCAGAATAAATCTGTAAAATTACCGTCTATACACGTGTGCCAAATGTTGAACTGTTTGCCTAAATACTTTGAGACTACGGTTCAAAATTATGCAGAGCATTTATCATCAGTTGGCAACCATGGTGACTCTAATGAATAGCCACAGCCATATCTGTCATGGTACATAAACGAAATTTGGTTGAAATCCAGTTGATAGTACAGACGTTACATACATTTAAGTATTGGACTTATCAGGACGCCTAGAAGCATGATGGCAACACTCTCACGTAAGGGCTCCTCAAAATTAATCTGAAATATAATTATTTATATGTGTGCCAATTGTGGAATATTTGCCATGAATACCTTCTGAGATACCCAACATAGAGCTCAAATTTCAAATCTAAATGTTAGAACTCGGTAGCACTGACGCAATTTTATAATATGGCCATGAGATATGCTAGTATAGATCTTTACTCAAACCAAATTTCGTTTCGATAGCTGCAGCCATTTAGGGACACATGCACACACTGACAGACACATACATATTTGTCCGGATTGTTCTCATAAGGCTATGTTTTCATCAGTTTTGCAAAATATGAAAGGTAAGCAAAAATCCTCTGATAATAAACGGCAATAATTAAGGAATAGAGACTAAAAAAAGTGTACCGAGTAAAATGGTGTTACTTTGAGCACTTGAATGTCTGTTGCGTCAATTTAACCATGTTTATTAGCCTACTTTAGTTTTTGTAATGAATGTAAGTAGACTTATGAGATCTATGTCCAAATGTCCGTGTGTTTGTCGGTGTGTTTGTGTGTGTGTGTGTGTGTGTGCGAAACCGAATTGAACCAAATTTGGTACTTTTTCATCACTAGCAATGGGCACCTAAGTGTCAGGTTCTATATCCACGTCATCTTAACGAAAATAAAAGGCGGCCACCCAAATGTTCATAGCTTAAATCAAATTACAACTAAAACACAGTGGATATCTTCCAAATTTTGGAAAGTACATACTATCTTATAGGAAGCGCCCAAATTGCAAGGTCATCAGCCAAACACTTTCAAGATGGTGGCCGTTAGAATCATGCAAGCATTGTAATTCATAACTTATGATCCAATGAATCAATGATCCCAGTAACATTTGGGAAATTGATGTTCAACTAAGTGAATAATATTAAATTCCCTTAGATCAGTGTAGTTAACATAACTTGAGCAATATAACAGGGTATCTCATTTTGAAGATTACAAAGTAATACAGTCGAGTCAGTGAGAAACTTTGCTCGTGTGGAAAGACCTTGCTCGTTGTACACATCTTCCTCATCCCCTTCTCTCCACTTCACCTCAACGGTGAAACAAGTTATTCAGTAACGAACAGCTCAGCCAAGATCACATGGTAGTGTGTGGAACCTTTGTTCATAGTGGCCATTTTTGTTTTACAGTGTGCACCTGTGTGTAGTGCATTCATTTTAGCAATTGAAGGCGATAGCTCTTCACAGCATTCCAGTTAATAATTCCATTGTAAAATAAAGTTATATTAAGATAGGATGACTTATAATGAATATACAGGGTATGGAACAAATTCACTTCAGCAATATTTTAAATTATAGCAGGTTAAAATACCTGTGTGCTTGTAATAAGGATTTGTCATGCACATTGTGTGATGTAGCAAAAATAAACTGAAAGAGTGCCAGTGTCTGACAAATCACATATTGACAATTAGCAACAGAATTTAATCTCTGCGGTATATGGTAAGTAGTTGTCACCACGATACAAATTGAACAAAGGCAAAACGAATTGTTAGAGCTGTCAACATCTCATACATCTCGTATGACATGTGCACGGTTAGTGATAGCAGTCGCAGCTGAGCTTGCAATGGCTACTTGCAATCATACGTAAACATTAAATAGTCCGCACTATCAGTGAGAAAAGAAACAAGAAGGGAATCTTGTCGAAGAATGAAGCATAAAATGGAAATTACAATTTATTTAAGAAATCCATTATTGGAAATTTTTCACAAGACCGTTGGATATGTTACATTCCATTTTCCTGCTTATTAAAGCATTCCAGGAGAGGAGTGTTCATTGTATGAACTCGGGCAGTGGGATGACCTACATCGCAAAACAGCTCACTATCAATGAAAAAGGCTTCATATACCGGATTTAGGAACTTCTGGCAGAGATACCTGAAAGAATGAGTTCTAAAGTGGAGATTTATTATTATTATTATTATTGGGACGTGGTGGTGCAATGGTTAAACTGTTGGTCTCTCACCACGGTGGACCGGGTTCGATTCCTGGTCAATGCATGTGAGATTTTCGAAGAGCCATGATCTGTTGTTCGGATTCCACGTAGAAAGGAGGTACCGTGGCTCATGATCGCGAGATTGACGGTCACGTAAAACTACAAACGTCCTTCCTTATTATTATTTGCGTACATTCTCCTTTAAGGAAAGCGCTAAAAACACAAACATCTAGCGTTTTATCTTCCGAAAAACACTTTGTTCCGTTCACTGTGTGACTTCTTCCCTTCATCTGTCCACTCACGCCTATTTGTTTTGGGTTGTGATCTAAATTCAAATTTCTGAATTTTTCTCTACAAATGCTGCGGTCGTGGATGACTCCTATGGTGATATGTATTTGTTGTAAGTCCTCCATAGTTTCTTTGTACTGTACCCGATAACCCGGATAGTAGGCTGTCAGATATCCGCCCCCTCAACCGGATTGCCAATAATCAAACGCGCCGGCATAGCTACATCAATGAAAATGGCACTGACAGATACTATCGAGATTAGAGCACAATAGTTAACAAGAAATTGTTGTGGAACACACCAAAAATACGGGGGTTCATACTTACCTTTACTTACCTTTTAAATTTATCTCGGGGACTGGGTTGTCAACTGGATCACTTAAAAGTATGCCCTCACAATAACCTCCACCATGATATTTAAAATGAACCATAACGAGGACGAGAAACTTTAAACTGCACAATAATTTATTTCACATAAAGAATGAATTTAACAAAATAAAACAACAAAATCCACGTGGCAATCAGAAGCCATCGTCTAAATAACCATGTCCTCCTGTAGGACCTGTATACTCTACATACAATGTTTCAGATTTCTCAAGCTCAAAATAACGTAAAAATAATAATGCACTTGGAATGGAAACGGGATTTGGGACGAGACACATATAGCAATTGTTTTGCGTGTTTATACACTTCACATTTTATTTATAGCCACAAGGCTATTATGGAAACGTCCTTGGCCTCTGTCATACAGTTGTCCGGGCCAGCTGCAATGCACCTGCATCGTCAAAGTGGACTCTCCCGTCTGGTCCGCGTTAGCATATGCTTGTTACATCAGAGCTTAGCTCTTCCTTTCAAAACACGTAAATGTCCACATCTCAACTGAAATATTATCACGCAAATGTTTTAAATGCTCCATTCAAACACCAGTGGAATACTCTCACAATCCCAAATCATGTTTAATTGTTCAAGCCACTTGCTTAATTAGCGTTGTTTAGAGTATAAAAACAAAACTCCAAATGTTTATAACAAAAGTTCATTAATTATTTATAACAATTATAAGTTGTTTATAACAATGTCAAATGACAATTGAAAAATATATATTCGCCACTCTCAATCCCTTTCATTTCAAATTATTATCAAAGATATTTACAAAATTATTTACAATATTAATATTGTTTATATTATTTATACAAGAAATACATTAAACCACACGTTTATCCGGTTGATAATTACTTAAATAGTGGTAATATAATCGACCAATGAAGGTTAGTTACATTTTAAAGTTCATATTCAGGTTTAATAAGGTTTTAATAATTATTATTATTAGTGATGGTAACCTCCATTCAAAATCGTTATCTCAAATTATTTAACACTCTTGTTAATTTTAACAGTATCTTCATATGAATAACTTTCAAAGAACCAGGACGATACATTCAGCGGCAAAATACTTCGCTTCAAAATGCACAAAATTGCATAAAATAGGCCCAGAATTCCTCATATATTTCAACATATATGGCATAAAAATCTTCCACAGTACATACAAAAATCCTCCACTTACATACTTCTTCAACATCAATAATTACTGTGGGAATCTGCTTCACTTATTCAAAGGCATTATTCATCAGCGACTTTCACATGTCCACTGAACTAACGATTATACATCCATTGTTCCTCTTTTAAAAAAAATCTTATATTCATCAATTGTAATAATGACTGTTATTATTTAACCTTCGTGGGTTTCATTCATGAATCGATATGAAGTAAAAATTTGCCAATCACAAATAAATTTAATAGCAAATACGATTAGACACTCCTCCCTGGTCTATCAAAATTGAGATTAACATCTTCAAAGTAACGCAGTATAAAAATACTATCTTCAATCAAAGTTCATCTAAACTGCATGAATAGTCGAATAGAATACAATTAGATTGTGGAATGCAAACATTATTGTTCCAATCTATAATTGAGAAAAACTCCTATCAAATGTTCATTACTATAGTGTATTCAATAATTCGTAGTCAAAGTTCCTATTTCATAAAATTGTCTGTAATGCAACGGTAATTAGAACTGACGATAAATGTCTATGTTGCAATCATGTTCATAAAACGACTAGTATTTCCAAGATCGTCGACAATGATAAAGATTTTAACGCTCTAAAATCTTTTAATTCTTCTTCTTTCTTGAGGATGACAGAAAATTGGTCAAAGTAATTTACTGAATAGAATTACTTTAATAAAGTGACACGCTGTCTGAATTCAAATCTTCCATAGAAAATCATTAACTTTACAGTCAAATCGTGACTTCAAAAATATGCAAATTACTGAAAGAATCTAATATATCAGTCTCAACTGATCCAAAATTATTTAAGTATGCCAATGACATAACCATGTCTTAATAAATCGTCGAAAAAGGCATCAATCATCGAAGTGTACTGAATACAGAAATATTAATCAAGAAAATGGGGCAAAAGATAGGACACAAAATATGGGAAAAATGGTTGCTCAGATATCGCTACAAGACTCAAATAATACAAGAAACGTTCACGACTACCTTATCTGTTGATTGAAGTTCTAGAGGAAAGTTTTCAAAGTAAACTGCTGTTGGTTCCATTTCACCAGCGTAAAGATGTGCTCCGACCTCGAACCTGGAATCAGCGTCCTCGGAGAATCGAACTGCTTCCTTCTCCGGAAATTGAACTGCTCCATGTATACGAAAGACATCCTTCTGGCAAAATTCTTCTTTTTGAGCCGGGTCCACCCTGGCCTCTCTTGAAAATTCCCTGAAGTTCTGGTCGTAATTCGCTATGAAGTTTATTGCAGTTATTTCCGCAGAAATATTCATAATCGTGGAGTATGAAAATATTTCCACTGTCATTTGATATAATTCAGCGATGGATTCACGATGCATGAGTGTAGTTGGATGTTCACTACATGCTCGCTTTTGTAGAAAGACGATTAACGAAGTTCCATGCTGTTATTTCATTCCATCGATATATGTCCCAATTGCATTAAAGCCTTAGCCTTCCATCTCAACTTCAGTTATAATCATTGAAAGCACTGCAAGATTATAATGTTCCATAGTGGAATGTATCGTTGTATTACCAAACGTATTCTCCAATATCACTGTTGTAATCCACGTGTCAGCCGTAGTGTATAATGTGGAAATTTTAAAAGTGTTTCTCATGTGGCGAGAAAATCACTTTTGTTGGCAGCCTTAAAGTGCCAATATCTTTCGAAGTATAACTGTGAAATTGTTCAAATCTTCTACACACCTCAATGTTGTACTGCCCAATTGAATTATAATAAAGGCTGAAGTTAACTCTTTATATCTTATCAGGTGGAAACGTTAATGTGAGCGTTTCAACTTCACCTAGTTTCGAACAGCGTAAAATGGAACTGCTCCGTGTTCGTTCGATGCGCCGGGCTTTTACCATGCACGCTAAAGACGACTTACTTCACTGAATCACTTGAAAACGACTATAAATCACCAGAAATATATATGCGATCTGACATATGAGATCTGAGCATATGAGATCTATGCGTATGAGAGATATGAGAGATATGAGAGATATGAGAGCTCCTCTATCCTGTGCACGACCTTTTATTAACTTCTTAAGGGGCGTATCCATCCCTTCCATAGCCTGTTGCTCCGTCATCGCTGAACGTTCTAACTTTGGCTATACTTGACGGATTTTCAAATTTCAAAAACTCAAAATTAATTTCTTCAAAATTCCAAATCAATGCCATAACTGAAAATAGATTTCCACAATTCTGCATGCCAAAAGTAATTAAATATGATAGTTTCAGTAATCTCCGTCTTCTTTCCAAACTATCGTTCATTGGTTCGAGCCTTTCCTCCAATAGCGTAACTTCTTCCTTAGCACAATACCTTGTTTCCTTGCGACTGCGTCGTAAATCTCAGATCTTTCTCGAACAAAATCATGACGTCACCAAGAATCTCAGCTCAACCAGCCTGCTTGCCTCAAGTCTGCGTCATCCGTGCCTACGTCATGAGTATCCACGTCACAACTATGACATCCATAACTTTACTCATATTTTCCAATACAGCCACCGTGGTCTCAATATAATTCAATTTACGGGGGCATTCTCCCTTCACCACGTTTTAAAAAGAGTTGCAAATTGTTTTTAAACTCTGTGTTATAAGTATTTCAACTCACTTGAACACGAAATTGAATTATTATTGGCTTACTCTTATATGATATTTCCTCTATGTTCCTTAATCATTAATCTCTTCTACTCTGGGTTTATGTGTGGCTAATGTATTCTCTCCTCTTTACTTTCTCTTCTGTCCTGAATTCCTGTTTTCCAAGTTCTGCTGACTTGTAGAAGGACCAGGATCGATCACTACATCCTGTCTTTTCTTTTGGTTTTCAGCTTCCTTCTCTCGCAATTCCTTTAGATACTGCTGACTTTCTTTCTCTCTTTCCTGATATTTGTCGGGTGTCATAACCTGACCTTGAGAATTCTGATTTCGATTCTGGTAATTTCTATTATAGTTCCTATTGTAGCCCTGGTTATTGTAGTATCTACCTCTTCCATTATTATAATTGCCTCTATTGTTCCAGCCTTGTCTTTGCTGATATGGACGGTAACCTTGCGATCAGTTGCGAAAATAATTATTCCTATGAGGACCTCCATTTTCAGTTTTTCCTTCATCAGCGGGCTTATCAGTTTGCTGGACTTGATCCAAATAGACCGTATTGATGTCTTTGAATTCATGCCTCTGACCTTTCTGAACCACATTTGGCATTGGACTCGTGTAGTCAAGCCTTCTCAACAATTCGTCCATGCTGGTCAAATCTCTGATATTTGACGATATAATCAGTCTTCTTACTTCCACAGGCAGCATACGCGAAATAGCATCGATCAACTGCTCTGATGACAATGGGGGTTGCAAAAATCTCAAGCGTGATAGTTGGCTCGTGAAGAAATCAGCGTACCGTGTTGGAAGAGTACCTGAATACTTCCTTGAGTATACATCAGCTCTTAATGAATTCTGAGCTTCTATGGACCAGAATCGTTTGATCAGTGCCTCTGCAAATTCGTCAAAATTACTGAAGGTGTAGCGAAATGCTCTGAACCATTCAAGGGGTCCTCCAGTTAAAAATCTCTCTACTATCCTCATCTCTCTTTCTCTGGGAATGTGAGCTTCGATAAAATAATCTTTAAGGTTCCTGATATATTCTATCGGTGTCAGACTATCAGTAATGCTAAATTTTTGAGGTTTGTCCTCGAAGTTCCGGATGACTGTCACATTTCTCGGATATGAATCCATGTAATTTTTCCCACTATCACGATATTTCCATTCCGGTTCAATATTCCTATCCTCATCTTCTTCCCGGAATCTGGATATACGTTCCTCAGGACCAATATCTCTCTCTTCTGCAGTGAGGTTACATCTTCTCACGTAATTCCTGTCTTCGCAAGTCGATCCTTCTGGATCCTTATCAGTGATTTCTGTTATAACTTTCCTGATCAACTCTTCTTTGTAGGTTTCCATCAGGCTAGCTTCTCCTAGTTTCAAATTCTGCAGTTTGCTCGTAGTTTCGTTAACATCAGAGACAACCTTATGAATTTGTTCCTTTAATGTTTGCACGTCCTGACCTATCTGTGTTCTATCCTCTACCTGCTTTTCGGATAGCGAATCCATCCTGATACTCAAATCCTTCCTAATTTGAACTACTTCATTGTTAATGTCTACTTGTGTACTGGCAAGTTTTCGTTCAATTCGCTCCTGAATTTGATTTACATGTTCCCCACTTGACCTGTTCCATTCATCTTTCCATACCGTTACATTTGCAGTTAACATTTCCGCAATATCTACTTCGATGTCTTCCTTAAGTAACCGATTATGATCTAGAACCTGGGTTCTCATGACCTCTACATCATATTTTAGACCTGCTAAAGAAGCTGTTGTCCTAACAGACTCGTCAACTAATCGAGTTGTCCAAGCACTAATGTTACGAGTACAAAGTGTTTTTGAAGTTTCAATTTCCTCCCTAACTTTGTTAACATCAGTCTGAACTTTAGCAATGTCTACAAAAACTGTATTTACTTCTACTTGTATTTTATTGATGTCGCTTTGCATCTCATTTATATCTGTATGAATGTTGTTAATGTCTACCTGAACGTTTGATACATCGGTTCCAACATTTTTAATCTCCCTTTGAACCTCTTCTACTTTATCCTGTACAGTAGCAACATCATTCCTAACAACAATTACTTCAGCTCTAGCACATGAAATATCACCCCGGACATTAGCAACATCAAGATTCAACATAGTAAGATCTTTCTGTACCTTAGAAACATCAGTTTTAACATCAGAAACATGTTTATGAATGTCACTTACAGCATTCTCGATTCCCTGGGTACTGATCTGTAAACGCGACATATCATTTTCTAAGCTTGCAGAACTGGTCTGAATAACTTTCAAATTTTCATCCATCCTAGTAGACAAATTACTAGCATTCTCCTTCATCATCTCCTGCATTCTAATAGACAAATTAGCAGACAAGTTACTAGCATTCTCCTCCATTCGACTAGTATTCCTAGCTTCCATCTCCTGCATTCGACTAGCATTCCTAGCTTCCATCTCCCTAGCACTTTCATCCACGCTAGCTTTCAAACTAGCTGACAAATTGTTGGACATCTCCTCCAACATTTTCCTCATACTCTCATCTGCCATTTCAATAATCTTTCAATAATAAACTGCTTTAGGGACATACATCAAACAGAGCAAAATAACAACATCTGAGCAACATTTTTCACCATATATAAATTTTGAGCAATTTTCTGTCTTAAATCTAACTTATAAATACCTTATAATTAACCCTCGTAGACATTTCATGTTGAAATAAACTCAAGCACATGTTCAAATTTCTTTGGTTCATTTTAAAATATCCTAACACAAATAATTTACATTTATAATCCAAATAGTTAATTTTATCTTTAATATGACTAAACACGTCATAAGCCGGTCAAATAAAATAAGATTTCAGATCATAGGCGATTTTTCTAAGTTTCCAGCCTATTTAACCTCTCTCAAGTTGTATAAGATCTGATCTTTTCTGAGTGTAATTTTCCTAATACAACACAACATTTAATTCCTATATAATCACACTCTCAAGTTCTACAATTGGCCAAGACATCTAACAAAGAATCAACCTCTTTATTTGAGTCTTCACAATCCCTTTGACATCGATAACTTGGTAATCCAATGTTATTCGAACACTCCACAAAATTGCGGTGCCAATCCCACTGCAATAACTTGGTAATCCAATGTTATTCAAGTATTCCGAACTTCGATTGTGCCAATTCTACTGGCGTTCAACCTGGTAATCCAGTTTTGTCAATCGAGCCCCACGTTGGGCGCCAATCCTACTGTACCCGATAACCCGGATAGTAGGCTGTCAGATATCCGCCCCCTCAATCGGATTGCCAATAATCAAACGCGCCGGCATAGCTACATCAATGAAAATGGCACTGACAGATACTATCGAGATTAGAGCACAATAGTTAACAAGAAATTATTGTGGAACACACCAAAAATACGGGGGTTCATACTTACCTTTACTTACCTTTTAAATTTATCTCGGGGACTGGGTTGTCAACTGGATCACTTAAAAGTATGCCCTCACAATAACCTCCACCATGATATTTAAAATGAACCATAACGAGGACGAGAAACTTTAAACTGCACAATAATTTATTTCACATAAAGAATGAATTTAACAAAATAAAACAACAAAATCCACGTGGCAATCAGAAGCCATCGTCTAAATAACCATGTCCTCCTGTAGGACCTGTATACTCTACATACAATGTTTCAGATTTCTCAAGCTCAAAATAACGTAAAAATAATAATGCACTTGGAATGGAAACGGGATTTGGGACGAGACACATATAGCAATTGTTTTGCGTGTTTATACACTTCACATTTTATTTATAGCCACAAGGCTATTATGGAAACGTCCTTGGCCTCTGTCATACAGTTGTCCGGGCCAGCTGCAATGCACCTGCATCGTCAAAGTGGACTCTCCCGTCTGGTCCGCGTTAGCATATGCTTGTTACATCAGAGCTTAGCTCTTCCTTTCAAAACACGTAAATGTCCACATCTCAACTGAAATATTATCACGCAAATGTTTTAAATGCTCCATTCAAACACCAGTGGAATACTCTCACAATCCCAAATCATGTTTAATTGTTCAAGCCACTTGCTTAATTAGCGTTGTTTAGAGTATAAAAACAAAACTCCAAATGTTTATAACAAAAGTTCATTAATTATTTATAACAATTATAAGTTGTTTATAACAATGTCAAATGACAATTGAAAAATATATATTCGCCACTCTCAATCCCTTTCATTTCAAATTATTATCAAAGATATTTACAAAATTATTTACAATATTAATATTGTTTATATTATTTATACAAGAAATACATTAAACCACACGTTTATCCGGTTGATAATTACTTAAATCGTGGTAATATAATCGACCAATGAAGGTTAGTTACATTTTAAAGTTCATATTCAGGTTTAATAAGGTTTTAATAATTATTATTATTAGTGATGGTAACCTCCATTCAAAATCGTTATCTCAAATTATTTAACACTCTTGTTAATTTTAACAATATCTTCATATGAATAACTTTCAAAGAACCAGGACGATACATTCAGCGGCAAAATACTTCGCTTCAAAATGCACAAAATTGCATAAAATAGGCCCAGAATTCCTCATATATTTCAACATATATGGCATAAAAATCTTCCACAGTACATACAAAAATCCTCCACTTACATACTTCTTCAACATCAATAATTACTGTGGGAATCTGCTTCACTTATTCAAAGGCATTATTCATCAGCGACTTTCACATGTCCACTGAACTAACGATTATACATCCATTGTTCCTCTTTTAAAAAAATTCTTATATTCATCAATTGTAATAATGACTGTTATTATTTAACCTTCGTGGGTTTCATTCATGAATCGATATGAAGTAAAAATTTGCCAATCACAAATAAATTTAATAGCAAATACGATTAGACACTCCTCCCTGGTCTATCAAAATTGAGATTAACATCTTCAAAGTAACGCAGTATAAAAATACTATCTTCAATCAAAGTTCATCTAAACTGCATGAATAGTCGAATAGAATACAATTAGATTGTGGAATGCAAACATTATTGTTCCAATCTATAATTGAGAAAAACTCCTATCAAATGTTCATTACTATAGTGTATTCAATAATTCGTAGTCAAAGTTCCTATTTCATAAAATTGTCTGTAATGCAACGGTAATTAGAACTGACGATAAATGTCTATGTTGCAATCATGTTCATAAAACGACTAGTATTTCCAAGATCGTCGACAATGATAAAGATTTTAACGCTCTAAAATCTTTTAATTCTTCTTCTTTCTTGAGGATGACAGAAAATTGGTCAAAGTAATTTACTGAATAGAATTACTTTAATAAAGTGACACGCTGTCTGAATTCAAATCTTCCATAGAAAATCATTAACTTTACAGTCAAATCGTGACTTCAAAAATATGCAAATTACTGAAAGAATCTAATATATCAGTCTCAACTGATCCAAAATTATTTAAGTATGCCAATGACATAACCATGTCTTAATAAATCGTCGAAAAAGGCATCAATCATCGAAGTGTACTGAATACAGAAATATTAATCAAGAAAATGGGGCAAAAGATAGGACACAAAATATGGGAAAAATGGTTGCTCAGATATCGCTACAAGACTCAAATAATACAAGAAACGTTCACGACTACCTTATCTGTTGATTGAAGTTCTAGAGGAAAGTTTTCAAAGTAAACTGCTGTTGGTTCCATTTCACCAGCGTAAAGATGTGCTCCGACCTCGAACCTGGAATCAGCGTCCTCGGAGAATCGAACTGCTTCCTTCTCCGGAAATTGAACTGCTCCATGTATACGAAAGACATCCTTCTGGCAAAATTCTTCTTTTTGAGCCGGGTCCACCCTGGCCTCTCTTGAAAATTCCCTGAAGTTCTGGTCGTAATTCGCCATGAAGTTTATTGCAGTTATTTCCGCAGAAATATTCATAATCGTGGAGTATGAAAATATTTCCACTGTCATTTGATATAATTCAGCGATGGATTCACGATGCATGAGTGTAGTTGGATGTTCACTACATGCTCGCTTTTGTAGAAAGACGATTAACGAAGTTCCATGCTGTTATTTCATTCCATCGATATATGTCCCAATTGCATTAAAGCCTTAGCCTTCCATCTCAACTTCTGTTATAATCATTGAAAGCACTGCAAGATTATAATGTTCCATAGTGGAATGTATCGTTGTATTACCAAACGTATTCTCCAATATCACTGTTGTAATCCACGTGTCAGCCGTAGTGTATAATGTGGAAATTTTAAAAGTGTTTCTCATGTGGCGAGAAAATCACTTTTGTTGGCAGCCTTAAAGTGCCAATATCTTTCGAAGTATAACTGCGAAATTGTTCAAATCTTCTACACACCTCAATGTTGTACTGCCCAATTGGATTATAATAAAGGCTGAAGTTAACTCTTTATATCTTATCAGGTGGAAACGTTAATGTGAGCGTTTCAACTTCACCTAGTTTCGAACAGCGTAAAATGGAACTGCTCCGTGTTCGTTCGATGCGCCGGGCTTTTACCATGCACGCTAAAGACGACTTACTTCACTGAATCACTTGAAAACGACTATAAATCACCAGAAATATATATGCGATCTGACATATGAGATCTGAGCATATGAGATCTATGCGTATGAGAGATATGAGAGATATGAGAGATATGAGAGCTCCTCTATCCTGTGCACGACCTTTTATTAACTTCTTAAGGGGCGTATCCATCCCTTCCATAGCCTGTTGCTCCGTCATCGCTGAACGTTCTAACTTTGGCTATACTTGACGGATTTTCAAATTTCAAAAACTCAAAATTAATTTCTTCAAAATTCCAAATCAATGCCATAACTGAAAATAGATTTCCACAATTCTGCATGCCAAAAGTAATTAAATATGATAGTTTCAGTAATCTCCGTCTTCTTTCCAAACTATCGTTCATTGGTTCGAGCCTGTCCTCCAATAGCGTAACTTCTTCCTTAGCACAATACCTTGTTTCCTTGCGACTGCGTCGTAAATCTCAGATCTTTCTCGAACAAAATCATGACGTCACCAAGAATCTCAGCTCAACCAGCCTGCTTGCCTCAAGTCTGCGTCATCCGTGCCTACGTCATGAGTATCCACGTCACAACTATGACATCCATAACTTTACTCATATTTTCCAATACAGCCACCGTGGTCTCAATATAATTCAATTTACGGGGGCATTCTCCCTTCACCACGTTTTAAAAAGAGTTGCAAATTGTTTTTAAACTCTGTGTTATAAGTATTTCAACTCACTTGAACACGAAATTGAATTATTATTGGCTTACTCTTATATGATATTTCCTCTATGTTCCTTAATCATTAATCTCTTCTACTCTGGGTTTATGTGTGGCTAATGTATTCTCTCCTCTTTACTTTCTCTTCTGTCCTGAATTCCTGTTTTCCAAGTTCTGCTGACTTGTAGAAGGACCAGGATCGATCACTACATCCTGTCTTTTCTTTTCGTTTTCAGCTTCCTTCTCTCGCAATTCCTTTAGATACTGCTGACTTTCTTTCTCTCTTTCCTGATATTTGTCGGGTGTCATAATCTGACCTTGAGAATTCTGATTTCGATTCTGGTAATTTCTATTATAGTTCCTATTGTAGCCCTGGTTATTGTAGTATCTACCTCTTCCATTATTATAATTGCCTCTATTGTTCCAGCCTTGTCTTTGCTGATATGGACGGTAACCTTGCGATCAGTTGCGAAAATAATTATTCCTATGAGGACCTCCATTTTCAGTTTTTCCTTCATCAGCGGGCTTATCAGTTTGCTGGACTTGATCCAAATAGACCGTATTGATGTCTTTGAATTCATGCCTCTGACCTTTCTGAACCACATTTGGCATTGGACTCGTGTAGTCAAGCCTTCTCAACAATTCGTCCATGCTGGTCAAATCTCTGATATTTGACGATATAATCAGTCTTCTTACTTCCACAGGCAGCATACGCGAAATAGCATCGATCAACTGCTCTGATGACAATGGGGGTTGCAAAAATCTCAAGCGTGATAGTTGGCTCGTGAAGAAATCAGCGTACCGTGTTGGAAGAGTACCTGAATACTTCCTTGAGTATACATCAGCTCTTAATGAATTCTGAGCTTCTATGGACCAGAATCGTTTGATCAGTGCCTCTGCGAATTCGTCAAAATTACTGAAGGTGTAGCGAAATGCTCTGAACCATTCAAGGGGTCCTCCAGTTAAAAATCTCTCTACTATCCTCATCTCTCTTTCTCTGGGAATGTGAGCTTCGATAAAATAATCTTTAAGGTTCCTGATATATTCTATCGGTGTCAGACTATCAGTATTGCTAAATTTTTGAGGTTTGTCCTCGAAGTTCCGGATGACTGTCACATTTCTCGGATATGAATCCATGTAATTTTTCCCACTATCACGATATTTCCATTCCGGTTCAATATTCCTATCCTCATCTTCTTCCCGGAATCTGGATATACGTTCCTCAGGACCAATATCTCTCTCTTCTGCAGTGAGGTTACATCTTCTCACGTAATTCCTGTCTTCGCAAGTCGATCCTTCTGGATCCTTATCAGTGATTTCTGTTATAACTTTCCTGATCAACTCTTCTTTGTAGGTTTCCATCAGGCTAGCTTCTCCTAGTTTCAAATTCTGCAGTTTGCTCGTAGTTTCGTTAACATCAGAGACAACCTTATGAATTTGTTCCTTTAATGTTTGCACGTCCTGACCTATCTGTGTTCTATCCTCTACCTGCTTTTCGGATAGCGAATCCATCCTGATACTCAAATCCTTCCTAATTTGAACTACTTCATTGTTAATGTCTACTTGTGTACTGGCAAGTTTTCGTTCAATTCGCTCCTGAATTTGATTTACATGTTCCCCACTTGACCTGTTCCATTCATCTTTCCATACCGTTACATTTGCAGTTAACATTTCCGCAATATCTACTTCGATGTCTTCCTTAAGTAACCGATTATGATCTAGAACCTGGGTTCTCATGACCTCTACATCATATTTTAGACCTGCTAAAGAAGCTGTTGTCCTAACAGACTCGTCAACTAATCGAGTTGTCCAAGCACTAATGTTACGAGTACAAAGTGTTTTTGAAGTTTCAATTTCCTCCCTAACTTTGTTAACATCAGTCTGAACTTTAGCAATGTCTACAAAAACTGTATTTACTTCTACTTGTATTTTATTGATGTCGCTTTGCATCTCATTTATATCTGTATGAATGTTGTTAATGTCTACCTGAACGTTTGATACATCGGTTCCAACATTTTTAATCTCCCTTTGAACCTCTTCTACTTTATCCTGTACAGTAGCAACATCATTCCTAACAACAATTACTTCAGCTCTAGCACATGAAATATCACCCCGGACATTAGCAACATCAAGATTCAACATAGTAAGATCTTTCTGTACCTTAGAAACATCAGTTTTAACATCAGAAACATGTTTATGAATGTCACTTACAGCATTCTCGATTCCCTGGGTACTGATCTGTAAACGCGACATATCATTTTCTAAGCTTGCAGAACTGGTCTGAATAACTTTCAAATTTTCATCCATCCTAGTAGACAAATTACTAGCATTCTCCTTCATCATCTCCTGCATTCTAATAGACAAATTAGCAGACAAGTTACTAGCATTCTCCTCCATTCGACTAGTATTCCTAGCTTCCATCTCCTGCATTCGACTAGCATTCCTAGCTTCCATCTCCCTAGCACTTTCATCCACGCTAGCTTTCAAACTAGCAGACAAATTGTTGGACATCTCCTCCAACATTTTCCTCATACTCTCATCTGCCATTTCAATAATCTTTCAATAATAAACTGCTTTAGGGACATACATCAAACAGAGCAAAATAACAACATCTGAGCAACATTTTTCACCATATATAAATTTTGAGCAATTTTCTGTCTTAAATCTAACTTATAAATACCTTATAATTAACCCTCGTAGACATTTCATGTTGAAATAAACTCAAGCACATGTTCAAATTTCTTTGGTTCATTTTAAAATATCCTAACACAAATAATTTACATTTATAATCCAAATAGTTAATTTTACCTTTAATATGACTAAACACGTCATAAGCCGGTCAAATAAAATAAGATTCCAGATCATAGGCGATTTTTCTAAGTTTCCAGCCTATTTAACCTCTCTCAAGTTGTATAAGATCTGATCTTTTCTGAGTGTAATTTTCCTAATACAACACAACATTTAATTCCTATATAATCACACTCTCAAGTTCTACAATTGGCCAAGACATCTAACAAAGAATCAACCTCTTTATTTGAGTCTTCACAATCCCTTTGACATCGATAACTTGGTAATCCAATGTTATTCGAACACTCCACAAAATTGCGGTGCCAATCCCACTGCAATAACTTGGTAATCCAATGTTATTCAAGTATTCCGAACTTCGATTGTGCCAATTCTACTGGCGTTCAACCTGGTAATCCAGTTTTGTCAATCGAGCCCCACGTTGGGCGCCAATCCTACTGTACCAGATAACCCGGATAGTAGGCTGTCAGATATCCGCCCCCTCAATCGGATTGCCAATAATCAAACGCGCCGGCATAGCTACATCAATGAAAATGGCACTGACAGATACTATCGAGATTAGAGCACAATAGTTAACAAGAAATTATTGTGGAACACACCAAAAATACGGGGGTTCATACTTACCTTTACTTACCTTTTAAATTTATCTCGGGGACTGGGTTGTCAACTGGATCACTTAAAAGTATGCCCTCACAATAACCTCCACCATGATATTTAAAATGAACCATAACGAGGACGAGAAACTTTAAACTGCACAATAATTTATTTCACATAAAGAATGAATTTAACAAAATAAAACAACAAAATCCACGTGGCAATCAGAAGCCATCGTCTAAATAACCATGTCCTCCTGTAGGACCTGTATACTCTACATACAATGTTTCAGATTTCTCAAGCTCAAAATAACGTAAAAATAATAATGCACTTGGAATGGAAACGGGATTTGGGACGAGACACATATAGCAATTGTTTTGCGTGTTTATACACTTCACATTTTATTTATAGCCACAAGGCTATTATGGAAACGTCCTTGGCCTCTGTCATACAGTTGTCCGGGCCAGCTGCAATGCACCTGCATCGTCAAAGTGGACTCTCCCGTCTGGTCCGCGTTAGCATATGCTTGTTACATCAGAGCTTAGCTCTTCCTTTCAAAACACGTAAATGTCCACATCTCAACTGAAATATTATCACGCAAATGTTTTAAATGCTCCATTCAAACACCAGTGGAATACTCTCACAATCCCAAATCATGTTTAATTGTTCAAGCCACTTGCTTAATTAGCGTTGTTTAGAGTATAAAAACAAAACTCCAAATGTTTATAACAAAAGTTCATTAATTATTTATAACAATTATAAGTTGTTTATAACAATGTCAAATGACAATTGAAAAATATATATTCGCCACTCTCAATCCCTTTCATTTCAAATTATTATCAAAGATATTTACAAAATTATTTACAATATTAATATTGTTTATATTATTTATACAAGAAATACATTAAACCACACGTTTATCCGGTTGATAATTACTTAAATCGTGGTAATATAATCGACCAATGAAGGTTAGTTACATTTTAAAGTTCATATTCAGGTTTAATAAGGTTTTAATAATTATTATTATTAGTGATGGTAACCTCCATTCAAAATCGTTATCTCAAATTATTTAACACTCTTGTTAATTTTAACAATATCTTCATATGAATAACTTTCAAAGAACCAGGACGATACATTCAGCGGCAAAATACTTCGCTTCAAAATGCACAAAATTGCATAAAATAGGCCCAGAATTCCTCATATATTTCAACATATATGGCATAAAAATCTTCCACAGTACATACAAAAATCCTCCACTTACATACTTCTTCAACATCAATAATTACTGTGGGAATCTGCTTCACTTATTCAAAGGCATTATTCATCAGCGACTTTCACATGTCCACTGAACTAACGATTATACATCCATTGTTCCTCTTAAAAAAAAAATATCTTATATTCATCAATTGTAATAATGACTGTTATTATTTAACCTTCGTGGGTTTCATTCATGAATCGATATGAAGTAAAAATTTGCCAACCACAAATAAATTTAATAGCAAATACGATTAGACACTCCTCCCTGGTCTATCAAAATTGAGATTAATATCTTCAAAGTAACGCAGTATAAAAATACTATCTTCAATCAAAGTTCATCTAAACTGCATAAATAGTCGAATAGAATACAATTAGACTGTGGAATGCAAACATTATTGTTCCAATCTATAATTGAGAAAAACTCCTATCAAATGTTCATTACTATAGTGTATTCAATAATTCGTAGTCAAAGTTCCTATTTCATAAAATTGTCTGTAATGCAACGGTAATTAGAACTGACGATAAATGTCTATGTTGCAATCATGTTCATAAAACGACTAGTATTTCCAAGATCGTCGACAATGATAAAGATTTTAACGCTCTAAAATCTTTTAATTATTCTTCTTTCTTGAGGATGACAGAAAATTGGTCAAAGTAATTTACTGAATAGAATTACTTAAATAAAGTGACACGCTGTCTGAATTCAAATCTTCCATAGAAAATCATTAACTTTACAGTCAAATCGTGACTTCAAAAATATGCAAATTACTGAAAGAATCTAATATATCAGTCTCAACTGATCCAAAATTATTTATGTATGCCAATGACATAACCATGTCTTAATAAATCGTCGAAAAAGGCATCAATCATCGAAGTGTACTGAATACAGAAATATTAATCAAGAAAATGGGGCAAAAGATAGGACACAAAATATGGGAAAAATGGTTGCTCAGATATCGCTACAAGACTCAAATAATACAAGAAACGTTCACGACTACCTTATCTGTTGATTGAAGTTCTAGAGGAAAGTTTTCAAAGTAAAATGCTGTTGGTTCCATTTCACCAGCGTAAAGATGTGCTCCGACCTCGAACCTGGAATCAGCGTCCTCGGAGAATCGAACTGCTTCCTTCTCCGGAAATTGAACTGCTCCATGTATACGAAAGACATCCTTCTGGCAAAATTCTTCTTTTTGAGCCGGGTCCACCCTGGCCTCTCTTGAAAATTCCCTGAAGTTCTGGTCGTAATTCGCCATGAAGTTTATTGCAGTTATTTCCGCAGAAATATTCATAATCGTGGAGTATGAAAATATTTCCACTGTCATTTGATATAATTCAGCGATGGATTCACGATGCATGAGTGTAGTTGGATGTTCACTACATGCTCGCTTTTGTAGAAAGACGATTAACGAAGTTCCATGCTGTTATTTCATTCCATCGATATATGTCCCAATTGCATTAAAGCCTTAGCCTTCCATCTCAACTTCTGTTATAATCATTGAAAGCACTGCAAGATTATAATGTTCCATAGTGGAATGTATCGTTGTATTACCAAACGTATTCTCCAATATCACTGTTGTAATCCACGTGTCAGCCGTAGTGTATAATGTGGAAATTTTAAAAGTGTTTCTCATGTGGCGAGAAAATCACTTTTGTTGGCAGCCTTAAAGTGCCAATATCTTTCGAAGTATAACTGCGAAATTGTTCAAATCTTCTACACACCTCAATGTTGTACTGCCCAATTGAATTATAATAAAGGCTGAAGTTAACTATTTATATCTTATCAGGTGGAAACGTTAATGTGAGCGTTTCAACTTCACCTAGTTTCGAACAGCGTAAAATGGAACTGCTCCGTGTTCGTTCGATGCGCCGGGCTTTTACCATGCACGCTAAAGACGACTTACTTCACTGAATCACTTGAAAACGACTATAAATCACCAGAAATATATATGCGATCTGACATATGAGATCTGAGCATATGAGATCTATGCGTATGAGAGATATGAGAGATATGAGAGCTCCTCTATCCTGTGCACGACCTTTTATTAACTTCTTAAGGGGCGTATCCATCCCTTCCATAGCCTGTTGCTCCGTCATCGCTGAACGTTCTAACTTTGGCTATACTTGACGGATTTTCAAATTTCAAAAACTCAAAATTAATTTCTTCAAAATTCCAAATCAATGCCATAACTGAAAATAGATTTCCACAATTCTGCATGCCAAAAGTAATTAAATATGATAGTTTCAGTAATCTCCGTCTTCTTTCCAAACTATCGTTCATTGGTTCGAGCCTTTCCTCCAATAGCGTAACTTCTTCCTTAGCACAATACCTTGTTTCCTTGCGACTGCGGCGTAAATCTCAGATCTTTCTCGAACAAAATCATGACGTCACCAAGAATCTCAGCTCAACCAGCCTGCTTGCCTCAAGTCTGCGTCATCCGTGCCTACGTCATGAGTATCCACGTCACAACTATGACATCCATAACTTTACTCATATTTTCCAATACAGCCACCGTGGTCTCAATATAATTCAATTTACGGGGGCAGTACCAAGAAGTACACAATTTTGACGTAGAAATTATGTAGAATATTCTTTTAGTCAGTCTGGTGTCGTTCATTATGGCGACATGTGTATAGAACTCCATTCTGCGTTTTCTGATGGGTGTCTTGATAGACTCAGTTTCTCTCTAACTCTTCTGTGAGTCTATCTTGCCAGAATTTATCTCTGAAAACGGCGTCGTAATTTCTTCTCAAAATTCTCAAAATTTTCTCAAGACTACCGTTTTATAATATCGTAATTTCGTAGCCGTGGAGATGCATTCTTTTATTGTAGTGGGACCAGCTAAGTTTGTATGCTTTCTGTAATTTTGAAACTCTTTCTTAGTTAGCCTTTGTGTTCAGACCAGATTTCTGCATAATTTCTCCTAAATATTTGAAGTCATTGACTTGTGGAATTTCTCCATATTTTGTTTTTATAGGCAGTTTGTCTGAGTAATTTGTATCGGAAAACTGCTTTTTTTCATACTAAATTTGGAGCCCGGGTTTCGTGGCGATCTCGTGGAGTAATTCTACGGCGTGGTGTGCTTCTGTTCTAGTATTTGTTAGTATGGCGATGTCATCTGCGAAAGCGCGGCATTTTATATGGGTTATGTCTTTCTTTTTTTCACCTAGTTGAATTCCTTCGACTTCTTTTTCCCATGTACGAATTATTTTCTCTAAAACTAGATTAAATGGGGTGGTTGAGAGGCCATCGCCTTGTCTGACACTGGTTCTGATTGGAAAGGGCTCTGATAATTCTCCCATAAATTTGACCTTAGAGACGGTATTAGTGAGGGCATCTCGGATGAGAGTTAGTGTTTTAATGTCTACTTTCATCTCCTCTAGAGTTTCGAATAGTATGTCTCGGTCTATGGAGTCATAGGCGTTTTGAATCTCTACAAATATCACTGCAGTGACACTGTACACAAGATTGTACAAAGATTTCAAGTCTGTTCACCGCAAGAGCGATTTTTTCTAAATCCCGCTTGCTATTCGCCAATTTGGGGGTCAACTTGTGCTTCCAGATGGTTTAACAGAGCTCTAAAGAAAACGTTATAAGCTACTGAAATCAAGGAGATTCCTCTATAATTATTCAGGTTGGTTTTGTCACCTTTTTTTTTTGTAAATTTGGAAAAATGATGGCCAATTTCCATTCTTCTGGATTTTACCTGTGATACAAGAGTGTTCGATAATTTTGTGGATATTGGGTATGATATTTTCGTGATATAATTTCCAAATTTCTGCGATTAAACCATCTTCACCCGGAGCTCAGTTATTTTTCAGTGTTTTGATTACAAGGCACGTCCAGAAAGTAAGTTCCGTTTGGTAATAAAATTGAATTGTGTACAGATACAGAAAGAATATTTATTGCACAACATTCTACATCTCTTAAACTACTTTTCCACATAACTGCCGAACTTTTGCAGGCATTTGTCGTAGCGTGGCACAAGTTTTAGGATACCTTCTTCATAGAAGTTTGGCGCCGACCGTAAACGATAGTGAAGACTCCCCTGTAAGATATCCTACTGTTTAGCCACCACTGTTAGGCAAATTGTGTATGTGGTCAGGAGAACTCCTAAACATACTCAGTTCTCCTGGTAAGCACGCAATTTGCCTAACAGTGGTGGCCAAACAGTAGGATAGCTTACAGGGGAGTCTTCACTCTCGTTTACGGTCGGCGGCAAACTTCTATGAAGAAGGTATCCAAAAACTTGTGCCACGCTATGACAAATGCCTGCAAAAGTTCGGCAGTTATGTGGAAAAGTAGTTTAAGAGGTGTAGAATGTTGTGCAATAAATATTTTTTCTGCATCTGTACACAATTTAATTTTATTACCAAACGGAACTAACTTTCTTGACGTGCCTCGTATATTTCGTTTCCTTGGCCAACTGTGCGTTAAAATCACCTAGAAGAATATTCACATGTTTTGTGGGGATTTTGTTCATGATTTCTTCCAGGTCTTCCCAGACTCTCTCCACCATCTATGGGTTTTGTCTGTTCTGGACCATTGTAGGTGCATGTACATTAGTTATTGTGTATATTTTACTTCCTGAATGGAACGTGAGGGTGGGCATTTTCTCGTTCTTAGAATCGAAGTTTACTACAGAGTCTATGACGGATTTGTGTACGGTTAATCCTGTACCGAATATATATCCGTTTGAATTGGGAATTTTAGTGGCTGTTTTTCCTTTGAAAATTCTGTAGTTTTCAGAGGCAAAGTGTATTTCGTCTGTGAATCTTGTCTCTTGTAGCGCACAAAGTTTGATACCGAATTTATCAAGGGAGTTTGTGAGGTTTTTAAGTTTACCTACTTTTCGTAGTGTGTTTGTGTTAAGTGTACCAATGTGTACTTTTCTCTTGCATTTCAAGGTTTTTGAAAAGCTCCCATTCTTCTCCTCATGACAGGCCTGATCCGCCGGAATCCGATGATCAGGTCTATTATTCAGTGTCTTAACTGAGACCCGGAGTAGTGGACTCTCTTCCTGATGTGCTGCCATGATTTTTGGTTTGAAATGAGTTATGTGGTTTAAGACTGGAGTTTTGAAGTCCAGAAGAAGAAAGCTGCCGCGCAAACTAGGCAATCAGACGCTGACCAGAGTACCGGTGATTTTCACTTAGACGTGTCTGTTTTTTTTTCTGGCACTTCCACCCTGCCCACCGTTGGGAATAGATACCTTTTCCGCTGTCCAGGTCGTTTGCCAATTTTCACCTGCACCCTAGGCAGGGGCCCTATGACAGGGTACTACCTTCCGGAGCCCAATGGATGCTTTTAATTAACGAGGTTGACACTCTTTCCACTCCTCCTTCCTCATCACTTGCACATTGAGGCCCCGGACTGGCGACCGGCAATTATTATTCGTTTGAGTTGAGAAGATTCACCGAAGCTTCGACCATGGGAACCTAAGATTCATTCAAAGATCCGTAACCAACGAAACGAGACACATACTGTACAGTAACTGACCCGAGGGATTTTTTCTTTCGTCGTGTGGCCTCCTGAGAGGCCAAGTGCAGGTCATTCTAGTCGACGCCCGTGGGTGACCTGCACGTCGGAATGAGAGATGAGATGACTGGATGAAAGTGGGGAAGGATTTGGAAGGAGCGGTCGACAGGTACCGTCCCAGCATTTGCCTGGAGTTGAAAATAGGAAACCACGGAAATCCATTTCAAGGACGGCTGATGGTGGGGCTCGAACCCACGTCTACCAAGTCAGCATAGCCTAAGGCTGCGCTTTAGCAAGCGTAGCCCCCGCTGTCGGTGACCCGAAGGATGAGCACTACATACTGTATGCTTCTGGCTCACTTACAAAATGGGATAATTTTAATGTTGGCTAATTTGGGCACAAGTATGTATTTTCTTTGTGGAACTGTCATGTGGCTTTTGCTTTACATTTTCCTGCCATTCGCCACTCCATTCGATCCTCTTGTACCTGCACATTATATTCTCCTCAATGTGGTGGGGGTTCTCGTGTCTGTTCTCCTCTGCAACAAGCACGAAGAACCTCTCGTTTTCTAATTGTCGAGCTGACTGGGCCTCGGGAGCCTTGAGCTCTCTTCGGCTGGCAAGGAACTTGCCCAGATCAGCAGTGTTTTCACATTCTCCGAAACTGCATGTGGTGAGAACACGCAAGTTATTAAGTTCAACATTATTAGCGTACTCTACTCATATTGCAATATGACTGGCTGCGTGGCTAAGCGGTAACGTTCTCGCCTCTGTTTCCAAGGTTGCAGGATCGAATCCTGGCGAAGTCAGTTGGCATTTGAGGGAGCGCAAATACGAGGGAACCGTATCAGTAGATTTACTTTCACGTTCAAGATCCCCTTCGGGACAAAATTCTGGCACCCCGGCGTCTCTAAAAGCCGTAGAAGTTAAAATGGACGTAAAACCAAAAATATTATTTTTATTATCATCATTTTGCAAAATGATGTAATGGCTGGCCTCGTGGTGTTGGGGTAGCGCGCCTGCGGGTTCGATTCCCGGTTCCGTCAGGGATTTTAGAAACTGACGTGTGGGCTCGAACGGGGTGCACTCAGCCTCGTGAGGACAATTGAGTAGCTGTCTGACAGTGCGGCAGCGCACCGATCACGAAAACCAAGATTAACGACCCGAAGGGACCCGATACGCTAATCACGCGACACCGTAATATCTGCAGTCCAAATGGCTGGGCAGCGGTCGCTTGGTAGACCTAGGCCTTTCACGGGCTGTAGTGACAGGGGTTTAATATGAAGTAATAGTAGACTTTTGTCTTATGTGTGCATTTGACTGTCCTTCTATCTGTGTGTGCATCCACTCCCCACTATCGACTTCTAAGCGGCTGCAGCTATCTAAAATCGATATTGGTTCTACTCGTATGACCCATCTTATTGTGAGATAGCTTATGCTAATTCCATAGGTAGTGAAAATTCATTCGAAGCACAACTATGCAGCATTTACGGGCACAGAAAATGTCACCAAATTATGGAAACACACCAAGCTAACAAGATTAGTTCAGCATAACGATCAGGACCTGTGGAAATCTGGCATTTTCTAAACAGGTGAATTGGTCCAGTGGTTAGGGTATTGTCTCGTTGTTCACAACTACTAGGTTCGATGGCATGCTTTGGATTACACTCTTATCATTTGTTAACTCAATATATTTGAAATACGCAACTCTTATCATGAACGTCATCAGTATGATGTTTACCAACGAAACACTGCTCTAATTAAACGCGTCGGATATGATATTTTACTAGATTGAAAACGCGAAATTTCCCCGTAATATTTTTGTACATTAAAGTTACAATATTTTAATTATTTTATTGACTAGGATCAAATAAAGTTTACATTCTGGTGCGGTAACTGAACAGCTGATCGTTAGAGAGTTAACAGAAATGTTTTAACGCGATGATGCCCTAGTGGGGTGGATTAAATTACATTCAGGATTCACCATCGAGATTTAGTTATGGCAAAGGAAATAAATATGAGAAAGAAATTGTAAATTGGATTTCATTAAACTGATATCCATAATTTAAGAGGAGAAGGCACGAATGTATTAATAATTTAAGGGGGGAAGTTGCGAATGTATTACCTTACAATTTTCAATCTGCTGACAAATGAGTATCGTAATAGGAATTATATGAAGTTGTTGTAGCATGCTAGGAAGTAACATTGGTAATTTAAATAAAATTTAGACTTGCATTAAGAATATTTTAGCCCAGCACAGGGGTTAATAAAACACATAAAGGTTATAGCAAATATTATAGAGCACATGATGTTTGTATAAGTGTTATGGAACGAGGATCAAGTGCATATTGAACGTATTCCACAAGTGAGGGATGTGATCCCGTCGTAATTGCAGACAGGAAAATGTAGTCCAAACAATGTTATTAATGAGTGCATTTATATAATGATCTGCAAGTGTAGGCAATTGAAAGAAGCTACGTTGAGATTTTATGCTATGAACGTCATGCAAAAAGGTTCATGATGTTGCTATTGAAATGAAAATATGCAGAATGAGTATTATATTTGAAGTCTACGTTATTGAAAGTTAAATAAGACGCGTTGAGAGCTAGGAATTTTATGTGAACTATAAAACACTGAAACCACATCATGGAATTTACCATTGTAATGCATGAAGAGGGTAGGGCAGGAACTGAAAATGAAATATCGGTACAATGATACAATGCAATGAAGGAAAATAATAAATATAATTTAATAATAATAATATCGTATGGCCTCGAGTGCCTGGTGCAAGCTTTGTTAATTGACACCCAGAGGGTAGCTTGCATGTCGAATTTCGTCGTTCCTTTGAACGCTATGACAGTCAAGGAGTTTAGATATCTTGACACCTACAGCGCTTTCAAGTAGAGAATGGAGGAACTTTGTGTTGGCGGAAAATCCCGAGATTAATTTTGCCATTGAACACGGCCTACTGAATTCAAATGGGTTCTTTAACATGCCAACAACGTATGACATGAGTATCGTGATTTTTGTCGCCTTCAAAAATCACTTACCATGGCCAGGGACGAACCTGCGTCTTGGGGTTGGTAGTCCGACACTATAACCACTCACCCACCGTGGCAAGCTAATATAATTTAAAGACAGATGTAGAGACAAAGTAAACTGTTGTCAGGCGATGATTCTCAAATTTTCATTAATGCTGAGAATTTTACCAGATATTTGTCTCATCGTTTTGAGATAGAATATGACAAACTCAGAGAAACGTGGAGTGTTTGACGAGGAATGGACTCATTTTAAGTGAGAGTGGATTGTCAATTAGTTCTAGGATATGTTATCAGTGGAAATTTATAACAAATTAGTAGTGAAATTATTCAGTGACAAACAGAGCACTTAATTTTAATTTTTAATAAATCTGCTTTATTAGATTTTACAATCAAATAAGGAATGTTCAGTCCAGCCTTTAATCATCTCGACACAATGCTATGAACATTAATTGCGAGCACATTTATTTCTCTTTGGAGCATTTAGCGATTTTGCAGAATTAAATTTGTAAGTTTTAATAGGGTAACAAATACCGATGTTTTCTGATCTTTTTCTTCATTGTGCAATATTACCTGTTTGGGCAACTGGAAAAGCAGATTAATGCTATCAGGAAATATTTGAAGATAAACCCACCTTTTTAACCCATCCAAATAGCCCAAAACGACCTGGGATATCTACCGCACTAGAAGTTGTTTATTTCCGTGGCATAAATCATTTTGTAAAATAGAAGTTTTTTGTTGTCGGCGGTGCCGGGTGACTTTTAGCCGGATTTTTTTAGACGACGAGTACATTACTTATATTTCCAGCACCCGATTGTTTATTCCATTTTGATAATGGCCACTTAAATTTTGTAAAAATGATAAATTAGACTAATGAGTTCAATCTGGTCCCATGTATGCGTGTGTCTCTCTTACCTTCTGTCTGTGTGTGTGTGTCCCTATCAAGTCCTGAAAGCTGCAGCTATCAAATCCAAATTGGGTGTTTGTGAAGATCTATGTCAGGACATCCCAAAGCCATATGTGAAAATGACACCATTGCTCCTTACTGCTGAAAACACACATTTGAAATTTGAACCCAATGTTAGGTATGTCAGAAAGTGGATATGGAACCTTCTCCAAAATTGGCACATGCGTAAACCAAAATACCGTAGGTTAATGTTGAGCAACCCTTGCATCACAGTTTGCCAACATGAGTCTAGATTCAATGGTTAACTGCATGTTACTTTCATACTAATAAAAAGTAATGTATCTGAATTTCGTATTTTCAGAATCATTAGGGCAGTCAACTGTTGATGGAGGTTCTGTAGAGTTTTTATACCGGGTGAGTTAGCCGCGGTCGTTACGGCATGACTGTTGGCAGTCGCTCACATCCGGGAGGCGAGGAGGTTCGAATCCCCCCGCCGGCAACCTTGAAGATGGTCTTCTGTGGTTTCCCATCTTCCTTCCAGGTAAATGCCGGGGTTGGTCCCTAACTATAGGCCACAGCCGCTACCTTCCAACTCCTCGACCTTCCCTTCCAACTTTCCTCCCCCACGGTATTTGTAGCTCACCCATTGGGTGTCCGTCTCGAAGCAGCTACAAAACTGCTGAGCCGAACATGTCCTCGGACACTCCCGGCAATAAAAGCCATACGCTAAAAAAAAAAAAAAGTTTTTATCCCTAGATTCAATATCTCAGAAAGTATACTTGCAATCAGTTCTAAACTTTGAACACAAGGTGATAGTAATTTTGCATAATAATTTTCAGTTACTCATACAAGCCAGTAAGCGTTGGCAACATGATTATACGTGCGTTGTTAAGTTCAATGTTTAACTGCATGTAACGTTTATTCTAACAAATGGATTTATTCCTAAATTTGAACAGGTATAGACGATAATGTTTCAGATTGATATCGAGCAACCCACATATGACCAAATTTCTAACATGTATTGATAGGTTCAATGATAAACTGAGTAAATTCCATACTAGATAATGGATTTCAACAAAATTTCGTATGTGCAATGTTCGTCCCGAGACATATAACTTGGCGTATTTTTAGAATCAGCAGGGCGACCAACTGTTGATTAGTATTCTCCATAATTGTGAACCCCAGTGATAATGAATGTTGAAGTATGCAGTCATACAGTTCAAAACCTGGCATACGTTTAAAGCATAATATTGCAATTTTATATTGAGAAATTCATAGGTAGCAGTGTGGACAACATAATTATATATCAAGTTCAATGTATAACCGCATGCATCTTCCATAACATTTAATGAATTTCTGTTTTTTCTTTTATACAGTGTATGCCAAGAAAGGTATAATGGTGTACATAATCAGAGGCAGCCCCACCTACTAACTAACGACACTTTCTCGGCATTTCAGCCGTAGACTCTCAGTATTTCCTAATCCATGCAAGGAAACAATTTACAACATAGTGTAGTGCTCTATTGGGTCTCAATATTCCAGGTATATTTTAAGCAAATAATACTCGTAATTCCGTAATTAAATATATTATTCTAGATTGATCAATCATTGGTTTGAAACGCAAATTGTATGAAAAATAGGCTGTTTAGTCACGGAACTACTTGTTTGATCTGTGTATTCGCTCAAGTGTTATACTGGGGGAACACAGAAACTTACAGATAGACATTCAGATAGACAGACAGACATGCATACAAACTGCCCCTGATCGATCTCAAATACTACGATTACATCTTTTAATGTTAAATGTAGTCTAAAATGCACATACGGCATGATTACTGAGCTCTGCGAAGGGAGTAACCTATACCAGATAGCAGTTGATACCAGTTCCTGGATGAGAGGTTGAGCTTCGACTAGGATTAGTATAACATCAATAGAAGACAATCGTGAGCCGACATGTGAGTATAAGTAGATTACACGCGGACCGCTACACACATTTAAGCCTTTATGCCAAATTACCTAATTATGACCGTAGGGAAGGATTAACATGGTGAGTAGGTTCCAAGTGAGAGAGAGAAGTAGAGAAGATAAATTGTATCAATGGTGTAATTCAGTCATGGAGTTGTTCAGCACCCTATTTGACATGCATAGAATTGTAATTGCCCATTCGAATTTGAATTTTACGAATGCGAAAAGTAATTGATATCCGGGAAAACTGATAATTGCTATAGCTTATTCTAGCGTTGAAGTAAATGACACGGGACTGGACTTCAAAGATTTTGTGGGGATGTTAAATAGAATGAGAATGTAATTTGCACCTCTGAAATGATCCGACAGTTCAAGGAATATTAGCGTTCAAACCTTTCCATCTGTCATCACCAAACTGGAAACTTACTTTTTCTGTACCGTGTGGGCCTTCCGTAAGAGTGAAGATCAGGATTATAGGCAAACTCTCGTCTTCAAAGCAATACTGAGAAGACTGAAAATCATTAACCGTGGTGCCATCCGTAAGAGAGAAGATCAGAAATCGTTTCTTTGTTAATGATTCTGAAGCAATATGCATTGACCTAGTAAGACGTGGTTGAACGGCATTAAGATGTCAGTCAAAATCAGTTGTAAAGCCAGGAAACCTTCGATTGTATTTCTCACTGACTCTCAGTTGTGTAACCCATTCGTAACGTGGTGTCACTGGTCTGAAGGGCAGACTACAGCCTCCCGTATTGCTTTCATACCGAGCGACTCAAAATTCAGCTCCAATTTGAAATGATATTTGGTGTTTCATAACATCGTATCAAAGAATGGACTAAGCTTGGAGCACTGGTCCTCTTGTACTGGCATCCAGCAATAGCGCGCTTGACTACTGAAATAGGTGAGACATTTAAATTATATTACATTTGCAGGTTACTGCAAACGCTTGCAATCATGTTTAACAAAATAACGCAAATAATTAATTAAAGTCAGCCTCGTTAATATTAGCTTGCATTCTTGGCTCTCACCATGGAGTTCTAGGTTCGATTACTGGCTCTGCCAAGGAATTCAATTCTGGTCCGAGGGTTGATACGGGGTAGCGTGAGGCAAAACTCAGAAGTAGCTGGCTCGATTCCTACCTCATATGTACTGTATATTCCAGGTAAATGCCGGGATAGTACCTAACTTAAGGCCACGAACATTTCCTACCCAAATCAATTACAAATACATACTCTAGTAGGCCAACAGACACCACAGTGACACAGGTTATCAGACAAATTCTACACACACCCGAGCACACGGGGCTACATGACCCCGATGTAGCAAAGCCCCGAACATGAATCAGCAACAACAATAAACTGAAAAATTCCGGTAAACGCCTTTTAACAGTCTGTCGAGAAACAATATAACACAAGCCTCTGATCGCCGCCAAAAATCATGAGATTTTAATTCATCAGGTCATAAATGAATACCTTAAGAACTGTCATTTTAGAAAAAGATGTTCAGTAACGAACATGTAGACTAGTTTCTATTAAATGTGTGGTTATAGTTTTAAATCTGTGTCCTTATCAGGCAGTATAATTGAATGTTGGAGAGATGATCGTTAAGCGTTGTACCACATAAAATATTCCCTGTTTAATAAGTTGCGTTGTAATTCCGCTGCAGAGGAATTGATTCTAAGATTACGTTCAAAGCTTGAATCAAATTACAACTAACCTAATCATCTGATCTCTACCACATTTTACAACAGCATACCTTTGAATGGGAAGCGTCTATTGACAAAACTACAAGGTCATCAGGCCAATACTTTGCAGATGGCGGCCATGTACGTGTGCAAATCGATTCCCGTATCAATTCAAACACGGTGAAATCAAATTGAACAAAATTTGGTACAGAGGTAGCACTAGCAATGGGAACCTCAGTGGCATGTTTTCTATCGCTGCCATCTTGACGGAAACGTAATGACGGCCACGCAAATGTTCAAAGCTTAAATCAAATTACGACAAACCTAATTATCCGATCTCTACCAAATTTTGCAAAAATATACCTTAATGTGGGAAGCGTCTTTAACCCTAACCACCAGATCATCATCCAAATGGTTTCAAGATGGTGGATGTATGAATCATGCAAGTATTATAGCCGAACCGTAACTTACGATTCAACAAGGCTTATCGTACATAGGGAGGTTTAATACACACATCAAAAAAAGTTTTGCATCACCTCGGTTCCAAGAGTTCCGGAACCTTTAAATACAAAGGGAATAGAGATCAACACAAACAACATTTCAGCTCGTTTTATTGCTCATGAGACCCACACATTGCATGTTGTACCATCATACAGCTAGACTTTCAGCATTTGTGGTCCAGATTGCAGTACACACCACTACCTCTAATACCCAGTAGCACGTCCTCTTGCATTGATGCATGCCTGTATTCGTCGTGGCATACTATCCACAAGTTCATCAAGACACTGTTGGTCCAAATTGTCCCACTCCTCAACGACAATTCGGCGTAAATCTCTCAGAGTGGTTGGTGGGTCAAGACGTCCATAAACAGCCCTTTTCAACATATCCCAGGCATGTTCGATAGGGTTCATGTCTGGCGAACATGCTGGCCACTGTAGTCGAGCGATGTCGTTATCTTGAAGGAACGCATTCACAAGATGTGCACGATGAGGTCGAGAATTGTCGTCCATGAAGACAAATGCCTCTCCAATATTCTGCCGATATGGGTGCACTATGGGTCGGAGGATGTCATTCAGGTATCGTAAAGCCGTTTCGGAGCCTTCCATGACCACCAGTGGCGTACGTCGGCCCCACATAATGCCACCCCAAAACATCAGGGAACCACCACCTTGCTGCACTCGCTGGACAGTGTGTCTAAGACGTTCAGCCTGACCAGGGTGCCTCCAAACACGTCTCCGACGATTGTCTGGTTGAAGGCATATGCGACACTCATCGGTGAAGAGAACGTGATGCCAATTCTGTGGGGTCCATTCAGCATGTTGTTGGGCCCATCTGTACCGCGCTGCATGGTGTCGGGGTTGCAAAGCTGGATCTCGCCATGGACGTCGGGAGTGAAGTTGCGCATCATGCAGCCTATTGCGCACAGTTTGAGTTGAAACACGACGTCCTGTGGCTGAACGAAACGCATTATTCAACATGGTGGCATTGCTGTCAGGGTTCCTCCGAGCGGCAATCCGTAAGTAGCGGTCATCCACTACAGTAGTAGCCCTTGGGCGGCCTGAGCGAGGCCTGTCATCGACAGTTCCTGTATCTCTGTACCTCCTCCATGTCCGAACAACATCGCTTTGGTTCACTCTGAGACGCCTGGAAACTTCCCTTGTTGAGAGCCCTTCTTGACACAAAGTAACAATGCGGACGCGATCGAACTGCGGTATTGACCTTCTAGGCTTGGTAGAACTACAGACAACATGAGCAGCGTACCTTCGTCCTGGTGGAATGACTGGAACTGATCGGCTGTCGTACCCCCTCCGTCTAATAGGCCCTGCTCATGCATGGTTGTTTACATCTTTGAGCAGTTTTAGTGACATCTATGAACAGTCAAAGGGACTGTATCTTTGATACAATATACACAGTCAACGTCTATATGCCGGAGATCTGGGAACCGAGGTGATGCAAAACTTTTTTTGATGTGTGTATGTCTTCAAAGAGGTGACCGGTAGGATATTAGCATATTATAATATAATATGTGACCGTAGAAGTGACTAACAAGTCGGGCTCACCGTGTTATATCGTTGTGGGCCCATGCGGTCGACTGCACCGTGAGTTACAGTGAGCACGAAAACTGCGAGTAGCTGTAGTAAGGAAGACAATGAGATAAGTAGTTAGCCTATAATTTTATAGTTTAACCATAGTTGATTTTTACAACCATATAATCTCTCCAAAGTACAAAATCCGGATAGCTATCACCATTTAGCATTTCACCTAACATGATATATACTGCATTTAGCATACACTGACAGTTGCAGTACCAATACTGCAACTAAATAATTGTACATATTGTAAATATTTTCACCAGTATTTCAAACATAGATTTTATAGCCTAAGTGTAATGGATCTGATGATGATCGCTTGACGATCGAAACTGGTCATCCTAGTGTTTTATTAATCTCATGTAATTTATTTCAGGATTAGGGCATAACCCATCTCTTTTGGGTACATTCGTGTTGACCGACTGAAAAGCACTAAACTCTTGTCTAATTTAGATGATAATGCAGGCCCAGTAACCCATTTTGTAGCCTATGTGAAACAAGGTTCCACAGTATGGTACTTTGACAGTTATGGAAATTTACCAGCCCCGGTCGAGTTGCTACGTTATTTGGGAAACCGGGTAAAGATATTCTATAATGTGAATCGTCAACAAACCATTGACAGTCAAGAGTGTGGACGTTTTTGTTTACTTTTTTATATAAGAGGTCGCGTTAAGCCAGCAGTCTCATCATTATGAACGTCAACGCCAAGACCTTAACCGTGCACAGCCGCGGGCCTGAAGTGTCCCTGGATTCCCCCCCCCCCCCCCCCCACCCCCCATTGAATTGCATCCTGAACAATCGTATGTGCTAGGATTAATTTCTTTGGAAAGTTACAACAGAATTTACAATATACAACTGGATATTAATGACAAATTGTATTATGATGATTATATGTTGAGACTACCCCCTGGAGGTTACACCATAGACGGTGTGCACGAAGCCATTAGCGTGTCGATGATAAAACAATTTGGTGTCAAACCATTTGCAGATGGGACACACAAATTTGAACTCACAGCCAATACGATTACTCATCGCTGTCGTATTTTCTCTACGTTTAACAGTGACTTTGAAACACGAGTTCATTCTATTGGCCCTTTACTAGGATCTAAACCAAGAGTGTTAGCTGCTCACCAACCCCATGATTCAGATCTTCCAGTGAAATTCATCGAGGACCATCACATTTCTGTGACTTGCAATATTATTAGAGACGTATTTACGAATCTAGAACAAAGTCATTCCCTCTATGATTTTATTGTCACCTCCCCTTGTGGCTATATTATTCGTGAAACCCCTTAAGTGGTTCTATATCATCCTGTGTGTGTCAGCGATATTAGTATTATTACCTTACGCTTGGTGAATAGAAAGCAACAACTGATTGCTTTGGATGCCAACACCCCTGTGACCTACAAGTTGGTTTAAAGACGCTATGAAATTTATCTATAAAGCGACAACAGCGTCTACGAGGTCGGTTAGTTGCCCGCCGTGTATGAAACGGTTGACACGAGTAAACCGACAACGTTTACAACACATTAGTTATACGTTACACCCAAATCATGAACTAGGAGCTGTTGCAAGTGTTCAATCCCATACAAGTGGAAGATGGCGTCGTGCGCATTGATATGCATTCCTATCAGCCTCAAGCAACAGGACTGAATAACAATGACGAGATTCAATTCATCATCAACAATCAAGATATTTTTACTCTACCTCATGAAAGTGTCCTTCAAACTGAGGGTAAATTGATGAAAGCAGATGACAGCACACCCACGACGTCTACATTGGCGAATCAGGGTTTGGCTTTTCTATTTTCTGAAGTACGCTATGTGATTAATGATATTGTCATAGATATGTGTCGAAATGTGGGCATGTCTAGTCTTATGAAATTATATCCTTCCTATAGCGAGGAGGAAGGTAAAACGCTTTCTATGGCAGGGTGGTGCCCCAACAGTAACAATGACTGGCTAGTTCATACCAATGACACTTTTACAGGCTTCCTACACTTAAAATTACTCCTTGGCTTCGCCGAAGATCACAAGCGTATTATTTTAAATGCAAGGCAAAGTTTGTATCTCGTGAGAGACCGCAGTGATTATAATGCACTAAAAGGAGCCTCTGACCAAGTGATAGACTCAAAAATTCAACTGCTTCGATTACTATGGATAGTGCCCCGCGTGACGCTATCGCATCGTGAAAAGCTATTTATTTATTTATTTATTTATTTTATGTCTTCGGTAGTGGCGAAGTTAGGGCTCATGGCCCTCTCCTACACTTAACCACGAAATATGGTACCAGTACATAGCTTATGACAATTTCGAAAATACAAAAAATATTATGATGATAAATAAGGAGTAAATTAATTATGCTAATACTAATATTAGTAAAAAAAAGGCACATGTTACATTTGGTGCAAAAAGATAAAGCCTTGCCTATCGCTTTTCGAAGTTGGAGTCTACATGAGTACCCCTTGCTACCTGCCACAGACACTCATAGTTGGAGTGTGAAATCGGCTCGCTCTACCGAGAGACCCCTCTACGTTACTATTGGTTTTCAAACCAATAGAATATACCAACAAAGCAAAGATATCACCCTGTTTGATCACATTCACTTGAGAAATATACGACTATATTTAAATAATGCTTGCTTTCCCTATGTGGGGTTGGAGCTCAATTTTTCAAAAAATAAGTTTGGCCCCCTTTATGACATGTTTGCTAAATTTCGACCGTCTTATTATGAAAAACAGGATTGTCCAATGTGTCGCCGCTAGGGTTTAAAGCAAAGGCACCACTGATTGTTTTCGACTTTCGTATTTAGAAGAAACTATGAAAATCACCACCATTGTTTTAAGAGTAGAGTTTGAAACACAAGAACATGTACCAGACCATACCAGTGCCTACTGTTTGATTATTCATGCCAGACAAGTAAAATATCATCCTTTGTCCAATTATGTCACCAGCATGTAAGCCACCTGTGGTCAGGTGAAAAAAGAAACATCATTCATAGGATTGATGCTAAGTGTCTGCATGCACACTATCTGTTGCGCTGTGGCACTGTGCACACATACAACAAACACAAACGGCATGTGTTCCTCAATAAGCAACAACAACAACAACAACACCAACAACGTGACAGACAAACCATGGAATTTAAAATGTGAATTTAATCGTCTGAAAACTTTTGAAACATGGATAGTTCCCTTTATGGATTATGGAGAATTGGCAGCTGCCGGATTTTATTACTTAAATCGTGGGGATGTGGTCAAGTGTATTTTTGCAACATTGAAATTGGAAACTGGGAAATGGGGGATCGAGCATTTAGCGATCATCCGCGATGGAGTCCATCCTGTCCTTACATGAATCGCTGTGATGTGGGCAATATACCGTGGAGTTTGAATTACCCTGTCATTGTACCAGACCCTGCAAAACTAGGAGATACCTGTGGACCGTATGTGCAAACTGTTCATTTGAATGTTGTTCCAGATAAAAAAAAATTGTAAGTGTTTTATTATGTTATGAATAAAACATGTAAAAAAACCCATGAAATGGGTTAGTTGTTGATTAGTCGTCAATGAGGTAACAAGTAAAAAAAAACATCATGCATACACTCATCGTGGATTGTCAGGGGTTTAAAATTGCAGATAACAAATTTATATTTAAGGAAGTAGCTTTTATCGATTGTAGTACGTTTTGGGTGTCTAACCCCATTCATTTGGTGTTTAAACCTGCCTATGCTTTTGATTTGCTTAGTGAAGAAGATAAAAAGCAGAACCAATGGATTGAAAATCATTTGCAATTAGTATGGAAAGAAGGTGATATTTCCTACAAGTATCTTGACTTAGTCATGAAAGCCCATTTGTCCTCACTCAATGTGTTATTTGTTAAAGGGAATGAAAAACGACAGTGGCTCCAACATTTTTTACCCTCTCACTGTCAATGTATTGGCCTTTTAGATTTGGGTTGCCCATACCTGCAAACGCTTATGGATACTTGTCCTTGCGACAATATTGAAAATAAAGCCTTAGCGCATGCGTGGCTCACTGGCTCACCACCAATGCATGTTGGGAATTGTTTAATAAAATTAAAACTGAAAGTTTATCGTCTAATGATAGCAGTGAGAGTTGTACACGTGAGGTGATAACATCAAAGTTATAAACATTGACGCCACTACAATCGACAAGGCTATTGGAAAGTTCTTTGTGTGCAAGAATAAACTTATTAGCTTTACACAACATGAATTATTTGCACTACCTAAATCATTTCTTTTTTATGTTGCTGCCAACGCTATGAAAGAAATTTGGGAAATGGTGCCTGCCGAGTGGACTACTGACCCTGTATTGTGTGAACTACAACCATGCAGCCATTTTTCCCATTACAAGCAATTAACCATGGCAAAAATACTTTCCATTCGACAGTGTCCCACATGCCAATTGAAGAAATTATATCATGGTCATAAAACACACTGTAAAGACATAGTTTCGTCATTTCATGGCTATCATGCGGAAAACAACCACCTACCATGCTTGTCTGCAGCTGCCGACAAACAACAACAACAAGAACAACAAGAACAACAAGACGAACAACAAAAAAGTGTTTTTCATCGATTGAAACCTCTATGTCCAAGGGGTGTCCATACCACCTCAGTCTTGATGTCTCAATCCTACCTTGCAAGGGCTCTTCTTTAACTATTTCCTTGACCTTTTCATTCCTCACCCTGTCTCTTCTTGTTACTCCGATCCTACTTCGCAGGAACTTCATTTCACCTGCCTGTATTCTGCTTATGTCTCTTTTCTTCATTGTCCACGTTTCTGAAGCATAGGTCAGTATCGGGATATAGTAGCTTCTGTATAACACTTCCTTGCTTTTTTGTGGGACATCTTTATTCCACACTAAGCTCCTAATGCTTCTCAGAAATGCTTCTGCCTGTCTGCTACGTTCCGTAATCTCTTTGTCATTTCTCCCATTTTCCTCCACTATACTTCCCAAGTACTTGAGACTTTCCACCCTCTTCAGCTGTCCACTTCCAAGTGTTATCCCACTCATTGGTCTGTCCTTTTTCCTGGTCGTAAACAGGATCTCACATTTACTGATGTTGAACTTGATGCTATTGTATCAAGTATCTCCCACTGTTTCTTCCCAAGCCTTCAGTTGCTCCTGAATTTCCTCCTCCCTGTTTCCCCAGACGATGAGATCATCTGCAAACACCATTGCTTTCATCTTATCTTCTCCTATCTTTCCTGCTATCCGTGTCATTACCTCGTCCAAGAGATAGATGGCTGAAAGGAGTGGAGGAATGTATCAAGAAGAGAGGCGAGGACTGGACCAGAGTGACAGCGGAGAGGTGGTGGGAAGAAAGGACTAAGTGGCGAGGCTTATGTTCCAAACAGACCCAGCCTGGGGCTGGAAACTGTACAAGATGATGATGATGATGATGTCCAAGGGGTACTGGCCGTGGAATTATTGATAACATCATTAAAAACTTACCATTCGGAGCTCACCTACATCTTACAGCTTTTGCGGCCCTGGTACTCGTCTTCAAGATCGTTTGAGGAGAGGGGATATGGGATTAATGCTTTGGAGCATGCATGCCTTAAGCATGATATAGCCTATGAAAACAGTGATCCCACTCTAAGACGCATTGCCGACAAAATCTTGTTAAGCATTGCCAAGCAGCGATTAACAGCTTCAGATGCCAGTCTATCAGAACGAATGGCAGCATTTATGGTGATTGGTGCTATGATGAGCAAATTACTTTTATCTAGATATGGACTTTAACATCATGAATTTATTTTAAAAAATGTATAGTATCACTGTTATCATTTCAAAAAATAAATAAAAAGACAAGAGTCCATGTTGTGTTTTTTTTTCATTATTATTGACTAATAGTTTCATGATTATAAATAAACTGTATAAAAATCATATACATGGTAATTGAACTAAACCTATTTTAAATGCCAAACAATAAAAAAGGACAGCAGTGCATCATTATTCATCAATAGTATCATTATGATCATTATAAAAATTAAATAAAACTTACTAATTGTAGTAAATCTATTTTTAAATCTCAAACAATAAAAAGGATTAAAGTCCATCATTATTGAATAATAGTTTCATTATTATCATTATAAAAAATGTATAGAACACCATATAAATGGTAATAGTACTAAACCTATTTTTAAATCACAATCAATAAAAAAAGCACAAAAGTTCATCATTATTCATCAATAGTAATATGATTATAATAATAATAAAAAATTGTATACAAATTGCTATAAATGCTATTTTAAATCACAAACATTAAAAAAGGACAACAGTCCCTAATTATTATTATTATTATTATTATTATTCATACAGTAAGTTGAAACGTCATGTGCTTAAGGCTCGCTTGTTTTTGATCTAACACCCCTTCAAGCACTGCAAACACAAGTAAAACAAAATTATGCTTTAAAAGTAGGTGATACTGGCGTATGAAATCATTAACAAGTCTAGGACCATGTTTTTGTAGTAAAGGCAATGTGACATTAACTTTAAATTATTTAGTTATTTAGTAAATAATGTTCAATAGTTTTCTTTTAAAGAATGTCTCTCAAACTGTTTTTTTTAAATTGTGGCTGTGGTGCATAAGGTGGTGGTGAATGTACAAGCGACCCTTAAGCACATAACGTTTCAACTTATTTTTTTAAACTATTCATGTACTTCAAAAGTAAAAAAAGGTAAACTGTTATAAACATGCGTCATAGGCATGATTCTATTCACGTAGCCTAAGGCAAAAAAAATTCTCCAATTAAGGGAACTTACAAAATTACCATTCACCTATGCTCATCATAGATATCATTGTATTGACATAGTTTGAGGTTCAAAAAACAAAACAAAATACTCCCATCAGTGAGAAGTTTAGAAAATTATTATTATTATTATTATTTGTATTATTATTATTTACCATCATAAACGTTGAGCAACAATTAATAAACTTCAAACTGTTGAGCACGAAAAATAATTTAATTTTATTATAGTTATTAAAAAGTAAGGCATCAATAAAGAAAAGTCATGGCTAGCCTGCAATCATTATTCGTTTTCTATTTTTACAAAACGAATGATGCATCGATTATTTTTCACCCTCATAGATTAAATAGACAGGTTGAATACTCGAATTGACATCTTCCATAGCATTATCAGGTAGGTTATTAAATCGTGTGGGAATAAATGTCTCAAAGTCTTGACAAATGCAAAGAGCTCGTTCACCAAATTTGGTTTTTAATTTTTGTATTTTATGAATGCAAAAGGTTGTTTGTGTAGGCAATTCACTCATTTTCTTGCGTGCAAAACCGCAATCTTGGCCAATGGCGTTCAAGGCGTCCATAGTTGTCCATAAGGAAAGAAGAGAGTGTTACTTTTTAACACGCTCGTCCTTATATTACAACAACAACAACAACAATAACCTTGCCTATACATCAAAGTGTGTTGTTTTTTTTAAGCCTGAGCGTTTATTGCCTAAAGTTGTAGATAGTATTGGATAAATTGACACAAATATAATAATGTTTGTAGGAGGTACGTGATAACTGTTGAACCAACATCAACAGCCAATTTTTTTGTGTTTCATGGTCCACATGACGTAATTAGGTATACTCTTGCAAATGACCATGATCATCGATAAGAAAAAATTGTGTTTTGGTGCGTACGACGTCCATGAATAGTGCTTGATGAATCTCTTGTCACGGGCCACACCCGTCAAAACAAGTATTTTTTAACACTGGAAGAAAGCAACAACTTTATTTGTTGCATATAAACTAGAGTGTCTGCCACATGATGATTAATATAATGGTACATGCTCATGTTTTATAAAAGAAAGAAAAAATAAACCAAGCTAACATTTTAAACTATATTTTAAAGCTATAAATAAACCAAGACTTTGTTTTATTTATTTTTTATTTTACATTTAAAAAAGAATGGCTGATTCCTACCACAGGGTGGAGGGGTTGTTCAATCACATCAAAAACGTGCTAAAGCATTATTAGACAAATCAATTAAAACGTATTTATAGGGATAGGGTTGAATCACTTGCGCATCTGCTAATGAATTGACACTGACGAAACATATTTTCAAAATCTGGCAAATATCTAAATGGTATCAAATCACCATCATTTTAAATTAAAAGTAATGGGGCTCTCACATCTATAAAATCTAAAATAAGACCTTGGTTTAAAGGTTGATTAACAGCTAAGGATGTTTTTTGTATGGGTACAACTAACAGTTGTTTGTGCTATATCATGAGTAACTGATCTTCAACTTCTGAGCAAAGTGCTTCATTTTTTTTTCTAAAAATAACAAAAACGCAAAGTTATTATATTATTATTTTTATTACTTGTTATGTGGGTGGTTCAAGGATTTGTGGCAACAGTTGCCCTAACAGATTAACAAAAACCTAGGCCTGTGGACAATGTTCACATGACCACTGCATCACCTTTCGGTAAAACGTATGTAAAACAACCAAATCATTCAGCCACAGTGTGTGGCCTACTTCTAAATGTTGACATACATTTTCATCATTTTCAGTCAAAACATACATTTGGAAATTATTTAATAGGAAATGTTTTATCAAAATTTAATGTGAATCATTTTCAAGATCTCTTGGAGGTAAATGTATGCCTCTGTTGTCAATGGGAATTAGCATATAATCCCCTTGTTGAATGAGATGAATTCGTTTGCCCTGTTGTGCAAATTCACACTGCATTCTGTTAAATAAAAAAATAGTATCAACAGATACTATGAGCATACATCTGAATGCTGTTGGTAGCCTATAAAAAGGTAAAGTTAACACCCTATGCATTTAATAACCATGTCTATATCCAGCAAACAAAGAAAGAAACAAAATAAAAAACTACAAATTTAAACCAGGTGTGTGTCCATCAACATGAATACATGATAAACGAAAACAAAACAAAAAAATAGCCAAATGCATTCTAAACGTCAAGTATGCTCCTGAAAGCCGAATGAAAAAAAAACATAATCATGACATGTTGTTGTTAGTTTCTAACAAATCTCATTCTATGAGGCGAATATTGATTGATAGGTAAGCTAAGACAAAGTTGGCGAAATGCTTGTTGCCGATAAGAAGTGATTCGTTCCTCAGCAGGAAATTTATAAAAATGAAAACAAAACATTTGAGAGGTTATTGGAAAATAAACATTAAACATGGGTTTTGTACATAATGTACATCAAAAATCTGCAAAATAATCCTCGTCAGCTAATTTAACAATCACTTGTTTCATTCTTAAACCGTACCATGCTTTATGAATCACTTGCGTGGATACATTATTTTGAAAGCCAAAATTTTGCATACTGGATTTACAATAGTGATGCCCTGGGTCATGAAACAAGTCATCATCATCATGATCGATGATGCTGCCATAAAAGTGGTATCAATGCGTACTTTGATGTTTCTATATTCTGAAGGATAGCCCACACGTTGCGGATTATGATACACCATCGTGGCATATTCATTGAACGTGGTGTGTTTGGTGACGATAAAAGAAACTTCATCATGGCTCATCATTGAATCTGAAAAGTAGTCGTTGACGATTACTAAGTAAATTAAAAATATACTATGTTCTTATACACTGTCTGTCCCCAAAGTGAATAACAAAAAGGAAATAAAAAATAAGCAAAACACAAATATATAACCATCTGTCTGTTGGCTTCTTTACCTGTAGGCCACAAGTATAACATGCATCAGGTTAAAAAAACAATTTCTGTTCAGATATTCGACTGGTGTTGTTTTCAAATATATCACCACTCATAACACTATCCATAAAGTGAGATTGTCCACAGTAAAAGCAGCAGATTATTATTTTTGTTCTTGCATGATGCCTACTAAGCCACGATCTAGTGAGGCCTATTAAGCCGCATGCCTACTGAGGTTGGGTGGTCACCTTGCTGAAACATGAGGCCTATTAAGCCACTACCTATTGTGGCCTATTAAGCCGCATGCCTACTGAGGGTGGGTGGTCACTTTGCTGAAACATGAGGCCTATTAAGCCACCACCTAGGGTGGCCTATTGAGCTGCATGCCTACTGAGGGTGGGTGGTCACTTTGCTGAAACATGAGACCTATTATGCCACGACCTATTGAGGCCTATTAAGCCTCAACCTAGTGAGGCTATTAAGCAGCACCTAAAAAGCCAACATGTTTTTAATCTAGCCTGTGCACAGTGAGCCATGCAGACGTTGATGCATGGCTCTATTTATGCGTTGAAAGGCAAATAGCACAAGACATACAGTTTATGTACAACTATTTACTCGCATTCACACATCCATGCATACATACATGCACACAGGCTAAAAAACAAAAATTATATGATACACTACAATTTTTTATTTTTATTCCAAGGCTTGAGATGGCATCACACATGTTATAGCAACCAAACCAAACACTTGTCGTGTTGTACAACAATCGCAACAACCATTACTGGTTGTATCAAAGTGGGACGCTTGTCATCATATCCTGACACCACTGTCTCTTGTTGTCCAACAAAGCGAGTGTTTGTTTTCGCTATTTCATTGAAAATAAATCATGCTTTTAGACACAATCCTAAACTGACTATGTGACATGCCTGTGTGGGTCTGAAGGACGTGTAAATAATCATCCAAACAGAGTCGTTTAACCACGTGCTGGATAATCACTTTGGCTCGCATAGATTCACATCGATCCACATGGCGAAAACTATACATTTTCGGTGCAAGCCCAACAAACTCAGTCATCATGGTGTCTGAACACTCATCTTTCATTAAACCAATTTCTTTTTTGTTCAGACGGGGGATATCGAACACGTTCTTCTCACTAAACGAGGACGTGTCAAACCATTTTGAGTTTTCTCTGATAACGACATATGGATCACAGTCACGGATATGGTAAATGAGACTATCAGTGTCTGTATATAACAAGGAAATGGTACGAAATTGCAACATTGCAAAACCATAGTGAAATTTACACATATGCAATTTAGAAAAATCTAAAATAACTTGACCTAAATAGATGGGTTTATTCATGACCACTTAAGTTTTTGCAAGTTCAATAGTGACTAGATCATGATCAATAACGTTCAAAGATTTGTAATTTGGTTTTGAAATGTATTTTTGAGCTCCCCATTGTCCATGCCATGTGTTGATCAATTTGATGTCCCTATACTGCCTCACATTTTCAAGACTATTGCCATAAATACAATTATTCATCAGTTAAAAAAAATATTTGAAATGGCTGAGTGGCACTTTGTCTGTGACTGGTATTTAAATCCATGTACGGTTTTAACCACCGTTTCTGACAGAAATAGATACCTCTATGGATTTTATCAGGGTTAAGACCTGGGCTAAACATTCTACCAGCATATCAATATGCAATACATAGTGATTTTTGTCATACAAGGTGCCCATCAATTTTTTATTATTACGCTTACTCCCGGGCGACACCATTTTCTCTATACAAAAGAGGAAATCACCATGTCGCTGTCTGAGATCGGGGGGATAAGCTAAGTCAAAGTCAAGGACATATCCTACGTCCTGTTGCTCGCTTGCGCTATGCACATTAAAATCTATAATTTCATCCTCAGACAGCCAGACAAAGTTTTTGTACGGCAGCGGTCTGCTCATGGCGAAACCGTATAAATTGGTTACATCAAAATACATCAAGTAAGATTCTGGTTCTTCGGGACAATAATCAGGCATGTAATGATTATTTGCCTTGGCATGTCGCTGATTGAGCGATACGAACCCTCCACGAATCCCTTTTTCCATCATCAGTACCATATTAGGATCCGTCAATAAATCAAGCTCTATTTGAGTGTATTTCAGCGCAGCGTCCCAATTTAACCCCGGATTGGTATAGTAGTGGGCGGGGTCGAGCCCATATATCGAGTGTAGTAGTTGACGGAACGTCTCAAATTTGTCTGTCAATAACAACACATCACATTTTAAATAGTGCATAGCATACTGGCCCATGGTTTCTATACCAAACGCTCTCCAAACATTGTGTGCGTGAGCTTATTCTTCTTCACTGATGGTGCTTTGAGTTAACTGAGAAAATAATTTTTCTATAGGGGACAAAGACGTTTCTTTAAGCACCTCGTAACTTGCCACATAATCATAAGGAAAATGACCTTTACGAACACGCAATTTAAATTGTTTTGTATCCGTAAAGTTGGATTGAGTATGTTTCAACTCATTCTCGCTTAGCCCTTTCACAAGGCTATCCAGCGAACTAGACATAAACATAAATGAGTCGAGAAAACGAATGCTCATCGTTCCTTTTCTCCATGAAAGAGAAGTGATGCACTCACGGTTCTTAGTCAAAATGGTAAATTTGCTCTTATCTACATGAGCAAATTCTTTAACAATGAAGTGAAGGTCGTAGCGAGAGAAATTGTGTAAGAAGGCGGGGAGGAAGCCAGGTGTAGAATACTTCAAATTGCATTCCCTATGGGTGGCACCTCTAAAATGCCCTGTCCTGTGGCAGTGAACTCTTACTTTCTTCTCCGCCTAAAATAGGTTTTTCGCATATGTGGCAGGGGGTGGCTTGATCATATTCTTTTTGCTGTACGTCATTCATCTGAATTGGTATAGGGTTGTTCAAATTCTTTTCTACTTTGCAAGCTAAAGCCGCCATTTGATCAACAAACCACCGCGCACAATCCGAACCTTTGTGACTTACATACTCACATTGAGATTTATCATAGTGACAGACAACATAATAGCCTACAGCAAAAGGCTCATGTTTCTGTATTGGATAGGTTGAACTTTTATGAGGGCTTGGTTCACATCCCTGAAGGGGAAGAGTGAGGGCCTCAAAATCGGCATAAACAGTAAATGGTAAAATATCTTGTTTATTAGTGACTTTAAATTTCAAGACTGCGTCATTCCCTTCGGCCAGTACATGCATTACAGCCGACTGCCCCTCACAGTCTCCCATATGTCGTTCCAAATGTTCAGCAGTTCTAAAATATTGAAGGCAACGCTCACAAATATGTTTCTTAGGATCATGATTGGACATTTGACTGCATACCAATCTACACAAATTCTTTGCCAAGCAATAATGGATTTAATCCCCATGAGACAAAAGTAATAAGTGAATGTGATGTTGTTTCGTCTCTTTGGTGGCATACTAGGGGCCCACAATATTGGATCCCTCGACGCCATACACCATGAAGGAGAAATTTGGATTATCTTTCTCAAATAAATGAATTTTATCTAAAGGCATTGGGAATCATACACGCTTCAGATTGAAAGTTTGTTTCATGTGGTTAAACACTGCTTTTTACTGCTCTGGTTTATGACCATTTTTGTCTTCACAGGGTTGCAGACAGCTAACTATACTCCACAAAAAGCAGTAATCGTCTTTATTGCGTATGTTGATCACTGCCTTTTTCCTTGCAATCCAGCTCGGTGTGGGAATATAGCTACTTCCTGCATTTAATGGATTGTATTTACAAATATTGATTTGCAAATACGCAATGCTATGGAGGGCCAAGCCACTGGGACCCTGTTGCAACTTAGCACATTTAGTGATAAGTCCATCAATAGCTTTTTTCCTGATACCACATTTCTAAATTATTGGCCATCAGTAATTTATCCATTTTTGTACTGCCCCCGTAATTGAATTATATAGAGACCACGGTGGCTATTTTGGAAATTATAAAGAAAGTTATGGCTGTCATAGTTATGACGTGGGTAGTCATGACGTAAGCACGGATGACGCAGACGTTATGCCAGCAGGCTACGTGAGCTGAGATTCTCAGTGACGTCAGCATTTATTCGAGAAAGATCCGAGATGTACGACGCAGTCGCAGGAAACGTGGAATTCTGCTGAGGAAGAAGTTATGCTAAAGGAGGGGAGGCTTGAACCAATGAACGATAGTTTGAAGGAAGACGGAGATTGCTGAAACTATGGTATTTTTATTACTTTTTGGAATGCAGAATTGTGGAAATCCATTTGCAGTAGAGGCATTGTTCTGGAATTTTGGTGAAATTTATTTTCAGTTTTTGAATTTTGAAAATCCGTCATGTATTGACGAAGTTGGAACTTCTAGCGATGACGCAGGAACGCGCAATGGAAGGGATGGATACGCCCCTCATGATGTTTATAAAAGGCCTTGCGCAGAAGAGAGGAGCCTCATTCTCAATCGTCAGATCTCAAATAGTTATTTCAGTGAAACGTCGAGTGAGATTAGTAGTGAAAGAGTCGTCTTTATAACGCGTGGTAAAGCCACTGCATTAAACGAGAGTCGAACATACAGGCGGTGCAAGTTTACTGTGAGTAAATCTAGGTGAAGTTGAAACGCACATTATAACGCGTCTACAAGATTAGCTGTGAACAGTTAGCGGTCGCCTATAAGCTAATTCTACTGTGCATTGCTACAGTTAGCAGTGTAGAAAAGTTGAACAATTTCGAGTAATTATTTTGGAAGTTATTAGCAGTTTTAGACGACTGACAAAAGTGATTTTCTCGCCACAGGAGAAACACTTTCTATCGCCAGAATCTACGCCACGGCTGACACAGCTAGTGAAATAGGGAGACTTCAGATTGCTTTTGTGACACAACGCTACAGTATTATGGAGCAGTTTAATATGGCAGTTTGTTCTTCTATTACCATAACCGAAGAGAAGATGGAAGGCTAAAGGACTTTAATGCAATTGGGACATATTTCAACGGAGTAAGATAGCAGCATGGAACTTCGCTAATTGCTATTCCACACAAGCGAACATGCGGTGAATAAACATCTACACTCATGTTTCGCGGCTCAACGCTGAATACTATCAAACAGCAATGGAAATGATTTCATACTCACTGAATATGAATATTTCTTCGGAAATTTCTACAAAAACTTCATGGCGATTTTCTACTGGAACTTCAGGGATTTTTCAAGAGAGGTCAGGGTTGTCCCGACTCACAAAGAAGATTATTGCCGGAAGGATGTCGTTCGTCTTCGTGAAGCAGTTCGATTCTCCGAGGGTGCTGTTTCCTGTTTCGAGGATGGAGCTCAGCTTTAACTTGGTGAAATGGATCCATCAGCAGTCTTCTTTGGGGAATTTTCCTCTGGAACGTCAATCGGCAGATAAGGTAGTCGTGAACGTTTATTGTATTTGAGTTTCTTAGCAATATTTGAGCAACCATTTTCCCATATTTTTGTCCTCATGTATTTGCCCGATATTCTTGTTTGAGATTTCTATTCTCAGTACACCTTGATGAGTTATGCCTTTTTCGACGATTTATTAAGACATTGTTATGTCATGGGCATAGTTAAACGATTTTGGATCAGTTGAGACTGATATTTAGATTTTTCAGTAATTTGCTTATTTTTTTTGTAGTCACGATTTGACTGTAAGTTAATGTTCTTTATGGCAGATTTAAATTCAGACAGCGTGTCACTTTATTAAAGTAATTCTACCCCAGTTTAATTACTTTGACCAATTTTCTGTCATCATCAAGAAGGAAGAACATTTAAATGATTTTAGAGCGTTAAAATCTCTTACGTTGTCGACGATCTTGGAAATACTAGTCGTTATTTGAATTGATTGCAACACAGACATTTATCGTCAGTTTTGAACGATCATTGCATCATAGACCATTTTGTGAAAGATGAACTTTAATTATGAATTATTGAATGCATTAAAGTCATAAACTTGTGTTAGGAGTTTTCTCATTTAGAGATTTATATAATGATGTTTGCATTCCCCAGTCTAATTGGATTCTATTCGACTATTTTGCAGCTTAGTCGCACTTTGTTTGATGATAGTATTTATATACTACAATTCTTTGAAGATGTTAATCTTAAAATTTTGATAGACCAGACAGGCGTATATAAGCGTATTCACTATTAAATTTGTTTGTGATTGGCAAATTTTTACTTCAATTCCCTTCATGAATGAAATCCACGAGGGTTAAATGACAACAGTTTTGAAACAATTAATGATTATAAGAATTTTTAAGTGGAACTATGAATGTATAATCGATAGTGCAGCGGACATGTTGAAAGTCGCTGATGTATAATGCCCTTAAATAAATGAAGGAGATTCCCACAGTAATTAATGATGATAAAGATTGTGTTAGTGGAGGTTTTTGTAAATTCTGTGGAAGATTTTGTTGCCATATATATTGATATATGATGAATTTTGGGCCTTATTTTTAATGCAGTTTTGTGCATTATTTTGTAAGCGAAGTAATTTCCGCTGGAGTGTATTGTCATAGTTCGTTGAAAATTAATCAAGTGAATTTACTGTTATAATTAACAAGAGTTTTGAAAGAATTTGAGATAAGATTTTGAATGAAGATTACCGTCACAAATAATTATAATTATTACAACCTTTATTAAACCAGATTGTGACATTTACATGTATAACTAACCTTCATTGGTCGATTATATTAAACACGATTATGAATTTACCAACCGGATGAACATGTGGTTCAATGTATTTCTTAAATTAATAATTTAAATAATTTAAATATTGATATTGTAAATAATAAATGTAAATATCTTTGACAATAATGTGGAACGAAAGTAATGTTAAAGGCGTGTTTAAAATTTTTGTAATTATCTTCGACAATATTATAAACAATTTCTAATTGTTATAAATAATTTATGTGATTTTGTTATAAACATTTAAGAGTGTGTTTTATACTCTAAACTATGCTTATTAAACATTTGGATGATAACTTAACAAGTTTAGGGATTGTCAGAATAATCCAGTGGTATGTGAGTTAAGCATTTGAAAGATTTGCGTCAATATATATGAGTTGTCTTGTAGACATTTAAAAGCTTTAAGAGGGAGCTGAATTCTTACGCAGTGTGGCGTGACGAGTGAGCCCCAATTGACAGGCATGCGTCAGGTTGAAGAGTAGACCAGCCGGCCAGACATCTGGTTATCAGCGGGCGAGGTCGATACTCTGGCCTTGCGCCTATTAATACAAGTGTCATGTTTATTAAAAGAAACCAAATGCTCTATATATATGTGTCGTATCCTGACTTCCTTATCCAATCCAAATGTGTATTGAATGTTACGTTATTTTGAGCTCATGGGAGCTAGCATATTGTTTGATAACTTTGCAACTCCTTTAGGAGGACATAGTCAGATTGACATGGGCTACTGATAGCCACATTTATTTTGTTGAGTTGTTAAAGTCATACCCTTTATTTGAAATAAAGCTTTTGTACAGTTCAAAGTTCTTGCCTTCGTTTTGGTTCATTTTTAAATGTCATGGTCAAGATTATTGTGGGAGCATACTTTAGAGATCCTGTTGTCAACCCAATCCCCGAGATAATTTTTAAGAGGTAAGTAAAAGTAAGTATGAAACCCCCGTCTATTTTGGTGTGTTCCACAATAATTTTCTTGGTAACTTCTGTGTTCAAACCTCGGTAGTATCTGTCAGTGCCATTTTCATTGGTGCAGCTGAGCCGGTGCGATTGATTGTTGGCAATCCGATTGAGGGGGCGGATATCTGACAGCCTACTATCCGGGTAAACGGGGACAGTACAAAGGTTGAATATATGTTTCTCTTCAACATTACATTCACATAGTAGCTCAAAATGTGTTTTTAATGCCTGATGTAATCTTAAGCCTTGTTGACATTCGCTCAAAAATGGGGAAATATGATTCCACAAAATCTTTAGGGGACAGACAGTGTATCGCATTACAAATTCGACCAGAGGATACTCAAGTTTTGAAACATTTGGCCAAAGGCTGCCACACTAACACTTCACTCTCTGATATAGACATGATTATAAAATGGAATAATCAACGTGCAAACCTTACCTTAGAATAGGTTAATCCAAAACCAGCAATTCCACACGGACATTCTTATTGTTGTTGTTATTCACTGAATGACACACAATCACACACACACGCATACGGTGGTCGTAGCAATTGATGTTGATCCTATACAATTGGCCCCAGCAGTAGACGAACACCAACATGGTTTCATTTTGTTTTCAACAATTGATCTGAAAAGCAAACCAATAAAATCCGTTATTAGTCATGGTTATATACAGTAAACATGAGCATTCATTCATTCATTCATTCATTCATTTATTCGTCCATAACAGTTGCTAAAAAGAAAAGGTTTCATGTGTGCAACAGGGTTAATCATTTGTGCACCCATAGATAAGACACTCACTCAAAAATAGCAAGGTAATTTACAAAGAAAATAAATAATATATATTCATAGCTCACTTTTTTTTTACAATATCGCAAGCGTGACGGTAGTTAAAACCTGTTCACTCCATACACGTCATAATTCTGAAACAATAATAAATACACGCCATAAGTTTATAAATTTCCATGAAATAAATGGCATAATCTTTTGAGCAAACGTGCTCTTTGCCGCCACTGTCACTGTTGCTGCTACTTTTTTATAATTTCTTTCTTTCTCCCTTACTCTCTTTCTCTTTCTCTCTCTGCTTTCACAGACGTGGAGTGTTTTTTTGAATTTTCTTGCTTTTTTGAAATTCGGCAACAAACAAAATCCAAAAAAAAAAAAAATCAGTCGCTAACTTACTTTCCACGAATACAAAAAATAACAATAAAACCAATCATGACATAATTAACAATAATGAACCTACCTTATTACAAGTACGGCCATGGTTCGCGTAATTTTTACTAAGAGCTTAAGGCAGTTGCATCCGTCGTCTTCAAAGTTGATCACAAGATCTCAGTACGTACATGTCTCTTCAACAAGTTGCAATGTTAACACATTACTTTTTTGTTCCTACGTGTAGGATGTCGTGAAACGTTCTAGTCAGACTGATTCTCACAAGCTTTGCAAACTCTGCGTGTGTGTGGGAAAGCAATGTTTAGCTTCTCGACAGAGCTGTTTGTCCTTCAACAAAAGATCGGGTTACTTGTCTGTGTTAGATAACAGCACCTGCGTGCGAAGTACAGGCCGTTATCTCTTTTGCTGCGGACCACGCAAATGATAAGAGCACATACTTGCCTCCCCGCAGTGGGCGACCTCAAGCCTGCAATTCTCATTTCACAAAGCATGTCTCTGTGTGTGAGTAAATGACAATATTTAGCTGTATCACAACGCCTGACACGCCAACACAACGTGACATCAAATCTGGTTTCTTTACTTTTTTCCTGTTTTCCTCAAATGTTTGGAAACATAACTGGAAACGCTCTTTTTAGACCAAAAACATGGTTTCAGCTTTTGAACACCTACATTCCCGTAAAGAGGACGACAAGACGAAAACACCAACATGGCCGTCATAGGAATCACTTGATTTGTTTTCCAAATATCTTCAAAAATAACAAAAAAAAAATTCGATCAAAAAACCATGTTTCCAGCTTTTCACCTTTTCAATAGCTACAACCCTGTAAAGAGGACGACGAGACGAAAACATCAACATGCCCGTCATAGAAATCACATGATTAGTTTTCCAAATATCCTCAAAAATAACAAAAACACATTTTCGATAGAAAAACATGTTTCCAGCTGTTCACCTTTTCAACACCTACATCCCCGTAAAGAGGACAACGAGACGAAAACAGCAACATGGCCGTCATAGAAATCCCTTCATTCGTTTTCCAAATATCTTCAAAAATAACAAAAACATATTTTCCATAAAAAACATGTTTCCAGCTTTTCACCTTTTCAATACCTACATCCTCGTAAAGAGGACGAAGAGACGAAACAAATAATATCACACACGTCATGATCACTTTTTCAGTTTTCCCAATATTAGGTAAAATCACAAAAAATCATTTTTAGACCAAAAACCAGGTTTCCAGCTTTTTACCTTTTCAACACCTACATCCCCGTCAAGAGGACAACGACATCAAAAAGTAACATGTCACACGTCATGATCACTTTTTCGGTTTTCCAAAAATTAGGAAAAATATGAAAAACGCCTTTTTAGACCCAAAACCATATTTTCACCTTTTCAACACCTACATCCCCGTAAAGAGCACAACGAGACGAAAAAAAAAAACGAATCTACGCACGCCCTCCTACCATCACTCCTTCCTTTCCAAGGCCGCCAGGGGCTCACAACTTCCTAATGGAAGCAGAATTGCCCTCTTCCCACTACTGTTGCTTCATTTGAGATGCATGGACATCATGGTCATTTAGCCCCGTGTACTTGGGTGAGTGTTGAAATTTATCTGATAACCTGTGTTCTTGTGATGGCTGTATTAGTGTATGTATAATTCAGGCGAGGATTCAATCAATCAACGTATACTATCCGCATAGCACGTTGTATTTCAACAAGCTACTAGAACCAACATTCAATTATACTCCTTGAAAAGGACAAAGAGTTATAACTATACCCATGCATTTGGGAGAAAGTAGGCTATATATTCTTTACTGAATATCTCGTTATTACTTACGCTATTGAAGCCTCTTATATAATACTCCTAGTGTATCAAGTTTGGTCTTAATTATGCAATTATTTCCTGAGTAACAAATGTGTACATTTGAAGGTTACGCCTAGCCACCAACTTCAATATATAGAGTCACTGTTATTTTGCTTTGAACATATCGGGCGACTTTTAAGGTTTCACCGTATTACTAAATTTCGTTATTATATGCCAAATATTCTATGAATTGTTAATTTAATTCATGATGGGCGCTGAGTGCTATATTCAGTGTGATAATTTTTTGATTAACACAAGTGAGAACCCTTAGAGAGTACTCTTTTTTTGCAGTAATCTTAATTAAGCAAATAAATTCTGAGTTTTGAGAGTAGCTCATCTAACTAAGGTGATAGCTGAAAGATGAAGAGGTTAGAGTACCAATGTGTACTTCCGTTGGCTATTTGTGTTTGATGAATAATTAAATGTAATAATAGTGTTATTGGTTTTACGTCCCTTTTAACTACTGCGGCTTTTAAAGACGCCTAATAATTAAGCACTCTTACGAAACGTATGACTTAATATCCATGCTTACTTTATGAAAATCAACATGATTTAGTGCTAAATAAACCAGTAAGTTAACATGGACAAGGTATCGTTGGTATACGACTAAAAGAATGTAATTAAATGTTTCACTGCAGGAAATTGACACATACTGTATTTTATAAATTATGATTCACCAAGTTCAGTGATTAGTGACGTTAAGTAGATGCTTTCTCATTTCTTTGCTAAAATTTCATTTTTAGCAAGAGTTCAATGTATTTGAATTTGAAAGGTTCATGAATAATACGTCTCCATTATTCATTGAATATAATCCAAGCAATAACTAGTATAGAAAGCAATAGAGAGAGAGAGAGGGAGAGTAAGAGTGAGGGGGTGGCTGGCTGACGAAGAAGGAGAGATATACTGCAGTGTAGCATTACTTTGGAGAGTTAGATGGAGGACATTCGTATGATCAGGTTACGTTTTCTCGGGCCGGACAATGGAGGCGAGTGTAAGGTTATCAAGCTAACCAGGACGGGGAGGCAGAATCTCACATTACTGTTCTCGAGAGTTCTCAGATACAGTTTCCACAGACAGTTGCTTTGCACGTTTCCTCAGAACGTACAGCACATTGTAGAAGCAGCTATGCTATACGAGTGGAAGGATTTTACGTTTGTTTAAGGAGTTCCAGCGATGGGTTTCTCATATCCAGGGAAAGTCTCATTATTCTAGTTTTATACGACTTAGTATCCTGATAGATGAATATACAAGAAATTTATTGAAATGTTTTTGCAAGTAACAACAAGCTTGATACCGATATGAGTCTGCGCGTAAGTTCCCCCTTATAACTCTTTAATTACTAAAGCGATTCAAATGGAACTTCGTTACGACTTACGACTATCGCATCCGACCCCGAGCATAGTTTCGAATTTTGATTGAGTGTCACCATTCCAACATAGTAGCACGCGAAATATCAGTGTTCAATATCTCGGACACTATTTGAGCTACCGGGTTGAAATGTTGTGCTGCGATTGAAGACTATAGAGAAGGTTCGGAGACATGACTTCCTAAACAATGATAGGCATGGAACAAAGATGGCGGCTGTGTGAATTTGCAAAATTCAATTCCCTTTTTAGCCTATTTTCATTTATGAAAAAAATAGGCTTATACGATTACTTTTTGTCCGCGAGTGTGTATGAGTGTGTATGTGTGTGCGTATGTATGTCCCGTGTCCTAATAATATCTAAACAGATGGAGTGATTTCAATGAAACTCGGTAAGGACATAGTACTATTTTGTCCGACCACGGCCGTGCCCTTCAAATTTTATTACGTCTCACCAATTCTACATGGCGGCTGTGCGAAATATTTCACCAGGATTCTATATCTCCGAAACTATTAGAGATTTTTAGAGACATTTTGTTCGGAGATAAAGGGCACTATCACAAGTACACCTGCGAGACTTTCAAAGATTTTTAAGTCCTAATCATGCGATTGAAGTTTGATTAATATACCTACGCAATTATGTTCATCTAATAGTAGGCTACATAACTCTATAGCCTACATATATAAAATCCAACATGGCGACCATCCGAAATATTTAGACGGTTCTCAATATTTACGAACCTATTACAGCAATCAAACTGACATTTTGTATGTTGATAGAGGCAATTAACATAAGTAGGATATATGAAAATTGAATGTTTAGTTCCTCATGGAACTACTTGTTTTCGTACATATGACAGCTATACGCCTGAATATGAAAGGGGATTGTTGATATGATTACCAAAATTACGACAATTACGAAACAAAGATGGCAACCACATGCATTTTCAAATTTCAAAGGTCTTTTATCAGAGTATAATTTAGCTATAAACCAGCACGTTTGTTCCTGGATAGAGAATTAAGTAACAAGTTCTCAGATTTGGATTTAGGGATATTGTTTCAAAATGTAACAAAATGTAACCTGAAGTTTGTACCGAGATAGCGGACTACAAAATACGTTTACTGGTAGATTATGCCTTTCGAAAAGTGACCATGAGCAAACCAGTATTGTGGAAGTGCAAATCCAGTATTTACAATTTAATTGCCTTTACTGGTGACCTAATCATCCCAGTGCAGCGAAATTTACTGTAACTTAGCGAATATGTATTTTGAGTTAAGCAATATGGCTTATGCTGTAATTCAATTGTTAAAGAAAATCCAATATTTAGGCCGTTTGAATGTCTAACAAGTTGTTCAGTAAAGAACGTGTAGCCTACTTGCTCTAAAATGCATGGGTATAGTTATAACTGTCTCAATCAAAATTCAAAATTGAATGATCTTGAGATGAACGTTAAGAATTGTACTCTTGTAGGACTCATCGTTTACTAACATTCGTTGTAATTCCGCTCTCTCATCCAGAGCAATTGTTTCTCTTATTATAAAAGAACATCCATCCTCCACCTTGAATATATGGAATCGTTGATCTTGAGCCTTCTGCAGTATAAGCCTCTCATGCGTCACTACATACTTTCTGCGTTTCGACGTTGTAACAGCAATAAATAGTGGATTATCTATATTAATGTTCTATAAACTGTATTTTCAAGATGCCAAGCTGCGTTCTGTATGCATCGTGATAGCCCTATGACTAACGTTTTTAAGATCTCTTATAAGATAGGTAATTCTTTCTTACAAATATTCGCGTTGATTGTGCGATTAGATTATGAGTTATTGATCTGATGTTATAATAGCACGCTCAGCCACCATCTTGAATATATGGCGAGTCGGTGCTTTTGCTTTGCGGTTCTATTTTAATACTAATTTTAGTTGTTGTAACTCTAAAATCTCTTGATGAATGCAGTACATTTGCATTTGTCTGTTGGCACAGGCTAGAGTAAAATGTGGCTTTCCACCGATGTCTCAGTCATATTTATGGCTGTTATTATATGGAAGCTACTGAGGTATTGGTGATGCTGAGTAATGGTCTTCATTGTGTGTACTGTGAAAGGTTCTACTCATAGGGTTTAGGTTCTACTCATAGCGTTGGTGCTATTGTTCTGACTCAGTGAGGAAAGCAATGCCAAGCTACCTCACTCCTCATCTTGCCTAGTACGTCTCATTAAATTGCCACAAATGGCGGAATGTTTTGAGGATCCAACCAGAACAGGATTGTAATACTGTTAGACTCATTCCACATACATGCCCTTGTCGGGATGGCTGGTGAAGTTGGTTTACCGTTCAGAACTAGAGATTGATTAATCGATCCTGTCTCAGTCTGATGCGTTTAATGGTGTTAAAAGCAACAGTTTCGAGTCAGTTGAATTACTGGTACGTTAAAAGATCGCGGCATTAGGAAACGTTTGACGTACCGACGTCACGGCAGTTAAAAGAGGCTTTAAACATGTAACATAATTATTATAAATGCTCTTCCCCAGAGCTTTGTTTGACATTAGATTCCCGGCTGTACCGAAGATTTGACATTTGATTGCGGGCTGGAACGGAGTGCGTTCAGCCTCTTTATGAACCAAGCTTGAATTTTTCCTGGCTCTTAACTTCGGTATCATAAGACTCTGAAGCTCCATATTACGAAGAATCCAAACCATTGGACGTTCTTTTTCACCTAAAAATCCTATACCATTTGCCGGTGATCAAACACTATCCATCGAGCCCCGATAAACAGCACAGTACCACAGGACTTAGGTAAGCTCACACATGGGGCTGATGGTCAAAGTATCCCTCTATTTACCTCAAATGAAAATCCAACCATGAAATCAAATTGCAGGAATTAAGTGCAGGTACAATCAAAATAGGAATTGACAGCATTATGGCATTGTAATAGTTCCACATTCACCCTAGCTATAGGAATCAAAGCTCAGAATTCAAGAAGGTTAGAATCGGAGTTTCAATACCTCGGCTTGTATGTGTACAACAACATTTCTTGCAATTGGGAACGAGTGTTTAAGATATTGGGAATACCAGCAATTGATTATTATTAATACCTTAGTACTACGGAAAAGGGAGTTAGTAGAAGCCTAATTGAGCAGTGAATTGCCCGTATACAGGGTTATTGACCAAGGTTGCAGCAATTTAAAAATATCATATCTCCCGTTGTAAGTGAGATAAATTAATAACTCGACCTGAAAACTAATCAGGAACTCATCGAGTTTTAGTTTTAGATGTGACTGTACTCCTACCGTGACCTTCAGTCAAAGCGCAGAATGAGTGCGCGACTGGAAGCTACCATGCCTATTCAATCGCCTCCTAGAAGCCCCCGACTTGTCACCCCTAGACTTCTTTTTATGGGGATACGTAAAAAACATTGTATTCAGTGAACCGGTTAGAGATCTGCAACATTTAAGACAACGCATCACCGCTGCTGTTGCTACCATCACGCCTGAGATGATCCAGCGCACTTGGGCCAAAATCGACTATCGACTGGATGTTTGCAGAGAAACCAAGGGAGCACACATAGAAACATTATCAGGTATGAGACAAAAAAGCTTTGAATTGGCAAATTTAACAAAATGATACTTGCTTTAATATCTCAAATATGTAGTTCCTGAGCTATGATTTTGTGAAATTGCTGCAATTTTTTTCGATGACCCTGTATGTTCACGACCACATCTCCTGCTCTTGACGGAAAACATCAGCGTGTCACGTGGGAGTCGTTGGGCTTATATGGTTCCCATTCTCCCCATAGTGACCCAATCTAAATGAGTCGCGATCTCGGCCAGTTTGATTAATGACTACGATTGTGTTACCGTGTTTGGTCACCTTGGACGTTCTGGGGTTCATGCTACGTTTCAAAACCATGGGTGGGTCCCATTTGTGACCATTTCAAATGGGCAGGCAAGCGAATTCAGTTAGAGAAGGAGCTGACGAAACAAGCCTAAAAGAAAGCTCGACGCACAGTGCTTGTCGACACAGCGTGTGAATGTCGTAGAAGAAAATAACAGTATAACATATAACGATTTGTAAGCTAGTGTCCCCACGTTCCTAGGTATCCCTTGCCAATTCGTGTGTCTAATATGTACCTCAAGTGTTTCCAAATCGGCACTATCTCAGACTCAACAATGTGCCCGTTGACAGTATCCACGAGATCAAAAAGTAAGTTGCACTTCCCATTTATGGCCATTTATTACACCACCTATACAACAACAACACGCCTATAACGACATACAATGTAACTTCACTTTTCCACATAGTTTCCAAGAGACTCCAAACATTTCTGCGAACGCACAACCAAAAGTTCCTCCAGCGTTCTGCAACCACACGGAGACAGTGGCCTTCAACTCCTCATCGGTCAGGGAATGTCGACCACCGTTCTGTCTAATGATCACATTCACACTGTTGACATTTTCACGGGTCCTGGACGTAGCGGGCCTGACCTCGCGATATTCGTCCGTGATATCCGTGCGTTCGGCTTCGAATTGCTGACACCACTTTACGATCCCTTGCCGGAAACTGGCCCGCTCCCCATACACAGCACTAATTTCACGATGAATGTCCGTGCAATTCTTCCTTTTGGCCCATAGGAATCGGATTGTCGCACGCACCTGATATTGGGAGTGAACGTCCAGTCGACGCACCATTGCTTTTGGCCGCTATTCACACCATACAAGACGAGATACCACAGCGACCTGCCTTACAGATGTGTGGGCAGTGTCTGTCCCTTTCTCCACTGTGCCCACGTTTGCGACACACAGCGCGCTGCTGCAGCGCGTTAGTGCAACTAACTTTTTGATAACCTTCGTATATCTCTGATTATAACGTACGTATTGTAGTTCTGGAAAGTATGTGTCATCAATCGCTACGTAATTTCTCACTTACTGTACTGTACATTTAACGCATAGTTCTTGTCAATATTTCACTTATGGGCTTGTGACAACGTGGTCAACAGCCCCCGTTTACCATTTATTTATTTATTTATTTATTTATTTATTTATTTATTTAACACACATTTATAACACTATATCACCCCAATCACAATGGATCTTAAAATAAAATTTGAAAAATCATATCCTATAGCTGGTATTAACATAAATGGAAGCAAACATAAATTGTAACATTCAATCAAAGTCCAAGGTGTTTTAGATATATTCTGAGTAAATGGTCAAATTTAGTGCTGCCAACACAATTCTTTGCATGCGTATAATGTTCTATGTTCAACGGCATGAAATTGCCATACTAATTTATGGATTTATATGTACATTTTCACGTGCGATTTATGCTTATCTGCAGAGTCCTCAAGACTACGAACTGCCTATTAACATCTGAGAATACTTCAGCCCGAGACTCAATATCGTAGTATCTGCTCATATGTACAGTAGGCTAGTTTGTTACTCTATACACTATGATAATTATAATAATGTTGCAGATATATTTTGAGCAACACGTATTTATATATCAGTGTTGCCAAAATTATTTTACGTACGTTTATAAGTTTCCAATTGGACTGAATGAAACTTCCATAACATTCAGTGGATTTCTGCGAAATTTTGTATATACAGTCTATGCCATAAAATACACGTATCTGTGCACTTTATAATGGTCGCAATATTGCACCTATATGTGGAGCAAATTCTATGTTATTAGCTTAATTTTACAAACAAATTTAATATTCTAAATATATCTAGCTAGAGGAATAGGGATTGAATCTTAACTTTGAAGAAAAGCAGGCTCCTTAATTCTTCACGGAACTACTTGTTTTTATCTCGTGGTCGTGAGGCTTGCCTGACAACATACCACGGTGCAATAGTTAGAAAGTAAATACGAAATGCTGGATCTGGGCATTTATTAGGATCCCTATCCTACTGGAAATAACTTAGTTACACAGGTTATATTCTAAAGAAGGAATAATATGCACGTGGTCTACATTTAGGAGTTACATTAAAACCTGGAATGGTTTGACTGAAGCTATTTCCCCTTCATGGAATAGTAGTGATATCCTGACTACTGTAAACTTGACGTGGACCATCTGGATTACGGTACCATCTGTTGTCTACTGTCCAAAGGTCACTTCCACCTTCCTGCGGCGGTTTGCTCCAAAATGTGGTCTTCTGCAAGGAAGCTGTACATCTGTTAATTCCTATTAAATCCAGATAAAGTAATTCTATCTGGCTTCCTATCCGTAAATCTCTCTCAGGGGCGTGGTGATGCAGCGATCAAGGTGTTTGCTTCTTACCACGGTGGACCGGGTTTGAATCCAATCCAGGTCAATACATGTGAAATTTTCGAAGTGAAATGCAGTGTCCTGTTTTCGGATTCCATGTGATAAGGAGGTCCCGTGGCTCATGATCGCTAGATTAATGATCACGTAAAACTACAAGCTTCCATTCCTTAAATCTCTCGTAGAAATTGGTACTTAATTCTCGCCGAATCAAATATTTTAAACATGCTACCTATGCCCGTACCAATTACTGGCTGAAATATCGAAGTCCAGTCACCATGGACTAACTTATTCACTGACTTTAGCATGTCAATGCTCCACTCTGCATAAGTATTTAAGAATAATGATTGCCACTAGACAATAACAAAGAAGTAGGTAGCCTGTGCCGATCCTAACCCACACATTTTATTTGTACGTGACTATACCTTGCTATTCGGTTTGCTGCCGATATCTCCGGAACTATTAATCGGAGAGTGATGTGTGAGGGTTCATATTAAACGGGATGAAACCCTATTTCTCGTGGATCATTCTTTTTTTTCCAAATTTTGTTAAAGAGCCTAACTACACATGTTGAAAATTTTGGATATCCCCATTTTTTTTAAAAGTTGTTTAATGTTTTAATTTATTATTTATGTAATTGTTATTTATCCTGAATGGTAGCTTTTTAATTGCTCATTTTCATGATCGCTTTTCTGATGGCTTGGATGGGTGCGTTTTTTATTTTTCAGAAACCCCAATGTAACTCTCATGGTCTTGGAGAGGTATTGCAACCCTTTTAATGACACTAGTATCTTTTCCGCTATGTTCACAAGCAACAACTACAACTCACCGAGATTTTAAGAATTCTAGAGTATTTTAACCTATCTCAAAATACAATTGAAAATTGCTATTACTGGACCTCACACCACCACCACCACCCTCACTAGACCATGTTAAATACGTTCATGTTAATTGACTCCCAAATACCACTCCTACCTCCATTCCCCTCCTCATTCAATCATTAACCTTCATCTATAAAATCATCACCGCTTTCCCAGTTTTTTAGAAACATCAGTGATTGCATGTCGTGGCAAAAAGTTCTACCTCAAGCGTTGCGTTTAAAAAATGAAAAACCACTCATCATGTAATCTACTGGAATGACCGTCATACATTCATCAAACACCTACAGCTCTTGCATGCCGTAAAACATACAGATCATACTGGCTATAATGTTGAAATTTTATTAATAAAATATAACCTTCGTCGTGCTAATATTATTGTGTAATGGTTTAGCATGACCGCTTGGACTCAGTCGTAACATACATTCTCGAGGTCTTACTATATGTATACCCATCCTTTTAAATCTATACTAAGCAATCGTAAAGAGATAGTTGTATTCTGTATGTAAATATTGTAGAAATACTGTGCCCAATGAGACACAGCAGTCTGGCATCGAACTCGGGTCTTATCAAAGAAGACCAGGTCCATGATTCTGCCCAGAATCGAACCATTGATCTCTGAGGGGGAACAGCTACAGGGAACCCGAAGAGCAATGAGTTATAATGGCATATAATCACAGTAGCATGATTTCACGGCTAGAATGTGAATATCATAGCTTTTTAAGGCCGATAATTGTAAGAAAATGCAGGCATATGTACGTTTTAGAAGCAAGAACGCATGAAAGCAAACCAGCTTGCATTTGACAAATTGGAGCTAGCAGAGGGACGTATTTGGGTGACGCCGAGGAACTCATTTTCGTCTGGACCACAGGGACAGCTCAAGATTAATGACTCTGGGGTTCACCAGTGCACAAGGCCTGAGACCGGTGAGGGGGTAGGCGCCCACAGAAATTAATTGATTACAGCCAATTGGAGCATTGAAATGAAATAAAACTTACACCCAGGTGAATATATTCTAGGAAAGATAATTTAGGAATATTCTCACGCCTAAATTAAAGCCTACATCTATAAACGAGCCTCTGAACATACTGCTTACGCGCAGGAGGAATGTTTTGGAGACATGCAGGAGGGGAAGTACCAGGGTAGCGTCATGACGCCATGGTAGAAGGCAATTAATTGTAATTAATTGGCCGAAGCGATCGCTTGCACGCGAGTAATTTTGGGACTTCCACACCTAGACAAACGAGGATTATACGTCACTTTGTCTGGAAATGCATTATTTCAAGAAAGGAGTCGGTCCTGAATGTCCGGTGGACTACGTTTTACAAGAAACCTTTATATAGGGGGAGCTTCGCAGGGAAGTTAGTTCTTCTCCAGTTCGTCTTGACTCAACACGTAAACTAATACGCTGCCAGATCACGCAAGAAAGTGCGCGAATTTGTAAAGAATCGACGCTCAAGTATATTTGGAGAACAATGGAAGCGCATCATGCAGCTTCACAATAGTAATTATGAATCGCGTAAGATTTAATCTACAGCAGATATTTAACCAATAACATACGCAAGTATAAATTCGGTACTGCGTAGGGTTAATTTAGGATGTTGATGGACAGTGAACATACCAGGAGGTGTTGTCATAGTTATAAATGACACATTATTGTCAGGATCACTACAATTATGGGAGCCTGGAAGGCGTCACAAATAATCGTGACAGAGAACTGAACAGAATTGCAGTAGAGATCATATGAATTGTAGGTGACGGGAATCGAACGCACGCACACGCAAGATAGACTTTCATGGAGACCAGCGGTTGTCAGAAGTTAGCTGCATCGCATCTCTGAGGTCAGGCGTTAGTAGGAGTCCAATTAAGGATCCACATGTGAAATAGTGCGGGAATTGTATATAAGTTAAATTACAGTGATTTTTAAAAGTGTTTATGTGTATGATAAAATAATATGTATTGTGTCAAAGTGAGAAAAAGCCAGTGATAAAAATATGATTATCATGTGTGCAGTGTATACCATGTGCCGTGTGAGAAATAGCATGATGGCTTAAACCAAGCATCATGGCAGGCTCGTGGCTGGCGTGCTGGACTAACCCAGAAAAAATGAAAAGTGAGTACAAATTTAAAATGTTGATATAATTAAATAGTTCACCATACAACGAAGCATCACTTTAAGACTAAGATGTAACAGTCATTTATGTACGAGCTTATACTCCTCGTATTGTGGTAAAATATGGCTTGGAGGGTGATTTGTTTACGGCCATTCAGGCCTAAGATAGTGATGAAAGTAACGGTAACGTCAAATATTAATAATAATAATAATCTGGGGTCGGTAACCGTAATAAGTAAAATAATAGGCATGTCAGGCCTAGAGTACGTACAAAGTGTGTCATGTCTAACGTAAAAATACTGTATTTTTGTAAATAGTAAGAAAATAACGTAAAATATATCGAGATATGAGAGTTTTTCAATGTCATTGAATTGTTGAATGTATATTTAATATGGTAAATTCTACAGGGTTGTATTTGAGAACCATTAAGGTAATGTAAGCCAGTAAATTTATACTTGTTTTGGGAGCTACTTAAAGCTATGGCTTAAGAGTAATTGCAGAGAGGACGTGAGTGCTTTAATAATTGAGTCATCTATGAGAAGTATTGTTTGAGCCGCATACAGCGAGCAAGTAACGTAGAATCAAGAGATTTACGTTAATAAAGTTGCGGGGATCATTCAAACATAGCTTGCACGTTAGGCGAAAAGTCGGCTAATCTACGAGATAGTATCGCCTTGGAGCATACTTGTATTATTCGCAGCGAGTGAGACGGAGACTGTCTGTATCCACCGCTTGCAGGAATTGTTGCCCGCAGGGATAACTGTTCGAGACCCTGTGTGAGCCCATGTGTAAATTGATCTGCCCTTAGAGGTAAGATTCATGTTTGTCGTGCAGGAAACGCCGATTTCCTTATTATAGGCAGCTGCCCGGTGAGAAAACTTGGATACTCATTCGAGATGCGCGCCAGAAGCCACTAATATCGCCACAGAACGGCAAGGCTATTACTCGATCCATCCCCTGCCATGAATATTAATTAGGAGCCGAATTGAGCCCATTATACTATAAATATAGGTGTTAAATAATTAGAATGACTCAATTACTAGGGACAACACTCAGGGTACCTCAATTGTACTGCACATGTAAACATACTTGACCTTGCTAGCAGCCAGATGGGGGTGGTAGGAAGGCAACGAGGCTGGCGGCCATCTTTCTCAGTCAGCTGGAACTAATTTTATTGTCCGCTTGGAAAGGAGGTCTATTTACCTGATCCCTTTATTTTAAAAGCGTAGTGGGACACTGAAGAATCTCGATATTTCGAAAAGTAATTAAGATATGATTGATGTGATGATGCCAATTGAATTAAATGATGTATTTCCACACACATACCATATTGGATCGCTGTGATCGGATAATATTTGGCCCAGTTATTCTCTGAGGAGGAATACTGCACCAAATACATTTAGGCATCTTTGTAAAGTGTTTGCCCAGTTCACACTAATTTATGCATACGGGTAGAGTGATTTCTATGACATGACACGTTTGTAACGATAATGGTTTGACCAGACCCAGAAAATCGTTGTATGGTGAAGCTATGAAACATTTCTATCCATGTGTATTTTGGAAGGGAAAACGTACCACTTCAGCGTTTCAAATTGATGGGAAAAAAGGAATACGATTCACACGACACAACACGTGTTAATTAAGGCATAAGATAATGAATTTATGTTAATGAAAGTAAATGCCCCGTGAGAAACGGATTAATGTTTAATAATTGTAGAATTAATGTCATTTAAAGATATTGTGATTATTGTGTTATGATACTCCAGTGTGTTAAATTGTGCCACGTGAAGAACACTATGGACACTCGCAGATGTCAGAGAGTATCAATGACAGGATGCTAGGAATAGACTTGAGTGCAGTGGAGCACTAATTTTAAGGAGAGACTCACAGATAACCTTGATTTGTGTTGTGGGAAGTAAATGTAAAATATACTTTGTGTTTTTGTTGTATAGCCATGTTTTTTTTATCATTAAATGGTATATTTAGGAATATGTTGTTTCTTTTAAGTAGAGTAGTTACCTGACAGACTCAAATCCTGAGCATGTGGTCGTATGGTGGGCATGGATGCCCCATACCTCGAAAGACCGTGAGTTAGCTGGGATACGAACACATGTTCCATATGATGACGATTGGGTACAATACTTAAATTAAATCTAAAAAAATATTTTATGGGTACTGCCTGTTTTTTCATAATAGCTATCCCTACCTTTCCACTCTTATTCCAATCGTTAACCTTTGGTGATCTCCAGCAATGGTTGTAATAATGAGCTTTAAAACTAGGTAAAACTAGCTAGCTAAAAGCATAGCTTGACACATTTATTATCTATCATATTATAATAACAAACTTCTTGGAAAAACAAACACGTGATCAAACTAGTATCCAATGGGTGTTATTAATATCTATGGTGTTAGGTACAGTTAAGAGACCTCCAAACCATTTCGACAGCTCTTAAACCCAAACGAGGTTCTAGAGTGTGCCGACCTTAGTAAAGTTTATGCTTTTCAACAACTCGGGAGGAAGATGGGCTAAAACTGATATGTATTAAATTTGCAAGTCTTGGATAGAAATATGGTGATCCAACCACTTCTGGAAAAATGTATAGGTAACGTTAACTGGGTCATAGGTTTGCTCTAGTCTCAATCCTGGTTGGCTTAAAAAGCTTTGTAGTGAGAATAGTAATGGGTCTTACTCGGTCAGAGCCTAAATATTTTTGGGGTTAGCATTATTATGTTATACCTTTCCTTATCAACATTAATCAAGTAATAATAACAACCAACGGCGATGCCAAAGCCCCCTCTAGACACTTGAACAGTAAACTAGTACAGGGATCACACCTAGAAAAAGCCTACAACAGTTCATAATATCTACCACTTTGGGGATCTAAACACTGGTGTCAATATAGACCTGTGAATTGCTTCTGCTATCCTAATGTGTAACATGGTTGATATAAATGTTTAAAACGTAGTGAGAGAGTAGTAAGAACATACCTGCCAAGACATTGAACAAAATAAAATAACATTATAGAGACAAGCTTAGGCCTAGTGCTGTCTCAGAGCAAGCAGAACATTAGTGTTGTAGCCTATATTTTCTCAGGATAATAGTATGAGAAAGGAAATAGTGTTAAGGTATAAAAAGGACGATATAGTGAGTTTTCAGTTGCAAACTACAACATTCTACGGAAACAAAATAGAGTTAGCAACACTGTCACCATAATGCTCCACTCAACAGTATTTTCTCAACGCTGGGTGCTCTATAGCATTCAACTCAAATTACAGGACGGTATGATTGAAATCTTCTAACACAACAGGGTGGTCGGTTCTTGCAACACTTATACTCTCTGTGGTGCTGGACAAAACTGCAGTAGGTCATGCGTTTTCCCATTCATATTATTCTCATTATTGAGTGACTACAAATAAAACAAAGCAATAAAATTAGCCAAGGCGAAATATCGAGGTCCTCCATTTAACTGACTGAAATTACTCTCAGTAATTAAAGGCAAGTTAAATTCTTCAAATATACTGTAATTACAATGTGACGATATATATTTTCGATGTTCCCTCGAACCGTGAAGAAATGCCATATGTTTCAATATTAAAACCTGGTGAAAAGTATGCATTCACTAAGAAATAATCTTTTTGTATTAATACTGAACCCTTTATCCTCTGTTGGATAAATGATTCTATGTTTTATTTCTTCAATTAATAAATATTTCCACCAGCATCATGAAAGTAGCCAGACGGAGATGAGGAAATTTCAAGCATTTGTGGGAGACAGCGGGGACATACCTGAAGCAGATTGACAAAAGGCTAAATACTTTAGCTGTGAAAGGAAATAGCCTAGCGATGTGTCAGAAGGACAGGTGTTGGCCGCCTCAAAAATAGAAGCGACGCGCAGTGAGACATGCTGCTGGTATGTTCATTGTGATATTCGCGCCTAGAAGTAATATGATGCAGTAACGTGAGTGGCTGATGAAGAAAATAGACACTCCTACGACGCCAAGATCTGCTAAAACCGCCAAATTACAGTAAATGTGGGAACCAATGAGAGAAGAATGCCTATTTAGCGCGGCAGGTCTAGCGTGGGCACGCTCGGCTAGCATTCACGCGGGAGATCGCCTAGACAAAATCTCTACGATCGATTCTAGGATTAAAGGGCATATTCTTGACCTGCGCTATTTTACGAGTTCAGTGATATTTATTTCATTCCTGTACCATCATTATTTCGAGAAATTTTTGTATAAATCCCCCCCCCCCCCATCTAGAACTAGGGCCAGTTCATTTATAAGTGGTGCGAAGAGCCAAGACATGACTATTACTTTTCGTCTGAGGACGGGAGGCAGCTTATTATTATTCTGTGCGTCTACGGACGTAAGCTTACTATTATTGTGTGTGTCGAGGGCACAGGCTTATTACTTTGGTTCGTCTGAGGACGGAGGCTGTTATTTTGTGTGTCAGTGGACACAGGCTTTTATACTTTGCGCGTCTAAGGACGTTGACATTTATACTTTGCGTGTCATGAAGGACACAGAAATTATTATTAAAAGTGTTAAATTCAGTGTTAGATAGTCACAGTACTATATTTGTAGGGGCAGTATCTTCGATAATTCGCCAATAGACTGCTTTGGGGAAAGAAGTACCCGAACGGCGAATTTAGTAGTCAGACATCAAGTGTATAATAATTTAATTTTTGAATCAGCACGAGAGATGACATCATTGACCATGGAGGAAGCCTGGAAACATCAAGACTCCATCAAGATGGTTGAGATGAGATAAGAAGAATCCAGTTGGGAAATGGCTGCAGATGTTCCTTGACGGGTGACTGGCTGAGGATGAGTACGGAATAATATTTATTATTATCTGATAAATTAACTTATGGTGTATGGGACATATCTTGTTTTGTAAATAATTTGCTTGTGTGATTAACGTAGTCTATTTAGTTTTGTCTGACACACCTTTTGCATGGAAACAGCTCGCATGTATTATTAGTAGAAGGTTCTTTTCTTGTTTGTTGTTTTAACTAACGTAGCTATGTGGACGGCCGTGTTTGCATATGCTACGCAATGCGGTTAAAAACGTCTCTCGGAGATATGTTGTGTTTCAGAAGTAGGACTGAAGTAAAATAGTTATACAGTAGATTGGAGGGTAATTAATTTCTTTTGTTTTATTATTGATCAGATTCAATGAGGTTATTGCCTTTGGAGCAATGTGATTTGTGACGAAGAGCAGTCAGCTCTATCGTAGGTTTTATTTTTGTTTAATTGTCGGCGAGCATCCATTCAGCCGATCTGTGTGAAAACGTATTGTCATTCCCAAATATGTGTGTGTGTGAGTGTGTGTTTTTGTGTCATTACAAGCGGGATTTTCAGCTTAGACTGATTTCTGGCAGCTTGATGACAAATCTAGATTGTGACCTCGCGAGGGCAATTCTGGATATTTTGATTAATGTCTGACCATATTTTGAAGTGGTTGAGTTTGTTGCTGTTGATTCCTTGAGATAACGGCACAGCTGGTCAGGTATTTATACACACTGGAGTGGGACAATGGCAGGTGATTGAGGAAGAGGGGAGATGTTGCACAAGACGGACTGAAGATTGCCAGCCAGGTCATTAGTGGAGAGTGCCTGTGTGGCTCAGTAATAACTTGTAATACAGAATTAAGAACTGATCAATGGTAAAAATTGTTTAAATAAATGGGAGTTGCCTACGAATCACGATAATCTCCGAAGCGTTAGCTTAACATGCAGTTTTGTTCATATAAAGTAATATCAGCCAGTCAGGCTTTTGTTGTTGTTGGTTTATTCCATGTTTATATTCCATTCAGTGACCCGTGAGTCACATGCTTGCTGTATTTCCTTGCTTGTGTTGAGCAATTTGGCCCGTGTTGGCAGCTCAAATTCAAGTGCGTCTTCGCGCTAATGAGGGTCCCGAGAGAGATTCCTGTAGATAGTAGATTTAGTGCGTGTGTCAGCATTACTTTTTAAGGGTTTTTATTAATGTCATGTTCCATATCCATAAACGTTGATTTACGGGATGATTGTTCGTAAGCATCGTGGCTGTTAACCCGTTGTAAACGAACAGTCATCCAAAGTACTCATTCCTCGTAGTTAGTCATTACGCGCACATAAAACCCAAATTGCAAGGTAGTGGAACCAGGATCCACATTTTAAAATAAAGGGGAGATCCGTCTGACTCCTCAAATTTATAGATATTCCTATCATGGGAAATTCAGGGAGGATTGTTTTATATTTTATTGTTGTTTATTTCTTTTTATGCACTATTAATCATTAAATCATGTTATTATTTTACATCTTGTCACCTTTCTTTCTTGTTTTATAGTTTATATCCTATGACCCTTACCTCAGTAGAGCATGTTGTTTGGCGAACGTAAACATCACATAGGAACTGAGGGCGACCCCTTGATTAAGATTTCTTACATTAAACACTGCTTTTCTGAAGGGTTCAATACAAATGCATTCAAAGTCTTATACCTCATATTCAACAAGATCAGTTCAATGACCTTGGCTAAAGCAATCAAGATATGATTTTCAAAGATAATGGAGGTGTCGTTCAATTGGATGGAAAGAAAATGATAAAATTAATGATGTCTAAAGAGTACCTCACTTCCATCAACTAACCAGAATATTTCCCCTTAATGACAATGATATACTGTAGTTCCTGGACCGGCCAACGGCCTAGCCGTGTTGAAACACCGGATCCCATGAGAAATCCACAGTTATGCAGCATCGGGCGTGGCCGGAACTTGGATAGTATACTGGTTCTAGGTACTGCGCGCTGTTGGCCAACATAAGGAGGAGCGGAAAGGCCCTGGCCACCTAACCGCTCGTAAACTCTGGCTGGAAAACTAAATGACTCGTGAATGGAACATACACTGAAGAAAATGGAAATTGCAACACCATGAAGGCATTGGTCGTTTGTGTTGATTTTCAAGATATGGAACGATGCCATGTAGGTATGTAAACGATCAAAGTTTCAGACCCATTGGATTGTTACTACAGGTCTCCCCACGTGATTGGTCGCGGAGGAATCAACTCCAGTATACGGACTCTAGTGTAGCGTAGTTGACTTGGAGTCTGTGCAGTGAAGTGTTCCCCGTCAAACATGCCTCGACGACAGAGAAGAGCACGCTATCAACAACTTTCGCCGTTTGAGAGGGCTCGTATAATTAGCCTGTGTGAGGCTGGATTATCGCTTAAGACTGTCGCTGCACGTGTTGGCCGATAGGCATCTACGGTACAACGTGTATGGCAGCAGTGGTTAAATGAAGGTACCCAAACTTATTGACCTGGCACAGGCCCAGCGCGACAGACAACTGTGAGAGAGGATCGCCGCATCATTCAGATGGCCCGGATGGAACCCCATGCAACAGCAGCGCAAATTCGAGCAGCTGTGGCACCCCACGTTACACAACAAACAGTTGGTAATCGCCTGCGTGCAGCTGGCTTACGTTCCCGTTTCCCTGCAGAAGGTATTCCATTGACCCCACACCAGCGACGTGTAAGGCTGGCCTGCTGTCGAGAACGATCGACGTGGGTCGACGAATGGCATAGGGTCGTCTTTAGTGATGAATCGCGCTTCTGTCTTGCCCGCAGTGATCGCCGGAATCGTGTGCGCCGACATACCGGGGAGGGGCCGCCCAGACCTTATTGTCGAGAGGCACACAGGGCCAAGGATTAGGCCTATGGTCTGGGGAGCTATTGGCTTTAATGTGAAATCACAATTAGTGCTTGTTGAGAGCACTATGACTGCTCGACAGTACGTTGATAGGGTACTCAATCCAATGGTTGTCCCTATGATGGCGAACATTGCTAATGGGTTGTTTCAGCAGGACAATGCCCGGGTTCACACTGCACGCATCTCCAGAGACGCTCTCCACGACATCACAACCTTAGAATGGCCCGCCAGATCCCCGGATCTCAGTCCTATTGAGCATGTGTGGGACATGATGGGTCGACAACTGGCCAACCGTCCTCAGCCACCCACAACTCTGGAACAACTGACCCATGCAGTGCAGCAAGCTTGGGCCACAATTCCTCAGGAAGCGATCCAGGGCCTTATTGACGCCATAACTCGTCGAATTCGTCAATTTATTGCAGCTTGTGGTGGGCACATCCTGTATTGATTGTTGTCCAAACTTGTGGTCAGAGGGACCTGAACGTGTAATCATTGAATCACAACCGAACACTCGTCCTGCATGTTCAATTGCAGCAATGTAGCACCACTCCTTCTGGGTGTTGCAATTTCCGTTTTCTTCTGTGTATAATCAGCGTATCATTATGAAAAACGTTGTGTTCACTGTTTTAAATCACCCCTGAACAACAGCCAAGAAAGAATCACTTGACGCAAGCCATGCGATTAAATGAATAAAATACCGGGGTCAGGAAAGGAGGGCTCTAACATTTTATCCATCTCGTTACTTCATGAGGATAACTGCTTCCTTCCGCTATCTTCGAGCTGCTCCTTCAGGGACTAGTTCAGGCGAGCAGGGAGGGCTCAAGTTTTCTTGACTGACACCCCGTGTTATCTCCTTCTCGACATTACAAAGGGGAAGCCTACAGATTAGAAACCTCTCTCAAAGTTTCGCCTGAAGGAGACGCTTAAAAGACCAAACATTGTTTTAACATGGTACGCTATCTGCCTCTCCGTTCATTGCCGGAATTATGGAAAATACAATTTTTGAGGAACGCACAGCGATCTGATACATAAAAACGTACGTCTGTATTTGAGACACTGGCTGTAGAGATGATAAAATGCGAGGCTAATGTCTTCACGGCCCCGACACCTTCGCTGTAAATGCGTCACAGTTAAAATTTTATGCTACAACCATGCGAGTATAATCCGGGTTGACAGTCTGTCACCAGTAATTGTCGGCTGCATGAAGCGCCAAGCAAACCTTACGCTCCCCTTTTGAGCTGCTCAACAACCCTAAATTGTGATAAAGTTTAGCGAGTGAGAGAGAGAGCGCTTATTATTTCTTCAGTGCTAATGATTAACTTGTCACCAAATCTGCGTGAAACTTTTTTGATTTATTATTAGCATCAGTTAAGGTAAACAAGAACAACTTATACAATCTTCTCTTTTCTCTCTCGTGACATCTTACTGCTGAACTGAAAGCTGCGTTATTTCAATTAATCGCTCAAATTCACTCCAGTGATATTTATCACAGCAAATCTTACTTGTTTTGTCAATATTACATTTAAAATGGTTTCTTTATCAGCTAATCGTTATGACTTTCCACACAAAACACGATGTAACAGCTTCAATGGGATCCAACATGAACAATTCATAGGCCTAATTAAAATCTACATTCCTTCCTAGCATTTGCTATTAATAGATTGTAACGTTGACTGGGAGATGCGTGATTGATGAATAACTCTTCATTACTTTTAGAGTGATGGTGTATCGCCTACACCGGTGGTGCACAGCTGAGAACTCCTGGAGGAGCAGCGGGAGCCTTGCTGCATCTGGGAGCACATCGGCCTGCTTAGTGCGGTGGGGAGGGTAAGTGGACATGGGCAGTGGCAGAGCGTGTACAGACTCGATTATGATGATGATGATGGTGATTGTTATTAAAAGGTGATTTTGCTCGTGACATAATTATTCGAGAGCAGTAATACTTAGCACTGTATATCTTCATACAAGCTTTGCTATACTGGCGTGTAATTTAATTCAATTTCTGTGAGAACTTAAAAATGATGGCTGTGATAAATTTCAAAAATGACGTTTATATTTATCGTGTCAAAAAGAAGCGATATAAATGTGTGTTGGTATAATGACCCACTATTATAATATTCATCTGCTGGCATAAAATTCTATAGCATATTTATCAAACAATCCAACATGGCGTACATACAATACATTTCATCGGTTCTTAGTAACTCCGAAACTAATTAAGTAATCAAACTGAAATTTTGCCTACTATTAGAGGACTGTTAAGTAAAGACAAATCTGTGACTTTCCCTCATCCTGATAAAAACAAAACCTCATGGCCGTTAAGTTATTTTCAAACATTGGAAATAACATTTTTGGTGATCTAATCACTTGAGTGGAATGATACTCGACGCAGTGAATCTTTATTCGGAGTATAGTATAGAGACATTTAATGATGTTCAATTGTTTCAAAATTCAAGATGAATTAGTTCGAAATTTTAAATCCTTACTTTTAGAGTATTTTCATTTATGAAATTAATTTATGAAATGAATAAAATAGGCGTATGAGATCACATTTTGTCCGTGTGTGTGTGTGCGCGCGTATGAGTGTGGGTGTCCCCCTAATAAAATCCAAACACCTGAAGCGATTATAATGAAACTCGGTAAGTGCGTACTACTACCTCGTCCAATCTCGAACGTGCCTTTCAAATTGTAATACGTTGCATCAAACCAACATGGTGGCCTCGCGAAATATTTCACTGGCATTCTATATCTTCGCAACTGTATCACATGACACCCTGAAACAGTGTACGGTGATAAAAAAAAATACTGTTAGAAGTTAATGTATGTAATTTTTATAAACCTGATAAGTAGGGATCGGATTTTTAGGTGCAAAAAATTGGGGAAATATTTATGTAATAAAGGTACCTGAAATATTTGACAAAAAGTAAATATATTTAATTATAATTTAGTTTATGAATGTGAATATAAACAATATGCAGCACTCACGAATGCAATTTATTCTATGTTTCACTGACTGCTGAAGCATTGCAATACACAACGAGATACATCTTCAGGTTGTCCATCACAAATGACCAACAATTATCGCGAAACAGTTCTTCTGAAGGTGCGACACTGCGGCAATATGTTTCTTGCCCTTGAGGTGTTGTGTAACTTGAGATCACTGTTCAGCCTTGATTGCTTTCCCACATGGTTGGCAGAACTGAACGCCCCCGTCGGAAGTAAAATAATTTTTAAATTCTGCTGCATACGATAACTTGTAGTTGTTTTTACTTTAGGCATCGTAGAACTGCCTTACACTTCACAGTGCTGGAAATGAACTGCATGTGAGTGAAACTGGTTCCCGGTAGATGGAAAGGGGGGAAATGGTCTAGTACGTGGTGCAATATGGCTATGGATAAGGAAATCCCCAGCTTTCACAGTGAGTGGCACGGGGCGACAAGTTAATAATAACACAGTTGCTCTGTTGTGCCCAACTCTAGGAATGGGTATTCCAAGATTCAGACACCTAGATATCAAGGGAAAGGCTACAGCCGCTTTTGAAAGTTGAGATATTTGAATATCGCGCTACATTGCTTCTCGAAGCAATTGGAAAGAATATACCGCTAAGAGCATGTCAAGTGACGTAGCGAGTAATAGCAGAGGTCGAGGCTATTTATTGATTAAATAGTTAACCATGGAGTAGAGACTTGAGACTTGGATCAGATTACTGGCGCGGCCAAATGAAAGAGAATGCAATTAGTATCAAGTAAATCGGACCAGGGATACCAGAGATATGAGGATTTCTAGATTTCAGCGTGATGACGCGTGACCCTGACAGTTTTGAATTAAAGCCGGCCGGCACAGGCATCAATAGCTCACTTCGACACAAGCACTTGCCTAGCAAGGTGCTACTACGCTGAGCCAAGGCACATGGTTGCCGGATCTACGCAGAAGTTATTTTCAAAGTTGTGATAGTCACAAAAGTGCTGCGCTACGAGTGGAACTTAGTAAGTTTTCGGCAGGGAGAATCACTAAAGTGATTGATATTTTTCAACGGACACTGGTGAAATATTTTTATTTTCAGATGGACATATGCTAGACTTTGTCTAGAATTAGTACTTTGTCACAGTCCAGTAATAACCTAATACTTGGATATTTTAAGTCCAATTCAGTCAGTTTTCATATTTGTAACTTAATAACCACTTCGATCTATCAGTACATTGAAGACCAGTCTATCACGGTGGTGTTCATTAGCCAACGCAGGGAAACTACATGTTGCTTCGCGCATGGTAGATGGTGTGAAGCCATGCCCAGGGAACGATCTTCAGAACAGCCGTTGATTGGTTAGACTGTCAGTGTTTTCTTGTACTGAAAAGATTACCGTGAGTTATGTTACAACTGACATATCTGAGAATAGATCACTTAGATCTGACCCCATTTAAGCAAACTGTTATGGAGTTAACAGAAGCCAATATTAAAATGGATCAACAGTTACTTCAAACGTCAAGAGATATTACCACTATGTCTTGTTAGACGGATTGTGGGTATATAATGGCGGCCGATACAAGGATTATACGTGCTTGTCCGATAGGGCATGTTTATGGATAAATCTGGTACAAACCAGGTTCGCTACGCTTCAAGACCATCAAGAAATGTAAGCCACATTTTGACTTTATATTATGCCTAGCTAATTGGAACAAACTATTTTTCGGCAGATGACCAACACATTTTTTTTTCTTCGTATTTAAATCTTGCAATGATTTACGCAAGACATATTAGAGTTATTCTGAGTATTTTCAGCACTCAGAGCAGTTTAGGATCGATGACCGAGCATAACGAGCATTTATTTGAATATTTCATATTTTTGGGTAATCACGGTAATCAGCCGATGTAACTGTAAAAGTTAATAATTATTTTTGTTGAGGAATGGATATTTTTTCCATATTCGAAGGTTCGAACATGTGGATTCTCACATAATGAAATAATAATTAAATATATATAAAATAATATAACTAATAATAATAATAATAATAATAATCCACTGATAATAATAATAATAATTTTCATAATTTTTCTAAATAATCTTGGATATTATATTTTCTAATAATCATATGTATTGAGAGAGAGCCTATGAAGTAGTTTAATCATTTCTAGTTTGGAACAGGTGATTTTCCGAAGGAGAGTGGTTAGCGCAAGCCCGCATTCAACCAACATTTCAGTTCTGGTTAAACAGTTGATATTTGCAATGAGCAAAGTATATTTTTCAGATAACACGGAGAGGCATGAAACGGGAAGCAATTGATAATTGTATCAAACAGGATATTTTTGTATTTATATAAAATCATGACGTAAATACACACTCGAAAGTGAAATAAAGAGTATCATAAGTATGGAAAATTCACGGGTTGAACTGAATGGTAAAATAAAATAAACTTGTGAGTTAATTAATCTTCCAGTGTTGGTAACAAGCAGAGGCTTGATTTATTGTATAAATTTTGGGAAGAAAATTTATGTGTGTGGAGTAGTTGAAATGCCATTCCCAGGTGCGCATGTTTAAGTCGCAGGAATGAGGAGGTTGTTTCGAGCATCAATCAAATAGCAGGTTCGATGGCTCAGGTTTATAGGAGTATTGGAACTACACATTTCGTCGTATGAATGACCCGAAGGTTATTTCTTAGAAACCATCAGTTCTTATTTCAACCTTGTTTACGGATTCCATTTAGACTTTGATTTTGCTAGAACCCGGATTTGTCATGAGAGTAGTTTATTCTTCTTCAGAGGAAGACCTTTGCCGTTGTTGTTGTAATATTGTGTTCTTACACAAATAATACAATGGGCCACTGCCAAGTAAAAATAATTCTTTAACCACGAATAATTTGAAGGATATTTTCAATCCTAGTGCCATGAACTAAATGAATTTATTATGAAGCTACAATACTTATTTCCGCATTCTGTCGAAGAATTGCAAGTTGTGAAAATTACAAAAATGGCCACAAATATAAATATTTTTCTTAATGATGATTCCAAGTGGAAAGTCAAATAGTTGAATGGTTCAACAATTTATTGATCAAGTTGATGATTCAGAAATCATATATTTTGTTAGGAACTTGAAGTTCATAATCGAGTCACTTCTCGAAACATTTAATGTCAAAAGAACAATTATATTTTGTTGTGCTTCGCACAGTTCTTCAATGCTATGCTCAAGGTCAAATACTTTTCAGATGATGTTATTAATATGTGTAAATAATTCGTGTTGATTCAGAAATAATATTTTTTGACAATCTATTTTTGAAACTGGAAAAATAAGTGAAAGTTAAAAATTCTATGAACATTTATTCTACGAGTGTTAATATTATGTAAAAATTCAAATAGTGAACTACAGTACTTACAGTAAAGACAATTAAATTTGAACTGGATTTAATCACAAATAAATCGATATAATTTTGGAACACAGTCTACAGGACTAATAATCAGACTTGTGTTTCCAAAAATAATTGTCAAATGTGTTTGGAAAATTTCTGTATATTGTGTAAATAGGAGTGTGGGTCGCCACACGTGAATGATGCTGCTTTGAGCATTTTTGCAGTCAATTTTAAATTCAAAATAAAATGAGATAATTTTACATGATGTGTTATGCCCAGTTGAATCTCCTTCTATCCTTATTGTTGTATTGAGCCAAAAATCAGTAAAGCATTTTTTTCATTTGATGTCGTTTTTGCGATTAGCTTTAACCCATCTGGCGCTCCGGGATATTTTGACTCTCTTGCTGACTGATTATTGGTAAAATGCATATGTGGTCGTGCGGACTTCGGTCTAAACGGGCACACTGTATGAAGATGAGATAATTCACAGGTTCTTCCCTGTTGAAGTAACACAGAACAAAAAATGCAATAAACTGAAAGATCTAGCATACTGAATTTAAATTATGTCTTTTAATGTGCTAATAAGTGAAACGCAGGAATTTATGTATTAATAGAAAAAATGCTGAATTTTTACATACAAAATATTGATTTACCTAAAAATCCGAGCCCTACTGATAATTAAAAACGAACAAGCTGGCCAAGCAAATTTGAAACATTTAAATAAACTTTCCACGCGATTTAACCGTCCGTGCGCAGTGAAATATGGTACAGTAAATGGTTATACACATTGTAATACACTGGCATCTAATTTCGTTCAATTATTTACATAACCTCCAAATGGCGGCTGTGTGAAATTTCAAAATTAAGTTTTTAGTTCTTGTGTCCTAATCATGTGATCGAATTGAAAGTTTGAATAATGAACCTACGCAATAATCTTCATCTAATGATATATAACTGTATGGCCTGCATATATAACTTTTCAATATGGCGACCATCCAAAATATTTAGACGGTTCTGAATATCTGCGAATCTATTACAGCAATCAGGCTGAAATTTCGTATCCTGATATAGGCTATCAACTTAATTTCTCCTATGGGACTTTTAATAAACTGGTGATTACAAATTCAACATGGCGGCCAAGCGAAATTTAAGCATTTAAACGGAATTTACGCACGATTTAACCATCCGAGCGCAGTGGAACTTGGTACAGTAAATGTTCATTTAAAATTGAATTTATTAACATCCAATTTAACTCCATTCTTTTGTTAACCCTAACATGGTGGCTGTGATGTTTTTCTTGCGTCTTAATCATGCGTTCGGAGTGATCATATCAATAATGTACCTACGCAATAATCTTCATCTAATAGTTCAGTATATAACACTATGGCCTACGCATATAATAATTCAACAAGGCGACCATCCGAAATATTTAATGGTTTTTAACCCTCTTTCAATTATTGCAAAAAATGAAAGTAGACTTATTAGATCAACACAGGGCCAAAACATTGTGTGTCTGTCTGTGTGTGTACTCTGCATGTCTGCCCCCCCCCCCCCCCCTATCAATTCAAATACAGTAAAACCAAATGGAACGAAATTTGGTACAGAGGTAGCACAAGAAGAGGGCACCTCAGTGCCATGTTTTATATCGCCGCCATCTTGACGGAAACGTAATGGCGGCCACCCAAATATTCAAAGCTTAAATCAAAGTACGACTAACGTAATCATCTGATCTCTACCAAATTTAGCAACAACATACCTATATGAGGGAAGCGACTTTTGACCAAATTACCAGTTCATCAACGCAATAGTTTGCAGAAGGCGGCCATACATGTGTGCAAATCGATTCACCCTATCAATTCACACGGTGAAACCGAAATGAACGAAATTTGGTACAGAGGTAGCACTAGCAAAGGGCACTTAAGTGGCATGTTTTATATCGTCGCAATCTTGACGGAAACATAATGGCGGCCACCCAAATGTTCAAAGCTGAAATCAAATTACGACTAACCTATTCATCCGATTTCTACCAAATTTTGGAACAATATACCCTATTGTGGGAAGCGTCATTTACCCAAACTACAAGATCATCATCCAAATAATTTCAATATAGTGGATTTATGCATAATGCAATTGTTATAGCCTAACCGTAACTTACGATTCAACAAGGCCTGCCCTCAACAATTCAGCTTATCGTTCATAGGGAGGTTTAATCTGTCCTCAAAGAGGTGACCGGTAGGATATTAGCATAGTCTATTATAATAGAATGACTAACAGGTCTGGCTTACCGTGCCATATCGTTGTGGGCTCGTGCCGTCCCGTTGTCAAAATGGCTGTTATTTTTGCTCGTAAATACATATATTTCCGTAACTTCCTAAGTTAATATACTTCAAGGAATGCAGTGAACAAAATAATACAACTACATATTTAGTATCAAATGGTCTATAAAAACGCCAGAAAACGCTAATGAAATCGTTGATTTCAACACTAAATATGATACAGTTATATTAAACCAGTTGTTTATCAAGTATTATCCTAGCGTATCTGTGGCGTAATGGTAGCGACCTGGGCACATAGTCTGGGGTTCGTGGATCAAATCCCTGCAGATTCAATTTTTTTAATTCGTTTTTTTATATTTATTGATTTATAACTTCTCCACGTTATAATGTTAAGCATATATTGTGCCCTCTGGCCGAAGGTTTCGGGGAGCCATCGGTTTCAAATGACCCTTCCGAGACCCTCTTCCAGTTCAACGCACAATTATTGGGGACGACACATTCATAGGCTGGTTTCGCACAAAAGCCTGCACTCGGTGTTATCGGGAATTGGTGTGGTTCGATTCTTAATCAGCTCAGAGGAATGCATCGATATCAAAACTAAGCAAGAAAGAGAGGTCAGTCTTATGTTAAAATCATGGATGAATTTTATTCAAAATAGATCCCTAGCCTAGCATGAGAGTTGCCAACGGCTAGTCCGATATTATTCTGCCCTGAAAGAAAATATAAAAAAGTCCTATCCAAAATCTAAGTTACTCTCATGGTCCTAATACAAAATTTATATGAAAACAAACAAGCTAAGAGTATGGCACGTAAGATCTGGCCTAAGCAATTACAACGAAAATGACTACGGGAGGATCAAACATCAAGCGAATTTACTGCAAAGCAAGACATTTACTTGTTTAAGAATACTAGGAATATTTACATTTAATAACAAAGGAAAATTGTTCTAAGCTAGGATGGTGCCATCTCCAACATTTATCTTTTAAATTTACGTGTTTATCTAGTCTTAACTTACATTAATTAATAAACGAGACGCGTTTATTACAAGGAAAATATGTACACAACGTTGCTGAATAAAAAAAAAGAATTAAACTAATACAATACAAATATGTACAATAATCCAGCACTCCTATTGTTGTGCAATTGGCACTGCCTGCCTACTCGATTTGTCACTATTGGCGACAAATGGTCATAGTGTCCAGATGTGTAAAGGAAAAATTAGAAAAATAGAAAAGCCTACAAATGCGATGGTAATTAAACAATTACATCGACTCACATTGCTGCCAATCTGATGCGTGTGCTTCAGTTTTCACATCATCAACTGTTTGTTGACTAATGGTGTCAAAATGTATTGAAATGTATCCAGAATAAATCAACAATAACTAAATGTCGTATTTTTGGTCCTGCAAACATTTTATCTTTAGCATTTATTTATATTTGGGCTCAACGAGGAATTATAAGATTTGTTTAGTTTCACAAAAATCCTATCTTTGATTATTAAAGTTATTACACAATTATTTATGTCTCACAATGTATGTGTTCAGTTTTATGGACCTTTAATTGCGTTTAGTGTAGTCAGGTATGATGTGTAAATCCAACTAATATTCAATAACTTCATAACATTCCTCTCAGGAATAACTTCAATAATGGACACCTTGTGTCTCCACATACTCTTAGTATTAGACATCCTGTGTCGCTCTTAAACCATGGATTCGTCAATCCTTACTTCATCGGTCTGGTACGACTTTAATAGCTCGTTACCGCCTGCATAAATTACCATATACATGTATTCACTCTAATAGTACCATAATAATATTGGTTAACAATTAGTGTGGATCCCTGAATTATACATATTTTAAACATCAATTACAAAGACTAAGTGTGTAGAAAACACATTTTAGGAATGCTCTCCAATAGCGTAAAGGATTCTGATACAAAAATAGCGTGTGAGATTGTGTATTTATCATGTAGCCTCTTCCCAAGAATAATGTCGAACCTACGATCTCTGGTTTCAAAATACAGTTCATTTCCAATATCTTTCTAGCTTGTCGTAACAAAATAATGCTTGATTCCAGATGCTCATTTGTCAAACACGTGGATAACGGATCCCGCATTCAGATTATATAACGTTAGGAATTTCACTGCCTTTTGGAGTATTTAATGCACTGCCTGAGTTTCATTGAGCCGTGCTATGAGTAGCCCTCTAGCACACAGGTGACCTTGGCCTTCATTTACCACCTGTTAAGAACTTGTTTCTTATGTCATCAGCCTGACAAATAAAAGTAGTCTGTTACTGTTCTTGAAATGATACGAAATGGATATTATAACTTTGCCTTCCTGGCGTTAAAGAGATTCATAAGAACACTAAGTCTTTCCACACGTGAGCTTATATTAAAACTACCTGTGTTGTGCACTTTAGTGAAACCATTTATGACTAATTTACTGTTCCAACCCATTAAATATAGCTATTGAAACATATTCTGACTTACAGAGTACAGCGTCAAGACTTCGAGACCCGCCGTGAGATGTTTTAGTGATCTCCGTAATGGTCTTAAATCATCTTGCCTTTGTTTCAGCCACCTTCCATTGCTAGCTCCCCACGCAAGTGGTTTAATGATCCATCTCCAACTCCATAGCGGACCGTTATTATCCATTAGATGTAAATGGTTCGTTGGTTCCATGTTGTAGGTAGGGGTAAGGTTTTCACTCGTGTTAAATATCATACTGATGTTATTACACTCACTGATTCTATTGGTGCGGTAAAACAAAATTGCCCATACACACCGCCACTGGCGTTATCATTGCTTTTGCAACGCCCACTCGCAAACTTTGCACGTGGTCGGAAATAATTATTTACAGTTAATCAAAAATAAAATTCAGCACTTCGACAAAACATAAAATAGTTCATGAATAACCCATTTTTTTTTTGAAAATTCGCAGTTTTGATAATACACTCGTGCAGGTAAGCATGCGGCCTGATAATGTGCTCGCCATGCTGCTACTGTTTGTTAAATCTGGTAAAAATATTACACAGGTTGGATATTAATTATCGTTCACAATAACTCCCTCTGCATATTTAGCAGTGATGGTTGCCCATGTCTATAAAATAATGGATTTCTCCATTTCACAAGAGTCTTTCAATACTCGGAACACTGGTATCACGTGTTCGATCCTTATGCGTCACTGACACGTCTGTCCTACTTGGACGTGCGACTAGTAGTAGTGTGTCCTCAGCGTGGCGTTAGCTCAATGCATGAGATAGCCGCGCAAATTTACGGTTTCGCGTTTCTGCGATGTGGACCGTAACTTAAATATGCTGAATGACATTAGATAAATCGTAGACGATTTACGGGGTATCCAAAATTTATAAAAGTTAAATTATAATCATTTTTGCTTAATATTCTTCCCGCTTCCCGTAGGGTGTGTTCAATTGCTCTTCAGCATAATAGCAATTTCTCCAAGGATCCCTTGATCGATTATACCAATGCGAACATACATCAACGGGCGCAATATAGTGTGAATTTGCAATCTTATACTTATAAGACAAAATATTTCACCACTCGAATACAGCGATTATTATTCATTGGCGTTGATCCGCGGTAGAGACTATTGTTGTTGTTTTTGTTGTTGATTCTTTAGGGGTTTTGCGGCATCATGGTCTTGTAGACCCGTTTACTTGGGTGTGTGTAGACGTTGTCTGATAACCTATGTCATTGTGATGTCTGTAGGCATACTAGTGTGTTCACTTTTATAAGAGGAAGGATTTGATTAGGAAGCAGTTATTGTTGTTTCATTCGAGATGAATGGTCATTATGGTCATTTAGTTCCGTGTACTTGGGTGAGTGTTGACATTTGTCTGATAACCTGTGTTATTGTAATGGCTGTATTAGTGTATATATAACTCAGGTGAGGATTCAATCAATCAACGTTTAATATCCGTATAGCACGTTGTATTTCAACAAGCTACTATAACCAACATTCAATTATACTCCTTGAATAGGACAAAGAGTTATGACTATACCCATGCATTTAGGAGAAAGTAGGCTATATGTTATTTACTGAACATCTTGTTAATATATACTAACCTGTTACAGAAATCACACTGAAATTTTGTATGATGATTGGTTAATGACTTAAGTTCACCTATGGATCATTTAATAACCTGATGACCACAAAACCAACATGGCGGCGAAACGAAATTTAAATATTTAAATGGATTTTTCTCGCGACTTTCCATCCGAGCGCTGTGAAACTTGGCACGGCATATCTTCATGCAAGCCTTAACATACAAACGTCTTATTTAATTAAATTTTATGATAACTTATAAATGGTGGCTCTGCTATTTTTTAAAATTCGTTTTCATTTTTCGGGTCCTAAGTAAGATCAGTAGGACATGTGAAAATAAGCTATTTACTTCTTCTCGGAACTACTTATTGTATTTCTCGTATCTTATTTGGACGATTGAAATTATGATTTGTATGATAAGCTATGCTGGCAATTCTTATCTTATGGCACTAAATTCTATATCTTAATTTTCGTGAATAACAGAAGCCGTGCATTTAACTTTTGTAAAAACTAACACCCGTGGTTCGTTACCGAAAGATGGCAACTCGCGGGAGGAGTACACATCACCTATATTGGAAGCTACTGTATATATTCTAGCACATAACTTCTCGCGATGAAGACATAGGTTGTGAACCAAGCACTGTTCCGTAATTTGCATGGAAAATCCTTGTAATAGGCAGGGTAAATGTAAGTAGTAGTACTCTCAGTCAGTCCGTATCGCCTAATGGCGATTTAAAAATGATCGGAGTCTGGCTAGCGGGATATATGAAAATCGGCTATTTACTTTATCACGAAACTACTTGTTTATTTCTCGTTCTCTGTTTAAGAGATTGAAGGGAAGATTCGTATGTTGGGTTATTTTAACAATCTCAATCTAATGGCACTAAATTCTGTTGCTTACTTTTCGTAAATCATAGAGGTCGTGCATTTGATTCTTCTCAAAATGAACTCCCGTGACGCGCAACAGAAAGCTGCCATCTCGCCGATACTGAAAGGTATATAAAAATGATAGAACATTATTTCTCAATATAATAGTGATGGTGGAGATATAGGTTGTGTAACAGAAGCTATTTAGTACATCACAGGGAAAATCCACTTAATAGTTGGGAGAGTTTTTAAAGGAAGGGTATACCAAAATAGGCTACTTATTTCTTCACAGAAATAATTGTTGTGAAATACGATCACTTCATAAGGGCAATATTTCTTCTGATAGTTCAGAATCGAATTACCGTATTTCCATTTTTAATATGGTTATAGTTCTAGTAATTACTTAGTTAGTGACAGTGGAAATTAGCCTGCGTCGGGATTAGGGAAACTTAGTCTGGGTTAGGGTTCTACAATAGAACATTCCCAAGTTTGCTAATACCCAGCTGTGGCAAAGCTCGCTTTCAAAAGAGCAAGAAATCTTATCCTATTTACAATTCCGGAGATTTGTGTTCACGGCATGGCACTTGTCACGCAGGAATTCTTCTTTTTCGACACGTAAATAACACTGGTTCATTCTCAATATGAAGAACAGTTGACCTAAGAAAGATTTCTTAGTGTGCAAAATTCGACATAGAAAAACAAGTAGTTCCGTGAAGAACTAAGTAGCCCATTTTCATATATCCTACTTATGCATATACATTTATATGAAAATAGGTTATTTACTTCTTCACGGAGTTACTTGTTTATATGAAAATAGGCTACTTAGTTCTTCACGGAACTACTTGTTTCATAAATGAAAATAGGCTATACATGGGGAAGTTGTTGTAACTTTGGTAGGCCTATTTTATTCAAATTTAACAAGTACGTTGTTCATATATACGTAGGGTGTTGCCACCAGCCCTTTAAGTTTCCGTGTAAACCCCGCGCGCCATAGTTGCACATGTTCAGTTCGCTATTGTAATCACACGCTGTCAGTTTGTTCTTAATAAACCATTTATACATCAGCTTCCTGTGCTTTACTCTGGTTCCCTCATATCTTTAACAGATGCGCGAGACTAAACGCGTAAAAAGCAACACATCGTAATTACTCGTAAAACGTGCCAGAATTTAACCTCACAAATGAACGCTGGAAGTATTGGGAGGATTGAAACCCTCGGTAAGGACAATTTTGACACGTGGGCCGTGCAGATGTAGGCTGGAGAAAAGATCTGCCCTAAATCTTTCCCATAAGGGAGAACGCATCAGGCATGAGCCTGATCAAAATAGATACTCTGAAAGAACTATAGGGTGTCAGGGAATGTTCTCCGCAGTGCCTAGGCGCTGCTACGTTAGGTGAGAGCCGGAGTTAAGTTGGCACAGAACAGCACAGCACAGCTCACACGTGTGTTCTGATATCCTGTCGACCTTGGAGAAGACAGCCAGGGCGAGTGAGCGAAAGATCTGACACCACGCTGCCAACTTAACTCCGGCTCTCACCTAACGTAGCAGTGCCTAGGCACTGCGGAGAACATTCCCTGACGTACTGTATTAAACTGAAGCGGTTCGGGGTAGTGGGCATTGAGGTACGTCACCAGAAAATCAAAAAGTCAGATAACAATATTTATTGCTAAATTGCAAATTGATAAAACAATAAACAAAATGCAAATAAGTGCGTAAAGCAGAAATAAATAGTTTTGAATACAACAAATTGTAAGGGTCTTATTACAGAAACCCTGATTAAAGAGAAACCAATGAAAATGCTTGCTTCAGACTAGAGATAAGTTGAGCTTGAAATATAAATTACGCTTGAAAAAAAGAACAATAAAACTGAATGAGGAAATGCATACAATATTAAAATTTGATTTTTACATAAAATGAAATTATCTTCTCAAAAGAAAGTTGAAGTGATATCCTTGTAGAGCCAGCTCCTTAAAAGTTCCAGCTAGCAATAAATGGTGTTAAGAAGTATTCACAGTTCCTTCGGAAGGAGGCGCCCATGGCCTCGAGATATGTATGTCGTAGATAGAAAAGTCCAACTCTTCTTTCTTCTCTCTTGAAGGTATGACACTTGTAGTGTCTAGGCGATGATTTAGAAGAAATTTGCTAGCAGTCGGGAAGACTGCTGCTGCCTTGAAGGATGAATCAAAAAAGACACCATCTAAGATGTGGTTTGCTGAGTAAGACAGATGGCAAATATTCCTGCCATCTGGAGCGATGCTTCAGAGTGAAGAACTGATTGTGTAACTGTGAGGTAGCGTAGTGGCTAGCGATGTAGCACTGAGAAGAGTGGCAGCAATAGTGCCATGATATGCAGTAGCGTGTAGAGAGTGATGATCAGAAAGTGCGATGCGGAACAACCGCAAGCACCATCTTATATAGAGGCAAATGATTCTCTTGAAGCTCAAGACCGCATAACCAGATTGAAGGCCTACAAATGGTCGTAAGAAGGTCGTGGTGACGTCACTCGCCACCGGCAAGCTGAAAGGAGCTGACACACGTCAGTAGTGGAAATATGTGCCGAGAGTGAAGAAGCTGCAACACTCAAGGTAAGGACTTAGAAATGACGTACAGAGGAGCTTATATAATTTGATTCATTATATTATAATGAAGTAATTTCCTCTCGTTTGGACGTTTTCGGGAGTGAATAATAAACGGATAGTAAAAAAGGGCTGTCACATAAAGAAAGAAAACGTACAAACAGAAAAACGTATAATGTCACGAAAGTGACCACAGACCATCCTTATAACGGGTGTTTTGTGGGAATTTGTCGGCGGGAATTCTACGAAACCAGAACCAGCGGCTGAAAATGCAAACGCGACGGCATTTCAAGAGTGGGACAAAAAGGATCAAAAGGCTCGGTCGCCGATCATTTTGTCGATGTCGTCAAGTGAAATAATGCAAGTAAAAAATTGTGTCACCGCATGCGATACATGGCAACGACTGAGACAGATCTACCAATCCCAGAGACCGGCTCGTAAGGCGACTTTATTAAGAGGCTAACCTTACAAAAAAATGTGGATGACGGCGACGTGCGTGACTATCTGAACGATTTCTTCGATACCGTGGACACATTAGGAGATTTGAACATCACGATCAGTCCGGAATTGTTGACAGTTATGTGTTTATACAGTCTTCCGGCACGGTTCGATAACTTTAGGTGCGCAATAGTGTCATGTGACATCCTACCGACTCCTAAGGCTCTTCAGCCAAAATCATTGAAGAGGATGACGCACGAAAATCGAGCACACTAGGTGAAGTAGCGGGAGCTATGTTCGTCAAGAGGAAGACTGGTCCAGGTAACAAGAACTACTAGAAACAAACTCCCAAATCAACCAACAACAGTGATTAGAAGGAGGTGGATCTAAGTTCCGGTGCTAGGTATGCAAAATGCATGGACGTCGAACCAGCCTGTGCAGATTTAAACAAAGAGATCAGTCGAAGAACAACGGTAAAGGCAGTTCTAATACTCAATCGGCTAATTTCACTCGAGAACTATGCTTACAGGCGACGACAACTCAGAGCAATGACTCACGCCAAAAGTGGTGCCTCGACAGTGGCGCCACTTTGCATCTCTGCAACGACCCTGAGATTCGTTCGATGGTTGATGAGTCACGAAAGGGTCAGGTGATATTTACTGATGATTCAACAGCAGAGATCGTGGAAAAAGGCAGTGCTCGCTTATCTGCTCACGTCGCGAATAGATGGATGGCTCTCTCTCTCGCTCAGATGTTTCTCACGTTCCAGACCTCAGAACAAACTTGCTGTCAGTGGGAAAGATCACTGACCGCAGCCACGAGGTGATTTTTGACAAGGAAGGTGCAGTCGTCGTGAACGAAAAAGGAGAAGTCTTGATGCGCGCTGAGATGAAGAACAACCTATATTACGTCAGTGAGAACCGAGAACGAGCATATATGGCTTCATCGCCCAAACAAATTGATCTGGAATCGCTACACCGTTGACTCGGGCACGCCAACATGGGCAACATATAGGTAGCTGTGACGAAAGGGAGGTTTTCTGGCGTAGAGTTCAGGAATCCATCAACGACTCTGGACTGCAATGTCTGCTTCGAGGGGAGGATGTCCAGGAAGCATTTTCCAAAGAAATTCGATCGACGAACGGAACTACTCGATTTGATCTACACGGACGTGTGTGGAACGATGCCGACTCCATCTATGGCAGGTTCCAAGTACCTCTTGGAATTCATCGACGATCACTCTCACTGGTGTGAAGTGAGATTTCTGAAGGCAAATTCAGAGGCCTACGAAGCTACCGTCGAGTAAATTACCACGACGAAGAATCAGAAAGGAAAACTAGTAAAGGTGATCCAGTCTGACAATGGTGGGGAATATCTGAATCGAGAGTTCGACAACTACCAGAAGAAGCGTGGAATTACAAGACGCCTCACAGTCCCTCACAACCCTGAACAAAACGGGAAGTCGGAGAGGATGAATAGGACATTGATGGGGACTGCCAGGTGCATGTTGTTCGAAGCCGGATTACCTCACCGATCCTGGGTGGAAGCAGTGAATACTGCTAATTACATCCGTAATCGCTTGCCATCAAAAAGTATCGGAGGAAAAACACCGCACGCATTGTGGACAGGAGAGATTCGAGACGTCTCGCAATTCAGAACGTTTGGAAGCAAGGTTTACTTCCTGGACAGGGATTCTGGAAGAGCGAAATTGGATCAACGAGGCAGAGACGGCGTGTTCATGGGTTACTCCGAATAAACCAAGGGCTTTCGCATATTCTCCTCTGACAAAGACAAAGTTTTGATTAGCCGAGATGTAAAACTCTTCGAGACTGAAAAGCTATTGGGAGAGACTAGGATGGAGCGCCTGGAATCCTCGAAGCAAGATATTTGTTGGGAGCAGTTCTTAGCAAAACCATTGACGCAATCACCCAGATGACATGGAGGAACCCGTCGATCAGCCCGAGATCGGAGAAGAAGACGATCCACTCGATCTGCCAGGAGAACCTTTCCTCGGTTTCGACGTGACGCCGGAGGATGATCATGATGGAACGACTATTGAGCCATCCGGGACTACGCCTCAATTGAGACGTGGATCTGGTCGAACGAAGATTTTGCGAGCCCCAAAAAGGGGAAGACAGAAGAAACGTTTTCATACAAAACTCCAAGATATGGGGGAGCAAGGAGAAGACGAGGATATTTTTCTGGCAGAGATTCCATTCAAAGAGGCAACGACGGGACCGAATTCTGACGAGTGGCATGGTGCCATGGTGAAGGAAATGGGATATATCCTGAGAAACAATACATGGGTGCTGGTGGATCCTCCCCGTGATGCCAAAGTCATCGGATGCAGGATGGTTCTCCGCGACAAACTAAAACCTGATTGACCACTTGAGAAGAGAAAAGCCAGGCTGGTTGCTCAAGATTTCAAACAGGAGTAGGGAGTCAACTACTTTGACACGTTCACACCGGTGGTGCGAATGGAAACAGTCTGATTGATGGTTTGTCTCTCTGCCAAGCTCGGTGTGAAAATCAGACAGTACGATATCACAACGGCTTATTTGTATGGTGATCTGGACGAGGAATTATTCATGAAACAACCGAAGAACTTCAGGGAGATGTTTGATAGCATTATGATGTCCGGAACTGATCACGAAACTAAGGAGAAGGCCAAGAATATGATTCTCCAGTTGCAGGGAGGCGACAAGGTCTGCTTACTACACAAATCACTGTACGGATCGAAACAGGCTGGGAGAACCTGGTATGCCAAGCTGCGTGTGGTCTTGAGGAAGTGCGGTGCCAAACCAACCGCATCGGATCCGTGTCTTTTCCAAATTGGTTCCGGAAATAACATGACTTTGATTGCCGTTTACGTTGACGTTATGATGGTGCTGTCAAAATGCAAAAAGACGATTGCCGATATTTCCAGAGTCCTGAGTGAAAATTTCAAGGTCAAGGACATAGGATTGGCCGAACACTTCCTAGACATCGAACTATTCCAGAAGACCGGATGTATAACCATGCATCAGCAAGGTTACATTGAAGAGCTTCTCCAACGCTACGAGATGGCCGACTGCAACCCTGTAGTCACACCATTGGGCCCTGGAACAATGTTGAGCAAAAATGAGAATCCCAGTGTTGACGAGTTGAAGTTGCCTTACCGTGAATTGGTAGGTTGGCTGACATACCTGTCGACAACTACACGTCCGGACATTTCGTTCGTTGTCAGCAGTTCAACAGTTGCTTCCGAGTCGAACACTGGAAAGCTGCCAAGAGTGTGTTTCGTTACTTGAAGGGGGCTCCGAACATCGGGCTGATCTACGAAGCAGACACCGAACCGATCCAAGGTTCGTCGACGCCGACTGGGGAAGCTGCCAAGAAGAAAGGAGGTCCTACACGGGGTCCATGTTCTTGCTCGGCGGAAAAAAAACAACATAGTTCTTAGCACTACGGAGGTCGAGTACATGGCGATGTCAGAGTGTTCCAAGGAAGCCGTGTACTTATGTCGATTTCTGCTCGAGTTAGGCTTCAAAGATTTAGCCACTACATTCATCGTTTGTGATAATCAAGGCGCAATTAATTTGTCAAGAGAACGCGATGTATCGCAGTAGAAGCAAACATATTGATATCAAACATCACTTTATTCGCGAAGTCTTTGAATGAAAATCTTTTGTCTTGAAGTATATATCTACGAACGACCAAGTTTCCGGATTTTCTCACGAAAACATTAAGTCGAATGAAACATGAACGTTGCTTAAAGTTTGCTGGTTTAGAGAGTGTAAGGATTGTATGAACCTCCACCTGTGGGGAAGTGTTGTAACATTGGATTTTTTATTAAAATTTTACTAGTACGCGGTTCATATATGCATAATGTGCTGCCACCTGTCTTTTATGCTTCAGTGTAAACCCCGCACACAATAGTCGCACATGTTCAGTTCACTATTGTAATCACATGCTATCAGTTCGTTATTAATAAACCCTTTTTAAATCACCTTGCTGTGCTTTACTCTGGTTCCCCCATATCCTTAACAAAAGTTCCACCCTAAAACTTATGAAATGAATAGTCCAGACAAAAGATAAAAGAAATAGTGGTTTGATTTGTGGAATTTGACATCGTGGTCATTTAAGCCCGTATGCTTGGGTATATAAAGATACAGATTTTCTCTCATAATCTGTGTTATTGTGGTGTCTTTAGTAGTGTGTATATTTGTAATTGAGAGGAGGATTGGCAGGGAAGTGGCAGTAAATGATCAACGAATATTAGATACTAATAAACGTAGAGAGAATGTATCTACATGGTGATGTGATTCAATTTTATATCAATTAATTAGTCCATTTTCTGTTGAGTTCTCACCTCGGGTATCCATAGTTTTGAATCTGGTAGTAATAGAGCCATCACCACTTTGATACTCGTGAGTCAACTGCAAACACTCTCCATCGCCATCACTACTTGTCCCAGTAGCAGTCGACTGGAGGATAAGTTCACAGTCGTCAGCACTTCAACTAGCGGCAATATTACTCCAAGTTCTGTAGTATAGACAGGCCACAACTAAGCTCGGATTAAGTTTCATTATTATAGCATCCTTACGTAGCCGCAACCACAGCATCTGTGCTTAGAACAGAAAGCGGATTGGAGTGAACAGGCAGTTGAAAATCCTCTTAGATCAAAGGGAAAACGAAGAGAAACGTTGAGCTATTCTGGGCCTGTCGACCACAAAATCTCATAACTAACAATTCAGGGAACTGGAGAGATTTTTGGAACGAACTGGAGGGAGTGCAGGAGGAAATAAGCATCATGTATCGATCACATCTGGAAAACAGTAAGCCATTATAATATAAATATTATATGATACCTGGTCACGGCCGATCACGGATACTTTTGTTGCTTCACAAGCCACATGAAGTAGCCCGACAAAATCGGAAATAACTGTCAAAATTTAGGGGTCAATCTATTTCACAATTATGCATTTCCGCAATACAATGTGCGTCTTTCTGTGTAACATGCGTCTGTTTTGTCAAGAGCGGCATGGATTTTACTGTATAACCCACTGTACTATTGGAAACATTACCGTACTATTGATTTGAATAACTTCATAGGATCATTAATCATCTGTCTCCAAATTTCAATGAAATGGATATTAGTAGGTGTTCCTACCAGCACCTACGAGGGTGGGTTTCTTGAACTTCCGATGGTCCATGTAACAAATACAAGAGTAAATAACAAATTGAATGTATAACCAAAAGTTATATGCAAACAAAGCTACTGTTCGACATAATTACCGTAAATGTTGTGGCATCTGTTAAATTTGTGGAAAAGCATTCCAATCTCCTGATTCTAGAATGTTGCTGCCAGTGTGTTGACATGGCATTGTTGTTTTAAAATTTGTCAGTAGTCTGGAACCTCAGACCTCGTAGCCACGTGTTCAGTTCACGGAAGACATGGAATTCGCTTGGTACTATGTTAAGGCTATACACCGGATTTTCAAAAATTTTCCATCGAAATGCTGAAGAAGTTGTTGGGTTACAGCAACACTGTGAAGACGGGCATTTCAGTTTTTCATTACTACAATAGTTTTCTCTCCCTTCATATACGGTACCTCTAAAGAACGCATATGTTTCGCAGACAGTTCTTACTTCTTCATCTTCCTGACTGGTTTGCATAGACTTGTGATGCTCTTAGGTGTTATCCGATGATATGAACGGGAGCTTGTTTAACCCCGGATTGGAGTATTAAAGCAGAGAAAGCCATCATTCACTTGTAATAGTGCATTGAGAGCTGCATATCCTCGGGAAGAACATAACGACAGTAGCTTCGCGTAACTTTCAGTCGTGCCGCAGTTAATCATTATATGGGCCTAGTTAATATGCCAATGCCGTGACAGTTCAAATGTCAAGTAACCAACATTGACAAACAGTGAGCGATTTCGTCTTCAAAATAACGGTACAAAAAATAATCAATTATTAAATAATATTCACTAGAAATAAAATATACAAATAAACAGCAATGAATACTACGAATCTCTACATAGAACATATTACATAGTGAGTATAAAACCAAGTCCCCGATTCCTGGATGTAATGCGGCCCATAGACGGTCAATATTATTGCGCAATATTTCGGGTTGTGCAATATAATTGACCGTGTGTAGACAACATTGAAAGGTGATTGCGTGATTTTTAAAAACCTGAAAATATATCGTGCAAACGGCCGCTTAAAGGGTAATCTCGAGAACCGCTGGATGGATTTTGATACGAATTTCATCGTTCTGTAAAGGATCTCTCGAGGAAGGTTTCAGTAGAAAAAGCATTTATTTATGACCAAGGAAAGCCGAGTAATAACGATTTCAGTGAATCGAGTCAAAGATAAACCTGCCGTCCGTGCACCTTTTATACTTACGCTGGGTAAACCGTTAAAAATATCCATATATTATGAGTGTAAGAATTGATCAGCATGAATGTTCAACAAAATACTCCCGGGCAGCATATCTCTATCTTTAATGCATCGCCCACTATAAGTGTTTTTACGTCTTCATTTCTTCCAACGATCTCCATTCAGTGGAAATTTGAATTAATAGCTTCGGAGCAAGTTTGCGAGCTAGCGAGCTAGCCTATCACCCCAGCCTCGACCAGCACCAAACTGTCGTGTCGTGTTGATTTAAGACTTCATTTCACCTCGGCTTTTCTGAATTACGTCTGGGACCTGCCGTCCGTGTGCCTTTTAAGCTTATGCTGGGTAAACCGTTAAAGATACCGATCGAAACCGGGGCGGGTTGCTGGTAAACAATATAACACTCACATGGGTCCTGACCGTCACAGTTTCAATAAACAGTAATAATAATAATAATAATAATAATGCTATTGGTTTTACGTCCCTTTAACTACTCTGGAGTTTCAATAAACAATATTAACACAACTAATAATCAGTGTAACTGTTACTGCATGTAGGACATTCACAGAGCACAACAGAACAATCATGGAGTGAAATGAAAAAGAGTAAGCTAACAGACAGAGTCGGTCGTTGGGTAGTAAACTTTGAATTACTGCAATTTTTCGAATAATTTCGACTGTAAGTAAGAAATGCCAATCTGAGGTTTTCTTTATACCCTACATGAAAATGTAGTCGTATTGTTATCGATTCACTGAAGGGCTTTGCAACATCGTGGTCATGTAGCTCCGTGTACTTGGGTGTGTGTGGAAATTGTCTGATAACCTGTGTTATTGTGATGGCTGTATTAGTGTGTGTAGTTGTAATTTGGATGAGGATGGGGAAAGAGGTTATCGTGGCCTTAATTTAGGAACCAACCTGGCATTCGCCTAGAGTAGAAATAGGAAACCACGCAAAAATTACTTCCAAAATGGCTGAGGTGGGAATCGAACCCGCCTCATCTCAGTTTTGTCTCACGGGGCAGAGTGTACCCCGTTCCAGCCCTCAGGCCAGAATTATAATTCTTGGCAGAGCCGGGAATCGAACCTGGGCCTCCACAGTGACAGGCAAGAGTGCCAGGCACTACACAACGAGGCCGAACGGCAAATGTAGGATCGGTCTCAGAATGCCTCTAATAATCACGTTCCAAACTTAATTACAGTAACGCAAACAACACAACAGGGGTTATTGATCTCATTCCACAGGGCTAATTTCAAAATATATTCATAGTCGCAGCAGTCTGCTACAGAATGACAGGTAATACTCAGAGAACAGACTTTCAGCGTGTGCAGCAGTAGTTGTTGTTTTTGTTCCTGGGGATATCAATTGTCATCAGCTTCGTTAACTTGGAGCGGTGTAGAATTAGTCTGAGGATGTGTGTAATGGTGCTGAATGCAGTAGTGTACATTTCTGTAATTATTCATGTCTAGGATTGAAATAGGTACCATGGGACTGGAAATTTTGTACCATAGCCTGCGGACGGTGTGAAAATAAACGATAGAATTCTGCACAATGGCAGTGTCACAATTCTAACTTAGGATTTCAAAACATGTTTTCTGTTCTTCTCAACGGTACTGTTAATGTTTTTGTTTCATTTTAAGAGCATGGACATCGTGGTCATTTAGCCCCGTGTACTTGGGTGTGTATATGTAAAATTTGTCTGGTAAACTGTGTTATTTTGTGTGTTTTAATTCAGTTGAATATTTGGAGGGAGGCAGCCGTTGCCTCAACTTAGGGACAATCCCTGCATTTGCCTGGAGTAAAGGTTGTAAATCTCGGAAAAACACATCTAGGATGGCTGAGGTGGGAATCGAACCCAGCTCTTCAGAATTTTGCCTCACGAGGCTAAGAGTTTCTCGTTCCAGCCCAATGACCAGAATTAAATTTATTTGGCAGTGCCAGAAATCGAACCCGGACCTCAGGAGTGACAGCTGAGAATACTAGCCTCTACTCAACGAGATGGACTCTCAAAGCGGCGTGGGAATCATCCCATTCAGCTGAAAAGTAGGTTTTTAGAAGACTTTGGGTAAGAGTTTTAATTGATGCTTAGATAGCTCGGTTGGTTGCTAGCAAGACAACTGATATGCTGATGTGTGCTCCGTGGAGGCACATGTGTGTTTGACTGACGTGATCACGCTATCTCTAACAGGATGCTCCAAGCTAAACAATAGCACAAAACGATGACCTGAGCCACGTCAATGCCTATGCATAGCGGATAATAGGGTCGTACGATGGCCTTGTGGTAGGAGGTGATTTGCAGTAATCGTGTGGTATACAGAATACTATAACTGACGTTTGCATCTGTCTTGGTCCAGGGAATCTAATAGGATGCACACCCATAAAACATACACGAGAAAGAAATAAACCACTGATCTACCGTGTATTCTGAAAAAAGCTACCTTCTAGAAAAACACTGTATTTCTCCATGGTAATATGTTATGTACATATCGGAGTCGTCAAGTCATAAAATACATAATTACAGAAATACCGTACAGGTAAATACTGTACAATGTCCAATGTACAAAAACGAACACTTATGATATGTCAGTGCAAATTTTCTCAAATTCTTCTACGGAATACATTGCTTTGTAAGTGAGCCATTTTTTTAAATTTTGATTTAAATGTAGAAGGGCTTCTGACATTTCTAACAGTTAGGGGCAACTCGTTTAAATTTTGGGGGTCTTCTTTTCTGAAAGCTCCTCTATAAATTTGACAGTGTAGGCTACATCCATTTTATTTCTAGTTTTGTATGAATGTAGATCAGAATTGTTTACAATATTAGTATTTTCACTTAGAATATGCCTTTTAATATACAGTACATAGAGGTAGAGCTGGTTATAATCGATGTTCGATTATTCGGTTAATAATCGATTAATCGATTAATTTGAATATAATCGGAAACGATTATAGGTTAATCGACTAACCCTGTAATAATTAATTCAAATAATCGATTAATTGATTGGTTGACACGAGATAAAGAAATGAGGTTTGAAAAGGGTTTAAATGAGAGGTTGTCCCCGAATCTAGTAGAACCTGCCATGATCTGCAGGTGGATTGCAGCAACTTGTAGTTCCCGGCTGGAAGAAATACTAAGAAACTACTGACAGATAACACTGATGGGATACACTTACTACTAATGTGCTATTGGACTACTCTAATTGGACATAGGGCGCTTATCTACATTGGAGAGAGAGAAACTTGCGATTCTCGGGTTGTAACGGGGAAAAGGGGTGGGTGGTGAGTCATATTCTACCTATATAGCACACTACAATTACTTAATTAACTGCAAAAGATAACTCAATGTTCTATAAAAATATCAGATATTCGTAATGACGAGTCTGCTTGATTTATTTATAAAGACACTAGCAACTCGCCCCGACTTCGCTCGGGAACAGTCTTGAATGTGCAACGAATTCTTGTCACACGTGATTTAAGTATGGCGAGGTGCATGGAACACAAATCCCCCTTCCTTCCAATCTATTAACACTTATACTGGGCGATGTACTGAAGATATAGATGTGCTCTCGCAGACTTTTTGTAGAGCTTTTATATGTTGAACAATTCTTACACTCATAGTATATTGATATTTTAACGGTTTGCCCAGCGTAAGCTTAAAACACACGGACGCCAGGTTTTGTTTCCACTTTTTCACTGAAATCGTTACTGCTTGACTTCCTTTGATCATAAATAAGTTATTTTCCACAGGAACCTTCCTCGAGATATCCTTTACAGAATGGTGAAAACTGCATAAAAATCCATTGAGTGGTTCTCGAGATTACCCCTGACATTCAAGAATCAGGAACTTTGTTTTGTACTAAGTAGAGATAACTACATTAAAAACGTGGGAAAAATAACAATATTAAATTAAAATTAAAATAGCTCTCCTAATACTTCCTATTTAAGTCTGACTAAATTCAAAATAATATTTAAATATGCTCCTGGCATGAGAATATAGTGCCCGAAATTTAAGAAGCGAAAAGAAAATATCCTTAATTACCTAATTAGCTTGCCACGGTGGGTGAGTGGATGGCGTGTCGGTCTACTAACCCCAAGATTGCAGGTTCACTCCTGGCCTTGGTACGTGGTTTTTGAAAGGCGGCAAAAATACGACATGCATGTCATACGATGTTGGCATGTCAAAGAACCCATTTGAATTAAGTAGGCCGTGTTCATAAGGGCAAAATTAATCACGGGAGTTTCCGCCCACACAAAGTTCCTCTTTTCTCTGTTAGAAAGCGCTATAGTATTCAAGGAACTTAGATATCTAACCTCCTTGACTTTCATAGTGATTCCAGGAACAACGAAATTGACATGCAAGCTACCCTCTGGGGGTCAAATTACAAAGCTTGCACCCGGCACCGAGGCCATACGATATATTATTAGTATTATTATTATTATTATTATTATTATTATTATTACCTAATTTTCAAAATAGATTAGCGATGGGCTTTCGCTGTTACAACTTCAAATTTTACTCCATACAAAACTCATTTTTCCTAATTAATCTATATTGTAATTATTCCTATACTAACAATTTCTAGTCTAATAACGTTTATTTTAATAACTTCTTTTCAAATGTTCAAAATATTCCTACTCCATTTAAATATTTACATATAATACACAAAATAATTGGCCTTCCGACAATTCATAAATCTTACGTAAATTCAACATTTGCTCCTGTCTAAATTCGGTCTATGAAGTCAAATTCGGATGTATAATCCGTGCTACAAAGCCTAGATTATAGTGCTCTTGTCCTCCTTACTTCTTTTAATTCAATAAAATATTATTATTAGTAATAATAATAATAATACAAAGCCTCCGTGGCTTAGGCGGCAGAACGCCGGCCTCTCACCGCTGGGTCCGTGGTTCAAATCCCGGTCACTCCATGTGAGATCTGTGCTGGACAAAACGGAGGCAGACAGGTTTTTCTCCGGGTACTCCGGTTTTCCCTGTCAAAATTTTATTCCAGCAACACTCTCCACTATCATTTCATTTCATCTGTCATTCATTTAATCATTGCCCCAGAGGAGTGCGTCAGGCCTCGGCAGCCGGCACAGTTCATATCCTCGCCGCTAGATGGGGGCTTCATTCATTCCATTCCTGACCCGGTCGGAGACTGGAAGCAGGCTGTGGATTTTCATTTTCAATAATAATACAAGTTGTTCCTTTTAATTATCATTGTTGCCATCACTGTTATATCTCCACTTCAATCAAATTTCTTTTATGAATGAAATTGAGCTGTAATCAGCTGTTTACTTCGACTGTACCGTCATATATCTCCACATTGAAAAATACTTCTAAAAAAATTACAGTCAGTCTGAAAGACCAGACGTTATATCCTTTCAAATGACGCATACTACAAATGCTACACATGTTAGAAAGACTCAGGAGGCTTCTCGCTTCGCTCGAAGCCCCAGGACTCTTTCAACAGATTCCATTACCCATTAACTTAGGCTTCCCGCGCGGGCACCTCTTTAAGGGTCACCCTGTATTTGAGTCTGACATATTTTACAACTCTTTAAGATTCACCCATTATTTGAATCTGATATCTTGCAAACCTCTTTAAGGGTCACCCTGTATTTGAATACTGTACACCTCGTTAAGTGTCACCCTGTAATTTGCTCTGACATCCTGCATGCCGCTTTAGGAGGCACCCTGTATTCTTATCTGGCATCTTGTATATCTCTTTAGAAGTCACCCTGTGTTCTTGTGTGACATCTTGTACACCTCTTTAGGAGTCACCCTGTATTCTTGTCTGACATCTTGTGCACCTCTTTAGGAGTCACCCTGTATTCTTCTCTGCCATCTTGTGCACCTCTTTAAGAGTCACCTTGTATTCTTATCTGGCATCTTGTATATCTCTTTATGAGTCACCCTGTATTCTTATCTGGCATCTAGTACTGAATTTTGCTGTGACATCCTGCACACCTCTTTAGGAGGCACCCTTTATTCTTCTCTGCCGTCTTGTGCACCTCTTTAAGAGTCACCTTGTATTCTTATCTGGCATCTTGTATATCTCTTTATGAGTCACCCTGTATTCTTATCTGGCATCTTGTACTGAATTTTGCTCTGACATCCTGCACACCTCTTTAGGAGGCACCCTGTATTCTTGTCTGACATCTTGTATCCTCATCTGGCATCTTGTATATCTCTTTAGGAGTCACCCTGTATTCTTCTCTGCCATCTTGTACACCTCTTTCCGAGTCACCTTGTATTCTTATCTGGCATCTTGTATATCTCTTTAGGAGTCACCCTGTATTCTTATCTGGCATCTTGTATATCTCTTTAGAAGTCACCCTGTATTCTTGTGTGACATCTTGTACACCTCTTTAGGAGTCACCCTGTATTATTGTCTGACATCTTGTGCGCCTCTTTAGGAGTCACCCTGTATTCTTCTCTGCCATCTTGTGCACCTCTTTAAGAGTCACCTTGTATTCTTATCTGGCATCTTGTATATCTCTTTAGTAGTCACCCTGTATTGTTATCTGGCATCCTGTACTGTATTTTGCTCTGACATCCTGCACACCTCTTTAGGAGGCACCCTGTATTCTTATATGGCAACTTGTATATCTCTTTAGAAGTCACCCTATATTCTTGTGTTCGCTTCGCTCAATGACCCAGGTCGCTCGACGTCCCAGGACTCTTTCAACAGACTCCAATAACCATTAGCTTCTGCTTCCCGCGTGGCTGCATGACGTCACTTTCCACGCGGCTGTATAACGTCACTTGCGTCTCCGTCTCCGTAACGCATAACGTTGGACCCAAGCATAACGACGAAGTCGACAAGATCATTTGAAATGATAAAATCTTTAAATAACCTTCAATAACCACAAAAGTGCTCTACAAACAACGCATTCCTTTCTTATAAACATCACTATTTCCTTGTAATATTATTTCCTCGAAGACTAATCCTTTCAATACCATACATGAACAATGTCGACAACACATTGTCATTATCAACGCACAATATCAACATTTAACTTTAAAAAAACTGGAATACTATCTCCTCAGTTTCAAAAATTCACACAATAAACTCGTGCGTACTCCTCCTTTCTCAAAATCTGTAACAAATCTTGCAAAAATAATACCTTCCTTTCTTCAAATGTACTTATACAGCCTTCCTCTATCAATTCTGTTCAATATTAGCTCAATTAATCGCTTCAAAATAATCTCACAACAACATAATGTAGTACAACTTCAATAAATGTAAATAGCTCTCGTCAACTTATGTTTCAACTGCATGTAATGCATACATTATAACTGAACGTTCAAATAACATTCTCCAATATTTCTTCTTTCATTAAAATATCTTGTTACATTTTGTATTAAATTGTAGAAATCTTTCCATACCAGTTCATAAGATTTTCCACAATATTGGATATTTATTACACCACTTTCATTGTGTTTCATGTTTAATTGGGTCCTAAGTCCAAATGTCCTTCTTTAAATCCTTTAAAATTTTATCATCCAACGTTGCTCAAAATAAACGTGATCTAGAATACGATCAACGATCCTATCAATCCTACTTAAAAATCAAATATCGTAAAAATCTCCAAACTGGATTAAAATACTGAAATATATCAAAATGAAAATATTCGGTCTACGAATTCAAATTCAAAAATCATCTAACGTTGAAAAGTCAAAAATCCTATATAAAACTTAAGTTCAAAATCCTAAATTCGGAAATGTAATACCAAAAAACGATTCAGAAATATGGTTGCTTGAAATAAATTCCTAAGCCAGCAAACTACAAAAATTCTACATGATGAAATTCTTTCTCTACCTTGCATCGCTTTATAGATGTCTCGTGGAGGTTCCTCTTGCGTTGACTTCCACAGCCAAGGTCTCCTCTCATACTTCTGCTCCGTGGTGTTCCTGGATCAGCTTCCCTCGTTCAGAATCCAACTCCAGACATCATCGTTTAGACATCACCCACAGCGTCTACTCGTCCAGGCATCGAACTGACATCATGAACTCGGATGGCCCTAGTTTGCAAGTCAAGAACTGGGATGACCCTAGTTCGTAAGTCGAACTTCATTGAGAACTGGGATGGCCCTAGTTCGTATTCATCCTCACTGGTAGTAAAGTTGTAGAATGTCATTCTTGTAGTCGTTTCATCTTTAGTTTGCCATGATTTCAAATGTTGTGTCGTAAATAGTTGCTTTCTTCATTGGCGTTAAGTGACTTCAAATATCTTCATCATCCTGCAGCTAATGTTTCCTTCGTGGTATTTAGTGCGCCAACATCTTCTCGCTGGTAAAATATCGAATCGCCTCTCCCAATTTTACTGTATTAATCATGCTGATGCTGATGCTGGTACTTTTGGAATATCGAAATATATAAAATATTCCATGTAGCGTCGTTATAATCGTTGTAATTGTTTATAACATTCCTCGTAGAAAATGTTTATGTTTACTATTATCAAATAGTAACTTGTCGTAAATTTTACTAAGTCCTTTCAATGATACTGCATACATTTACTCAGTCCGTAGTTCGACTAGTGCGGTTGTCCTCTATTTGTTCGCCTGTAACGTCACCTTACTTGCCAGTAAAAATATTGTATTACGTTCGCACTTGAGCTGGACAGAGCCACCCACACTTCTGACCTCCTCAGCTGTCACAAGTAATAAGCCTCGAGTCAATCATGCTATTCTCCTTCTTCGCGCTGAAAGTCGGCGTCATATAAAACAAGAAGTTCCGTGACGAACTAAAGAGCCTACTTTTCTTAAAATTTAAGATTCATGCCAATGATTAATCAATATGGATCTATCTAGAATAATGACAAAATTAAGTTGGTAATATCGAAATTTCTAATTAGTTCGAAATACTGTATACCTGGCATAATGTAGCCTAATAGAGCACTACAGTTGGCAGCCCTGGTGACTGAATATATTCTTAGTTCCATCTCTTAAGGTACAGAATACAAAATTTGGTTGGAGTCCAATGAATAGCATGGACGTTACATGCAGTTAAACATTGGATCTAACAGCGCGCGTAAAATCATGTTGGCAACAGTGTCATGCATGTATTGGTCAGAAATAATCTGAAATAATATGATCTATTGCTGTGCCAATTTTGAATGAAATCCATTAGTTAGTATAGAAGTTACATGCATTTTAAAATTGGACTTATCAGCAGGCTTAGAATCATGTTGGCAGCACTGACGTATATTAGTTACTCCAAAGTAATCTAGAATGCCAGGTACTATACGTGAGCAAAGTTTAGAGCTATTGGCTTGCATTCTTTCTGATATATTGATATTAGGGTAACAAAAATAGAGACAGCATTTATTAACAGTTGGTAGCCCTGGTTGCTCTTAAGAATATGCATAGTCATAGCTGTTATGGTACACATAGCACATACGAAATTTGGTTGAAATCCAAATGATAGTATGGAAGTTACATGTATTTAAAGTTGGACTTCTCAGCAGGCTTAGAATCATATTGGTAGCACTGACGTATATACGTTACTCCAAATTAATATAGAATGTCATGTACTATACGTGTGCATAGTTTAAAGCTGTCGGCTTGCATACTTTCTCATATATATTGGTATTTGGATAAAAGAAATTAAGAGCATTTTTTAACAGTTGGCAGCACTGGTGGTTCATAAGAATACGTTCAGTCATATCTGGTTATGAACACATACAACATACGAAATTTGGTTGAATGCCAATTGATAGTGTAGAAGTTATATGCATTTAAATATTGGACATATCAGTAGGCTTATAATCATTTTGGCAACACTGCCATGTATGGCCTTCTGGAAATTAAACTGCAATATTATTATCTATAAGTGTGCCGATTTTGAAATAGCTCCCATTCATACCTTCCAAGATATCCAACATGGAGCTCAAATTTCAATTGCGATTTTTCAGCAGTTGGTAGCACTGACATCATTTTCAAATATGGCCGTGAGATATTCAGGTATAGATCTTTACTCCTACCAAATTTTATTTCGATTTCTCCAGCCGTTTAGGAGTTGATAGGGGGGGACACACACACAGTCAGACAGACAGACAGACAGACAGACAGACATTTTCCCGGATCGATCTCATAAGACTACTTTTTCCTCATTTTTGCAAAATGTGAAAATTAGGCTAAAAACTGGCGGTCTATCTTGGCGGTAACCGTAAATTATGAATTTACTCGTTATCCGAGCAAATTTCTTATTATCAACAACGCTGGGATATTTCCAAATAATAGTCTATTTTCCAACATATTCTTAATTAAAATTACTAGCAATTAGCCACCTAATTATTGATGAGAAGCTTCACAAATTCATTAAATCCAATTTATTGGGTATCACCGGCCACGTGACTATCAGGCGCACTTCTAGGCCCTTCCATGGTCAAGAGTCGCCATGCAAACTGCACGGTTTAGTTATTGCGGGCGAGTATATCTTTCCCTGTCACCGCTCCATTGTTCTCGTGCTGACCAGTTCTTTTGAGAAAAAGTTTCTACCGCCACTAACTTCTTTAAATAAATACAATTTTCTGATTGGCTGCGGTAAACTCTTTGCTAATCCCCCCTTGCTCGACACCCAGGCACGTGTTGAACACAGGTAGCTCTCCAGTAACTAGAGATTCTCGATTTTAACATTTATAATACAATACTAATCTCATCACAAACTTCACCATTATATTTCCGGATACAAGGTCATCGCTTAAGTTGAGTTATGCATAGAAATCTATGAAAGTTACATTTTGCGTAGAGATACTTATCGTTCCTTGTGTATGTTAAAAATAACCAAATACAAATCAGTGACAGTGGAAGGAAAAAATTACAGTCAGTCTGAAAGACTAGACGTTATATCATTTCAAATGACGCATGCTACAAATGCTACACATGTTAGAAAGGCTCAGGAGGGCTCTTTCAACGGGTTCCACTACCCATTAACTTAGGCTTCCCGCGCGGGCACCCCTTTAAGGGTCACCTTGTATTTGAGTCTGACATCTTTTACAACTCTTTAAGAGTCACCCATTATTTGAACCTGATATCTCGCAAACCTCTTTAAGGGTCACCCTGTATTTGAATTGAATCTAACATACTGTACACCTCGTTAAGTGTCACCCTGTAATTTGCTCTGACATCCTGCACATCTCTTTAGGAGGCACCCTGTATTCTTATCTGGCATCTTGTATATCTCTTTAGAAGTCACCCTGTATCATTGTGTGACATCTTGTACACCTCTTTAGGTGTCACCCTGTATTCTTGTCTGACATCTTGTGCACCTCTTTAGGAGTCACCCTGTTTTCTTCTCTGCCATCTTGTACACCTCTTTAAGAGTCACCTTGTGTTCTTATCTGGCATCTTGTATATCTCTTTATGAGTCACCCTGTATTCTTATCTGGCATCTTGTACTGTATTTTGCTCTGACATCCTGCACACCTCTTTAGGAGACACCCTGTATTCTTGTCTGACATCTTGTGCACCTCTTTAGGAGTCACCCTGTATTCTTCTCTGCCATTTTGTACACCTCTTTAAGAGTCACCTTGTATTCTTATCTGGCATCTTGTATATCTCTTTAGGAGTCACCCTGTATTGTTATCTGGCATCTTGTACTGTATTTTGCTCTGACATCCTGCACACCTCTTTAGGAGGCACCCTGTATTCTTATATGGCATCTTGTATATCTCTTTCGAAGTCACCTTGTATTCTTGTGTTCGCTTCGCTCAAAGCCCCAGGTCGCTCGACGCCCCAGGACTCTTTCAATAGACTCCAATAACCATTAGCTTCTGCTTCCCACGTGGCTGCATGACGCCACGTACTCGCTTCCCACGCGGCTGCATGACGTCACTTCCCGCGTGGCTGCATGACGTCACTTCCGTCTCCGTCTCCGTCTCCGTAACGCATAACGTTGGACCCAAGCATAACGACGAAGTCGACAAGATCATTTGAAATGATAAAACATCAATCGAAATGGGAGGCGTTTCAGAAAATGAAAACGAAGAGTTTTCAAAAAAGTAGTTTGAATCCTGTTCAATTTTTGTTGGAAAGGCTGTTTACAATTTAGGACAGGAACTTTTCTGTTTTATTCGGTTTTAGACTAGCTCCCTCAAAGAACTGTCAGTTGTTGCTCTTCAGTCGGTCAATTTGAATTTGCCCAATGACTGGGCGGAGTAAAATGTATAATATATGTGAATAATAAGTAAATAACACTCCTTGAACAATTACATGTGCTAGTTATGATCACTATTACAATCACTATCACTATTAGGCCTACATCGCCACACTGGAATGCTCAGAGTGGGTGAGGGATTTCACGAGCCCTTCATCCAGGAAATCCACCAACAGCAAGGAGGTTCAATCATGCCTCAGGGTGGAATCATTTTGGTCGACGTACGCCTCTAATTCCTATCCACGATAATATGACAGGTCTGGTGTACAGAGACAACATCCTTGAACCTGTCGTTTAAGGATCCGCTGCCACAATGGGTGAGAGCTTTACACTAGTGGACGATAATGCTCGTGCTCATTGAGCTAAGGTGGTCAATCAGTACCTTCATATGTATGTCATAGAGAGAATGGAGTGGCCTGCCTATTCTGCGGATATGAAGTGTATTGAATATGCATGGAAAGAGCTAAAGAGGGCGATTTCGCAACGTCCCAATCCTCCAACAAACAAACAGCAACTTACTGAAGCTGCTGTCCAAGAGTGGGATACTCTGTCCCAAATCACGTTGGATTTGTTGGTGCTCAGTATGCGTCGTCTTCTGGAAGCATGCCTTAGAGCTCGTGGTGGTTATACATGTTATTGATATGCCCCTACATGAAAAGGACGTTCGTGTGCTCAGTCCTACATTACCACTTTTGTTATTCGTTGTGTGTTTCTGTCTCTTTTGCAGAACAGATTCCGTGTTGTTTTTCTTTGTATGTATCCTATATTGTGTATAATATGATTACATTTACATAGCAAAATGAACAAGTTACTAAATCGCAATATACTGTACAATTCTTTTTAGCACTGTTTAAGTTAAGTTTGTTTATAAGGGTTTGTGAATTACATATGAGCATCATGAACATGTTGGTAGGCTTTTGCTGAGGATTAACACTACCTAAGGGAAGATGATGAGAGAGAACATGAGGTGGGTTTAGGAGTAGAGACAAGAATTGGCAGATAGGATGAGAATCAAGCACTAAGTTTTAAGTAAATGTTGATATAAAGAGGAATTTCCCTGTGCTAAGCTTATGGGATACCTATCTTTAAGGGGGACATGTACAAGGCAAGCGGAGAGCGTAGCATGAATTGAGGTTGCCTGCAAGCGCTCGGTGAGTGCTCTTTCCCTCCCAAGCTGGTATTCCGGTATTATGGGGACGGGTGGTGGTACTCTGGCAAGACAAAGTATGCTAAAGGAAAACGATTTACAATTTTTTCCTTCAAAAGGGTTGGATTTTACTGAACGTTTTGAAAGGCTGGAATAATTTGAATTTGCCGGGATTTTTTTTCTGGGCACTGTTGGATCTCTGGCAAGACAATCGAATGCTACCAGAGTGGGAAAGGATAAAGGGAAAGTGCTTTTAGCAATATTTTTACTGGTTTTTGTGAAAATCCTATAAGAGTACCAATTGTCACAATGAAGGTAGGCTAAGCTTTTACCCAGCAGGATGCCGAATAAAAGTTTAGAACAGAGGAAAACCTCAGACCAAATTCAAACAAAATTAAGATTTTGAAAGCAAAACATAAGTCAGAGAGAAAATCTCTACAAGCCTTGATGGTTTGCTAGGATTGGCTTTAACCGTTAAGAGAAACTTTGAAAACGTTGTTATTTGAAATTTTGTTTCTAATGCAACATGTGGTAAAGGTTTTACTCATCATCATCATCATCTTGCACAGTTTCCAGCCACTGGCCGGGTCTGTTTGGAACACAAGCCTCTCCAACGTCTTCTGTCTTCCCACCATCTCTCAGCCTCCACCCTTGTCCAGTCTTCTCCTCTCTTCTTCACGCTTTCTTCCACCCCCTTCAGCCACCTGTCTCTCGGTCTTCCTCTCGGTCTCTTTCCTTCCCACTTCGTCTCGTGTACTCTCCTGGGTATCCTCTTCTCCTCCATTCGTTTTACATGTCCATACCATCTAAGTCTAGATTTCTCTATACCATCCTGTAATGATTCCTCTTTCATTAATTCTCTGGTCCTCTCATTTCTTATTCTGTCCATCTTTGTAGCTCCAATACTGCTTCTCAAGAACCTCATCTCACTGGCCTGTATTTTGCTCTTCTCCCTTCCTTTCATAACCCAGGTCTCCGAGGCATACGTCAGGATAGGGACATAGTACGTCCGATATATGATCTTTTTGCTGTTCTGAGGGACATCCTTGCTCCACAACACGCTTCTCACACTCCTCCGAAATGCTTCTGCCTGCCTCCCCCGCTCATTCATTTCTCTATCGTTTCTTCCATTGTCTTGTATCAGGCTTCTCAGATACTTGAAACTCTCCACTTTCTTCAGCTATTCCCCACCAATTGTTATTCCCGTTGTGGTTCTTTCCTTCTTCCTTGTTGTGATCACCATCTCACTCTTATTTATGCAAAATTTCATCCCATATCCTTGTATTATTCCTTCCCACACGTCCAACTGTTCCTGTACCTCCTCCTCCTTGTTTCCCCAAATCATCAAATCATTGAAAACACCATTGCTTTCATCTTTCCTTCCCCAATTACTTGTGCCACTCGGGTCATTATGTCATCCATCACCACAATGAAAAGTAACGGTGACAGTGCACTTCCTTGTTTCAGGCCGTTTCTCTGTACCAACCAGTCTGATCTCTCTCCTCCCACTTTCACACAGCTCACGCTTCCCTTGTACATCTCGTTTATCCTCTTTATAGTCCATTTCTCTACTCCTCTATCCTCCAGGGACTTCCATACTTTGTTTCTGCATACACTGTCATATGCTTTCTCAATGTCTAGGTAGGCCATAAGTAGATCTGTTCCATACTCATAGTGCTGTTCTTGTAACTGACTTACAGCAAAATTCAAATCCACTGTGGACCTTCCTGCTCTGAAGCCATGTTGTTCTTCCCTCATCGCTCCTTCTATCCTTGTCCTAATTCTCTTTTCCAAAACTTTCTCGAAGATCTTTGCACAATGACTCATCAGTGTTATTCCCCGATAGTTTCTGCAATCAGTTCTAATACCTTTCTTGAAGATCGGGACAATTATTCCTTTTTTCCAGTCCTCTGGGGTCTTCCTTTCCTTCCAAGCTGTCCTCATCACTCGGTACAACCACTGTATCCCCACCTCTCCTGCTGCTCTCACCATCTCCACACTCAACTCATCCACACCCGGTGCCTTCCTTCCTTTCATCTTGTTCACTGCAACTTCCACTTCTTTCCATGTTAAGTCTTTTCTGTTTGCAGTTCATCTTCTTCTTCCCCTATTTCTTCCTCTTCACCATCTTTTCCATTTGGGTTCAGATGTTCTTCAAAATATTCTTTCCACATTTTCTTCAGTTATTCCCTATTTTCTATCTCTTGTCCCCTTTTGTTCACCATTCTAACGTAATCCGTAGGATCCTTCCGCCTTTTATTTTTTACCATCCCAAACAGGACCTTTTTTGTACCTTCACTATCCTCCTTCATCATCTTTGTCCACTCTTCCATCCACTTTCTTCTCTCCTCAGCCACTACTCTCTTCTCCTCCTTCTTTCTTTCCTGAAAACATATTGACCGTTCCCCCGTCGTGTAGACCGACTGAAAAACATTACATTTCGATTACTAAGGCAAGCCTGAAAAAGTGCTTCCAACACGTTAATCCTTTGAGTGAAGTTACATGAAACCTCAAAGCGGGCGTTGAACAGTGGCTAGCATTCCTGGCTGTCACCACAGAGGCTTGGTTTCTATTCCCAACTCTGCCAAGAAATTTAATTCTGGTCTGAGGACTGGAACAGAGTACACTCAGACACGTGAGGCAAAACTGATAAGAGGTGGGTTTGGTTCCTACCTCAGCCATCCTGGAAGTCATTTTACATGGTTTCTTACTTCTACTCCAGACAAATGCCAGAATGGTACCTAATTTAAGAGCAAGGTCGGTTCCTACCCAAGTCCTACCTCAATTACAAATACACACACTGGTACAGACATAGGAGTGTGAAAATGCTCACAGGAAAACAGACATTTCTGGAGGTGCAAGGAAAGGTGGTAATCGCTGGGAGCAGGATCAGGACAGCAACTGTTCGCCAGAAGTTTGTCTGGGAGCTGTATGATTATCCACTGTACAGTCCTCATCTTGCACCCAGCGATTTCCACCTTTTCCTGCACCTCAAGAAATTTCTGTTCTCCGGTCATCATTTCCACACTGACGAAGAGTTGAAGACAAATATCACATGCTGGTTCCATTTGCAGGCGCAGACTTCTGTGACACAGGACTACAAAAGTTGATACCACCCCATGACAAGTGTCTCAATTCGTTTAGTGCCTATGTCGAAACATAGCTGACACACTGCTGTACCTGTTGCCAATAAAGTTTTGCATATAACTAGGTTCTCTTTTTATCAATTCAAATGATCTTGTCGACATCATCGTTATGCTTTGGTCTACCGTTATGCTTTACGGTAACGGAGAGGAAATGTACTAAGGTTGCACTTGAGCGTATGACGTCATCATGTTGTTCAGTGCATATGCACCGAGTCTGAGTTTACTCCTGAGTGATGGCGTTATGCGATACGGAGACGGAGAGCGTATGTCGTCATCATGTTTTTCAGTGCATATGCACCGAGTCTGAGTTTACTCCTGGGCTATGGCGTTATGCGATACGGAGACGGAGAGCGCTTGACGTCATGCTGCAGAGTGCACCTCCAGCTCTCCGTTCCCCGCGCGGGAAGCCTAAGTTAATGGGTAATGGAGTCTGTTGAAAGAGTCCTGGGGCTTCGAGCGAAGCGAGAAGCCCTCCTGCCTTTCTAACATGTGTAGCATTTGTAGCATGCGTCATTTGAAATGATATAATGTCTAGTCTTTCAGACTGACTGTATCTTAAAAAAAATAGGGAAACATACTTTCTGGATGCGCCTCATATTTAGGGTGTGTGTGAAAATTTGTATGATAACCTGTGTTATTGTGATGGCTGTAACTAATGTGTGTATTTGTAAGGCGGGAATAGGATTGAGAAGGAGGCGGGCCGTGAATCGAACTCGCAGCGAGGGCGAAGAACGCTAGTCGCTACACCACAAGGGGGTCTGTTGATTACGGTCCGAGTATTAGATAATGGATGTGAGGCTATTACCGCTCAACAGCTGGCTATTTAGTTAAGTACCCGAATTGTATTCCGATAGTTAGAAGTGATGTAAGCAGTTGATGCATTCTATATATCTAATAGGCTACTTGAAAAGTAATATATTAGTAGAATCACTTTTCAGTCAGTCAACACGAGTGTACCCAATTAGATTGGGCGGGGATTAACAATAATACTTGAATTATGGAGAGAGAGAGAGGGGGGGGGTCTATTTGATCACTTGTTTCGTTCATCAAGCGAACATCATCAGATTCTGCTCACTTAGGACACGTACTACTCGACCAGCTAATTGTTACCGGTGGCGGAAATCAGAACTAATGCGCTCCGCCCAGCCACACGCCTGCGATGGATGTTATTTGTGTGCCTGATTCATGCTGAGCCGTGCGCTGTGCGGTGTGTTCTCATTGTAGCCTATGACTGGACATGAGTCCCCGCAAGCCGCTCTCTGCAGCCATAACGAGGCGAGATGACGTAATGTATACACAACAGCTGCGCTCTCCTTCTAGCGGTAACAATTCTCTGGTAGGGTAGTGTGTATGACGTATGTACAATAGTATTTACAATTATTAAAGTTACGGAAGTCTTTTAGTTTAACTCAGATTTTTATAGCAATATTTTTAAAAATTATATCCCGCTAATCTATTGCATTTCTGCAAGTGTTGCGTTTTTGGTTAGTACATTGTGTGTTATTAAGTATGAACACTCTTTGAATCTGAAACTTCTACTGTAGCGAGCTTTTGAAGTGATTACGTATCAAGTGCTGTTGTAACCGTTACTATTCAAACCTTCCATTTGTGTGACTAGCCTTTCTTATTGGTTAGTTAGGTTAATCCTTGAACTAACACTACAATATAACTTAGTAGATAATGTAGTTGTATAGACTTAGGTTCCAGTACTCCACTTCACTACACAACACAACATTGAACGTAATCCACGACGGATCGAATTTCATTCCATTGACAAGTTATAAAATCTATACGGTAACTAAAATAAATTCAATCTCATCAATAAGAATGTTCACCAGTAAAATGTACTAAGCCCTAAGAATGGATCTGATGGTGTTCACTCGATGAACGTTACATATCATTCATTTCCTGCCGAATTAATTTGAAATTGAAATTTATTTTATTTTAAGTTAATTACAATTAGGACTAAAAGTCCCTTTAACTGCAACTAACTGCCACTACTATACACATTTCTTTTATACATAGTCTTAAATTAACCTAATTAGACTAAATACTAAGGAAGAAATATATATATATACAAAACTGTCTTAACCTACTTAATTAATATGAAATAATAATATTGTTAAGATTTTATCATAAATTTATACATGTTTTAATAATTACCCAGATAATATGAGTGAATATACGATTTCATAGCTTTGACACTCCTCTGCCGTACTTCGCCCTGTCTTAGATTGTTATACTGTATATTTTCGAGGCATTTACCAGCTGCAGAGTTGTAGCTGTGAATCTATTGTTCCGATCACGCACTTGACTCATTTGAACAAAGGATTTAGCCAGGTAAGGGGGTGTATTAGTTTTAAAAATTCGCAATAGTAGGCAAGAAGTCGCGTATGAGCGTCTTTCCCTAAGCTTGAGCCAACCAATTGTTTTATAAAATGGTGTACTTAAATTGCACTTTAATAAGTGTTGCTCGATTGAAAAGTTATTTGATTGGTCATACGTGTATGAGAATTATTAGGAATAAGGTATCAGATTCCGAAAATTGTCTTCTGAAAACCTTCTTGAAATGAGCCCACTGAATTTGCAAGGACTGTGCACATTCAACGGGAAGTAAATGTCCATTTTCCTCTGTAGGATGTTGCGATGCCACGAACTTCTGCATTGTAGAGGAGTGCAGACTTTTGAATGATACATCCAGGCATTGGAGACTGGCGAATACGTTAAAAACCAATGCCATCAAGCACAGTAAGGTGGGCTTGTTTATACTGTATCCTGTGTAATTGCTTACTTTAAAACTACTTCTCTACGAGGACCCGTTTGCCTCATTCGTTAATTATTGCAAGATTGTAACACGTATGCATGATGAGTGACAACAACGGGTAAATTGTACACTTACCAGTGCAGTTCCTTTGCACCAATTCTTCTCATACATAATTTTATTGCGGTGCTCCGTGTTAGGGTCACGGCTAATGACAAGACTACTTTGAACCCACCTAATATCAATGCCGTAACTGGAAACTACAAAACTACCCCTGAAATGGTTGCTTCTGTCTTACACAGTAGCATCCCCTCTCTGTGACGTACATCTCACCGAACAAAAGGAATTTGTGAGTGTTTTACTGAAAGTATACTCCTGAAGAAAGAGTGTAACATCTTGATATTTCATGAACAAGCTGGGCAGGGTCCTATCCACTCTGCTGTTTTTGATCAAATCTTGTATTCCTGTGAAATGTTATATTGATGGCGAATACGTTAACAACCAATGCCATCAAGCACAGTAAGGTGGGCTTGTTTATACTGTATCCTGTGTAATTGCTTACTTTAAAACTACTTCTCTACGAGGACCGGTTTGCCTCATTCGTTAATTATTGCAAGATTGTAACACGTATGCATGATGAGTGACAACAACGGGTAAATTGTACACTTACCTTTGCACCAATTCTTCTCATACATAATTTTATTGCGGTGCTCCGTGTTAGGGTCACGGCTAATGACAAGACTACTTTGAACCCACCTAATATCAATGCCGTAACTGGAAACTACAAAACTACCCCTGAAATGGTTGCTTCTGTCTTACACAGTAGCATCCCCTCTCTGTGACGTACATCTCACCGAACAAAAGCAATTTGTGTTTTACTGAAAGTATACTCCTGAAGAAAGAGTGTACCATCTTGCTATTTGATGAACAAGCTGGGCAGGGTCCTATCCACTCTGCTGTTTTTGATCAAATCTTGTATTCCTGTGAAATGTTATATTGATGCTTCTACGCGTTGCTTTTAAAAAGCAATCCTAACTTAATTATCAGCCCAGTATGAGCTAACTAACGGACTATGTTTTGTCTGATAATGTCAATGGGTGATATCTGAAATGGATTAAGGTCAGTAAATAAGAATTATACACCAGCACTGAATACTAGACCATCATCTTCCAGAGTGAGTGTGGTCAAAATGATGAAAACATATTGACCGTTCGGGGGTCAAAATTTGAGCGTTTATTTCCCAATCTCTATTTTATTGCCATCTGTGAAATATGATTGCTTTCTACCGGTGTATATGGATACTTTTTGGTGTAACGCAATTCGCATGAACAGTCGATATAACCCGAGTATTGAATTTGTCTGTAATGTACTTATCCTTCAATAGGGCTGTGGCTTCTCTTGGTGCCACTTGGTTTCATTAAAGAAAGTTTTTCAGTCGGTCAACACAAATTGTGTCCAATTACATTAGGTGGGAAAACAAGTATTTACATGCCCCTACCTGTTAAGATTATAGTAGCTAAAATCATTACAAAACTTAAGGTCACCACAGTGATACAAATCTATATACCCACCAGTCAAGCTGATGACGAAGATTATGCGAATGTCTAGGAAGAAATAGATAAAATTCTGAACTGTCAAGGGTAATGAAAATGTTATAGTAATGGGAGATTGGAATGCTGTGGTAGGAAGAGGAAGAGATGGGAAAATAGTAGGAGAATTTGGATTAGGTGAAAGGAATGATCGAGGAAGCAGGCTGATGGAATTCAGCACCGAGCATGATTTGGTCATAGCTAACTCCTTATTCAATAACCGCAATAGAAGAATATTCATATGGATGCGACCAAGAGATACGGAGCGTTATACAATTGACTTCATTATGGTCAAGCAGAGATTTCTATACCAGATTTTGGATTGCAAAACATATCCCGGTGCTGACATAAACTTTGACCACAATCTGGTTTTGATGAAATGCAGACTTAAAGGTAAGAAGGACGTGGGCAATTGTTTAACTCCATTTTTCCCAGCACTGCCTTTCTTTGACTTTGGGTGTACATTTCTCGGAAACAAGTGAACTAAAATGCATGAAAATTTCCTTGTATAATTATATCTCATTGAACAATCGAAAATAGCTGTGGAATTTGGTATAAATGAAATAGGAGATTTTAACGCATATTATTTTCAAAATAGGCTATTTGGGTCAAGAAAGGTTACATATTTAAAAATCTCATAAAATCCAATCCATTTTGAAATTTAACAAAATCACAGGTATAACTGTAGATAGAGCATTGATTAATAATCTCTGAATGTTTCATGTGCCTAACATAAAATTACTTTGTGTGACCTGCACCAGAAATCTTCCAATTTAACATGGAAAGGTTAGGCATGTCATTCTTACCTTATGTTGAAGAAATTGAAGAAAAGGGAAATGAGATTGAGATTTATGTATTTGAAATGGAAGGGGAAATTGATGAGGATGAGAAAGAAGATTTAATATTGAGATAGGAATCTGCCAGAGCGTTGGAAGACTCAAGCAGGAACAAAGCACCCGGCATAGATGATATACCGATTGAGTTGCTACGCAGCATAGGTGATGAAGGTCTAATCAGGTTATTTCACTTGGTGTGTAGGATTTGTGAGACAGGAGAAGTACCATCTGATTTCAAGAAGAATGTTATCATCCCTGTACCGAAGAAAACAGGATCTGACAGATGTGAAAATTACCGACCAGAATAATTTACAGGAGGATGGAAATACAGATAGAAACAGAGTTGATTAGAGTACTGTAAGTTGTTTGACATTTTGAAAACTATTGGAATAAAGTACAGGGATAGGAGGGTGCTCTACAATCTATACTGAAACCAGACCAGTTATTCGAGCGGAAGGACATGAGAGAGAGGCTAACATTCAGAAAGGTGTAAGGCAAGGCTGCAACGTATCACCCAAACTTTTCAATCTTTACATTGAACAAGCAATGAAGGAAATTGGAGAAAAATTTGAAGTGGGAGTGAAGATTCAGGCAGAAATAATTTAAATTCTGAGATTCGCTGATGACATCGTCAACCTAGACTTCACACCAGAGGATTTGAATGAGTTTTTAAATGGTATGGATTCTGATTTGAGGAAGGAATTCATGATGAAAATTAATAAATGCAAAACAAAAATATTGGAATACAGTGGAAATAAATCAGATACCCCTATGGACGTCGAATTGGCAGCTAAAGGAAGTATGAGACTTCTGTTGCTTAGGAAGCACAATAACCAGTGATTGACGAAACAAAGAGGATATAAAGAGTAGGTTAGCACAGGCAAGGAAGGCATTTATACAGAAAAGGAATCTGTTGACTTAGAATATAGATTTAGGTATTAGGAAATAATTTTTGAAAACCATGTCTGGAGTGTGTCACTCTCAGGAAATGGAACTTGGACTGTTGGAGAAGCAGAAAAGAAGAAAATTGAAGCGTTTGAAATATGGTGTTACAGGAGAATGATGGAAATCAGATGGGTAGATAGGGTTATAATATGTTAAACAGATTGCGTCGGATGTAGGGTGTGGTAGCTATGTTGAGATGAAACGATTAAACCAGGACAGGGAAGCTTGGAGTGCTTCATCAAAACAGTTATAAGACTGAAGACTCAAACACACGCAACCTGAAAGAAATAAGATATTTATTACAAAGTAACACGCTTTTATGTACAATGTACAATGTTAGGGCATGAAAATACCTGTTTTCCGGTCTAATGTAATTGGAGACATTTTTTGTTGACTGACGGGAAATCTGTCTTTGATACAACTAGGCGACACTGAAAAATGGCCTTTATCATTTGGTATTATGATGAAATTATCCTCACTTGCCTGTTAGATGTGGCTATAATGGTTGAATAAAAGGATTATAATCGCGCTTTGGCATAAGAGTAACAGTTTTTGAATTTGCCACTCAGAGTGACCAGGAATATAATTACAGTAGTCGATTATGGTGAAAAACGCTCTGACCCTCGAGTGTCGCTCTATAAATAGTTAGAGTGGCTGCGTGTCTCGGCGGTAACGTTCTCGTCTGCTGTTCCCGAGGTTGCAGGATTGAATCCTGGCGCAGCAAGTTGGCATTTAAGGGGGCACAAATGTCGTGGGTGGCGTGTTAGTAGATTTACTGGCACGTTAATGATCCCAATCGGGGCGAAATTCCGGCACCCTTCTCTAAAAGCCATAGTTGTTAAAAGGACGTAAAACAATAACACAATTATTATTATTACTTTAAATACAATAGTTAACAGAATTAAATAGGGTAAATATTTGGGGAAGTACCGTTGGAGGTAAACAATGTCAGGAAAATACGGTATGGGCACTGCTAGCGCCACTTCGGAACTCTACAATATGGTAGCTCCCTTTATTGCAATATTGTAATTGAATGTGGGAAAACTAATGTTTCTTTTCTCCCTTCGGTAACAGTTTCTTTGGATAGAATTCACATCTTGACCATTAGTTAAATTAAACCAGATCTTCTTGACTGAACGAACTCCGAGTTCACCACTCCACGACATGGTCTTTGGTCATCTCAAAGCTTGCCTGGATTCGTTAATCTTCATATAAAAGTGGCTTCATAATGTAAAGAAGCATTGCGCTCCACTGAGCAACTTCTGAGGAGAAACGGGGATTGCGTCCAAGTGGAAACGTATATCTCGAGGGCTCATAGTCAGACAAGGGGACTGGAAATGTGGTTTGATAATTGCGAAATAACTAGCAGGAATAACTCAATCCAACTAAGCTTTGAAATCCTGAAGACTTGAGTCAACAATTTTACAGTTGAATACTATATAACTTGTATACTTAAAATATATACAAAGGCGACGGTGATAGGAACTTGTATAATCCTTATGGAAATCTTTAGAAGTTTGAAACGTCTGAATTCTTCAGGACTTTTTCAAATAGCATATGATTCAGTGGCAGTTTTTAATTTCGTTTGAATATTTCAGACGGGTGAAAAAGAACTGAATGTGCTGATGATCAAATTCCCAACTTCTCCAATATCTGGAGGTCAATTTGAATTTCAACATTTATGCTGTTCAGTTTGGACCTGGAACTACAGTACATTCTTCACTATGGCAGTATGAATTTGGACTGTTGCCTTTTTCTACATGTAAAATTAGTACCACAAATGTTCACATAACATTACAGCAAGTACTTTATTTATTTATTTGTGCCACAAGTACCCATATTTTAATATGCAGAGTTAAGAATTTAAATAAAAATATAAATATAAACCATGATAACACGTTCCAAGCCTTCTATTTACGAACATTTCCATTTGCTTCACTTATTATAACAGGCTACCCTTACAAATTCAATACACACCACTCTCTGACAACAGTCCACAATAATAAAAGAAACTGACCACTAATCATATCATTTCTAAAAGACTGTGAAGATTCTTTAATTCTCATTGTTATATAAAGCGAAATATTGACTGTGCATGATTCTAATAAAAGAAGACGATTACTAGGCTAATCCCATGTTGTTGTTTTTGTTTGTGTCTTCAGTCTTTCGACTGGTTTGATGAAGCCCTCCATGTCTCCCTGCCCTGAGCTAATAGTTTCATCTCTACATGTCTTCCACACCCTACATCCGAGGCAATCTGTTTAACATAATCTAACCTCTGTCTACCCCTACAGTTCTTGCCCTCGATCTTTCCTTCCATAACTAAGCTTGCTGTTCCTGGGTGTCTTAATATGTCTCCTACCAACCTATCTCTTCTCTTCATTAGCAGTCGCCAGAAACATCTCTCCTCTCCCACTCGTCCTAATATCTCTTCATTTGTTACCCTAACTACCCATCTGATCTTCATCATTACCCTGTAACACCATATTTCAAACGCTTTAATTCTCCTCTTTTCTGCTGCACCAATAGTCCAGGCTTCACTTCCATATAGTGCTACGCTCCAGACAAAGGCTTTCAAAAATTACTTCCTAATACCAAAATCTAAACTGTATGCCAACAGATTCCTTTTCTGGAGAAATGCTTTCCTTGCCTGAGCCAACCTACTTTTTATATCCTCTTTGCTTCGTCCATCACAGGTTATTTTGTTTCCTAAGTAACAGAAGTCTCCTACTTCCTTCAGCTTTTCACCTGCCAATTTGATGTCCATAGAGGTTTCTGATTTATTTCGGCTGCATTCCAATATTTTTGTTTTACATTTATTAATTTTCACCATGAATGCTTTCCTCAAGACGGAGTCCATACCATTCAAATACTCTTTCAAATCCTCAAGCGTGTCGGCCAAGATGACGATGTCATCGGCAAATCATAGAGTTGAAATTATTTCTCCTTGAATCTTCACTCCCACTTTAAATGTTTCTCCAATTTCCTTCATTGCTTGTTCAATATAAAGATTGAAATGTATGGGTGATAAGTTGCAGCCTTGCCCTACACCTTTCTGAATACCAGCTTTTCTCTCATGTCCTTCAGCTTGAATGACTGCTGTCTGGTTACTGTATAGATTGTAGAACACCCTCCTATCCCCGTACTTTATTCCAATCGTTTTCAAAATGTCAAACAATTTAGTCCAATCAACGTTATCAAAAACCTTTTCTTAGTCTCATGAGCAAGAACATTAAGTGGCCTTTCAATCCATCAAATAAGGATGCGTGGGTGTAACCGTTTTCCTTCAATTAGTTTACGAGCATTTTGATTCTTGACGAAATATTTTCTTCTAATAAATGAATCTACAGTTTGCCATATTTGCGGAGAATGTTGTGTTAATTAGTAATGACGAGTTGTACCATGAACAAATAATATAGACTATTTTCATATATTCTAATAGTCATTTTCATCTCAAAATTCCTCAATGGATTAATTAGATTTTCTATGGTACAGACTAAATAACTATCGGTTTGAGAGCTAGGTTCAGATAACATTTTAGGTGATAATTTAAAAATCTTACGTCTATATCCAATCATTGTGGCCAATTTAGGTAAAACACATAAGAATTGAAAAATTTAGATAGCAAAATAGTCGTAGGACGATAAACCAAAGCTGTCCTCGTTCCTTAAGTTACCTCCTCTCATTAATACACTTCCATCACCAGAAAACATGTGTCTGAACTCACATGACAAGGGGTGGCTCAGCGGTCTAGCTGTATGCCTCTCACCAAGGCGGTCCGGGTTCGATTTCCGTTCAATGCATGTGAGATTTTCGAAGTGAAATGGCATGTCCTGTGGTTCGGATTCCACGTAAAAAGGTCCCGTGGCTCATGATCTCATGATTAACGGTCACGTTAAACTGCAAGCTTCACATGACAAGGCGCTATCTACAATAATTGAATACAATTCCAATTATTACTAGAATATTTAGTTGGTCATACAGGCTCAGTTTATAAACGTATTTATTGGTCAGTTCAGTTGAACATGAGTAAGAGATCCTATTTTTTTAGAAATCAGCATGCGTATCAATGTGATAGCTACACTAGAAATTAAGGATCATCACCATGATGTTCCGCATCTTAAATGACAATCATGCCCAACACACTAAACATTACGTACCAGAATATATAACTCATTATGGATTAATTACAAGCAGTCCCACTCAGTTTTCATGTTTCTGTGACGGCTCAAGAGTTCATTTTAGGGAAAGTAAAATGTACGCCATTATTCAATTGATGACAAAGTAAGCTAAAGAATCATCATCCCGGTGTTTATCAATATAGAAGTATTCCTCACACAAATTTTTCAGCTATCGGATCAATATAATATTACTCACGCACGCCATCTGTTACTCATGACTGCAATATATATACATATATTCCACCATATTTCGTTTAAACTACAAGTCTATGTCATCAAATTACGTTTCGATAGGATCAATAGGTATTAAAGAGCAGGTGCTCATTTTGGAGAATGACACAAGCGTGATCTATAATTGAGGAACATTACACTAATAATTTTAAGATAGATTATTTATCTTATAGATCCGATCCATCGTAGGCCATTTACTATGATCTGATCATTCCGAGGCCATTCATTACTGAATAATTGGCACGTACTCCATCTATGATTTATGAAAGATTAGTTGAGTATTATGTATCTGTAAATTAACATTATGGTAGTGCTTTCATTATACTAAGTTACTGTACACTGTAATCGATTCAACAGGAAGCGAGAACATGAATAATAATAATAATGTTATTGACTTTACGTCCTTTTTAACTACTGTGGCTTTTAGGGACGCCGAGGTGCTAGAATTTTGCCCCAAAGGGGATCTTAAACATGCCAGTAAATCTACTTCTACGGCTCCCTGGCATTTGTGCACCCTCAAATGCCAACTGGCTGCGCCAGGATTCCGTCCTGCAACCTTGGGCACAGCAAGCAAGAACGTAACCGCTGAGCCACGCAGCCAGTCAGGAAACGAGAACAAAGATCTGTTCTAAGTATTCCACATGGCCATCGTCCCTTGAAGAACTGGCGTGCGCCTTATCTATAATGTACAAACTCCAAGTCATAGATTCAGGTTCCAGTAGACAAAAATTATAACAGCGGTTCATAATGCGATGTATATTTTAGTTCACTTGAATAAGATACAAGAAATCAAATCATACTAAGTCAAACCAACTGGATTATATTATACAGCAATAAATTTAGTTTAAAAAAATGATGCACTATGCACATTTCACTACACACCGATGATTAGATTGTCACCTATCAGGTTAGGCCCTACATGAGGTTGAACCCAAAATACGGGACATGTACTGTATAAATGAAGAATTAAGGGCATTACCATTTTATTATTGTGCATTTATAATCCTCATTATTACATACTATATATTATATCATTGTTTCATTAATTAATCTATACTAATATAATAAAGTTGAAGAGTTTGTCCTTGTGTTTGTGTCTTTAAACGCGCTAATATCTGGAACTACCAGTCGGATTCGAAAAATTATTTGTGTATATGATAGCCAGATTCAAGAGGAATAGTTTAGGCTATGTAGCATTAGGCTACACCTCTCAGGTAACCATAAAGATTGATTTTTGATTAGTAAGTCGGAAGAACAAGCGCTCCCTAACAGCTTTATCCGCGTGAGCTGGCGTTATGGTTAGTGATACGTACACCGTTTCACCGATCTGAACCAAAATCTGTATACTTACCCTTTGGAACCATGCGGGTAACACTGACCACTTTAAATTTCGGACGGACCACTCCATTCCCTGCATTTAGGCCCTTTGACACAAATCTACACCGTTTCACCTATCTGAATCACATTTTACATACTTACACTTTGGAACCCGACGAGTAACACTGTCTACTTGAAATTTCGGACAGAACACTGCATTCCCTGCATTTAGGTCCTTTGGCACAAATCTACACCGTTTCACCTATCTGAAACACATTTTGTATACTTACCCTTTGGAAACCTCCGGGTGACACTGTACACTTTAAATTTCGGACAGACCACTCCATTCCTTGCATTTAGCCCTTTATCACAAATCTACACCGTTCCTCCTAATTGCACCAAATTTTACATACACTTTGAAACCCTGCTGGTAACACTGCCCACTTGATATTTTGGACACTGCTCACCATTCCCTACATTTAGAATTACAGACAAAATGAACTTGAAAACCACGTATTAAGGCCCTAGAACCATTCATGTCCGTAGTAGTGTAACTGTAAGAGTATTTTAATAAGTCTATTCTTGGCTGCCAATTCGGGCTGTATCACGTCGCCCCTACCAGTGTTCTGGTGCAGAATTGCGAAAATAGTTAAATCTTGCGCTGCTTATAAATTGCAGTCACGGGGAGTAATTAGTGCAAAATTATTTCTTAGGCCCCTTAAAACAGTTATCATAAAAATATTATGCCTGTGTATAAGTGCAATAGTGTTGGTGCAGTACATTGAGGTTATCAGCAGCAATAAGCGTTGCTGCTTTCAAATTTACCTTCATTTATTCCGAACCTCATCGTTCAGCGCTATGTGGCGATAAATGATACTATTGCTACCTCAGGAACTCGGGACAGCCAAAGTTTTCAAAAGTGTTCTGATTATTTTCCTACGGCGCTATGCGACAAAAGACGACACTATTGGTCTCTACATTACTAACAGCCAATGAAATATAGGCCCTAGGCAGTGTCTTTTATTTCACTTACTCCTCTTTCGAATCATCTTTTTAAAATTCGTTTGTAAATTACATGTTTCAGTGATTTATTTGGTTAATAGCTGTTTCCTTATTCACTATTACCATTATTACCATTACGGGAAAATGACCTGAATGTTACGTCCATTATACTGTACTACGTATCACCCCCACTACAACCACCATCACCACCACCACCACCACCACCACCACCACCACCACCACCACAAAAAGTAATACTTTTAAAATATTTTCTTTCTGTTAGTTTAAGTATCATGTGCCACTTCTGTAGTAGTATTCAATATCATCCATCAAACAAATAAATCCACCGGACGAAGCCGGGCACTACTTCTAGTAAGTAATAACGTGTGTATATAATGCAACTAACTTACTAAGAAAATCATTTAGATTAGCCCAGTCGATCAAAAACACTTGGACCTAAAAAAATGTATGTGTGGACACAAACACACATACGCACACGGACAAAACTCAATCTCATAAGTTTATTTTATTTGATGTTATAAAAATAGGCAAAAATGGTTTCGTGGTATTACTGCATGAAAAATATATGTTGAGACTAACTGAATCAATGCGGAGCTTCTTCTGATATTGCAACTTAAGACTCAACATAACCATAATGCAATATGTGACACTTTCCTCTGCCGTGAGATCAAAGATACGGTGGTTCTTTCTTTCTCCATTATTTGTAACTTCATTGAGGATACGTCACTTACGAAGCATTTTATGATCCTTGGATAGCCACCATACTACAAGAGAAAAGTCCTAGAGCAAACGCAAGCTCAAACGCCACCTTTGAGCCAGCTACTGTAAAGAGCATGTGTAACAACATTGATTCTGGGAGTGAGAATATAAGTATTAACTTATCTCGAATGAAAAGGATGTTGCGAAAGTTAGACAACTGTTCGGTTGCTGCGATGAAGTGTCAGCTGTAAGATAATGAACAATCGATATCACACATCAAAAAAAGTTTTGCATCACCTCGGTTCCAAGAGTTCCGGAACCTTTAAATACAAAGGGAATAGAGATCAACACAAACAACATTTCAGCTCGTTTTATTGCTCATGAGACCCACACATTGCATGTTGTACCATCATACAGCTAGACTTTCAGCATTTGTGGTCCAGATTGCAGTACACACCACTACCTCTAATACCCAGTAGCACGTCCTCTTGCATTGATGCATGCCTGTATTCGTCGTGGCATACTATCCACAAGTTCATCAAGACACTGTTGGTCCAAATTGTCCCACTCCTCAACGACAATTCGGCGTAAATCTCTCAGAGTGGTTGGTGGGTCAAGACGTCCATAAACAGCCCTTTTCAACATATCCCAGGCATGTTCGATAGGGTTCATGTCTGGCGAACATGCTGGCCACTGTAGTCGAGCGATGTCGTTATCTTGAAGGAACGCATTCACAAGATGTGCACGATGAGGTCGAGAATTGTCGTCCATGAAGACAAATGCCTCTCCAATATTCTGCCGATATGGGTGCACTATGGGTCGGAGGATGTCATTCAGGTATCGTAAAGCCGTTTCGGAGCCTTCCATGACCTCCAGTGGCGTACGTCGGCCCCACATAATGCCACCCCAAAACATCAGGGAACCACCACCTTGCTGCACTCGCTGGACAGTGTGTCTAAGACGTTCAGCCTGACCAGGGTGCCTCCAAACACGTCTCCGACGATTGTCTGGTTGAAGGCATATGCGACACTCATCGGTGAAGAGAACGTGATGCCAATTATGTGGGGTCCATTCAGCATGTTGTTGGGCCCATCTGTACCGCGCTGCATGGTGTCGGGGTTGCAAAGCTGGACCTCGCCATGGACGTCGGGAGTGAAGTTGCGCATCATGCAGCCTATTGCGCACAGTTTGAGTTGAAACACGACGTCCTGTGGCTGAACGAAACGCATTATTCAACATGGTGGCATTGCTGTCAGGGTTCCTCCGAGCGGCAATCCGTAAGTAGCGGTCATCCACTACAGTAGTAGCCCTTGGGCGGCCTGAGCGAGGCCTGTCATCGACAGTTCCTGTATCTCTGTACCTCCTCCATGTCCGAACAACATCGCTTTGGTTCACTCTGAGACGCCTGGAAACTTCCCTTGTTGAGAGCCCTTCTTGACACAAAGTAACAATGCGGACGCGATCGAACTGCGGTATTGACCTTCTAGGCATGGTAGAACTACAGACAACATGAGCAGCGTACCTTCGTCCTGGTGGAATGACTCGAACTGATCGGCTGTCGTACCCCCTCCGTCTAATAGGCCCTGCTCATGCATGGTTGTTTACATCTTTGAGCAGTTTTAGTGACATCTATGAACAGTCAAAGGGACTGTATCTTTGATACAATATACACAGTCAACGTCTATATGCCGGAGATCTGGGAACCGAGGTGATGCAAAACTTTTTTTGATGTGTGTAGTATGTTTAAATCGTCTTTGGAGAAAATAAGAACAATTATGTTGATGCTAATAAGAGTATTTTAAATCTTTCCTATTAGTGATTTGCTTTTGCCAGTAAGATAGTATTCATTCCTGCTAAGTTGGAGCTTAAATTACAATTCAAATTTGCAAAGGATTATTTCATCAAAATGTATATCATAATGTGATCATTATGACTTTGTCAGAGGAATATGGACTAGTTCCGCTCCAAGCTGAATGGCCTTCACTCCAAACAATCAGTCCTTGTTTCAGGCCTACGTAGAGCCACTTCGAGAATTGAAGTTAGAAACAATGCTAGACATTTACTGGAGTAAGTAAGAAAAATAAGGTTGAAAACCACATTCAGTGATGGCATTCGGACATTGGATCCGTGCACGTGTAACATCTACGAGTGATATTTTATTCGCAGTCATGGCTCTTGACTTTTACATTGGGGAACAATGTCAATGAGCATATGAACTAATAGAGACTGGAATCTGTTCAGTCATCCTGATCTGAGGAACAACTGATTCTCGCCGTTCAGGAAGCATGAGCTGAAGTTCTGTTGGAAGTGATTCATGGTCTTTTGACCACATAGTGTGAAGAATGCAACAGTGTATTGCAGTTCTCGATGGTCAAACAAGAGCTGTCTTACATCCAAACAAGAGCATTGAAAATATTTTTGAATTATCATCATTGCATCACTGCCCTATCCACGCCCTACATGCTCAAATCTACAGCCTTGTAGGTTTTACGATTGATTTGAACAGAGTTGGAAGTATAGTACGTTTGCTCAGGATGACTCTGATATGATTTCTGGCTTTTCCGTAGTAGGTGTAACTAATTTTTTATATGTGGATTTTTCAAAATAATTGGCGTGAGAGACCACGATAACAGTGGCCGATAACCAAGATGTTAGGCCCCTTAAAACAACAATTATCATCATCATCATCAGACCACGATAAACTACTTCTAGGATGTGTACAATAGTATTGTAACCTATCTTTCTTCTATGTTTTCCTCATTATACTAAGTTCCGCCATTCTAGACGATCAATTTCACAGAGCTAGTAACCAAATTATCCCAAGCTTAAAAATCAATATAAACATAAATCCTCTGAAATGTCCACATGACTAATGATTGGAGGCATTAAGCGGACATGCCTTAGAGCTCTTTAGATTGATACCTTTCTTAATATGTTTTTACCGCTTTCCACTCACATCTGAAAATGCAGCAGTTCTAAAACGAAGGATATTGCCATTTCGTTCACTTAAAAATACATTCATAAAATTAAATTGTTTTAGGACCGTTTATTTCTTAGATCTTAACAAGTAGTTCCGTGAAGACTGTATAGCCTCTATAAACAATTCTCCCGCCTCTGAAAAGGATTGCCATGCTTGATTGTTCTGTATGAGGCCCATACAGTTATGTACCATTAGATGAAGATTATTGCGTAGGTTCATTATTCAAACGTTCACTTTGATCGCATGATTAAGACACAAGAAATAATAAATCAATTTAAAAATTTCACACAGCTGCCATCTTGGGGTGATGAAAACAATCTTGAATTAAATTAGATGCCAGTAGATTAAATTGTGTATGAACATATACCGTACCAAGTTTCACTATTCTATTTTGATTAAATTCCATTTAAATGCCTTAACTTCTCTTTGCCGCCATGTTGGTATTGCTCTCACGAGATTGTTGAAAGTCCAATAGGTGAACTTACATTAATAGCCTCTATCAACATACAAAATTTCAGTTTGATTGCGGTAATAGCTTCGTAGATGATGAGAACCGTCTGAATATTTCGGATGGTCGCCATGTTGGATTGTTATATAAGAAGGCCATAAAGTTATGTACCATTATATGTAGATCATTGCGTAGGTTTATTATTCAAACTTACACTTCGTTCGCAAAATTAGGACACAATGAATAAAAACATAATTTTAAAATTTCACACAGACGCCATCTTCAGGTTATGAAAACAATTGCATTAAATTAGATTCCATTGATTTAAAATGTGTATATACATTTACTGTACCAAGTTGCACAACACGCGGTCTGTTAAATCGCGTGGAAAATCCATTAAAATGTTTCAATTTCGCTTAGCCGCCATGTTCGTTTTCTGCTCAACAGGTTTTGATAGTTACATAGGTGAACTTGTAGTGGTACCCTTTAACACCGTGTGAGAGGTCAGGGTGATATCTATTACCGTTGTGGAGCTATAGAAATCCAGTGAAATATTTTGCGTGGCCGCCATGTTGAATTGATGAAACGTATCGAAATTTTAAAAGTACTGTCCAGATCAGACGACGTAGTAGTATGTGGTTACCGAGTTTCATTGAAATCACTTCGGTCGTTTAGGTTTCATTAGGGGGACACAGACACATGCTCACACGGACAGAAAGTGATCCTATAAGCCTATTTTTTATATATGAAAATTCGCAAAAAAATTGCTATTCTGTGTTTAAATGAATGAGAAACATTGAATTCCGCGAAAACCATATTTTGTGAAGGTTCTGTTTTCTAAAATTCATGAATGCCTCAGACTTATTATTAATACTGATTATAATAATAAAATAATAATAATTACGAGTATTTCGATGCTTAAGTAAATGTGATCTTCACTGTGTTGATGGTGAGTGTGGAAACATATTTTTTTGCAACAAAACTGACTGTTTTAATGTTGTTCAAATAAGGTTGAACAATCACTGAGTTGTTGGTTCATTACAGCTGAGAAAGTAGCCTCCGTGTCTTCTGATTTGATATAGACTGCAATACTATCGGCGTGTGAATGAAGCTACGACTTGGTTCACTTTAGCATTGAATAAAATATAATTTCAGGATTATAAGGCGTAGCAATAGAGAACTAACCTAAGTACTTGACTTTGAGCCACTCCTGTATATAGCAGAACGCAGAACGTCATCGGTTTCAAATGACACTTCCGCGACCCTCATCCAGCTAACACACAAGCGTTGGGAACGACACATTCATAGGCTGGTTTCGCACAAGGTCTACTCTCGGGGGTAACGGGAATTGGTGAGGTTCGATTCCTATCCAGCTCAGAGGAATGCATCGACATAAAAACTAAGCAATAAAGAGATGTCAGTCTTATGTTAAAATGATGAATACATTTTATTCAGAACAGATCCCTAACCTAGCATGAGAGTTGCAAAACGGCTAGTCCGATTCTAAATCTGCCCTGAAATAAAAATAAAAAAGGTCCTATACAAAATCTAAGTTACTCTCTCATGGTACTGCCCCCGTAAATTGAATTATCCAGAGACCACGGTGGTATTATTTGGGAGAGCATGAGTCAGGTTGCAGCCGTCATAGCTATTACGTGTTGTTAATGACGTAGGCACGGCTGGCTCATAGCTCAGGCAAGCAGGGAGGCTTCGCTGAGATACATGATGACGTATAAGAATTTTCGAGAAGGCTCTGGAAGCATGACGCATATAGACGCTATGGAAGGGATGGAGGATACGCCCTTGTCAGGATATTTAAACGACGGGAACGGAGAGCCGAGGCTCTTTCTTATAAATCAGTCGACGAGTGAAGTGTGTTGTTGGGTTAACGCAGTCCCATAAGTTTCGTCAAGTCCGAGCGTGGAGGTTGTCCGCTCGTGAAACAAGCACAGTTTGTGTAAGCTGCAGTGCATTATACAACTCAAATCTAGGCGAAGTTAAAACGCAAGTATAAGTGACATTATCTCATGAACATCCACAATTAGGCTTCAGCGTTTATTATAATCAAGCAGTGTAAGACTATATAGAGCCTGTGATAAAAGCAGAACATTCCAGCTTTTATAATTTGGGAAATATAAGCGATAGAAGACGAAATACAAAAGTGTTTTTCACAGATCCCAGAATCACTTTTCATGCTACACACTTTGAACATTCAGAGGGCAGGCGTACTGCAAGTGTGAAACATAACATTATTCAGTTGGTGCTACAGACAATTGACATTACAATGGCAGTTAATACTCAGTTATTATATTTAATAGACATTAATATGAAAGGAGTGATGGAGTATTAAACTAACTATGCACCTGGGACATATATCGATAGCGTGAAGATCCAACATGGAATTACGATAGTCAGTATTCTTGGAATACTAGCATGGAGTGGGTAACCAGAATTTAGACTCATGCATATCTATCAAACGCTGATATAACATCCATACGGCAGTGGAAATTTATTCATTATCCATTAACATGAATATTTCTGCCTCGCGTATACAATGGATTTCATGGTTAATTTCGACGTAGAACTTTGGGGATGTTCAAGAGTGGCTAGGGTATCCCAGCACAAATAAAAGAAGTTGCCAGAAGGAAGTTCCATGTTAACACGGATGGTGTATTCCGGAGATAGAAACCTTCTATTATCCGAGGTCGCTGTTCCGCTGTTCGAGGACTGTCCAGATATGTACTCTGGTTTTAAAGGAACATCTATAGTATTCTGTGAATACTCTTCAAGAACGTCTGAACATCATATAAGGTAGCCCTGATATTTATTTTGTTATAATGTGAGCTGTATAGTGAAATTTGAGCAACGATTTTCCCCATATTTTATATTGTAATATGTTCTTGTTTTCTGTACACGTTTCAGGTATATTATATTTTCTTTAGTGTCTTGAGATGTCTTTCATATTTATATTTAAATTCTTGTGAGGATTAGTTTTACTGACATTTAAATATTCTTTAGAGAATGTGGATTAATTTTGCAGTCACAGTTTGACTTTAAAAATAAATAGTTTCCAGTTCAAGTCAGAATTCAGACATCGTGTCATCATTTCAAACTAATGTCTCCATTAACTTACTTTGAACATTTTTCTGTCCAACTTCAAGAGAGAAGAAACCTTCGAACATTAATTAGAGCATTAAATATATATCACAAAGAATGGCTTGAGTATTTTCAGAGCCTTTGGTCGAGTCCAAATATTGAACAACTTGTTTTACAAGCATCTAACAACAAGTCATCGGAAAATATTACACTCGAAGAATTAGAACGGGTCTTGAGGAAACTTCGAAATGGGAAAACACCTGGAGAAGATTCGATAAATGCAGAAATGTTAAAATATTCAGGCGTTGCCTTCAAGAAAAGATTTCTCAGATTATTGAATTTAATCTGGATGGGTAACAGACCTCCAGAAGATTGGCAAAAGGCAATAGTAGTTCCTCTTCATAAGAAGGGAAATATGAAAGTTTTGGAAAATTATAGAGGAATAAGTATACTTAACTTTGGATACAAAATTTTTGCAAACATTGTTAAAGAAAAATTACTGAAACTTTACTCTGAGTTAATAGGGAATGAACAACATGGGTTGAAATTGAATATACTTATGTGCAGATGCCTACTTCACCTTAAAAATTTTGATCGAAAAACGCAGGGAGTTTAATTTGGAAACACACATATCATTTTTTGATTTTAAGAAAGCCTTTGATTTTGTTGACAGAAACAGACTTATTGACATATTGGCCAGAGAAGGTGTCCCCCAACAGTTAATTGATAACATATCCAACATGTATGGTGGTACTCTTATTTCAATAAGGTTAAGTAATCATAAATCCGAGTGGAAGCCAATCAGCAGAGGGGTAATACAAGGCTGTGGACTCTCTCCATTGCTATTTATAATCTACATGAATGCTATAATAAAGGAATGGAGGTGTGAAAGACATGGTTCAATACCTATCAGCGGGCATCTAAAAAATTTAGATGCTATACTATTTGCTGATGATGTTGCATTGGTAGCAGCATCTGAAGATGATCTGCAGTGGTCAGTTTTCAACCTCCAGAAAGTGGCATAAAAATTCGGCATGTGCATTTCTACTGAAAAGACTAATGTAATGAATGGCCTTTAAGGGTAAGGACCCTATCCCCAGTAAAATTTGTCTGGATGGTAAAATTTTAGAAAGAGTTAACGAATTCAAGTATTTAGGATATTATTTATCTTTTCAAGAAGAACGAGACATAACTGCAAAAATAACTAATTATATCAGAACAACAGGAATCATCAATCATGTCATGAAGCCATCTCTTGTCCAAAGGCATACACGCTTGCGTTTGTATAACACATTAGCCAGACCAACCCTATGCTATGGCAGCGAGGCATGGACAATAAGATGCCAGGACATCTCCAGACTCAGAGCACGCGAAATGGCCTTTATGCGCCGAACAGCAGGCTATACTAAATGGGATCACAAGAGAAACGAGGATGTGCTGAAGGAACTTAAAGTGAAACCAATAACTGCATACATTTGTGACTACCAAGAGAACTGGAAGCATCATGTCCAAAGGATGGAACCTGGAAGATTTCCAAAGGAGGTCCTTCGCTACCAGCCACGGGGAAATAGATCGATATGACGTCCGATGAAGAGATGGAGGGAAAGTGCAAGACCGTAAAGTGACATTTGGCCCAATACTTGGAAGGAAGATGATGATGATGATTAAAATATATGTAACTTTACGACGATCTTTTGAATTACTAGTCGTTCTTCAGAATGTGTTGTTGAAACAAAGACAATATCATTTGATAATGAAAAACATTTCAGTGAAGACAACTTAATGTAACTTGAGTTTTGAATGAGCTTTATTCAGTTAACAGTTGAAAAGAACTATTTTGGTAGAAGATTTTCATATCATAGGCTAGGATATCGAGGCTTGCATATTCCAGTCTCGATTGACTTCTTTCCGACTTGATTTAAATAACCTGCAATTATTTAAATTCTCTTGAGTGTAATATTTTATTGTAATGCGATGATATTATAATGATAATTTTTCTTTGATAGACAAGTGATGACAGTCAGTTTGCATTTTTATGAACCATATTTGTGACTGGTTGATTTTTATTTCATATCGTTTTGTTAAAGATACTCATGGTGGTTAAAATTATGCAACAGTTTGAATAGGTTTTGATAATGTAGAGTTTTCGAGAGTAACGATGGGATATATAAATTATAGCTCAGTGGACGTGTGAAAGTCACTGATTGATAGTGCCCTTGTTGAAGGATGTTTTCCCACGAGATTGTCTATAACAAATTAATCATTGGTGATTTTGTTTAAACAGTGGAATTTTTTCCATATATGATGTAATATATATGAGGTTGTTAAGCCATAGTGTGGTTGGAGCGAGGTTTTTACCGCAAGTTTAGTGATGTTATTCCCCATCTAGATTGTATTCATGTAAATTTACTGTTTTATTTAACAGAGGGTGTGAGTTGAATAACTTTTCGACTTCAGATAAAGATTAGTGTCACAGATATTCCCTATTAAAATTTATTAAACACGAATTTGTAACTACATGCAAATAACCTTAATTGGTCGGTTGTATTTGAACTAATTTTGTAACTATAACCCGACATGACTTGTGTGTAATGTATAAAAATCTTATAAAAGAAATAGAATTTCTATACTCTAATATAAATTCGATTGTCGATTGACGACATTTTCAAAGACTCCAAATTTATTTAGGGATCATTTAAATAAACACTTCAGTGTAATGTTTAGCGTTTTGTCCATATTAGGCAACGCTGTATATAATCATATAACTATGTAAAATAAATCTGTCATTAATATAATAATATAATAATGTTTATTAGGGTCATATAATTATTTGTTAAAATTGAATTTTGTGAATGAATGACGTGTAAATGATGAAAATTTTGTAAGAGTGAATCAGGAACTGCATTGGTTCGAAACAATGTAGGTGTGTCTGGAAGAGAGCATAAATATTTCATGGTATTCTGTAATTTAGGTTCAGTGTTATCAGCTTTTGTTTAGTGGCAAAGATCTAGCGTATTCGAGACTGCTTCTCGCATGTCGCTAGTGACCGGCCGCATTTAACAGTGGGGGAGGCAAGGTGTGTGTGTGTCCCATTCATAGTCAAGATGTTCAGATAAGGACTTGTGTATTTAGGTCAACGACTCTGTGGCCTTGCGTATATGTGTCATTGGAATGAGGAAGTTACCTAAAGATGCACAGCGATATAGCTGAGTGCTACTAAGTGCTTCCTGTTTTTGTTTATATAAAATGATGTTTGACTAGCTTACAGTAGTCCGATTAAGGTCATAACTTTTGAGTAAGTGTTTTACAGTCCAGTGGTGGCTGAGGAGAATTTGTGAGGGTTTCACAAGACTCTATTTTTTTGTGTATAATTTTATTTATATTTATGTCAAATAAAATTTTACCGTTCAGTTTTCATAGTCTTTGACGTGTGGGTTCATTTTAAATATCATGTATACGAGATATTGTGCGGACAGACTTTTTAGAGATAGGGTGCCACCCATAAACCCCGAGAACGGTAAGCATGGTAAGTGTTTTTCCCCGTGTAGTTTGGTGTGTTCCACAATATGTTTATAAACTGCTGTGCTATGATCCCGATTGTGTTTGTCAGAGCCATTTCAAATGATGTAGTAGAGCCGGAGCATATTGAGGTTGGCAATACGAGTGAGGGGACGGATTTCTGACAAACGGCTTTCCGGATTATCGGGTACAGTAGGATTGGCGACCCTATAAACGTGTGGGCTCGATTCTAAACAGGTTCCCAGATTGAGAATCAGTAGGATTGGTGCCTTATTTACGTTGCGGCAGCGACTTAAGATATTGTGTCTTTCATGGGTTAAGCCGATACAGTAGGAGTGGCTGACCTAAGTCGTTGTATAGGCTCAAATAAAGAGATTGATTCTTTATTAGATGTCTTGGCCAATTGTAGATTGTCGAGAGTGTGACTATATAAGTATTAAAGGTTGAATTGTAATAATAAAGTTGCACTCAGAAAAGATCAGATCTTATACAACCTGAGAGAGGTTAAATAGGCAGAAAGTTTTGAAAAACCGCCTATGATCATGATTCTTGTTTATTCGACCGGCTTATGACAATGTCTAGTCATAATAGAGATAAAGCTAACGTGTTTGATTATAATGGTAAATTTTCTTTTGTATTAGGATATTTGAAGTGAACCACAGAAAAACGAACAAGTGTATACATTTATTTGACATAGGGTGTTTGATAAGTCAATGTTAAGCTAATGATAAGTTAATTATAAGACAGAAAAATGCTCAAATATTTATATATGGTGAAAGACGTTGCTCAAATGGTGTTATCTTGCTCTATCTGATGTATGTCCCTAACGCAATTATTACAGGAATTATATTGAAATGGCAGATGAAGGACTAAGGAGGATGTTGGAAGAGATGGAGGAAATGATGTCTAATAGAATGAAAGAGAGTATGAAGGAGAATTCTAAGGAAATGCAGGAGAATTCTAATAGGATGAAAGAGAGTATGAAAGCTCTCCAGACTAGTTCTTCCAATGTAGAGAATAATGTGTCGCGTTTGCAGGCCGGTACACAGGAGATCCAGAATGCAGTAAGTGATATTCGGACAGATGTTGCTGATGTTAAAGTAGATGTGTCTAACGCCCGCAATGATGTTGCTGATGTTAAAGTAGATGTGTCTAATGTCCAGGACAGGATAGATTCTGTTCAGGGTAAGGTGGATTCGGTGCAAAAGATCTATCTTTGGTACGATTTGACGTCTCAAATGTTAGAGTAGACATTTCCAGTGCCCGAGCAGAGGCATTATTTGTTAGAAATGATGTTGCCAGTGTTCAGGATAAAGTAGAGGATGTCAAAAAAGAGATTGCAAATGTAAGAACTGAGGTATCTAATGTTCAGGTTGATATTAATAATATACAATCAGATGTAACTGATTTGCAGAGCTATATAAATAAAGTTCAAGTTGAGGTCAATACTGTATTTGATGATATAGCTAAAGTTCAAACAGACGTTAGTAAAGTTCCAGAAGAAATCGAAACCTCTCAAACACTCTGTACTCGTAATATCACTGTACTAACAACTCGTTTTGTAGATGAGTCAGTTAAAACAACAGCTTCTTTGGCTGGTTTGAAACACGATGTCGAAGTCATGCGTACTCAAGTTTTAGACCACAATAGACTATTGAAGGAAGACATAGAAATAGACATAGCAGAGATGTTAAAAACGAATGTAACTGTGTGGTTATCCACGGAACAATTGATTGATGCTATATCGAGAATGTTACCAGTAGAGGTGAGAAGGCTAATTATCTCCTCTAATATCAGGGATCTTCCGGATGTGGATGAACTGCTCAGGAGACTTGACTATACAAGTCCTGTGCCGAACGTCGTACAGAAAGGTCAAAGGCACGAGTTTAAAGACGTTAACACTGTCTACCTTGACCAGATTCAACACACCGAAACTCCCAAGGAAGAGCAGACAGGAAACGCATTATTTAGCGTTTCAAATACATTCCTCTGCTTATTTAACAGGGGTGGTTATTAATTTCCAAAGTATTTATGGATTTCTCCATTTCACTGGCGTCTTCAATTACTCGTAACTGGTATCACGTGTTCGATTCCAACTTGTCACCGACACGACTGTCCTTCGCGGACGCTCGACTAGAAGTGTGTCTAAACCAGCGTGGCGTTAGCTCCATGCTCGAGTATGCCGCGCAAAATTAAATTTCGCCTTTCTGCGATATGCATGCACAGTAATTTAAATATGCTTAATGACTTCAAAAGAATTCTTGACGATTTTCAGGGTGTCCAAAAGGTATAAAAGTTGATGATAAATGAATTTTGTTCCGAAATTCTTTCTGCTTCGTTGAAAGGATCTTCACTTCCTGTAGGGTGTGTTCAGTGCTCTTTAGAGTTACAGCAACTTTTCCCAATGATCTTGTGATCGATTCCCAACGTGAACATGCGTCATCAGGCGCAATATAAATAGAGGTACAAGAGATACATAAACATAAGTATAAAATTAGAGATACTCGGGAAAGCTAATAATAATAATAAGAAAAGATGGGCTAGGTATGAGAAGGAAATAATGAACTGAATTTAAGTACAGTGCAATATTACAAGACGTCTTGCAGTTTATCACAGGAAGCTGGAAGCTAGTTTTATGACATACTGAAACAATCTAAATCAAGATAATGACCTTTGTTATACTGAGATAATATTCTATTGATCGGTGAGTTTTTATGGTTGTCCGCGTGAACTCTCGGAGTAAAGAAAACGTTTCTGATTTTACTTGGTTTAATAGCTGGAACATATAACGTAATTTTAGCGTCGTCAATATTATTGTTTACTATTTTATAGCAACAGCCTCAAAATTACAACGTACAAGCAAACACGCTGGTGCTGCTACCTGAAGAACATTCTGGAGAAAATGGACATACTCTCTTTGTAACCGCTGCACTGTGTAGGCTAGTTTGTACGATCGGTTACGATCTTCATAGGGTTACGAATAATTCTACGATCCATTTACCACATAACTGGTATTCAGTTAATCCTCCTTTTATAAGCTAATATGTACTGTAGATACAAACTGTATCAGTGGTCTGAAATATATCCAACCAATACACATTGGATATCTGCTAAGTCCATTTATATGGGCTGTGATGCCGTTATTGAATAGTACATTTACTTATCATTTACTTCAAATGGAATATAGAGTATCTATTTTGTTCCTGGCTATATATGTGCTACCATTGGAAATATTCACATCTACAGTATATGAGCGGTTTTACACGTTAATTTAATTTCTAGAGAAGCTGTTTAAACAGTATTTACAATATATGCTACCTCCAGTGATATAACTTACGGTGTAGTAATTTGCGTTATGCAAAGACAAAAAATGTGATTAATTCAGACATATCCAATTTATTCCAAAGAATTTTCAAACTTCTTAAATTTCAGGGAAATAATTGCAACTGATAGTTAATACGATAAATCAGATTCACGTAGTTCGGTACATAATGAAGGTTTGTCCCTTTAATTGGTGATGCTGATAGATATCTCTGCATTTAATCAGTTCAGGCGTTGTATCCATTCATCGGTATCAGATAAACTCTAAATATTTCGGTACTGCCAAAGTTGAATCTTGCCGAGTGAGTTAGTGGACTACTGTTATGTAACGTTATTACGGCTGTAAATTCGGAGAATGTGATGATACGAAGCTGAGTGACATGGTGGTAGGTACAGCGCTGTAGCAGATCGGACTAAGCCAGCTAAAAGAAGGCTAGGACAAGACGCGTGACGCTCGGATATTGACGAGCCTTGATGTAACTGAAGTCTCGCTGTGAATTGACAACTGTTGATAAGCAAATATTCAAGGCAGTAATTCCTTATTGTAAATCCCATATAAAAACATCACTGACACTTTGATTTAATTAAGTTGTATCAATGTAGAATTAGGAAGTTTCATGGTCTTTCCTGATCCATCCCTGATTTCAGTTCGGTCACCCTGGAGGTCCAGGTTCGATTCCTGGCTCTGTCAAGCAATTGAATTCTGGTTTGAGGGTTGGAACGGGGTCCACTCACGATCAGCCCCCTGAGGCAAAACTGAGAAGAGGTGGGTTCGATTCCCACCTCACCCATCATGGAAGTGGTTCCCGGCGAATGACGCGATGGTTCCTAATTAAGGCCACGGTGCCTCCTTCGTAATCCTTACCTTAGTTACAAATACACGCACTAATGCAGCCATCACATTAACACAGGTTATCAGTAATTCACTCTCACCCAAGTACACGGGACTGAATGACCACGATATCCAAGCCCTCAAACGAAACAACAACTGTTCTCAACTATGAAGCATGGGAAATATAAATGATAGGATATGTGAGAATGCATGCACAAATAAAATTGGTTCACTGGTTTTCTTACCGAATAGTTTTATTCGTAAAATACGGCACCTTAATTACTTAATGAAAGACGTCTATCTACTTTTTAATTACACGTTTCAGACCTATTTGATATGGATGCTGGTAAAAGTGTTGTTATTTGTTTTGATGAAATCACACATTAAGTCTGATATGTTTAGGATACATGTTGTCTCAAAATTAAAATGTGGTGTTATGTTGAAAGTATTAAAAATAAACTCAACAATACCTCTGCGATATATTTTAATTAGTGAAGAAATTTCACAAAAGGGAAACGGATTAAAATTTGATTTGCAATATCGCTTGTTTCATACAGAGCTTCGATAGGATGAGGTTTCTGGAGATAACCGCACTGGTGAAACCATCGCGCATGCCCAATGGCATAGTCACAGATTCAATCCACCCACCACCTACGAGTGTCTTTTGTGCTTCCCAGCTTGAATGTACACGTGAGCCTTTTTTATAGCATTCATGTAAATTCTCAGTCAGCACGTATACAATAGTTAACTTACAGCATTCACATGCGAGAACTCGAGATCTTTTGTTTTGAAACGAGCAATGAGGTTAGAATCTGTAGGCCTACTTAGTGCAAGGATGATAGGTGATAGAGAAGCTTCAAGGCCGAATTGCGTGGAAATGATTGCTCAAGAGTAGGTGCACAAATTATACATAGTAATTTGGTATAAGGACAGCTTAGTACGATTAAATGTATACAGAGATGCAGTATTATAAATAGAATAGGACAATGGTAGTAAAAGATGTACAAAAGCTTACTACTTGGAAGAGCACAGATAAGCCAGTCTCTGAAATTTAAATAAAATCAGGTGGCGGGAAAATCATTTTAGAGTGTTACGAATATTTTCAGAAACGGAGGGAAGAGGGAGATGGTAAACCATGAGAACTCTTACTAGAACAAAATGGAGAGCTGAAATTTTAGAAGAAAAATGTTTTGTAGACTTGCAGTACTTGAAGGAAATGAACTAACTTCAATTGCCAAATTTTAAATTTTCAACCAAGAGAGGAGGGAGTTTGGGAATGCGACCAAGCCTTAGGAAGTATAGATAGCGGTAAATAAATCAGTGTAGACATATTCAATTGGTCGTTCAGTAATGTAGTTTAGTGGTAAGACAAGAATGGTCTGGCTGCATAGAATAATGGAATTAGCGACGGAGTAGCAAGGTACCTCTGAGATAATAAAAAGTGCATTACAGCCAATTGACAAGAAAAGGTAACTTGAGAGTTTGCTACAACTATTGAGATTTCCTTGATATAAAAGGGAAATTGATCTCAGGTATTGTAACCTTTCCAGCCCCCCCTGTGCAGATTAGTCCCTATGGACCTCAATAAATCAATATAACATCTAAGAACTCAATCTTAGTAAATGGTTCCGGGTGGTGGGGGTTAAACACAGTGACGGATTCAATCACAACGATAAACATTCACACTTAACTTATGTTACTGAACTTTATGAAATAACTAAATTGCAAATCTGGTATCAATATGTATATTCTGAAAATTATACTAGCACAGGCAAGATCTTTGTCGCGTACAGAATAACCTAACATTCCCTATCTTATTTACATTGGCACAACATATATGACACACTGTAGAACCCTGGATGGTGATGTAAATACTGTACTTACAGCTGTGATCTATGGAGTTGTAGACTATTGTTACTGATTCTGGGGTTTGGTTTCCCGTAAAATCAGTCCTATTCACTTTCGTATTGACGTTTCTTGCTTGTTTCACACGCATACTATTGTTGAACTTCATGATGATGGCTAGTTTGCCGACTTTCACAATCACACGAGTTATTTTGCTACTCGCTGATTTTAACTTATTATAGCACTCTGAATACGTTTGGTGAATTCCAAAACGTATTTCGCACTTGGGAATAAAATAATACATGGAATTTTTGACCAGTATTTGCCGATTAAGTAATGCTATGTCCCTCGAATTTCAGTATTCAGAATTGAGTTTCCAGTACCTTACGCTTTTCGAGACAGTAAGCCATTGCGGACTTTACTGAAACTAGGCAGAATATTCTCGGTTGAAAAGTATTCCATCCAGCAGCTCAGTACTCAACTCTTATCACTCTATCGTGAATGTCCCGATATACTTCAAGTCCCAAGAAGAATCAAGCATAGCCGAACTTGATCTCCCCAACTTCTTAGTCTAAACACCCTACCAAAAACTTCCGAGTCCCAGGTTCTCCCTAAAACAGAAGACCACGTTTTCCACGATCTCAAACAGAAGGCCTCTTCTTCCAAAAATTGAATCAGAGTAACGTCCAGAGTTCACGAGCTCCTGAGGTATTATGTACATCCCCCTCCTTTCTTCAGTTCCATCACCCAGAATCAACACTTAAAAATCACATTAACCAATTACAAGATACATTAAATTAGGCGAACTTCTCCCACTAACATAGACGCCACATCTCACCCTTCAGTTAAGTGTATGAGTCACCTAAGGCCGTGGCCGTTTGAAAAACCCATCAGCTCAAATAGCCTGGTTTCCACGTATATGACGAAATCTGTTGACGACTTGGGCTCACTAGCCTATGGTTTACCAACTTCCTGGTTCTAAATCCTACTAAATATACATTACATTGACAAATATTTCAACATAAAACCTGGACAAAGGCCTCGCAACAAATTATATTATAAATAACGAATTCAATTAAATGCTATAAAATGATATTGGAATATATCCAGTGATAAATAATTATATATGAGCAAATGCCGTCATATAAAATATACAGTACACATGATAATTATAACAATAATGACAATTTGTAAGTTCTAAACGTAAGGGTCCGATCCCTTGAATTTTGGACAATTTCAGTATTGTGGGAGGAAGAGTGGGATCATTGGCCGAGGACCAGTTGAATAGAATAAGAATGTGGATTTATACAACAAGGACATGTATATATAAAATTAAATGTTTAGTATGAGCTGAGAACCAAGATTTGCTATAAGAGAAATAGGATTTTTTGTTAGTGTTTTAAAGATATGGAGAAATCATATACTATAGAAGAAGTACGGAGGCAAATCGCTAACTCAAAGAACAATAAAGCCTGCGGCCCAGACGGTATGGTTTTCGAACATCTGAAGGAAACACCGCACGCTCTCGCAGTTACGAGAACGGAACTCTTCAACGATTGCCTGAGGCAAGGCAAAATCCCAAACAAATGGAGAATAGCAACACTGAAAGAGTCTATAAGGGCAAAGGAGACACTAGGGATCCGAACTCCTACAGAGGGACAGCCCTAAAAATACTAACAAGCCCACTTACCGAGAGATTAAGACTGATGACGGACCACACTATACCAGAACAACAGTTCGGCTTCGTAAAGGGGAAATCGACAACTCAGGCAGTGAAATTTATACTAAGTCAATCGAAGTACACACCTTCACGCCTCACCTACGTGCTAACAAAGGAACTATTCGTCATGAACTTCGCCTAGACCTACTCCTGCCAGCCACCGAAGCCTACAACGAACTGCTACGAGAACTCATAAAAAATAAACAAGAGATAGACTATGGTCGGCGTTCTTCGCCACGGATGCGATGATATACACGGACTGGACGGCAGCCAGATACAAAATGTCGAGAGTAGCGGTCCATGGGTTTCACACCAAATATGCACAACAGAGAAGTACCATAACCCAGAAGACAAGTGCAAGTGCAAGCTATGTGGGTCAAACTGCGACCAATACCATTTATTGTAGTGCAAAAGCAGAGGAATCTCCCTAACTGACTTCTGTAAGACGTAAAACAGACTAAATACAAAATATGCAATTATCTAATGTAACATGATCTTACATTCTGTATGGCCATTGGCTGCAATACAATTTATTATTATTATTATTATTATTATTATTATTATGATTATTATTATATACTATATTGAGCGTTCTGAAATGTTATGGTGTCAAATGAAGGCTTTGACAGAATATACAACTATTTACAGTGTGTTGAATTGGAGGCTGTAGTGGAATGCATTTGTGGTCCAACAATCGCAAAATTCAGACTAGGATCCAGTTTTCCGTCAATAATTTTCACTGAATAGATGGCCAAGAAATAATGACACGCTACTTAAAATTTAACACTGATTATTTACGACAGTTGAATTACATGAGATGGCAGTGTATTAAGCTCTGTATAAAGATTTACGACCCCAAGTTTCACTGCACGCGGATGACCAAAGTTACCATTTAAATATTAGTAACTAACGTCGCTACCGTGTTGGTTCTGTACTTATCACGTCATTGAAAATCACATAATATGTGACCGTAGTTCGACTTCGACACTGGTAAAAGCAGACTAAAGTATTCTATTTTGTCGAAAATCAAATATGTCATAATCTGCGCTCGAAGTGCGTATCGGTGAGCATGTGTATGCGAAATTAGATGGCAGACGTTCTTAATCTTACGTCCCGTAATATAATAATCATCATTATTATCTATGTAAAATTAGTGGGAAGGTAATTTACGTTTCACAAAGCCTAACGGAAGCTTTGAAATTTCTTTATAGACGTATCCGTTCATAATTCTGGTCAATGGAGTGGAACTTCCTTCTGCTATCTATTCTCTGTGTGATGTAATCTGAATACTATGGTGAAAATTTGACCAACGTTTGAATTCATCCTTCAGTGTTGCCTTAGTAATCGAAATGTAATGTTCTTTAGTCGGTCAACGCGATTGTACCCAATAGTAATGGGTGGTTCCCTAATCCTCAGAAAGTTTAACATGTATTTTTTAATCTCTAATTTTCTTTCAGGATTAAGGAACCTCCTACTACAATTGGATACAATCGTGTTGACTGCTTGAAAAACATTCAATTTTGATATAATTTTTCTTCCACACTGAACAAACAGTTTACTAGTGCAATGAATAATTTCTTACTTTACCTAGTTGAGAATGGGTCTGATCTCATTCTGGATTTCTTTGTTATATCCTATATAATGAATAAATATTGGCTGAGACGCTATGACAATTATCGCGACGAATCAGACAGGTATGAAATAATAGCGAGAATGATTTATGGTAACAAATGACGGGAACAATAATATACACCACCTGTAATGAGCCTATAATAACCTACTTAGGAATAAACACAATGGGTAATGTGGTACGAATGAGTTGGTGAACACTGAGGGACAATGAGTTATAGCCAAGAAGAATGACTTGATGAAGAGTACCATGCATCTAACGGAATTGCAATCACATAGTCCATGCCCTGCAACCAAGCCGCTGAAATCCAAAGGCACTCATCACCCTAGGAGGGTCACAGTGGTGAGCGCAGAAGGGTCTAGCCGTAAACCTGAAAATTAATTGGTGGCAGCATTTTTTCAGCATAGATTTATTGATCAATTTGGTGATAATGATAAGGATGATGCTAATAATTGTCATCTCGTATTTTCTGCTGTTTATATTTTCAAATTTTGCGCTTTCATGACAACGGATATCACCTTCTCTTAAAATTGATGGTCACCATAAGGTTCAGATGCAGCACGTTGCTCCAGTGTTCTGCTGAGGAACGGAGGTATCGGTGGAAAAAACGCCAAGCTCCAGAGCAACATTAACCTGTAGAGGACCCGTGAGACCCATGCTCAACTGTTCCTAGTGTCGGTCTTAAAGGTATTTATGTTCTGTAGCTAGAAAACAGTTCACTGCATTCCTTTGTTCTTCATGACGAAGCCCAAGGCTAGTTTCAGGCGAGAACTAAATTACATATCTAAATAGATGGGAGTACGTGTTCTTCCATGACACATCAACGTAAGACATTTTACTGTGAAGGTGTGTGAGACAACCGGGAAATATGACGCGACAAAAAGGGCTGCTTCTTATATTTAATAGTGTATATGACAAAGTATTTCAGACACTTCCTCAAATATTTACTTAAAAGTAAATGACACTTCTGAAATTACATATAGAAGGTTTCAGTATGCTGTAGACTGTGCTTGTCAAAACACCGTAGCAGTTTTCTTAGAAATACATAAATATTATAAATAATAATTGTCATCTCCATATACCCTACAATTTTCACAGAAACTAGGTAAATATTCAAGAGATTTTACACACATGTTGTTGAAACAGACGTTGAGTCTCTATAGTACGGTTGTCTTGGTATGTTTAGGACTGAAGGAAAAATATTTTGAGAATCATAATTTAATTCTTAAATTATCAGTAAAATATTTGAGCTTGTCAGTCTGGTATTCAACAACCAATAAAGAAATATAAGAAAGTTTACTACCTCCCATTGGAATCATAGCTTTAAACTATCATACCAAGTTTTATTTAGATTTAACCGATATGATTAAAAGGAATAGTGATAATATTAGTATTATTAATAATAATAAAATATGTTTCAGCGCTTGAGGATCAACATATTATTGTTATTATTATTATTTTCGGCTTTTCCCACGGACTTCGCGAGGGTTCATTCCTCTACCTTCGGAAGGACGCTGTCTGGGAGCTGAACACATTTTGTCTGCAGATACAACTAGGGATGATGACAGGCCGTTCGCCCTGGTGACCGCTAACTTGGGTCTAACTAAGGTAGGGTCTGGGAAGGGATTTTGGTAGGAAGTTAGCCGTGGGTTTGTTGAAGGGAGCCATCCGGGCATTTGCCTGGTGGTGAAAATGGTAAACCACAAAATACACTTTCAGGACGGCCTAGGTGGTACAGTATTTTAACCCATGCTCTCCGTTAGCGACCTCGGCCACCGCGGCCGGTATTATTGTTATGTCTTGAACTAAAGATATCGCATTTAGAAGAAAGCCGAACAACTGCTGAACAGAAAGTTAGTCATGGCAAACTTACAACACAGCTAGCATCAGGTGAAACAAAAGAAAAACTTGAAGATCCACTGGATGCTTCGGTTAAAGTTTGTAGTGAAAGTGTTCAAAGCCTGGAGGTGTTGGAGCTTGGAAGTACCGCAGAACTCTTCTAGATAAAGTTAAAGTAAAAAATACAGCCAGGAGCTGTTGTGTCATAGGAAATTAAGTTAATTCTATTAACACCAAGGATAAGATCAATGAAAGGTAAATGATGAGGAGCTACCATGTACGATTATTCTCCAAGAAGAATTCCTATACGCAAGGATTAATTCAACATTCAACATGACATTGTTGTTCAATATGACTCCAAGTATTTATATAACTGACATAAGTTATGATAGTTAGCGAAGTTCCACTTTCATCCGCCAGGTGGTACCAAGTGCAAGCTCATAATCGCTATGTAGGCCTAGTTAAGTTACATAAAATATATTGTGCTTCATAGTGGTGGTCTAGGTGATAGCATGCTTGACTTTTGAAGGGCGTATCAATGTGAAGCGCTTCGAACACCACCTCAATAGTGTATTTGCCTGTCATTATTTTCATTCTTATGCTTGGTGTATGCTTTACATCCTGTTTAATCTGTATATATAAATTTGGACTTTTGTATCTCTGTTTGTAATTTTATAACTTAAAGCGACTCTACACATGACAGTAAAATGTTGGTAATTGCTATAAAATGATCGCAGAATCAATTTAAGTGATAAGTTCATCAAAACATATAAGGCCCATAAAGTGACCAAGGGGAGCCCTACATTTTTACCACCCGATTTACTGGTGTGATATATTTTTCGAAATGCCTTTTGCTCAAAAAGAAATATTTTCAAAACTTGCTGCATTGAATTTTTTTTCGATTGCTTACACATGTGGCCATTATATTTCGCGTCGCCACCATGTTGGTTTTGTGCTCATTAGGTTATTGAAACCGTATAGTTGAACTTATTTTGATGGCCTATAACAACATAGAAAACTTCAGTTCGATTGCTATAATAGGTTCATAGATATTCAGAACCGGTGAATCATTTCGGGTGATTGCCATGTTGGATATTTCAATATTAGCCATAGAATTATGTACCAGTAGGTGACGATTATTGCGTTTGTTCATTGTACGATCGATCCCTTCGATCGCATGATTAGGACACAAAATCTTACAGTTACCACTTTTCGACTGGCTGCGTGGCGCAGCGGTACCCTTCTCGCCTGCTGTGTCCGAGGTTGAGGCATTGAATCCCAGTGCAATCAGTTGACATTTGAGTGTACTTAAAGTTGATGGAACCGTGTCGGTAGATTTACTGGCACGTCAAAGATCCCCTTCAGGCAATGTTCTGGTACCCTGTCATCTCTTATGGCCACAGTAAATAAAAGGAACGTAAACCCCATATGATTATTATTATTATTATTATTATTATTTTAAACAGTAAATATTGAATATGTAAGTCACAGTAACTGTTACAAGTAGGCCCTGAGTCATTCCCAACAGTGGTTGAGAGTATACACTGCTACTAGCACACGACTCGGGAATACCTGGTTGCTTTGATAAATGTTATGTCCGTAATATCGTTTCAAAGGTAAATTCTTCCAATAATTTGTGATCAACATTATTTATTTGTTCGGTCACGGGGTGGAAAAGAAAAGTATGAAAATATTCCCCGGCATGATCCAAAAATGATTAAAGATCTAATTACATGCAGAGTTCAGTAACAATAATGAAAGAGAAATATACCTCTCAAATCTTGTTTTCATAGTTTATCACTAACTGTGAGTGCATTCTATAGAACATAAATTGATGAATGCAAAGATTCCTAATTGTGAAACACTTGCGCTACGCGTAGTAAACAAATGTTGTAAAGAACTACCGCATAGAGCTTCACTCCTAAGTGAATCAATACTCTGCAAGTAGCAGCAGGAATGAAGCAAAAGTTATAATTGAAACAGTAGCTGAGTGTTAAGCACTGCAGTCTCGACAGAGTGCGTCTTGGAGATAAAATCGTGTAAATATAGATTAGTCATGCTAAACAACAGTGAGTAATCAGGAAAATAAACAGGAATTTCTGTGCTATGTTGTAGTGTACAGTACCCGGAACGGAAATCTAGTTTGCGGAATGAAGAGCCCACGCTAACTCAATTTCAAGCTCATGAATATTATTAAGAAATTGGTCTTTAAATGAAAAGTCTCTTACAGAGAACTTCAATCATAAATTAAAACATTCTAACATTCTGAACTGAGTGCAGGATTTCAACTACGGACAATAGTACTAAAGTATATTTCATTTTAATTACTAAATTGTTCGACATTCTGAAAACGATTGGAATAAAGTACAGGGATAGGAGGGTGATATACAATCTATACAGAAACCAGACAGCAGTCATTCGAGCTGAAGGACTTGAGAGAGAAGCTGGTATTCAGAAAGGTGTAAGGCAAGGCTGCAACTTATCACCCATACTTTTCAATCTTTACATGGAACATGCAATGAAGGAAATTGGAGAAAAATGTCAAGTGGGAGTGAAGATTCAAGGAGAAATAATTTCAACTCTGAGATTTGCCGATGACATAGTCATCTTGGCCGACACGCCTGAGGATTTGAATGAGTTTTTGAATGGTATGGACTCCGTCTTGAGGAAACAATTCATGATGAAAATTAATAAACTTAAAAAAAAAAAAAAAAAATTGGAATGCAGCCGAAATAAATCAGAAACCTCTATGAACATCAAATTGGCAGGTGAAAAGCGAAAGGAAGTAGAAGAATTCTGTTACCTAGGAAGCAAAATAACCAGTGATGGACGAAACAAAGGGGATATAAAAAGTAGGTTAGCTCAGGCAAGGAAAGCATTTCTACAGAAAAGGAATCTGTTGACATCGAATATAGATTTAGGTATTAGGAAGTCATTTTTGAAGGCCTTTGTCTTGAGCGTGGCACTCTATGGAAGTGAAACTTGGACTATTGGTGCAGCAAAAAAAAAAAAAGAAGAAAATTGAAGCGTTTGAAATGTGGTGTTACAGGAGAATGATGAAGATCAGATGGGTAGATAGAGTTACAAACGAAGAGGTATTGAGACTAGTGGGAGAGGAGAGATGTTTATGGCGACTGCTAATGAAGAGAAGGGATAGGTTGGTAGGACACATACTAAGACACCCAGGAATAGCAAGCTTAGTTATGGAAGGAAGGGTTGAGGACAAGAACTGTAGGGGTAGACCAAGGTTAGATTATGTTAAACAGATTGCCTCGGATGTAGGGTGTGGTAGCTATGTAGAGATGAAACGATTAGCTCAGGACAGGGAGGCATGGAGAGCTGCATCAAACCGGTCAAAAGACAAAAAACACAACACAACTAAGAGATTTTCTAGTTGTAGTTCCAATAAATGAATGGTTTGTTTCTGTAACAGAACATATTTCCTAGAAGAAGGGAAAAAATTCTATATGCCATTATTTATATCTTGCACTTTTAGTAAGCTTTTGATTGACAGGAAACGTTAATGCGCAGCGTTAGGCCATGGGGCCAAGCTATCTGCGGACTCGGTAGACGTCCTTGTAATGGGTTTCCTTGGTTTCCCATTTTCAAATCCAGGCAAATGCTGGGACGATAACTTCTGAGAGGTCACGGCCGCTTCCTTCCACACCATTTCCCAGTTTCATTAACCTTCAATCATTTTTTAAAATTATTAATGCAGCTAATAGCATTTATTTCATTTCCAGGGCGGGTCAGGAAAGGAAAGGAAGGAAATCGGCCTAGGACCTGTTGAAAGGAATCGTTCCGGCACTAGCCTGGTGATAAAAATGGGAAAATACGAAAACCATTTTCACACACCGCCGAGGTGGGATTCGAACCCACGCTCTCCCGATGCCAGCAAAGCACGAGGTAACGCGTCAGCGCTCTTGGCCGGTATATTCATTGATTTCATGTTTCATTAACTCCTCTCATGAGGTTGGCGTCAGGAAGGGCATCCGACCATAAAAATCACCCACCACGTAGACTTTCATAGCATATCATTCCCGACCCCGTTGAAAATCGTGAATAATACGGGGTAGGAATATAGACAAACACTTGGTCTTCTACTAAAGCCAGTATGACAGAAATCACATTGATGTTAATAAATGTTTATCTGTGATGAAGATGTTCCTGAAACAAATAACAGAAAAAATTTACATAATTATACTAAAAGTGTTTTCTTAATCCATGATTAATGCAGAAATTGTTATACGTATTAACGTACATTTAACTTATTATTAGACCTCTACCAGAGCCTCCGTGGCTTAGGCGGCAGCACGCCGGCCTCTCACCGCTGGGTCCGTGGTTCAAATCCCGGTCACTCCATGTGAGATCTGTGCTGGACAAAACGGAGGCAGACAGGTTTTTCTCCGGGTACTCCGGTTTTCCCTGTCAAAATGTCATTCCAGCAACACTCTCCACTATCATTTCATTTCATTTGTCATTCATTTAATCATTGCCCCAGAGGAGTGCGTCAGGCCTCGGCAGCCGGCACAGTTCATATCCTCGCCGCTAGATGGGGGCTTCATTCATTCCATTCCTGACCCGGTCGGAGACTGGAGGCAGGCTGTGGATTTTCATTTTCATTAGACCTCTACCGCCTCCGTAGCGTAGCGGTCAGCATAGTAAGCTGCCGCCCCGGAGGTCCTGGGTTCGATTCCCGGCTCTGCCACGAAATTTGAAAAGTGGTATGAGGACTGGAACGGGGTCTACTCAGCCTCGCGGGGCCCAAATGAGTAGAGGGGGTTCGATTCCCACCTGAGCCATCCTCGAAGTGGTTTTCCGTGGTTTCCCACTTCGTCTTCGGGCCAATGCCGGGATGGTCACTACAGTAAGGCCACGGTCGCCTCCTGCCCACTTGCTTGCCTAACCATCCCACTCTTCCCATCCCTTCATCAGGCCCCCTGTTCGCTTTGCAGGTGAGGCCACCTGGGCGTAGTGCTGGTCACACACCCCAGTTGTATCCCTGACTCAGAGTCTCAAGCTCCAGGACACTGCCCTCACTGGTTGTAGAGGTGGGATCCCTCGCTTAGTCCGTGGGAAAAGCCGATCCTGGAGGGTAAAACGATAGCGAAAAAAATAATAGACCTCTACGATGTAAGTTGGCTATTAGTCACAACTTCAGACACAGAGCATGTAGGCCTAGATGACGTGAACAATGTTCCCCAAGTGTAGGAGGTACGAAAGAGAATAGGCTTGTATTTTACCTTTATTACTGAGAGTCTGATAGGATTAGCAGTTTTCTTAGATAACTGCTCCATACAAATAACAATGTTGCATATTAATTCAGTAGCCTACCGTTTATAGATATTTTTGCATATCCGTCTCTTAGATCAGCATTTACCAGCACACACGGGGGATCAAAAGTTAGACATTTCAAGTGGGCAGCCACCATTGATGCCTCGAAACAGCCTTGGGCTAACAAGAATCTCGCCGGAGCTAGCGAGCCCCGGAGGGACAGAACAAGTCATTGGAAAGAGACGGAATACAATTCACTGAGTGTGGAGCGTGAGGAGAAAGACATAATGTGAGCAATATTTTACGAACAAATCAAAATTATAACAAACAGCATTTACAAAAATATAACAAAATAGAAATTGCTCTTTGTTTTTGTAGTTAGGAAGACACATGCCATTGTTTTGATTCCACCAAATTAATATTGGTATGACATTTTAAATAAAGAACATTCTTGTCGTTACGTTGGGCAATGTAACCTTATTATTTGCCCCATCACTACAACATGGTGATTCACAGTATAATTTCCTGTCGTTGATTGAATCACGGTAGTATTTTTTGTTGCCACGTACGTTTCAAAGTCACAATGTCTGCAGAGTAGTTGCAGGCACAGGAACTAGCATTTATAATCTAACTTGAATGTTGGCAGCCACGTGCTGATCGTTGTCCGTCGCTGTGATGTCATTCGATGTTTCCCAATATTTACGCCGCGATTTTCCATATGGTAGTCTAAATAGCTTTTGTTTCATGACCTGCGTTGTGATAAAGTATAGAGACATAAATTTAAACTCAATATACAAACATTCTAGCTACAGCCTACGACATTAAACCTAAAATGTTATTTTAATATAGCAAAATGGTCTTACTGGGTACCGTACTAATGCTACCCCGTCTCAAATTAAAATTTTCATTGTTTCACAAGATGACTCACATCAACACACCTCTAGCACTGGAAATGATGTGTGCAATGCCAAATGATGAGGTTCTATATATTCTTGAATACAACACTAAATAATTATGTACAGGATTTACGTGCTGGTTTATCAGCTTTCCCAAAGATCTGTTCGTTAGAACAACGCCAGGAGATGTTCCTTTTCCTAATACAAATTCTACGCATGTCAATATAATTCATGAAACATACTGTATACAGTGGAACTTGGATAATTCGAACCTCAAGGGACCAGTAAAAATATTCGAATTATCCAAAAATTCGAATTAAGAAAGTTCTTTGAAAAGGGTAGAGAAAATATATTGTATTACATTTACATAATGATTTACGTTCAACAAAGCAGATTAACAGACAACGGTACTGTATAATGACTGTATAATGAATAATCTCAAAAGTTTTAAATTATAAAATAAAACCATAATGTACTAATCACCTATTTAACGACAGTAGTAATCCAGCAATCTAGTTAAATATTAGATAAATCTACTGGTTTTCAATAAAGTTTGAGATTTTTACCAGTTTCCTACAATTAAGACTCTTGGCCATCACAAAAGAATCTAACAAATTTAAGGAACGGAAAACAGAATCACTTACGCCATTTATACTTTCCAAAAAATGCCTAAGTTCTGTGATTTGGTTTGTTACTTGGGCTGCACTCGGAAAAGTTTTGTCGGGAACTTCCTCCACGAGTTCATCGCCGGATGCGTCGTCACCATCTTGTTTTTCGGAGTTCAGTACATAGGCGATGATTTCTGCGTCGGTCAGCTAACCACAAACTGAGACATTTTCGTCCGATCGGCTTTTTACACATAAAACTTCGAATTATCCAAAATATAATTCGAATTAACCACGATATTTTAGCATTGATTGTGTATAAAATGCTAGGGACCAAGAGAAAAATTCGAATTAAAGAAGATTTCGATTTATAGAAGTTCGAATTAGCCACGTTCCACTGTATTAAATTATGGTACATGTTTCGACCATTTGATTGAGTCTTGTCAGCTTATATCTAAGGCAAAATCTATTCTGATTATAACTTACAGCAAAAATTGTCTTAACACTATATTTAGGTTCAAATAAACTGTAAATAAATGGATATCCTTACTGCAACAGTTTGTTTATTAATAAAAAATGAATTGAGACTTTATTATTCTAAATGATGTCTGTTAAATATGTCAAAAGCTTCTGAATGTTTGAGCAGATAACTTCGATGACCCTTAAAGCAACCACAACTACAATAAAACATTACGTACAGTACTGGAACATTATAGTCTAAAGTTCAGTATCTGTTAATTATGACTCCTCCAGAAGAGATTGGATCCTTCTGTAACGGGTCATATAAATGTCATATACAAAGCAAATCCAACTCAGTACAGACCATGGAGACCCCTGGAACAGTGGAAGGTAGAGGCTTCCACCCTTTATGTCATTGACACTAGGCCTACATGGGATGGATTTAACAGCTCCAATTCCGGCCGCCTTTGCTCCCAGAAATTACCCCTGTATACTCATTTCTGTTCTAGACTGAATGTCATATGCACGGTTTCTATAATTTATGTGAAGTAAGCTAGAGAACTCCATGCCAGAATAAAAGGATGATTATGCTGGTTTATTATACGAAACTTTTCTTTGACCTCCTAAATAGAATGGACTACGAGAAATAAAAATTTGTTCTTCAAATTTCGCACTGTCGTCATCTTGAAAATGTTTAAACAATTGAACCAAATTTCATTCTTAGATATCTAACTGCAAGTAAAGGTTCGCTGTGCTAAGTTTTACTGCGCTCAGGTGTTAAGAACACCAGAAAAGTAATTTGAAATATTTGAAATTCACATGACCTCCTTGTAATTTCTGAGTCTCTCAGATTCTTGGAAGTTGCATACATGTTCCTAAATAATAGCCTTCTATCACCATATACAGTAGAATTTTAGTGTGATTGCTTTAATAGTTATGGCGATATTGGAAACTGTGATTTACACTAGTTTGAAAGGCGCGGTCGGTGTGGAAGAAAGTATTAGGAAGTTTTGATCAAGTTAAATTGAAATTCCTCCAGCCAATCAGAATTTATTAGGTACACACGGACAAACGGTGATTTCATAATTCTGTAGTTCATACGATGAAAATAGGCTAAAGGGAAACAATTTGAACATATTTGACTTCTGTATTACGGAAATCAAGCACATTCCCTTCAAGCATTATGGTGGTGGGCCTGAACCCCCCAAAAACAGGCTCGCTCGTGCTTTGAAGTTTTAGTATGTAAACATCAGCATGCGATTGCGTGAATGTACGAACATGTATCGTCGCTTTCCTCTGGAGACATTACTAAACCAGAGTCACGCGGCGAAGCCGAGCTCACTAAATCGTGCACCACAGTCGAAAGGACAGCTGCAGGAAGTCCAGAGATTGCAGGTTCAAATCCCGGAGCTGACAGTGGCTATCCTGAGTGTGGTTCTTCCCCCGTGAACTTGGTGTGAGTGAACATCGTCAAAGAAAGGTGCAGAACTTCAGGCATTGCAAACAGGTCGCTCAACGGCATAGGGGTATTACTGTTGCTGAAACTTATCAACCTTGTTGTTGATTCATTTAGAAGCTTGGATATCATAGCCATGAGTCCCGTATAGTTGGGTGTATGTAGGATTTTTCCAATAAGATTTGCTATTAAAGTGTTTGGTAGTAGTGTGATAATTTGTAGCTGAGGATAGTATTGGAAAGGAGGCGACCGTGGCTTTAAGTTTTTTTTTTCCACACTCAATCCTGGCATATGCTGGGATAGTACCTTACTTCAAGTTTTCGGACACCAGTATAATCCCTGTCCCTGTTACTGTTATGCACACTACTACCGACATCGTATAAATGCAGGTTATTAGGCAAATTCAACACACATCCCAAAACCCGGGGCTGATGTCTAAGATGTCCCAAGCCCCTAAATTAATTTACAACAACTATTTCAGTGTGTCAATATTTGTCCATCCTTCACCAAGGCGGAAGCTTAAAATGTGTCAAAATATGTGTGTGTTGTAACGTAGTTTGGAAGTGCAGTAAAGCCCATATCTGCTGGCACTGCGGTGCCTGGCGCCTTGAATATTACATGCGAGGACGAGCACGCGGACGCGAAGACTGCAGCTACTTGTCGACTCGACTCGCCAGATATACGACTATCAGCTTTATGGGCACTGCGCCACTTTGAGCCTAGTTACTCTGACACATATCTCCTATATTACAGTTTCATTGCCTGTTTACTGATGCCCTTTAGCCCTTGCAGTGAAATGTGGACACATGGAGTATGAAACAGCTTACAATACTCAGCTAGGCCAATGGCAGTAAAGCACGTAGCAAGATAGCACAGTGGATTAACCGCTCACATCTCACCCAGGTGCCACCCTGGGCCGATACTGGGGCGATGAAGCAAAGTAACTTGAAATTTTAAAATATCACGTCCAGTGGTTTCAAATCACGAAGAAAGGACGTTCCATTCAGATGCATTCGCATAAAATTAAGGGTCGACCGCGGCGTAAAAATTATGGGAAATATTCTTTCATTAATCATTGTATTAATAATAGTTTGGTGCTTTTCAGTCGGTCAACACGATTGTACCCAAACAAGTTTGGCTATACCCTAATCCTGACAAAATTACATGAGATTAATAAATCTTTCTTCTTTTTCGTGTGGCCTCCTGAGAGGCCGAGTGCAGATCTTTCTAGGCGACGCCCGTGGGCGACCTGCGCGTCGGGATGAGAGATGGAATGGATGAAGATGAATGAAACTGGGCAAGGATGTGGAAGGAAGCGACCGTGGCCTGTCAGTAGGTACCGTCCCAGCATTTGCCTGGTGTTGAAAATGGGGAAACCACGGGAAACCATTTCAAGGACGGCCGACGGTGGGGCTCGAACCCACGCGTCTACCGAGTCAGCAGAGAGCTTGGCCCCATGAAATAACGCTGCGCTTTAACCAGCGTAGCCACTGCTGTCGGTAGATTAATAAACACAATAGGATGCCCAGTTTCGATCGTCAAGCGATCACCATCAGATCCATTACACTATGGCTATAAAATCTAAGTTTGAAAATACGAGTGAAAATATTCCAATTCAGTCGCCTGTTACTAGTGCACGAGTACCGACACCAGTGGCTACGCTCGCTAAGTGATCAGCGTTAGGTCATGGGACTAAGCTCTCTGCTGTCTCGGTAGACGCGTGGGTTCGATCCCCACCATCGGCCGTCCTTGTAATGGTTTTCCGTGGTTTCCCATTTTCAACACCAGGCAAATGCTGGGACGGTACCTTCTGACAGGCCACGGCCCCTTCCTTCCACATCCTTGCCCAGTTTCATTCATCTCCATCCATTCATCACGACGCGCAGGTCGCCCACGGGGTCTAGAAAGACCTGCACTCGGCTTCTCAGGAGGTCACACGAAAAAAACGTGCACGATTGAAGTTGGAACTGCTCGCTGCTGCAGTGCGGAAGACATCCAGCCAGAAGTAACCTGTACTGTACAGTACAATCAAAATAGACCATTTACAACCATATCGTCACTCCAAACAGACAAATTCCGGAGTTCTCTCACCATTTTAGCATTTCACCAAACGTTATATAGATTACAACTAACATATACCGACAAGTTGCATTACCAATACTGCAACTAAATAAGTGTACATATTGTAAATATTTTCACCCGTATTTTCAAACATAGATTTTATAGCCTAAGTGTAATGGATCAGATGATGATCGCTTGACGATCGAAACTGGTCATCCATTGTATTTATTAATCTCATGTATTCTTTTTAGGATTAGAGTATAACCCAACTCGTTTGGGTACATTCGTGCTGATCGACTGAAGAGCACCAAACTATTGCTTACTAAGGCAACACTCAAAAATGGCTTCAAATCCCATAAAATTGTATTAATAATTGAAACTGATCACCTGCCACAGTCTTAGAGCATTTCTTCAAACATATTGATGTGTTTAAGAGAAGACTGACATTTTGTGTAAATACTACGACGTAATTACTATAGTTCCCAAGTCGGGACTTGTGTACATTATGTGTGTTTGACATTATTGTTGGTAAATTTCTGGAATTATTGTACAATTTGGCGCCAGGCAATTACCCCCATTTGCAAATAAAGTACATGAATGAATGAAGTGAGACTGAGGACTTTTCACCTGTTTGATACAAGAAGTACCGTTGATGTTAAATGTATTATAGTTGCCGGGGTTTCATGAAGCTCAGATTCAACTATACAAGGCCGATGTACCTTGCCAATGGAAACACGTTGTAATCAACAGTCTCTCGCAACTTCCAGTCCATTTGGACGAGGCACCTCTGGTCCATGGTTTATGGTCACAAGGTTAAGAGCTGTGTAAGACTACAAACATGCTTTCAATTCCTGTAACTGGCTTGCAAACAGTTAACAGAAAATTGAAAGTAGCAGCCACATAGCCTACTCTCATGGGGAGACGAGTGCCGCTTCATGTGGTCTCGGGGTATTATCAAGACTCCAGGCTCAAACGGTCTGAGTCCACCTTGTGGCGTAGTGACTAGCATTCTTGGCTATCACCCCTGAGGTCCGGGTTCAATTCCCGGCTAAGCTAAGGAATTAAAGTCTGGTCTGACGGCTGGAACGGGGTAAAGTCAGCCTCGTGAGGTAAAACTGAGTAGAGGTAGGTTCGATTCCAACCTTAGCAATCCTGGAAGTGGTTTTTCGTGGTTTCCCATTTCTACTCTAAGCAAATGACAAGATTGTTCGTAATCTAATGCCACAGCCGCCTCTTTCCCAATCCTCACATGGATTACAAATTCACACACTACTACTGACACAACAATAACACAGGTTATCAGACAACGTTATCACATAGCCAAGTACACGGACTAAATGACCACGATGTCCAAGCTTCTCAAATGACTCAAGAAACGTTCTGGGTTTGTTGAAAGCTGGTGTGAGGGGAGTGCGTGAGGCAAGCTCAGGAGTTCATCTATTCTAAAACTGGTCTTTCTTGGTTTCCTTCTTCTACTGTGGGCAAAAATTGGGATGAGCCCCAACTTAAAGCCACGGTCGCCTCCTTCCCAATACTATCCTCAGTTACAAATTATCAAACTACTACCAAACATCATAATAGCAACATTGGAAAATTCCTACATACACCCAACTACACGGGACTCATGACTATGATATCCAAGCTTCTAAATGAAACAACAACAACAAGGTTGATAAGTTTCAGCAACAGTAATAACCCTATGACGTGGAGCCACCTGTTTGCAATGCCTGAAGTTCTGCACTTTTCTCTGACGATGTTCACTCACACCAAGTTCACGATTGTAAACTTAAGATATGTGGAAATCAAAACACGAGATGAGAGTAAATATTCAGTGGGCATAAAATTGTTCAACTCCTTATCTGCCCGGACTACGAGAACAAAGGTGGTCGCACTTTATGCCCTCATGCATCAAGCACAGTGCATACACCTATCCAGAATGTGTTTCAATGCAAGATTTTACTTGAAAATATTTCCTAAATTTTAAACACCTTTCAGAGAGAAATATTTCGTTATGCAGGTTATTACTTCATTCAAGTTAATTGCATGAAGTAGGGGATAGTAATATTGCCATTATGAACACGCTCTACTGAATCCAAACGGGTTCTTTAATATGCCAACAACGTATGACATCATGCCGTGATTTTTGTTACCTTTCCAAAATCTCTTACTACGGCCAGGATCGAACCTGCAAGCTTGGGGTTGGTAGTCCGACACGATAGCCACTAACAAATATTGACTAGTTGCATTATTTTAACTACTACTAAATAAGTGTACATATTGAAAATACTATCGCCCATAATTTTAGACATCGTTTTAATAGCCTAAGTGTAATCAATCTGATGATGATTGCTTGACGATCGAATCTGGTCATCCAAGTGTATTTATTAACCTCATGTTTTTGTCAGCATTAGGGAATAACCCGTGTTGACCGACTGAACATCAAAGCAAATGATATGCAATAGTAGGCCTATGCAATAGCTACAAGATGACCGAAAAGAAATCACCAAAATCCGCACTGTTACACTTCAACAGCGTATCTCGTTCTTTATTAGACCGCGGCCTGACAGTTTGCTTTGGAAAATTTGGTAGTCTTGTAATAATGAAATTACAAAAAATATATGAAAATATTTTAATAGGCTTGCCCCATATATGGGCTCAGTTGCGGTTTTCAGTAAATTGTAAGAATAATTAAGAGAAATAAAACATCTAACAACTTGACAAAAGCTCTTCTTCATCCCCGGGTGAATTCAGGAATCCTAAAGGGATCTGGCTTATTCATGAGCCTTACCCAAACCTCCCAAAAAACGTAGAAGGGGAAGGAAGGCTAACTACAGGCATTTAACTCAAATGAACTGTTCTACAACATTTTAAGTAATTCTCTATTCTGAAACATAACAACAAATGACTAATTTATAAAAATATATAACAAGTACAGTATAACAAGTATAACTACTGTATATAGCCTATTTTCATACATCCTATTGGCTTTCTCTATCAAAAATTCTCCCGCCTATGAAAAGAATCGCCATGTCGGGTTGTTTTTTATGTAGGAAATAGAGTTATATACCATTAGATGAAGATTATTCCGTAGGTACATTATCCAAACGTTCACTTCAATTGCATAATTAGGACATAAGGATTAAAAACTCGATTTTAAAATTTCGCACAGCCGCCATCTTGGAGTTATGAAATCAATCGAATATATAGAGATGCCAGTTGATTAGATTTTGTATGAACATTTACCGTGGCACGTTCCACTGCGCTCGGATGATTAAATCGCCAGTAAATTTCATTTGAATGTTTTAACTCCACTTGGCCTCCATGTTCGTATTGAGCTCACAGGGTTATTGAAAGTCCACTAGGTGAACTTATATTAATGGCATCTAACAACATACAACATTTCAGTTTGATTGCTGTAATAGATTCGTAGATATTGTGAACCGTCTAAATATTTCGTATGGCCGCCATGTTGATTTGTTATCTATCTATCTATATATATAAAGCTCAATGTTTGTCTGTCTGTCTGTCTGTCTGTCTGTTATGTATACAAATCCACACCGTTTCACCGATCTGAACCAAAATTTGTATACTTACCCTTCGGAACCCTGCGGGTAACCCTGTCCACTTGAAATTTCCGACAGACCACCCCATTCCCTGCATTTAGGCCCTTTGGCCCAAATCTACATCGTTTCACCGATCTCAACCACCTACTTACCCTATGTAACCCTGTGAATAACACTGTTCACTTAAATTTTCGGACCGACCACCCCATTTGCCCTTTGGCAAACATCTACACCGTTTGACCGATCCGAACCAAAATTTGTATACTTACCCTTTGCAACCCTGCGGGTAACCCTGTCCACTTGAAATTTCGGACAGACCACCCCATTCTCTGCATTTAGGCCCTTTGACCCAAATCTACACAGTTTCACCGATCAGAACCAAAATTTGTATACTTACCCTTTGGTACCCTGCGAGTAACACTGTTTGCTTGAAATTGCGGACAGACCACTCCATTCCCTGCATTTAGGCCCCTTGGCTCAAATCTACACAGTTTCACCGATCTGAACCAAAATGTGTATACTTACCCTTTGTAACTCTGTGAATATCACTGTCCACCTAAAATTTTGGACAGAACACCCCATTTCCTGCATTTAGGCCCTTTGGCAAAAATCTATATCGTTTCACCGATCCGGACCAAAATTTGTATACTTACCCTTTCGAACCCTGCGGGTAACTCTGTCCACTTGAAATTGCGGACAGATCACCCCATTCCCTGCATTTAGGCCCTTTGGCACAAATCTACACCGTTTCACCGTTCAGAACCAAAATTTGTATACTTACCCTTTGGTACCCTGCGAGTAACATTGTCTGCTTGAAATTGCGGACAGACCACTCCATTCCCGGAAAGAGGACAGGGTCCGTCCCAAAGGCAATGGAAAAAAGGGGTAAAACCGGACGCGCTCAGGAAACCCTCAGGGTTGCCAGCTCCCGAACTCACCAGCCATGAGCCCTTGAGGATGTAGCACTATCCAGGGTGCACCAGAAGTGGTGGGGCTACACACATCCTGCCTCCTTGAGGGTCTTGAGCAGAAGACATCAGATATTAAGAAAAGAAAAAGAAGGCTGACACCTCGAAGAATGAGGCTATCAGGAATGATTAGACAAGGGCCAATTGAGGCGGGAAAGTGAAAGAGTCGCTAGGCCTCGGATACCCTGATACCATCGGGGTCGGAAGAGAACAAGAGTTTGACCAAGGGAGGCTGACAGGAAAGAGAACTGAAAGGAGCCCGGCACCAGTAAGTAGAAGCAATGCCGGACTCAGCTGGGGTCCCGTGGTCGCAAACCCACGTCCCACAAGTTGAGAGACCCTGGTGGGTGGAGGGGGGAGGAGGGAGCCAGGTGTGAGAATAGCTTGCTGATTCATCGCGAGTTGACATGAGAGGAATGTCCAGACCCCGCCGTGTTACCTGGTATTGCTGACTATGCTGATGTTCATACAGGGTCTTTGCTCAAACCACTGTAGTGTTACGAAAGAATGAGTGATCCACCGGTCAATGTGAATAGGACTGGGGACCCCCCCCCCCCCCCGAACGTCTGTCATCATATATCGTCATCTGCGATTCGTGCAGCTTGGACCCGAGCAGTACTCGATAAGCTCTTTCACTACACGCATCGAGTATAGGCCTAAGCCATAAAATAACGTTCAGACTTGGGAAGACATCGAAGGTAGAAATCTGAATTGCCTATATCAGATTTAAAATTACACCATGTTCGTTTAGTAGCCATTTTTCATTACCTTATTATTATCATAAGGGCAAATGACCTAGATGTTACGCCCATTATACCTCTAATCACCACACACAATAAGTCTTCATCGCCTGTGAATTTTGAAATATTTCTTTCTATCACGGTAGTTTGTAAGTTTGTCGTGTCAATTCAACAGTAGTTTTCATTATCATCCTCATCAAAAGGGCAAATGGCCTAAATGTTACGTCCATTATACTACTAAGTAACACCACAGTCTTCATCGCCTGTGATTTTAAAATGTGTATTTCCATTAGTTTGTAAGTTTAATATACCCGTTCAGTAGTAGTAGTCTTCATTGTCATCCTCATCAAAAGGGAAAATGACCTAGATGTTACACCCATTATACTACTAGGCAACACCACAGTTTTCCTCGCCGGTAATTTAAAAATATGTATTTCTATTAGAGTGTAAGTTTATTATACCCGTTCAATAGCAGTCGTCGTCAGTATCATCTTCATCAATGACGTTGAGTGTTAAGGAGACTGAAATATTATCATCATTCTACCGGGCGAAGCCGGGTACTACTGCTAGCATACAATAAAACTTTATTGCAGTCGAACGACCATAGAGTATAACAGTTTAGATTACATGTGCATGTAAATATCATTATTCTTTGGTGTATTCCTTCAGTGATTTTGTGCGCTTTTGGCACACAGTAAAATGGTAGCGCTCACAGGCCTTCCCGCAGAGTATGCATACACACACTGGTGAGGGATCGTGAAAACTGTTTCTCGTGCACATCTTGTGATGGAAACCGTGCACCGAGAGCCTAGTTATGGCGCTTCGTTGGTCCTTGTTTGCTCCCGTCCAGTTCCTATCCAGCATCGCGTCTGTTGTATAGAAATCGAGCCAGATGTCCGATCTCTTGCTTTGTCTGTCCCGAAGTAGGTCTGACTCTTGTTTGGTCGCTGGTAACTGTTTTCGGAACCTCAAGTCTTCTATGAGGAAGCACGTTTTTTGCAAGCTCATAAGCCAGTCTTGAGGGAATGTATTTTGATATGCCTAAAATTCTCTTCAGGTATCTTGCTTTAACACATTCGAGGGTCAGTAGGTCTCTGTTTGTCAGGTTGTTCCATATTAGTACAATGCCATAGGTCAAGACAGGCATTATCTTTGCGTAGAAAAGTGTTATTGCAGTGTCTAGTGCTAGTCTTGTCGGATTCTTAATGTCATAGATAGCTTTGATGGCAGCTGCTGCCCTCTCCTGTATGTGAATTCTGTACGATGAACCTGATGGTTGTAGAGTGATTCCAGGATACCTGAAGGAATTTACAATCTTTAGCTCTTCTGCTCTGTAGTATAATTTGTCATTTACAGATGATCTTCCTCCCCTTCTGAAAATCATTTGCACTGTCTTGTCGGTATTCAGCTGGAGTTGGTTTTTCTCGACCCATTCCTGAAACCTATCTAGAGTGTCTTGCAGGGCCTTCCTATCATGAGAGCCTAGTACTATGTCATCTGCATAGAGGTATATTTTCACTGAATCCTTTTGTAATGAGGAAATTCTGTCTCTCATCAATGCCAAAAGGAATGCCTATCTTGCCCATCTTCAAGACCCAACTTCCAACACAAAGAGAGATAAACTACTGGAACTCAAGGGTAAATGCCAGACGCAGATAAGGCAGATTAAAAATACTTGGTGGCAACAGAAGGCTCAGGAACTGCAGAGACTATCGGATGCTCGAGACTTGAGGAACTTCTATGCCGTACTCAAGGAAATATATGGACCATCTCGCTCGTCATCAGGTACACTGAAAAGCGCTGATAATTCTACTACCTTTACTGATAGTCAAGAAATCTTGGAACGCTGGAAGGAGTACTTCTCCAATCTCCTAAATCGTCCATCAGAAGCTGCTGAAGACTTCCTCTGTGATGTGCCGCAACAACCTGAACAACTGTGGTTGGCAGTACCTCCTACTTATCATGAATTCAGTGCAGCTCTCACCCAATTGAAACCCAGAAAAGCACCTGGCCCAGATAACATCCCTCTGGAACTAATTCAAGCCGGAGGTCATTCCCTCAAAACAAGAATTTTCATCCTTATCCTCAGAATTTGGGAATCAAGAAAGGTACCTGGAGACCTAAAGAATGCCACTATCGTCACTATCTTTAAAAAGGGTGATCGCAGTGTTTGTGGCAACTACCGTGGTATATCACTGCTATCAATTGTGGGGAAGATTCTTGCAAGAATTCTACTTAACCGCCTCAAGGTTATCTCTGAGAGGATCCTCCCAGAGTCACAATGCGGATTTAGAACTTCCAGAAGCACAATTGACTTGATTTTCTGTGTGTGACAGCTACAAGAAAAATGTAGAGAACAACAGAATCCACTCTTCTTAGTCTTTTATGACTTGGAAAAGGCATTTGATTCGGTTCCAAGACCAGCCATGTGGGCAGTGCTGAAGCGGTTTGGTTGCCCTCAGCGTTTTGTAGATCTAATCAAAGCTCTCCATGATGGCATGACAGGTCAGGTTTGCCATCAGAATAAGATGTCCGATGAATTTCCCATTACCCATGGACTGAAACAAGGATGTGTACTGGCTCCAACGCTTTTTGCGCTGTACTTGGCAGCAATGCTTTATGATTCAGCCACAAACATCCCAGGTGTGGAGATCAAGTATCGTTTTGATGGAGGGCTTTTCAACCTAACTCGTCTCCGCTCCTTGAGGAAAACTCAGGTTACTAAGGTTACTAACATGTTGTATGCAGATGATGCTGCGTCACCAACTCTCACACCAGAAGAGCTGCAAGAGTCAGTTAACTGTTACAAAAGTGCATGTGATCGCTTTGGTCTTACCATAAATGTCAATAAGACTAAAGTCTTGGCACAACCTTCACCAGGCACACCTCTTCCTCAGTTCAATATCTCCATTTCAAATTTGCCATTAGAACAGGTTGACCACTTCTCGTACCTGGGCAGTACCATTTCTGTGAGCTGTACCTGTGAGCAGGATGTGGATAAGAGAATTGGCGCAGCCCATGCAGCATATGGACGATTAGCGCACCGGGTCTTCGTGAATAAAGATCTATCCATGAGTACAAAGCTTATGGTGTACAAAGCAGTAGTCCTTTCTACATTGTTGTATGGCTGTGAAACGTGGACCCTTTACCGACGTGATCTTAGGAAGCTTGAGCGTTTCCACCTACAAAAACTTCGATCAATCCTGAGGATTAAATGGGAAGACCGCATTACCAATATTGCTGTTCTGGAAAAGGCTCAAATCAACAGCATAGAATCATCCATAATAGGTCACCAATTTAGATGGATTGGTCATGTCCATCGGATGGATGATGTGAGATTACCTCGTCAAATGCTATATGGTGAGTTATGCTATGGCACCAGACCTCATGGTGGTCCTAAGAGGCGCTACAAGGACCAATTTAAGCAGACCCTGAAATTGACAGGTCTTGATTCACAAACCTGGGACATGCTGGCTGAAGACCGCTCAACTTGGCGCCGTACCATCTCGGATACTGTAAAGACGTTTGAAAGGGATCGACGCATACATGAAGAGGCCAAGCGTCAAGCTAGGAAATTTCGAGCAGCCCAACCACGTCCTCCTCCAGCAATACTATGCGACTTGTGTGGTCGCTTGTTCCATGCCAGGATTGGACTCTTTAGTCACCGTAAACACATCCACAAACTGGACTGAAGGAAGAAGATTTATACTCGGATTCGAGTTAAAGCCGATGATGATGATGATGATAATTTGTCATTTACAGATGATCTTCCTCCCCTTCTGAAAATCATTTGCACTATCTTGTCGGTATTCAGCTGGAGTTGGTTTTTCTCGACCCATTCCTGAAACCTATCTAGAGTGTCTTGCAGGGCCTTCCTATCATGAGAGCCTAGTACTATGTCATCTGCATAGAGGTATATTTTCACTGAATCCTTTTGTAATATGTCAGTGACGTCAGACATGATGATGTTGAATAAGGTAGGACTAATCGGGTCTCCTTGTAAAACACCGTTGGTCTGTATAATGTTTCCTGAGGTCGATACGCCATCTTTGATTATGATTTCATTGTAAGTTAGCAGGGTTCTGATAGCAGCTGTTGTAGGGTTATCCTTTCCTGTCATATTTTCAAGTTTCTTCATGAGTATCTGTCTGCTCAGTAGATCAAAGGCTTTTGTAAAATCTACGAAAATTGCGTAGAATTTCTGAGAAGTGTGTCTTATAGCGTTTTTAATATCTTCCAGGAGGTTGCCAACCGCATGGAGGGTTCCTCTTCCCTTCCTGGAACCAAACTGTGTTTCCGGTATGAAGGCGTCTGTGAGTGAGTAGAGTCTTTTCGTCAGGAGTTTGGAGAATATCTTAAAGATGTTGTTCTCGAGTGCGATTCCTCTGTATGCGTTGAGGTCCTCTATGTCTCCCTTGCCTTTGTATAACAAGATGATGTTCGACTTTCTCCAGTCCTCTGGTATTTTTCCGGACGTAAGGCATTTGTTAAACATCTTCGTCCACAGCTGGGCGAGTTTTTCAAGAGTGTCTTGGAGGTTTTCGTTGAACACCTCGTCTGGTCCTGTAGCTTTTCCTTTTTTTAGTGTCAAGGATTGTGCATCTTACTTCGTCCTCGGTTATTGGTTAAAATTCTAAGTTTGATGTCTCTTCTTTTTCGTAAGCTTGTTCTAGAATGTTCTTGTTGTAAATCTGGGTGAAGTGTTGCTCCCAAACATCCATTGGGATTCCTGTCACTCCTGCTCTGGATCTCTTCTTGATTGCAATAAAGGGGTCACTTAGGGCTTCTTCCGCTTGACTTTGAGCATCTGCTTCCGTGTAGTTTGCTTTTTTGAGCGTAATTAGCTTCTTGTATGCCTTCCTCTTTTGTGCATATGTTTTCAGATCGTCGGGTGTACTGTATTTGTTTGTTTCGCCTTATGAAGGAGATGAAGGGCTTCTTTTCTCGTACGATAGCATTCTTCGTCAAACCATGGCTGAGCTGTTCGTGTTTTCTTTGGCAATTGTGCATTATGTATATACAACAGCATGGAGTCCATTGCAGGTTGGAGCAGACCTTCTTCTATTAGACTAGGAACATTTCCTAGAAGTTCTTCTCCCTTTTTTAATGTGTCATTGTTCAGCTTCCTTGAGATCAAGTGAGAGTGACAGGTTTTCGTTGATACGGAGTCTTCTGATAAGGCAAATATGGTGTGGACTGGAAGGTGTTTTTTCAGTGGGGCGACTGTTGATTGATCCAACACTACTTGTGATTTTATTTTACTGTGTTTTCCTATGTAGAAGATCAGGTCTATTGTACTGGATCCGTTGGGTGCAAGGTAAGTCTTTTCTTCCTTTTTATTGACTAGGGTGAAGCCTTCTTCCTGTAAAATCTCCAAAACCAGAGCTGTTTTTTTTGTCAGGCTTGTTATATGTAGGCCATATATTTATATACCATCAGATGAAGGTTATTGGGTAGGTTTATTATTCAAACGTTCACTTCGATCGCATGATTAGGACACCAGGAATAAAAACTTAATTTTATATTTTCGCACAGCCGCCATCTTGAGGTTATGTAAACAATCGAACTATATTACGTGTCAGTGCGTCACAATATACACATAGGTTGCTTTTTTAGTTTTGGCAACTATGTTATAAATTGTTAAATAACACACCTACATGGTTCCAAGTTTCATAGGCTCTCGATGTAGTCTCCAGCACTGCCTACGTGTTCCCAGCGACGAGGAAGCCGTTGGATTCCGTTGGCACTGCCCAATCTATCGATGGTGCGAAGAGAGTGCTCGGCAGCCTTCACAACATCTCCAATATTGTAGGGTAGCGGTTCCCGCGCAGTGGCTCCTTCATCTTCGGGATGAGATCAAAGTCGCAGGGACTTAAGTCGGGAGAGTAGGGGGGATGATAGAGCACCTCCCAGTTTCAGCGATTCAACAATGCAGACACAACTCCTGCTGTATGTGCCCTAGCAATGTCATGCAGAACGATGGGCGGAGTATCGCTGTGGTGTCGCCGTTTCCTTCTCAGAGCTGCTAGGAGATGGTCTTGCAAAAACGAACAATAGTACGCCGAATTAACGGTTTGCCCTGGGGGAACGGTATGTTTTATGATCACACCATCCCAATCATAGGCAAGAATCAACATAACCTTCACATTGGTGAGGGTTTGTCGAACTGTTTGTTTTCGTGGTGATCCGTGGTGCCGCCACTCATTCGATTGGCGTTTCAACTGTGGCTCATAAGATTTGGCCCACGTCTTGTTAATGGTTAAGATACACCGTAAGAAGTCCTCTCCGCTGCAAGTGCGTACGAGAAGCTTCATATCGCAGCCATTTCTCATGCGAGTTAAGTCATGCGGAACCCATTTTGACGCAATTTTCCTCATTTTCAGGCATCCTTCAGGATGTGGAGGACAGTCGAATTCACCAGTCCTGTATCTTGCGCTAATTCACGAAGCGTTACGTTCCGATCCGCTCCAATAACGCGGACACCATCTGTACATTTTCATCACTTACTGGTGGGTGACCACATCGAGGCATGTCCTCCACACGTTCGCGCCCATCTCGAAAGGCTACAGCCCATTTTGCTACCGTTCTGTAAGGTAACGAAGATGCACCGCACGCCTCTTGCAGTCCTTGGTGGCACCCTCGAGCCGTGCGACCCCTAGCAAACTGAATTTTTATCCACGTTCTCTGCTCCTGCTTCGAAAACATTCCGACCGTCTTGCGCCAGCGCTTGCCCACAACTACTCATCTAATAGGCACTACTGGATACGAATGGGGGAGGGGATGGACGAGATCATGTGCTCTAAGGGAGGGGATACATGTTAGCTACTTTTGGTAACAATGGCAGAGTCTGACACCGTTGCAACATAAAGTAGCAGCATCGTTGCCAAAACTAAAAAACAACCCTCGTGTATAAACATTTTTTGTGCCAAGTTTCACTGCACTCGGATAGTTGAATCGCGAAGAAAAGTCCATTTAAATGTTCCAACTTCGCTTGGCCACTATGTTCGTTTTGTTCTTATCAGGCTTATGAAAGTCTCATAGATAAACTTCTGGTAGTATCCTTTATCACCGTACAAAATTGCATGCGTGATATGTCACCGTTGCAAAGATATAGAATGCCAGTGAAATATTTCGCATGACCGCCATGTTGAATTAGTGAAACGTATCAAAACTTGAATGGCACGGTTAAGGTCGGACTCCCCAAGTATCATTGAAATCACTTCAGGGCCGGTTCCACCACATCCGGGCAAAGGGGCCGATAACTTACCCGTCGGAATAAGTAAGAATTTCCGTTCGACCATCAACGGGTAGCGCTATCGGCGGTATAAACTTCGTCTACCCGGAGTGTAAATTTTCGGGAGCTTCGAGAGGCCGATAAAGCATTACCAGCCAGATTTGAGCCGTGCGTAAGGGTTTCTTTGCATCATCTATGCTGTACATAACCTCTTCATAAATTACTAATAGAACAATTAGAATCATTTGGTAATTTTGTTGTCACATATTGATATAATTTCAATTATTAATTAATTGTAAGGGATGTAACAGTTACTGAGCATATTTTATTGACGTCCTGGAAATGTATAACTTTTTTGTCGACGTAGAAGAAGACGCAGTCACACGTCCAAGACGGAACAGAGATCGGCTGGAGCATAATGAAATTTGGTCGAATGAGGAATTCTTCGTCTGGTTCAGGCTGCAAAAGCCAACAGTTTTATATTTGATGCGGTTGATTGGACATGAAATACGACCGCCTAGTGATTACCGTACGGAACCATCATAGAATACTGTATGAAGCGCTCATATAATTTAATAAATTCGCACACGTGTGCATGAGAAATACAGAGTTTATGCAGCATAAGACCTGATATTTGGGGCATTGCATTTTGTAGTTTTCTACGTCACTAAAGCCTTGACAAACAGAACTACGATCTTAGGCTTGTGGTGACGCGTTACACGGTCAATGGCTTTCATCATAAAATATGTGTGACAAAATCATTCCATCCGGCAAACGAAAAGTGTAAATGTGAACTTTGCAACATGACCTATCCAAGATACCTTCTATAGCTGGGCAAGAAGAGTGAAATGCACAAATCTAATTTATGCACAAATGTGCGCATTCCGTTCCATTCATTTTACAGAGTTTACAAACAAACTTGTCGCCTGGAGTGTGATAATTTGATTTGACATACATTTTATGATTGAACCTATGCACTGCAAGCCTTGTCACAACATGTCTGTAGCTCATATAGGCCTAAGGCTGTTTTCAGATTGCAAAGTAGCCTATTGCTAGAAACATATTTCACAGGCTATTCCTCCTTGAAAAGCACTGCATGCTTGTCTAGTTTTCGATTATTGAGTTTAGGTATGGTTATTCAGTTGCATTCCTCCGAGAACTGAATCACATGCTAGGTTTATACTGCCCAGAAGTGTCGCGAGAGGTTTTGGTACTAGGCCTATATCTTGTTGAAACCAAAGAACACGGGATATCAACTAACAACGGACAAAAGCGAAACGAAAAGAAACTTAACGCATCTAACGATAGGTGGCTCACTCATCGATTACTTAAAATTAACAAAAATCAGCCTAGCCACCATCTGTATTTTGCTATTAGGTTCCTGGCAGCTGCCCGGAACTTGCACGGAAGTGGTAGAACCGGCCCTCAGTCGTTTAGAATTTATTTGGGGGACACACACACGGACAAAAGGTGATCTCTTAAGTCTATTTTTTTCATAAAAGAAAATAGGCTAAAATTGACCCTAAAAATCAAGCCTGGCATTCAATAACCAATCGTCCAATAAGTATATACAGTACATGTAGCTTCACATTACCCAAAGATAATGTCCTGCTGTTGGTAGAGAGTCAATAAGTCCTTTCCGCCTTTGCGATGTAGCGGAACTAGGTTACACATTCCAAGACTTAGACACAGTCTTTGTTACAAAGATGCACTCACGCAAAGCACAGTACTGAGTGTTCCGGCCCAACAACCATACTCACAGTCCGAAGTAGAAGTCTTCCACTCAATATGAACGTATTGGCTCAATACCCATGCACACATGCGTCACTTTGAAATACGTAAATCAGTTCTGAAATATTTTTCGGATAGATAGATAGATAGACAGACACGCAGCACGGATTCATAGCCTCTTTGCCGAGACTAGTAGCACAAATTACACATTGAATCTTTGGTAATTGTCCAATCTGGCCACTTTATGAAGTAAAATTTAAAATGGTTGTCACTGTATTTAAAAAAAGATACGAGCCTTACAGTAGTCGCATATGATGTGTAACATCTGACATGTTATCCTACTGGTATACTACACAGCTTGGACATTCTTAAAATGTTAATTTACGCTCCATTTTCAGACTGGTACTATGATGAATGTATAGATTGAATTGGAGATATGCTACTGTCACACTTGTGGCGCAGCGGTCAAGCTGTTAGTCTCTCACCAAGGTAGACCGGGTTTGACTCCCGGTCAATACATGTGAGATTTTCGAATTGAAATGCCATGTCCTGTGGTTCGCATTCCACGTAAACGGGAGGTACCGTGGATCATGATTGTGAGATTAACGGTCACGCAAAACTACAAACTTCCTTCCTTCCTTAATAATTCATAATAACAAAGTGACACACAACGTCGACTGTACTCTCAAATACTGTGAGCACACTCCTCTGTAACTATATCATTCATTATTCTCAAGACTGTCATACAATTCGTCGTAAACAATCAAAAAATGCCTTCCTACAATCATGAAATGACCTAGTCTCAGCTTTTATTCCACTCATAAAACAACATTCTGTTATGCATTTAATATTTTACTAGCCTACTCAACCACAGCTTGACAATAATGCCGCTTACTTAAATGTCATTTGTCGTCTTTGTCCTACCCCATGTGATGTTCAACCTTGAACGTGAAGCTTCATAAACTGCTCAATGATAAATGAAAGTCGGTGAAACATTTGCCACTGTGCTCGTCAAACCAGTGCCTGCTAAATGCACTGCCTACTGTATTACCATAATATTCTCGCGCTACAGAGCACACACTGCCTTGTTTCCAATACACACATTATCAATTGTTATTGTAAAAGGGAGTGTTTTACAGATATTGTAATTTATAATACGGAACTCATATTATTAGATGATTTGTAGCTTCCACCAGCACTAGCCTAAATAAAGAATACGATATGGATCAACTAGATTAATAGACGTGACACCGCTCATAACCTTAAATTCCTTATAAACAGGTCCTCTTCATTCACAGACCAACACGTAATTTCATATGGATTCTGTTAAAATGAGTCATATTGATATGATAAATTGAACCCGAGGGGGTCATGCTGACTGGTATTGAACGTGGATCTCGGAGATAAGTTGAGCTCTGAATGAAAGTTCCACCAGGGAACGAACCCGAGATCTGTTGAGGGTGTTTCGTTGTAAGAACCCCTAGAGGAAATTATATATTTAATCACTGGTGTGATATCAGTTGATACTGACATTATTTAGTGAAATAATGCTGGGAAATGAGTGGAAGATAGCATTATTTGGACTACATGAAGTAGGCTATGCTGGACTTGAAACACAGAAGTTCCAGAGTTGGATGTTTTACAAATAGCCCCAGAATTGTGGGAGGTGACCCTTGGAGCCACGTCAATCTTGCTGACCTAGTTAAGTCGTCTGCAAGGGGTCGCAGGGTTGAATAATGACCAGGTTATTCCCCGTTTGAGAATGGAAATGAGAGTGGGATGGGAAGATCCCAGGGAAAATCATTGATTACTCGTGATTGGAGTAACGCAATGACATGATAGTTGCACACAGGTGAATCTTTAGCCAGGAGGCTAATTTTAGAGCCTTTAATCTGCGAAATTGAGGCATATTTAATGGAGTGCGCAAGGACATAGGACTATGGATGTTCGCAGCTGGGTTTGACGATGTAGCCAGGGATTCCCACAGAAACAGCGTCCCCACGCCATGGATCAGGCAATTAATATTAATTAATTGGCCGATCGATCCTCGAGCACACATGCATTTTCGTGATCAGCGAAGAAAAAGGAACAATATGAATATTATTCCAAGACCAGAATCATCCTAGGAGAGGAGCTGGTATAGCGCGGGAATTCTTGCCCTACGTTTTTGTGTGAAACAGATATAAGAGGGTGGACCCAGTCAGAGAGACAGTTGGAACGCAGTGGGAACACAGTTGTAACTTGCAGTTGGTGGGAGTTGTTGTGTTTGAAAGTTACGGAGCGCCCAGGCGCGCACACAAAGACTTAAACATTTTACTGGTAATCAGCATGTTAGCTGTGCAGTGTAACGCACCAGTGAGAATATATTCATGCATGGTCATGAAATAAGAATGGAATCGGTAATCAACAAACTTGATTATGCGAAAGCATATTACCGAAGTTAAGAGAGGAGGCTCGGACTTCAATTTGGGAAGCCGTGCAGTAAGACCGTTATATATTGTTTATTAAGTACCGTGTGATATACTAGGCAGAACTGTTGAAAGTAATGATTCATGTAAATACAATGTACAATGTTGAGCGCGGTAAAAATAGCGATTGGTTATACATATCTGGAGTATACCAATAAGTAGCGTTCATGACGATATGTAAGCATATGCCTGCAATATCAGGAAGGTTATCAAGGGATGATCGAGAGACTGTTGGTGAATCCGTGAGCAGATGATCGAGATGTTCAATCAGGAGGGGGTTGGACCGAAGAAAGGGCCGTCCGCACCTGCACTTCTGATATATGCTAGGGAATTTCAACCAATCAGGAATATAAAGTGTAACGTGTGTTTGTGCAGTGATTTTATGTAAAATATCTCTTAAATTAATAATATAACCGGTGTTATAAAGTGTCATGTGTTTTGGAAGCATTAGCTTCATTATAAAAATGGAAAAGTGTCGTGTGTTTATGAATCAGATGTCATATATGATGTGTATTAGCAGTATGGCAATGTGTCACTAAGTAGGCCAATGGCAGGTGACACTGGAATATGGTGGTTGGAGCCACCTGGATAAGCCGACGTGAGTACCCCACAAATCATGTTATTATAGAAGTATAGCCACTGCATGTAATGTGATTTCGGAAGTATAGAATATGCCAGTAAGAATCAAATTTTAGGAGGCATACCCTCATGTGTTTAATGTTTGATTTCAGTAAAGTTAAGATGTTGAATACATCAGAGAGTGGATTAATCGTTACCACTATTAATATTGTTAATAAAATGGCAATTCAGTTATGTAAAACTTAACGAACACGGATGTTCGATTATTGAAATGGTTACGGTGTGTCGGAAAAATAATTTATGTCAGTAATAATAATAATAATTATAATAATGATAAACGGTATAATTGAATACATCAGGATGAAAGGTTATAAGCAAGAAATATTTACGCTAATTGGATTATTTATCTAGCCAAGCAGTAGATTACATTAAGGGTAGAGAAAAGAGTTAATATTAAATATATTGCATTAATGGGAATATAATTATGCAAGGAAATGAAGGAGCTTGACAGTGAATTGAATTTGTGGCTTGTGTCTAAGCTTGTAGAGTAACAGATAGAGTTCTCTTTAATATAGGGCGAGATCATAGACAGGTAGAAGCCAGGTGATCTAATCGACGTATGGAATCTTGTACAGCCATGGGGCGTACAGAGATATTAATTTATGCCGGAGCGTATTTAGTGTGTACCCTATCTCCGATGATGGATATGAGATGTTCCGGGTTCGAATCCTGTGGTAAGTGAAGGGAGAACATTGGAAACCCTTACACTATACCTGATTGCCCGCGAACTTGTTATTGAATGGTTCGGCTCTTGTGAAGCGAATCCATTGGCGGCAGCTTTTGACTGACCGTAATATTTTATGAAGATACCGGCTAACCACTAGACCTGTGTTTTATGAATCTCGTGCCTTCATAGTATGATACGGACCTGTTGAGGCCGTTATTAATGTCCCAAGGCTAGGATTAAATATTCAAGCTCACCCAGAACCATTGCATAATATTCATTTAGATCATATGGGATCACGTGGATCATTGTGACCACAATGTTGTATTCAAAAGCGTAATACTGCTTGGGGAGGTAAAGTCCAGGAATCAGGGAGACAAGGGACGATTTACAGCTGTGAACACCCATACTCTGTTCCATTGTATACGGGCAGCTCCAAGGGGCTGGGGTTGCTAAACAAACCGTGAGGGCTCGCGTTTTGAGCGGACAGATTTAAGACCTTGCTTGTATTGAAAGGAAGAATTGTTATAGTGTGTAATGAATGTGTGTGGTTTAAAAACACATTGCTAATCATAGATTACCCTGATGATATAAAATTTTAGCAATCTAACGAATGGTTGGAAGTTGCATTTGTGACTGTCACTGACATCTAGTTAATGAAGTTGGTTACTCGATGCCACAGGCTACGCTCGCTATGGTAGCGTAATGATATTATCCGACACAACGATAACATAAGTTATTTATTGAAATCACAATGGCATGCAGTGGAACTATAAAAAGTGGAGGGGTAGATTTACGTAATTGTGGTGTTGCAAGTAGACTGTAGTGCGAACCATGAGTTGGCTAATGCATGAAAGCATTCGGTGGGAGAGAGAGATATAACACCGACAGTACACATGATGTAAATTAAGATGTATTGTAAGAAACAAGTAACTTTGTGAATTTAAAGAAGTCACATTAGGTGACATGAGTGTAATAGTTCAGTTTTTGTGAAACGTTACATGTGCATCAGCGCACTTGAGTGAAGTTTAAAGTCCACATATTGGTAAAGGATTGAATAATGATATGGATTTAATTTGTTCAACTATGTGAATAATTAGTGGATTATGGGAGTAACTTTGTTTGTTTGTGTATTGTTTATTGGGATTGTGTTCTTATTATTTGTTTGAAGCCATGAGTTTTACTGAATTAAAGTCTTTAGAGTAGAGTTGTGCCTTATCATTGTAGAGTTGATACCTTTTAGCCTCAAATCCAAAATATGCAACTGCTTAATGGGGGAACGGTACACGCCTGAGACCTGACGCTAGCTGGAGGCAGAAGCATATTTTCCATCGAGATTACTCACATGGGTACAAAATATCGTTTAAAATGATAATCTGGTAGCTGGATCGATCGATCGAGCGGGCAGTGCATACTTCCTTTGTCCACCACTGCCAGCTAGTACACTTCCGTTTGATCGATCGAGCGGGCAGTGCATACTTCCGTTCGATCCACCACTGCCTGCTCGATCGTTCCGATCCACTTCCGTCGCCAATTTTTAAAATCTCTCCCACAAAACTATCCAGCAACCGAGCGGAAAGATGTTACACATCAAAATCCCCCTTGCTTTTAGAATGACCTGATGATAAAATACACACAGTTGTATCACTCTCTCCTTGGCTACTAGATTTCTTAACCCACAATTTTAACAATGTTCATGTTCTCTTAGTCACGATACAAGTACAATAGTAGTATACCCTACACCCATTGCACGTAGCGCTGGAACACACAGTGCCAGTTGCGATGTTGCTCAAACGAAATGAATATTTTTAATGTTATTGATTGCGTCCCTTTTAACTACTGTGGCTTTTAGAGACGCCGGGTGCAGGAACTTTGTCACGAAGGGGATCTTTAACGTGTCAGTAAATCTAGTGACACGGCTCCCCCACTTTTAAGCACTTTGAATATTGTCAACTGACTTGCCTAGATTCATTACCGCTATCGTGGACTCAGCAGGCGAGAACGTTACCGCTGAGCCACGCTGACTGTCCCAAACGAAATGAAATATTTCCGATTCTCTCATGTTCTTCAGTACTAACATTGAAATATTTGTCTTAAAATCCGTCTCTTTCTTCCACTCGACATAAAATATTCTTAATCCAATCCTCCCACGACTGGCATAAAATCCCGAATTTGGGTACTTGTCCAAAGTCCACTGCAGGCTCTCTACCTGCTTTCCGTGAAGTTAAACTACTAAATACCTAGATATGTACTGTACGTAGTAGAAGGGGCATTGCCGTTAGAAAAGCAGTACAAAGCGAAGCCTCAAGTAAGTTCATTATGTTACTAAACTGGTGAATTTTAGATTAGTGATTTTTTTAAATTACTAAGATCACTAAAGTGAATGCTTATTATGATACCATCCTAAGGCTCATTAGAATTCTTCCCAGATCCCGGCACAGAGCCCAGGGCCGTGGCCTGGTGGTTAAGGAGAATTGCAAAGGTTTGAAGATTTAAATCGATCTTAATATTTCTTCCATTAATTTGATCAAGTTAAAATTTAAAAGTGTACACTTACTGAAGTGCTGTTATTCGGGCTTGTTTGGAGAGCCCATTCTACAACTGGGCTCGCTTGCCTATCCATTTGAAATGGTTACGAATGGGACCCATCAAACCATATGGAACATTTGTATTGTACCCATACGTACGGGTATGGTCCCACCTGATACATATAATTTGAATTACTCCCTATAATAAATAATTAACTTTATACATTTGGAGGCATCAAGGCATGAACCAAGGACTCAGGGGAGGTCCATCCAGCATAGAAGTTTGGTCCACATATCAAATATTCAGCCATAGTATTCTATTTCATTGCTTGTATCAGACAACTTGCATCCGCCCAAGGGACTTTAGGTTTGAAATTTCACATAAAGGGCCACTGTGAACAAAGACGAGGCCTGAGGAGCAGCTAGAAGTACGCGTCACGTTTTACGGTCCGGGTATTCACCGCATCTGAGCCGTTAAAGTGCCCCAAATAAAAATACAGATCGTACAGGATCGTGATGGATATGGAAATTGGGAGGGACAATCGCAAAGAATCATGATGTTATTATCGTCGCTAAGTTCGGTCCACGAGGCGAGGAATTAATTTAAAAAAATTACAGTCAGTCTGAAAGACTAGACGTTATATCATTTCAAATGACGCATGCTACAAATGCTGCACATGTTAGAAAGGCTCAGGAGGGCTCTTTCAACAGACTCCATTACCCATTAACTTAGGCTTCCCGCGCGGGCACCTCTTTAAGGGTCACCCTGTATTTGAGTCTGACATCTTTTACAACTCTTTAAGAGTCACCCATTATTTGAATCTGATATCTTGCAAACCTCTTTAAAGGTCACCCTGTATTTGAATTGAATCTAACATACTGTACACCTCGTTAAGTGTCACCCTGTAATTTGCTCTGACATCCTGCACACCTCTTTAGGAGGCACCCTGTATTCTTATCTGGCATCTTGTATATCTCTATAGAAGTCACACTGTATTCTTGCGTGACATCTTTTAAACCTCTTTAGGAGTCACCCTGTATTCTTGTTTGACATTTTGTGCACCTCCTTAGGAGTCTCCCTGTATTCGTCTCTGACATCTTTTACACCTCTTTAAGAGTCACCTTGTATTCTTATCTGGCATCTTGTATATCTCTTTAGGAGTCACCCTGTATTCTTATCTGGCATCTTGTATATCTCTTTAGAAGTCACCCTGTATTCTTGTGTGACATCTTGTACACCTCTTTAGGAGTCACCCTGTATTCTTGTCTGACATCTTGTGCACATCTTTAGGGGTCAACCTGTGTTCTTCTCGGCCATCTTGTACACCTCTTTAAGAGCCACCTTGTATTCTTATGTCGCATCTTGTAGACCTCTTTAAGAGTCACCCTGTATTCTTCTCTGCCATCTTGTACACCTCTTTAAGAGTCACCTTGTATTCTTATCTGGCATCTTGTATATCTCTTTAAGAGTCACCTTGTATTCTTCTCTGCCATATTGTACACCTCTTTCAGAGTCACCTTGTATTCTTATCTGGCATCTTGTATATCTCTTTAGGAGTCACCCTGTATTCTTATCTGGCATCTTGTATATCTCTTTAGAAGTCACCCTGTATTCTTGTGTGACATCTTGTACACCTCTTTAGGAGTCACCCTGTATTCTTGTCTGCCATCTTGTGCACATCTTTAGGGGTCAACCTGTGTTCTTCTCGGCCATCTTGTACACCTCTTTAAGAGCCACCTTGTATTCTTATGTGGCATCTTGTAGACCTCTTTAAGAGTCACCCTGTATTCTTCTCTGCCATCTTGTACACCCCTTTAAGAGTTACCTTGTATTCTTATCCGGCATCTTGTATATCTCTTTAGGAGTCACCCTGTATTCTTCTCTGCCATCTTGTACACCTCTTTCAGAGTCACCTTGTATTCTTATCTGGCATCTTGTATATCTCTTTAGGAGTCACCCTGTATTCTTCTCTGCCATCTTGTACACCTCTTTCAGAGTCACCTTGTATTCTTATCTGGCATCTTGTATATCTCTTTAGGAGTCACCCTGTATTCTTATCTGGCATCTTGTATATCTCTTTAGAAGTCACCCTGTATTCTTGTGTGACATCTTGTACACCTCTTTAGGAGTCACCCTGTATTATTGTCTGACATCTTGTGCACCTCTTTAGGAGTCACCCTGTATTCTTCTCTGCCATCTTGCACACTTCTTTAAGAGTCACCTTGTATTCCTATCTGGCATCTTGTATATCTCTCTAGGAGTCACCCTGTATTCTTATCTGGTATCTTGTACACCTCTTTAGGAGTCACCCTGTATTGTTATCTGGCATCTTGTACTGTATCTTGCTCTACATCCTGCACACCTCTTTAGGAGGCACCCTGTATTTTTATATGGCATCATGTATATCTCTTTAGATGTCACCCTGTATTCTTGTGTGACATCTTGTACACCTCTTTAGGAGTCACCCTATATTCTTGTCTGACATCTTGTGCATCTCTTTAGGAGTCACCCTGTATTCTTCTCTGCCATCTTTTACACCTCTTTAAGAGTCACCTTGTATTTTTATCTGGCGGGTTGTATATCTCATTAGGAGTCACCCTGTATTCTTATCTGGCATCTTGTACACCTCTTTTCGCTTTGCTCAAAGCTCCAGGTTGCTCGACGCCCCAGGACTCCTTCAACAGACTCCATTAACCATTAGCTTCTGCTTCCCGCGTGGCTGCATGACGTCACGCACTCGCTTCCCACGCGGCTGCATGACGTCACTTCCCACGCGGCTGCATGACGTCACTTCCGTCTACGTAACGCATAACTTTAGACTCAAGCATAACGACGAAGTCGACAAGATCATTTGAAATGATAAAATCATCCTTGAAATCACTACGCGTATTTGTATGTCATTGGCTGCAGTTTAAAACATCCAACATGTCTACCCCACGCCGAAGATCCATGTCTTCGAGCATCCAGGACGCTTTTGATTCAGGAGGAGAACGGACGATCGAACCAGGGACGCAAGATGCAAGTGCGATCCTCGTATTTTTGTGTATTTATGAGTACCTGAGACAGCCCCCTGTAAGCATTGCTTCAAGGAACGGAATAATCACGGAGAAAAACCTATTGTCTGCACGGGCCAGAACTATAAAACCACCCTTGGCAAGCCAGAAGGCAGTTCTGAGTCTGTCGTTGAGAGGCTAACTCCACGTCGCCTTATGCCAGATTTTGAAGTGCTCGGTAAGGTCGTGAGATATAATCTGGAAAGATTAGAAAAGAAAACGGTTAGCGTACGGGCTAGGTAATAAATGACCAATCACTAAGAGACGTAAGCCGTGCGTGATTTCATCTAGCGTAGCCGATCGTCGGTGTTTGTTTTGTATATAATTAAATTGTGGACTCCCGTGTGACATAATTAGGAAGTAAGTGTTTAAAATTATATGTGATGTGTGCGTTAATAATGTATTAAACCTTTGTGTTATAAGTGTTGTGCAGATATATCCATGCTCGGGGATGAGATGAGCTTGCACGGTATTTTTCGATGTTGAGTGCATTTAAAATAAATACGACGATGTGTTTGATCGGCTAGAGCCCAGCATGGGGTAGGTCTAATTGTGAACATAAGTCCGCCATGTAGTTTTTGTTGTTGCAAAATACTCAGCCCCATACTGAGGGAGTGAGCGTAATGGGTTTGACACGTAGATAACTGTAAATTAAAATCAGTAAATTACTTAATTACTTTTCTTTTCTTTGTTAGTATGGATATTATGGATATTAGGCCCCTGGCTCAGGGGCTAATGCGCCAGATGGCCGCCGCGAGCAACCAACCCCATGCTGGTCGTATAGAGAGAGAGTCATAGCTAGCACAGGGGATACTGCGCAAGATGGACGCCACGCGCAACCAAACTCATGATTAGTGGGCTTTTAAAATGACTATTTATTGATTATTCACTCTTCTTTTGACCAAAAGTCCCAACTAACGCTCTCGATACTCGGATTTATCGATATCTTGCGACATTAAGAACAAAGTTCCAAATGGTTCCGCCTCGTCAATACTGTTTATTAAAATGTCGTGATACAATCACTTGTCTTTTAACACATGGTGCATGTTTCGACGTCTGACACTTATTGACGTCTTCATCAGCCTAAATATTTGGGCAGCACTTAAACCATTCCCTTTATATACTGGGTGTAGTTAAAAATTGTACATAAAAACACACATAGATCACTGTAACACATAGCTTGCGAGTCAATCATTGAAGAGGGTCACTGTAGCCACTCACAAGAGGTGTCGCAGAGTGTTCAAAATGGCGGTCAGAGACGATGTAGAGCATTTAAGATAGCGGGAGGGTAGCTGAGTGGAAGTGTCTTTAGTCGGTGAACCAAAGATTGTGGTGACAAGCGGAGGACAGTGAGGGTAGTATTATTGATGTGTAACATCTTTCCGCTCGGTTGCTGGATAGTTTTGTGGGAGTGATTTTGAAAATTGGGGACGGAAGTGGATCGGAACGATCATCGAGCTGGCAGTGGTGGATCGAACGGAAGTATGCACTGCCCGCTCGATCGATCGAATGGAAGTGTACTAGCTGGCAGTGGTGGAAAGCGGAAGTATGCACTGCCCGCTCGATCAATCGAACGGAAGTGTACTAGTTGGCAGTGGTGGAAAACGGAAGTATGCACTGCCTGCTCGATCGATCGAACGGAAGTGTACTAGCTGGGAGTGGTGGAAAACGGAAGTATGCACTGCCCGCTCGATCTATCGATCCAGGGGGCAGTGGTAAGACCCAGCTGGCAGTGGTACGAGAAATAATGAGCGCGTGGTGTCAGAAATTGATACAATGACGTACTCTCGGCCATGTGGAATGTATATGACATACTGAACGGAAAACGTTCATGCGAAGTCTGGTGTCAAGTGATTGAAACAAATGACAAGGTACATGTTCGAAGACTTCGTATCAGTATTTAAATGGTAAAATGCCTTAATACTGTATCAAACATTGTAAGTAGTCGGCATTGCCGGTATTGTGTTTCTGCACAATAGCTATTCAAATATTAACCCACATAACGGTAATGCAGTCATCAATATAATATAATCGTTGTGGTTATACGAGAATTGAGCAAGCCTTCATGAACTATTACTGAATACATTCTCTTTACTCACAAGAGGGCCTATTCATAAGGCATTTTAAAGTCTATTTCACGCAGGAACATTATCGAAACAAGCAAAATACACTGAAGAAAATGGAAATTGCAACACCATGAAGGCATTGGTCGTTTGTGTTGATTTTCAAGATATGGAACGATGCCATGTAGGTATGTAAACGATCAAAGTTTCAGACCCATTGCATTGTTGCTACAGGTCTCCCCACGTGATTGGTCGCGGAGGAATCAACTCCAGTATACGGACTCTGGTGTAGCGTAGTTGACTTGCAGTCGGTGCAGTGAAGTGTTCCCCGTCAAACATGCATCGACGACAGAGAACAGCACGCTATCAACAACTGTGGCCGTTTAAGAGGGCTCGGATAATTGGGCTGAGTGAGGCTGGATTATCGCTAAGGACTGTCGCTGCACACGTTGGCCGACAGGCATCTGCGGTACAACGTGTATGGCAGCAGTGGTCAAATGAAGGTAGCCCCCCCCCCCTTCGTAGACCTGGCACTGGCCCAGCGCGGCAGACAACTGCGAGAGAGGATCGCCGCATCATTCGGATGGCCCGGATGGAACCCCATGCAACAGTAGCGCAAATTCGAGCAGCTGTGGCACCCCACGTTACACAACAAACAGTTGGTAATCGCCTGCATGCAGCTGGCTTACGATCCCGTGTCCCTGCAGAAGGTGTTCCATTGACCCCACAACAGCGACGTGTAAGGCTGGCCTGGTGTCGAGAACGATCGACGTGGGTCGACGAATGGCATAGGGTTGTCATTAGTGATGAATCGCGGTTCTGTCTTGCCCGCAGTGATCGCCGGAATTGTGTGCACCGACGTACCGGGGAGAGGGGCCGCCCAGACCTTATTGTCGAGAGGCACACAGGGCCAACACCAAGCATTATGGTCTGGGGAGCAGTGCAGCAAGCATGGGCCACAATTTCTCAGGAAGCGATCCAGGGCCTTATTGACTCCATGCCTCGCAGTATTCATCAATGTATTGCAGCTCGTGGTGGGCACATTCTGTATTGATTGTTGTCCAAACTTGCGGTCAGAGGGACCTGAAAGTGTAATCATCGAATCACAACCGAACACTCGTCCTGCATGTTCAATTGCAGCAATGTAGCACCACTCCTTCTGGGTGTTGCAATTTCCATTTTCTTCAGTGTATAAATGAAACTTAATTCCGTAATGCAGTATTATTGGAACGTGGAAATAAGTCACCATCTTGTGCACAAACTTGCGTAGTCGAAATAGCCATGGGGTTAGTGCTTATGCCTGTGATTTTAGAGATCTTGGGTTCGAATCCCGGACGGGGTAGATATTTTTGCTACCAGATGATCATTTTAAACGATATTTATCATATCAATATGACTCATTTTAACAGAATCCATATGAATTTACGTGTTGGTCTGTGAATGAAGAGGACCTGTTTATAAGGATTTTAAGGTGATGAGCGGTGTCGCGTCTATTAATCTACACACATCAAAAAAAGTTTTGCATCACCTCGGTTCCCAGATCTCCGGCATATAGACGTTGACTGTGTATATTGTATCAAAGATACAGTCCCTTTGACTGTTCATAGATGTCACTAAAACTGCTCAAAGATGTAAACAACCATGCATGAGCAGGGCCTATTAGACGGAGGGGGTACGACAGCCGATCAGTTCCAGTCATTCCACCAGGACGAAGGTACGCTGCTCATGTTGTCTGTAGTTCTACCATGCCTAGAAGGTCAATACCGCAGTTCGATCGCGTCCGCATTGTTACTTTGTGTCAAGAAGGGCTCTCAACAAGGGAAGTTTCCAGGCGTCTCAGAGTGAACCAAAGCGATGTTGTTCGGACATGGAGGAGGTACAGAGATACAGGAACTGTCGATGACAGGCCTCGCTCAGGCCGCCCAAGGGCTACTACTGTAGTGGATGACCGCTACTTACGGATTGCCGCTCGGAGGAACCCTGACAGCAATGCCACCATGTTGAATAATGCGTTTCGTTCAGCCACAGGACGTCGTGTTTCAACTCAAACTGTGCGCAATAGGCTGCATGATGCGCAACTTCACTCCCGACGTCCATGGCGAGGTCCAGCTTTGCAACCCCGACACCATGCAGCGCGGTACAGATGGGCCCAACAACATGCTGAATGGACCCCACAGAATTGGCATCACGTTCTCTTCACCGATGAGTGTCGCATATGCCTTCAACCAGACAATCGTCGGAGACGTGTTTGGAGGCACCCTGGTCAGGCTGAACGTCTTAGACACACTGTCCAGCGAGTGCAGCAAGGTGGTGGTTCCCTGATGTTTTGGGGTGGCATTATGTGGGGCCGACGTACGCCACTGGTGGTCATGGAAGGCTCCGAAACGGCTTTACGATACCTGAATGACATCCTCCGACCCATAGTGCACCCATATCGGCAGAATATTGGAGAGGCATTTGTCTTCATGGACGACAATTCTCGACCTCATCGTGCACATCTTGTGAATGCGTTCCTTCAAGATAACGACATCGCTCGACTACAGTGGCCAGCATGTTCGCCAGACATGAACCCTATCGAACATGCCTGGGATATGTTGAAAAGGGCTGTTTATGGACGTCTTGACCCACCAACCACTCTGAGAGATTTACGCCGAATTGTCGTTGAGGAGTGGGACAATTTGGACCAACAGTGTCTTGATGAACTTGTGGATAGTATGCCACGACGAATACAGGCATGCATCAATGCAAGAGGACGTGCTACTGGGTATTAGAGGTAGTGGTGTGTACTGCAATCTGCACCACAAATGCTGAAAGTCTAGCTGTATGATGGTACAACATGCAATGTGTGGGTCTCATGAGCAATAAAACGAGCTGAAATGTTGTTTGTGTTGATCTCTATTCCCTTTGTATTTAAAGGTTCCGGAACTCTTGGAACCGAGGTGATGCAAAACTTTTTTTGATGTGTGTAGTAGAACCATATCGTATTTTTTATTTAGGCTAGTGCTGGTGGAAGCTACAAATCATCTAATAAAATGAGTTCCGTATTATAAACTACAATATCTGTATAACACTCCCTTTTACAAAAGATTAATAGTCTATTTGTGCCAATAATAGTATAAAATACCGGTGTATCAACAATTTCACGTGAGGTTTCTTCAATGTTAGATGCTACACATCATATGCGACTACTGTAAGGCTCGTAATTTTTTAATTTATTTTATTAGTTATTATTTAAACATTTGTCAGGGTAGCCGAGCAGGGAGTAACTTTAATCGGTTGAGTAAAGATGGCTAGAAAAGGGTGGTGGAGGGTTGCCGAGCAGACTATCTTTAATTGATCGGTCAAGGAGGGTAGCCCAAAAAACAAGATGGCGGCCATAGCTTAACTTAACCTAACCTAATCTAACATGACTTTACCTAACTTAGCTCACCTAACCTTACTTTACCTAATCTAATCTCAACTCACCTAACCTAACCTGACTACACTTGACCTGTCTTTACTAAACCTTTCCAAATCTAATCCCAGCTAAACTCACTTGACCTCACCTGTTTGCAAGTAAGCAACAACAACACACCAACATTCCGAAAATTCTAGTTTACTTTGAGGTTAATCAATAACCCCCACTCATACTCCTACCTCTATCCCACGCCTAGTCAAAAACATTATATTTTTTAAATTTTCACAAAATTTTATTCGGATAAAAACTAAAAGTCATATATAGTCATATGCTAACCCTTACCCTTATCTCTATCCAACTCTCAGTCAAAATCATTTTTTTTTGATTTTTCCAAAATATTATTTAGAAAGTAGGCTATATTTTGAAAAATAAAATCCTAGAAAGTCATACATCAGCTTAATCAAAAGGTCTCTATACCCTTGATCTATACAACCAATCATGGTTTTTTGTAAGTTTTTTCCAAAGAAGTGCAATTTGGAAAGTAGGAAATATTTACAAAACTACAAATCCTCAAAAGTCATATGTTAGCTTAAACAAATGGTCTCTATGTCCTTTATCGTTAGAATAAGACAAGGTATTTTTGATGTGTAACACCTTTCCACTCGGTATCTGGATATGTTTGTGGCACTCGGTAGCTGGAAATTTTTGTGGGAGTGATTTTGGAAAAGGGACGGAAGTGGATGGGACGGAAACAATGAGCGTGCGCGGTGGCGGAGATCGGTTCAACGACGTACTGTAGGCCATGTGGCTATGTGGAATGTAAATCGCATACGGTTTACCTCAAGGTTTGGAGGCCCTATTAAATAAATTCCGACAATAAATCATCATCAAGTTGTCGTTTTTTGGTGTGAAAATATTCATTATATCATATTTGCTGAAAACAATTATGATTTATTATATCTTCATACTTTTGCTGTATTCTTATTTAATGTAAGCACTCGGTACCTCGAGTGCTATATCGCATCAACAAACACTCCAAACAACGTAGGAATTTAGTATATTAACACTGACTAATAACAATAATTGAAACTTCGTTGGTACAAACGAATCACTGGGAGAAACACATTTAATATACCTATTGCACACCAATTTTTTATCGTGCCTATAATTGGCAATGCGCTATATCGGCAAAAAGAGGACATTTTCAATAACATCGCTGGCATGGGTTCACTAACTGGACGGTATAGATCGCAGCTCTCATCAAGTAGGCAGTGGATTGCTCCCGCATACCGTAGTTCAACTAGTTGAAGGCAGATGTCACTAGTGCTGATTCATTGGAGAACTTTGATTTAATTAATAATAATAATAATAATAATAATAATATTTAATGCAGCCAAATAGCCATAATGCAGTATACATATATACACATTTCACACTCACATACATAAATAAAATATAGTATTTGCAGAAAGAATTTAGGGATGTCCTTCTCTCGGTACACACCAGCACATGGTACCTTTCACACTGCTTTCCACATAATCTGCATAGGCCTGTGTCAGCCTTATGAAACTTCTCTGTCTTTTACACACGATGGTGGAAGCCATGAACTGCTACTCTTGTCACTTGATGGCGAAGGTCATATTCTGCTCTCATCCATTCCTTGTTTATCATAGCATCTGTGGCATAAAAATCTTCCCATATGTCCTTTCTTTTGCCTTCCAGCTCTTTTAGTAAATCTGAGTATGCTGATGTACAGGGTAAAAGCATGTCGAGTCGAAGTTTTTCAATTAGAAAAGGTGTCGTGACTGTGAACCTCCATGATTCAGAACCCAGGACTGCGGTTCGAAGGAACATTATACATAAGGGCAATAGAGTTATTATTATTATTACTAAGTTGGATGTGAGCAATTGTAAGCCAGAGATGTATTTCTGGAAGAGATAGGATTGCTGGAGCCAGGATGTGTACAGAGGTCTGTAAATATTGCTCGTACAAAAGGACACTTGGTCCGGTACTTTGTATTGTAGGAAGAGTGATTCATAGTCACAAGTCAGGCCAGAAGTTGAACCTTGGATGTCACGTAGACACAAGTATGGGCAGTCGCCGCTACCTTAGGGAGCAGCACTTGCCAGGCACTGGAGGGTGGAATGGACCAGGCCTCAGTGGAAGGGAGAGATGGATTCTGGGTCATCTCTAGATGGATATAATGGTATCCAAAATGGCAAGCGGCAGAGTTATTACAGGAGAGTTGCCAGAGAGTTATTACAGAGTAACAGAGTAGTAGTCACAGAGTGATTGCAGAGTAGTGGAGCGGCAGAGTAACAGTAGCTCTCACGCCTCAGTTCTTGCCAGAGTAACGTCGTAACGCGCGCGAGCAGAATTCAGCCTCGCGGAGACACACTAGATGTCAAGTATCAGTAAGACTTAGTAGCGCTATTACAGACCTGCGCGCACTTCCAGCAGTAACTTCACATAAATTGTATATAGTGTATATATATTTCGACTGCCAAGGGCTTAATAAATCGGCAGTAGTCCAAGGGAATTCCATCTTTTATTCCGGTAGTTCCGGGACGAGTCTGTGAAACCTCAAGTTCCCTTATCTAGAAAACCGCTCGGCTAGTAGGGAAAATCGACGGAGGAGCTGTCAACCTGCCAGAACGTCTCACAGGCCAGGTAGGTCACGACAGACCTAACGGTTTGGTGTCAGGTGTGGGGTCCCGAGTTCGACGCACTGAACAGAGCAACTACGGAATAAAGAGAGAGATCGCGACATCGCAGAAGATTGTCCGATAAAGACCGCGACAACGCAGAAGATTGTCCGTCCGCGCATCCGCGTAAATCGTACCGAGTGCCGCGCAACGCAGAAGAGATAAGAAGAAGCCTACTAAGCAGAAGGAGCCGTGCTGTAGCGAGCCGTGCCACCAGCAGAAGGGAGAACCGATCAGCCGCAGTATCCAGTTAGCAGAGACAGCAAAGAAGAAGAAGTAGCCGCCAGGTAAGCTAACCTTATTACAATGGCAAGACAGACAAGTGCAGCTACCGGTGTCCAGGTAGAGGAGAGGCTAGCAGACATAGATATGGTGAGTACAAGTGGGCCTTTTGTATCAGTAACCGAAGGACATCGCCTGATAGGTCGTGAGTTCGATGGAACACAGCCCGACAGATTACGTGAGTTTGTGGCCAATGTAGACGCTGCTGTTCGCATGGTAAAAGACGATGATCAAGAGCTGTTCTTTAAGTATATCCTGACCAAAATCACGGGCAAGGCCCGAGACAAGTTGTTAGTCAGAAGAGATATAAATCACTGGGAGGCTGCCAAACAGGCATTACAAGAATACTACGGATTTCAGGGCACATTAGACTTGTATATTTGCCAGATGTTTCAAACAGCGCAGGATCCGAGGGAATCAGTGGCGACATGGGCACACAAAGTAGAGACTCTATCAGCTGCATTCAGGGAAGCAGTCCTCGATGGAGAAAGCTGGGAGGACAGGGAAGCTCAGTTAAGAATCACAAGAAAAATATGCGTAGCTAGCATCATACAGGGGTTAAGTAACCCACGAATCCAAGCCAGGGTCCAGGGCCACGGGGCCATTACTTTCGAGAAAGCTGTAGCCACAGCAAGGCAAGAAGAGGCGGTAATTCTGTCAAAGAAGGCACGAGAAGGGTTGCATACGAAACATAGCTCAGGGGTAAGAGCAGGTAAACCCGATCAGGAAAGGAAGGCACCACGGGAGTGCAAGGAGGCACGAACCCGAGGCGCACGCACCGCGTTAGGTAATACACCTAATGTACAGACAGGGGGCACACCAAGTAAGATCATATGTAGATATTGCAAAAAACCGGAACACATAGAGCGCGATTGCCGAAAGAAGCAAAGAGATAAGGAAGCCGTGGCGCCGGAAGCCGTGCGCATAATTAGAGAGAAGCCTCACATGGAAGCGGACAGGAGTAGAACCTGTTACCGTTGTGGGAAGAAAGGGCACGTACAAAAAAACTGCCGACAGACAGCCCAGGTACCACAAGCAGGAGTGGACCGGCGGACGTGCTATACCTGTGGCCGGCAGGGCCACATAAAACGAAATTGTCAGGAGGCCAAGAAAGGCCAGGGCCAGAGTAGGCGCACGGGAGGCAAGGCCATGAAAGGCCGACGCCAGTGCGATGTTTGTGACCGGTGGTCACATGGAACCAAAGACTGTTGGTTCAAGAGTGGGAAAGGTAGTAAGAGAAATATCACTCAGACAGGGGCGACAAACTGGAGCGGGTCCATAACACAGGGACAGCTATGGAATCCCGTAATTTAAGGAGTCCCAAGGCACGTGACATGGAGGGCACTATATTAATGCATTGTGGGGGGCCTCTGAGGTTTTTAATTGACAATGGTTCCGATGTCAGCCTAGTGAAGAGGCAATCAGTGCCTAAAACAGTTACAATCAGTAGAGGCACCACGATCGAATTAACGGGTGTAAGCGAGGGAACGATTTACACCCAAGGGACCGTTCAGTTTGTTATAGGAGGTACTAAACACACAGTGCATGTGGTGGGCAGTGATTTCCAACTAAGCCAGGATGGTATAATAGGGAGAGACATCCTAGCTGACAGCGTGATCGACTACCGGGAGGGTCATGTTACGATCCACGGTAAAAGATACCCGCTGGGAGCGAGGGAGGCGAAGATAATCAGCCTCGAGCCTCGAACTCAGAAGGTAGTAGTTATTGAAGTCGATAAGAATCTACCAGTGGGAATTATTGAGAGGGCCGAGGTGGCACCAGGGGTTTGCCTCGCAGAGTGTCTAACTAGGTCAGAGCACAACGAGGCAGTAGTCAGCATGATGAACACTACTGAGGAAGAAGTGACTCTGTACAGCCCTCGAGTGCGAATGCAGGAGGTGGATGACACCTGCCTGGCAGGAGTACGCAAGGTACAGCAAGGCAGTAGGGCAGTAACCGGAGAACGGGCTACTCAGAAGCCCAGATCACGCCGAGTGATAGACTGCTTGCGAGTAGACCATCTCACGCAGGTAGATAAGGAGGGCATATACGCCATCTGTGCGGAATACAGTGACATCTTCCACCTTGAGGGAGATAAGCTCACATGCACGGAAGTTATACGTCACGAGATCCCAACGCCCCGGGATCAACCCCCGATTAATGTGCGGCCGTATAGGCTGCCGGAAGCACAAAAGGGAGAGATACAAGCGCAGATAGATAAGATGCTAGGTGATGAAATTATTGTACCTAGTACATCCCCTTGGAATGCACCATTATTGTTAGTACCGAAGAAAATGGATGCGTCAGGTAAGCAAAAGTGGAGAGTTGTGATTGACTTCCGAAAATTGAACGAAGTAACGATAGGGGTTAGTTATCCCCTCCCACTCACCTCACAGCTATTAGATGCTCTAGGTAAGGCCAGGTATTTCAGTACACTTGACCTTTGTAGCGGTTATTATCAGGTGTTATTAAAACCTGAAGACAGGCCCAAGACAGCTTTTTCAGCATTAGGGCGCAAGTACGAATTTGCAAAGTTGCCCATGGGGTTGAAATATGCGCCAGCCACATTCACAAGGCTGATGAATACAGTGCTTACCGGATTGACAGGTATTCAGTGTCTGTGCTATCTAGATGATATAATAGTGTATGGTAGCTCAATAGAGGAGCACAATGCTAAGTTAAGGGATGTTTTCCAAAGGCTGAGAGAAAATACGTTGAAGCTCCAGCCAGATAAGTGTGAGTTCCTGAGGACTGAAGTGACGTTCTTAGGGCATGTAATTACTGAAGGGGGAGTCTTACCAGACTCACGAAAGGTGCAGGCCGTGAAGGATTTTCCGAGGCCTACCACGAGCCGCCAGATTAAACAATTCTGCGGACTCAGTGGGTATTATAGGAAATTTATACCCAATTATAGTAAGATCGCGAAGCCACTATATGAATTAGTGAAGAAGGAAGTTCCCTTCGTGTGGGGAGATGCACAGGAACAAGCGTTCGAAACGCTAAAGCAAAAACTCATTGAAGAGCCTATATTACAGTACCCAGATTTTGAAAAGCCATTCGTTCTTACCACAGATGCTAGCAACGAAGCAGTGGGGGCCGTATTGTCACAAGGGCCCGTGGGTAAAGATCTTCCCGTAGCATACGCAAGCAGGACGCTTATTAAGGCAGAAAGAAATTACAGCGTCACAGAAAAAGAATTATTAGGCATTGTTTGGGGTGTAAAGTATTTCAGGCCGTATTTATTCGGACGGCATTTCACAGTGGTGACAGATCACAAGCCGCTGAAGTGGGTGTTCAATGTTCAAGACCCATCGTCACGCCTGCTAAAGTTCCGATTGAAATTGGCAGAGTATGATTTTGAAATCATTTACAAGCAGGGCAAGCAGAACTGCAATGCTGATGCCCTTAGCAGGAATCCCACTGATGCACAGTGTCAAGCGCGAGTGATCAACTCGGCTGGGCACGAGTTACGGCAGGGGGCGGCCGTGGCCACTCATATGGAAACTCGTAGGAGGGTAGCAACGACTTCAAAACCCGAGGACGCTACGGTAGAGGGAATTGAAGCAGACGGTAGTGAGGTCTCCGAGGACGCTAACGCAGAGGAGTCCACGCCCGAAGACAGCTTACCCGAGGTAACCGAGTTGCAGGAGGCTGAGAAATTGGCCATCCTGAAGGAGTGTCATGATTCCTTGGTTGGAGGACACCAGGGAATAGCCCGCACGTACGCCAGGGTACGCGAACGATTACAGTGGAAGGGAATGAAAAGCGACATTGAGCGTTATATACGCTCGTGTCCTTCATGCCAAAAGAATAAGGGGACTAGACCAGACGTCAGAGTGCCAATGGTAATTACGGACACCCCTAGCACGGTCTTTGAGAAGGTATCTCTGGATGTGGTGGGTCCACTTCCGGTGACAGAGCTTGGCATAAGTATATTTTGACATGCCAGGACCAACTGTCGAAGTACTTGGTAGCTAGTGCCATGCCGAATCAGGAGGCTGAAACAGTGGCACGGACGCTCATTAATAAGGTTATAAGCATTTACGGGATACCGGGGCAGATTCTCACTGACCAGGGTAGTAACTTCATGAGCGAAGTTTTCAAGGCACTTTGCAAGAAATTGCGAATTAAGAAAACAAACACAAGCGCTTTCAGACCCCAGTCCAACGGTAGCGTAGAGAGATCTCACAAGGTACTAGCAGAGTACCTGAGGCATTATGCTTGCTCAGGCGGGCAGAATGACTGGGACAAGTATCTGCCCACAGCGAGCTTTGTATATAATACCACCAAGAGTACTAGCACAGGGTTCACACCCTACGAGCTTATTTTTGGAAGGAAGGCGAATATACCAGGTGTATTGCAAAAGCCACCTGAGGTGGATTATAATGAACATCAGAACGTGGTAGAGGAGCTGACGTCACAGCTCAGGAGGAATCATGAAGCCGCTAGGAGGACGCTAGTTGAGCGTAAAGAACTGGAAAAGGCTAATTACGATAAAAAGCAGAACGAAGTCACATTTCGAATTGGTGACAAGGTACTCTTGCGTAATGATGCATTGCGAAGAGGACGATCAAAAAAGCTGAGTCCGCCATTTGTAGGACCTTATGAGGTAGTGGACGTTTCAGGGGTAAATTGTACCCTACTGCTTAATAAGAAAGGCAGAAGAGTTAAGGTGCATAAGAATCGGTTGAAAATGTACTTGTAAAAGGACTCCAACGGGTTTAGAACCCGGGTGGGTGCAGAAGCAGCACAGAACGGATTAAGGAGTAAGGACGTATATATACGGTTAATAGACTACAATGACAGCTAAGGGTTAACACAGCTGTAAGAGATTGTGTGCGAATGGAGTCAATATAGTTTATCAGTAGGCACACAATAAATATTTGAACAGTGGACAACAGAGGCGAGCAGCCTAGATAACGCACCGGGAGACATGAGTTACGTAAGGCGGAATACAGGGATGTCCATAGTGGCCCCGGAGCGCCCATCCTGAGGAAGTAAAACCCCCGTGTGGGTGGCGGGAACCATTGGAACGTTTAGACACGTGATCATTGGTGTTAGAATACCCCCAACAGTGAGCCTGCTGTGTCGTAAGAGGCGACAGGAAAGAGGCGTCGCCTGATGACCTCGATGACCTACTGCTCAGGCAGGCGCGAATCCCGGTGAGTAGCTCTATGTAATTGAGCCATGTGTTGTGAAGGAACCAAAGGAACGCGGAAGCTTGCCGTTCATAGTAAATGGAAGCCAAGCAATGGCATAAGGGTGAATCAGTGTTATAGGCACCAATTATTTAGGGACACATACGTGTGTATAGCAAGTAGAGAAGAAGTGCTCTAAGAGGCACATTTGAGAAAAGCGAAGAGTCAGAACCTCAAATTTCGGCCACGACGAAGTTACACACCCCTTCGTCTCAATGGCAACTAGGTCATAGCGACAGCTGCTGGTAGGGTTCTTTAATACCCCGCCAAGCTACGGAAAATAAAATCGGGTCGTACTAGAAATTTTAAACAGTCAGACGAACAGAGGTTCGACGGGTGGCACTGAGGTGCTCGTAAGTAAAGTGTTGCACGATGGCGAGCGTGTAGCCTATATGTGACTCGTCACCCCTAGGGTAGTCGCGGATACGCACCCGTTAGGACAGGGGTAGGGAAAACCGGAAATTAGCTTAGATGAAATGACACAGAAACCGAGCCATGTAGGGCACATTTTGAGAGCATTCAGTAAAATGCAAACGGCATTAGTGTAGCCATCCCCGAGGTGGGATGTGAAGCCGAGTCTCTATGTAACAGAACTCGAAGTTAAGGGAGCAAGTTTTTGAACTTAGTGTATGACACTGCTGATAGTTTTGTAGCCGCATGCCTAAGCCAGGATGCGAAGCAATGTCTTTTGAGACTTTAGTTATTGAAGTAGATAAAATTTTGATGGAAAATCAGTAAAATAGGTAACGAATAACCTGTCTTTACCTTGCAGGTAAGGCAGAAGGCAATGGCTCGAATGCTAGAATGGTTCTACACCATGGTGGCGGTGGTAACAGTGACGTCATCACCCCACGGCATAACCGGAGAAGTACTAGATGTACAAGTGACACCATACGAGAATACACCTGGAGTATACTTCGACAACCAGGGTGAGATACAGTTGTATAACATGGAATGGACATTAGTTACCTATGTGAATTTGAATCAGCTAAGTGAGGTATTTTCGAATATCAGGGAGCATATACACTGGACACAATTGGCATGTATATTGTTAGAGCAGAAAACAAATTTGACATGTCAGCACGACGTTAAGATGTTAAGTAATCATTTGCAACGGATTAAGGAATCTAAAGAAACGATAGCCAAAATCACTAGACCAAGTGGGGAGACGGATAATACCAGACCGAAAAGGGGATTGATAAATGCTGTAGGTTCAATAGCCAAAGCGTTATTTGGAACGTTAAGTCAGGATGATGCAGATAAGTATGAGTCACAAATAAGTGAGTTAGAAAGAGAGCAACTCTCAATGATTAAGGTCACTAAAGAGCAGAGGTTAGTGGTTAAGTCCACGTTACAAACAATGAACAGCACCATCTACGATGTAACTGCAAACGAGCAGAGGTTGACTCAGGGTTTAAATGAAATCAGGACATATTTGTCCAATAGTACGCTTCGGATTACAGAAGCATTTGAGCAAGCAGAGTTAGAGATCTCATTAAACAGACATTTAATTGAGATAGAAGGCTTACTTGTACAGCTGTATGAGCAGTACAGTGTGGTACTGTCAGGCATCATAAATGCACAGGTAGGAGTCATCCAAGTACAGATAATATCACCGGATGACATCATAGAAAGTTATAAGAAAGCCCAGGAGGATTTTCCAAAAGGGTTATCCTTGCCATTTGAATTAAGGTCAGCTTACGGTTACCTAGTCTACAAGGTGGCCACAGTGGAAGTGTTTACAAGTGAAAATTATCTTGTGTATGTTATAAGAACACCCCTTACAGACAGAGTGGTTTATAGTGTGTATCATATGATCCCATTCCCCACTTACATGAAGAGTAATCCCCACCATTTTGTGTACATTCAAGAGGCCAAGGACTATATATTGATGGACAAGGAAAAGCAGACATTTGCGCAATTAGATAGGGAACAGGTGAGGCAGTGTAAGGTAGTGTCTGCCACGTGGAGGTTGTGTCATGCTCAGTTCCCTGTTAATATGGTTCACTCGCAAGACAGTTGCGCAGTGAAGATACTCAGTGGAGTTAGTCAGGTACCGGAGAATTGTGATAAGAGAGTACTACCAGTACAGCGATTGCTGTGGATACCTATAAGGGAAAACAGGTATATTTATGTGTCTCCAGGTGAGACAAGGGTCACCTGCATGTGTAAGGACACTACAAGTGATATGGGACTAACTGGCACAGGTATTGTTGTGTTAAGTCCAGGGTGTACGTTGTACAGCCCACATAGTAAGGTACAAGGGGTAGGTAAAATAAACACTACTCGAGGTAAGGACTTAGTGCCAGATTTGATACTTAATTATGACTGCTGCGAGCAGATTGGTAGTGAGATTAAGCTAGAGCAGGTACCGGAGGTTAATAAACTGCCACTGAATAATTTGTTAAATCATGTGAATGATTTAAAGTGGGCCACGCACAAAACAGAAGAGGTGGAGGACTTGGTAAGAAAACAAGAAGAAGACATACAAAGTCAGATGATGTATAAACATTTCAATGTATATAAGTATATTGTACTAACTATGGCAGGTACAATTGGGATAATTTTATGGTGCTATTGTTGCAATTGTTGTTGTGATTGCCCTAAATTAGGGTTTCCAGCCAAAAAATGGTTTGATGATGCAAGGTCACATTGCCCAAATATTTGCATAAGGCAAACAGTAATTACGAGGGAAGGCAAGGCTAAGACTTCAGATGAGGATATTACGATATTCCAACGTCCCAGGCAACTTCGGGGACGCCCGGAGATGTCTGAGGAAATCCTGGAATTAGACTCTAGGCCTGCTGAAGGACGCTTCAGTACGCCTACAAGGGCCATTGTAGGTTCAGATATGAGTGCGAGTCAGATCGCACTACAGCCTTCACCCTCAACGCAAAGTCGCAGATCATTACGACTCGACAGTAACAGAGTGTAATATTGGGACAGAAATGAATGCAAGGAAGATTGCACCCATTTCTTCCCTGGGGAGGGAGGTGTCGTGACTGTGAACCTCCATGATTCAGAACCCAGGACTGCGGTTCGAAGGAACATTATACATAAGGGCAATAGAGTTATTATTATAATTACTAAGTTGGATGTGAGCAATTGTAAGCCAGAGATGTATTTCTGGAAGAGATAGGATTGCTGGAGCCAGGATGTGTACAGAGGTCTGTAAATATTGCTCGTACAAAAGGACACTTGGTCCGGTACTTTGTATTGTAGGAAGAGTGATTCATAGTCACAAGTCAGGCCAGAAGTTGAACCTTGGATGTCACGTAGACACAAGTATGGGCAGTCGCCGCTACCTTAGGGAGCAGCACTTGCCAGGCACTGGAGGGTGGAATGGACCAGGCCTCAGTGGAAGGGAGAGATGGATTCTGGGTCATCTCTAGATGGATATAATGGTATCCAAAATGGCGAGCGGCAGAGTTATTACAGGAGAGTTGCCAGAGAGTTATTACAGAGTAACAGAGTAGTAGTCATAGAGTGATTGCAGAGTAGTGGAGCGGCAGAGTAACAGTAGCTCTCACGCCTCAGTTCTTGCCAGAGTAACGTCGTAACGCGCGCGAGCAGAATTCAGCCTCGCGGAGACACACTAGATGTCAAGTATCAGTAAGACTTAGTAGCGCTATTACAGACCTGCGCGCACTTCCAGCAGTAACTTCACATAAATTGTATATAGTGTATATATATTTCGACTGCCAAGGGCTTAATAAATCGGCAGTAGTCCAAGGGAATTCCATCTTTTATTCCGGTAGTTCCGGGACGAGTCTGTGAAACCTCAAGTTCCCTTATCTAGAAAACCGCTCGGCTAGTAGGGAAAATCGACGGAGGAGCTGTCAACCTGCCAGAACGTCTCACAGGCCAGGTAGGTCACAACAAAGGTTCACTTGTCAGAATATAGACCAGTCGATTTGGAGTATATTTCGACAAGCATAATACTTTTTTATGAAAATATCCTTTGACGTTCTCTAGGTCTTTCAGATTAGATTTGCCAAGGTGATCCCATATAATCTCTAAACCATAGGTCAGTATGGGCAAAATTTTTAAGCGGAAGAGAGTCAAAGCTGTGGTCAATGATAATCGTCTAAAATTTCTTATGCCGTTAATTGCCTTCGTTGCTGCTGCTGTTCGCTCTTTGATGTGCATAGTGTATACAAATCCTTTGTTTTGAAAGGTAATTCGAAGGTATTTAAAATTTCTTTTGATTAAATACATAGTTTCGATTGTTGAAAAATGCACAATATAACGCCTCAGTACTCAAAAAACAATAAATATAAAAAATCAAGCAAAAAAAATACAACTCTGTTGGGATTGGAACCCCAGTCGACCTGTTAAGAGACCAACGCTGTAACCACAGACCTAATTTTGTCCTCCCCAACTGAATGTTATCAATCGATTAAGATACAACGTCTTAGCCAATAATGACTTTGACTATACGATTTCCTTACTGGAGTATATTTCAAACAAAGTTCATTTCATACAAAGATCCTATTATTTATATCTGTAGAATATATTGCATGCAACATACTCAAATTAGTGAAATAAAGGTCAGAACGAGAGATCAGCTGCCATCTTGTCTGTAAACGAGACGGCTCAGCTTTTTAAAGCCACTTCTGCACTATAAAATTACAATATACACTTTTAATTTTTCATTGCAAAATGCGCAATATGTTATCAATCGATTAAGATACAACGCCTTAGCAAATAACAACTATGATTTATTGCGGTCAGGATTTGTCACTGGAGTTTTACAAGTAGTTATTTCAATGACCAACAGAGTTCACTGTTAACAAGGGATTTTCGCCCCCGGCACACACATAGGGCCTAGTAGGATAACATGTCACATGTTACACATCATATGCGACTACTGTAAGGCTCGTATAATTTAAAAAGATTCTTTTTCCAAAAAAGTGCAATTTGGGAAGTAGGCTATTTTTCGAAACTATAAATCTTAGAAGGTTGTATGTTTGACTTAGACCCCCTCTACCCTCCCACCCAAAACAAAACAAGTTTTATAACCCTAGGACACAAAAAAACCAGTAGTGGTCTAATACTGGGTCTACTTACCCCTACCACGACTACCGCCGCGAATGATATCTCGCAAACCAATAATCGGAGAGGGTCACGTGAGGTGTCAACTTACTGGTTTTTTTTGTCCTAGGGTTATAAAACTTGTGGTGGGGGAGAGGGAGATAGAGGGGGTAATGACCTTTGGTTTAAGTCAAACATACAACTTTCTAGGATTTATAGTTTAGAAAGTATAGCCTACTTTCAAAATTGCACTTTAATGGAAAACAATTAAAAATTACCATGTCTTGTTCTAACGATAAAGGACATAGAGACCTTTTGTTTAAGCTAACATGTGACTTTTTAGGATTCATAGTTTTGAAAATATAGCCTAGCCTTCTTTCCAAATTGCACATTTTTTTTTAATACCATGTTTTGTTCTAACGATAAATTACATAGTGACCTTTCGGTTAGGCTAACATATGACTTTATAGAATTATTAGTTTTGAAAATATAGCCTTCTTTCCAAATTGATCTTTTATGTTTTTTTTAAATAACATGATTTGTTGTATAGATATAGGGTATTGAGACCTTTCGTTTAAGCCGATATATGACTTTCAAGGATTTTTATTTTTGAAAATATTGCCTACTTTCTAGATAATTGTTAGGAAATATTTAAAAAAAATATAATGAATTTGACTGAGAGTTGGATAGAGGTAAGTGTAAGGATTAGCATATGACTTTATATGATATTTAGTTTAAACAAAACGAATATTTTTTTCTAAAAATTTTAAAAATATAATGTTATTGACTAGGCGTGGGATAGAGGGAGGAGTATGAGTTGGGGGTTAATGATTAACCTTAAAGGAAACTAGAATTTTTGGAATGTTGGTGTGTTGTTGTTGTTGTTGCTTACTTACAAACAGGTGAGGTCAAGTGAGGTTAGCTGGGATTAGATTAGGAAAGGTTTAGTAAAGACAGGTCAAGTGTAGTCAGGTTAGGTTAGGTGAGTTCAGATTAGATTAGGTAAAGTTAGGTTAGGTGAGCTAAGTTAGGTAAAGTCATGTTAAGTTAGGTTAGGTTAGGTTAAGTTAAGCTATGACCGCCATCTTATTTTTTTGGCTACCCTCTTTGACCGATCAATTAAAGTTAGTCTGCTCGGCTACCCTCCACCTCCCTTCTCTAGCCATCTTTGCTCGACCGATTAAAGATACTCTCTGACCGGCTACTGAAAAATAAATAATAACTAATTAAATAAATAATACTACCCTCACCGTCCCCCGCTAATCACCACCATGTTTGGTTGATCGACTAAAGATACTTCCACTCAGCTACCCTCCCGCTATCTTAAATGCTCTGCATCGTCTCTGACCGCCATCTTGATCACTCTGCGACACCTCTTGAGAGTGGCTACAGTGACCCTCTTCAATGATTGGCTCGCAAGATATCGATTAATCCGAGTAGCGAGTGCGTTAGTTGGGTCTTTTAGTTAAATCAAGAGTAAATAATCAATATATAATCATTTGAAAAGCCCGTTATTCAAGAGGTCGGTTGCGCACGGTGGCCATCTTGCGCATTAGCCTATGCGCCAGGATCGGCTTAATATCTCTACTTTTGTTGGTGACTAGTTTGGTCAGGTCATAAAGTATCTCATTTCTCTTGTCGAGGCTCGAACGTTTTGTAGAAAGTGTTTTATTTTCCGCGTGATTAAATGTTGTAATGAACCGGCATTTTTCCCCATTTTGTTTAATCTGTGCTATGTGACTGTAAGCATCGTTTGGTTCTTGGAGTCGCCATCCACATTATAATGCACGTTTTGATTTTGTGAGGCAGGTTTTTGAGGATGGCCGACAGTTACGTAATATCGATAAGTTAGTTCTTTTGTGTGTGAATTGGCTTGTTAGGTGAGTTATATTTGGGAGTTCTGAATCAGGTTGAGGGAAGCGTATTATTATTATTATTATTATTATTATTATTATTATTATTATTATTATTATTATTATTATTATTTCATTTTACAAGTAAACGGTCGTCGGATAATTGCATCCAGTAAAATTAAATTCGCCTTCATTGTATTTTTTGCAGCGGTGTTTATTTCGGGCGTACGCAAAGATGCAGGCAGCTTGAGCGACAAGAAGGAAGAGAGCCCGCCTGCCTTTCTAGTCGCTGACGTTTTGCGTGAAGTCTGTGGCTAGAGGGAATTATATCTTTATTTTTAATGTTTTGTTTTACCTCGCTTTGTAGGCTAGTTACTGCTTCCAAGCGATTTCTCAGAGTTCCCAATGGGTGAATACAATGTATTATTTTTGCCCGCTGATTCATTCGTTTATAGGATTTTTTTCTTTTGTTTGCGATTTGTTGGTTCGATTCATGTCGAGAGCGTCATTGCGGTTGGATAGAATGGTCGGAAACCTAGTTAGATCTGGACCCCATCCTCTGTTGCCGAGCTATTCAACTGTTCTGTTTTTAAATGCCACGAGTTTTCTTTGTGATTTGTCAAGCCCACTACATTGCGTTCACTTTACCGGACATATCGAGCTGGGAAAACGTTTGGTATGTCCACCTGGGGGAGTATTCAGCTATGCACCTAACCCTAATCTTGTCTGATAATGCGAACAGATCAGATGACAACCAGATACGACCAGTTTATGGTGTTGCTTATGGATCACGCCACAAAATTCTTATGCAAGAGTTTTATTGTTGTATTTTTTCTTTTTAATGGTTTGTTTTGTGCATTTTATTTTTATCTGTTTTTTATCAGATTAGTTAATCTTTTGAGAGGTAAACTTATCTATTGTCCAAGGTCTCTGTTTCGAGGTTATCTTGTTGAGCTCAAATAAGTCAAATGAGGAGTTTTTGATTATTATTTTCGATCTTGTAAGAGTTAACTAATTAATATAAATTTAAATTCCGAGCTCAGTGGTTATTCCTGTCAGGAATATATGTTTTTAACTTGTTTTCCTTAAGCATCCAGGAGATGTTAGTTGTTGTTGGCTTATTTGTGAGATCTGTGGATGTGGGCACAGCTGATGGACCTTACAGACTTCTTACGGACCTTTAGTGTTAAAACAGCTGTTCGCCAGGTTAAGTTATTCTTTTTCTGTCTCCTGGAAGGTTTATCGAGGCTTCATTTTATTTGTTATTACCGTATTTTTATTATTATTAATTCCATTTTATTCGATATTTTCTTTTATTATTATGAATATCGTTATTATAATTAGTTCTTGGGTGTATTTTATTGTGTTTATATTAGCTATGTGTGTAAATAGGAAGTCGTTATTTCAGTAAATTGGAATTTTTAGTATAAGGTTGTGTGTGCTTACTCGTAGAATAGTAACTCCTGTATTTTCCCCTAGGCCTGGAAGTAATTAATATTTTAAGAACCGTACATGACCCTGACAACATACTCTCGGAGCCTAGGAATTAGGTGTGAGAAGGGCACAGTATGAACTGCAGCATGGTCCTTTGGAACGTCCAAGGTGACTTGACACGATAACAGACCCGTGGACAGTGGTCAGACCCGTCCGAAGCGTGACCGATTTGGTTTCTGTCACTGTGGGTAGAGATTGGTCTGAAAACCCACAACATCCAGTAAGTCTCCCGTGACAAATTGTTACCAGTCTTCACGCCAACACACTCCGTTGAGCGCACGAGATGTGGCCGGGAAAATATCGGGGCGATTCGCTAATCAATTTAACTTGCTCCAACTGCCTTTGCTATAATACTGTGGTATTAATATTGAACTTGCAATACCTTAAACATTTGTTTCCAATAGAAGAAATGTAGTACACGTACTAGTCAAGGCATTGTAGCGGATTTTTACCGTAATGGATTCTAGAAATAAGAGTAACTAGCGGACCCGTGCGAGAAATCTCGCATGTTCATAAACCACACTTTCCCCAATAGGTTTATAATGAGAGACTTAAGAAGAAAGGTTGCTATGTTTTTATTTCATCCAAATGATTATAGAACACTATTTACATTTCAGGATAAAGGAAAGACCTCAGATTGTTAAAATTACATGAAACAGGCATCACAGCGACCCGTGGACAGCAATTGAATACCTCGTTTCCAAAACTCACTAAGTCAAAAATGATGATTTTTCAGGACAGACATTTTTTTGAACCGGAGCCTACTTTGGCAATATTACTTCATTATGAAGTAAAGAGACGTATTTCAAATTAATATGAAGAACAGTGATAACGAACCAAAACCTTATTTTGAAGTTATTAACGTTAAAATGCCAATTTTTTTCCAAAAGTAAACTAGGTCACTTGACTTAGGTCAATTCTGGAAAAGAACTACAGACTTAGTGAGTTCTGGAATAAAACATCTACTTGCACATGCTAAGTTACACATTTGGTAGATCGGAAGCAAGTACGTAAAGCAATGGGATTTTAGTGATTTATTCTAGATTGCTCAAACTTCCCTTGAAAATCAATGAGGAACAGAAAAAAGTTATTAAATTGTCCCAATACCTGCCATAAAAAATAATACAAATATATAGCAAATAAATTCCAAGAACAAACGCACTTGCACAGCCTTAACTTTGTACTACACAAATGGCTCTTCTTCAGCATAGTGTATTATTTTCTGTGTGATCAACCAGATATGCATCATCACCGAAGTTCTTCAGAGCTTTATTGTAGTACAACTGAGCTTGTTCGGACAGAGAAACAAACTTCAGAAGTGCTGCAACATCCTTCTTCTTCTCTGAAGATATTTTACTGCATTCCTCTACTACATGGACCAATCTGTATGAGTTCCTCCAAGAATGGACTGATTTCTTCTTTATCACTTCGTATTCATTGAAGTTTCCATTGTAGGTATTCTTGGCAAACACTTCTTTCTTTCCTTTTTCGTACAGAAGAACACGATGCTCCCTCATCAAGAATGGGAGCTTAGTTTTCCATTATATTATTGGCGCTCCTTTTAAAATCAAGTAGCCGCCAATCTCTCTTTAAAAGTTTAACAGCTTCTTGTTTTTCCAGAATAGCATGATAATCTTGTGGCTCTAATAGTTTTTCACGAGTTCTGTACACTTTTTCGATTCTTCCAAACACTCGGTCCGGAGGCAAAAAACTGTGTCCTCTGATGGGAAATATGTGTTCCGCTTTATTAAAAATGTCACTTTTGTTTACATAATCTAGCAAGAAGCCCATGATGGTCGAGTTCTTGTTTTGACTTGTGGCAGAGTCTGAGAAAAATCTCAATGTTTTCTGAGATTTAATGCCTTCTGGTTTTGCTTCTTGACTAACCCTCTCTTCAAGACAGTGTAGGAAGTTAATGCAAGGCTGATGCAACTTCGTTCGATCCTCTTCCAGACTGATATTCTGTCCAAGAATATATGAATGTGTTTTCCACATTTTGGACGTTTTCATGAATTATAAAAGTTAGGTTGTACAACCAAAGCTGTCGAGCATAAAAAGTCTCGGAAATTCTAATCATGGGAAGGGGCTGGTTCTGTTGCATGTCAAATGCTACTTTCAGAACATTATCTTCCTTTCGCTTCAAAATTTCATAAATTTTTTTGGCTCGTAATTTGTGCAATCTGTAACATCCCATCAGGTCTGCCCTTTCGGCTGGTGATGTAGAGTTATTTTGTATCTTGATTTTTAATTCTTCACAGTATGAACATCTGTAGGTTTTCGGATGCCCAAACCCGATATTGAATCGTGTTTGGAAAATTCTATGAAATTTGCTATAAGATGCGACTGATTTTGAAGCACTTACCCTGGCCTCTCTCCACAATCGCCAAATCTTATTGACGGAAAGTGTTGGGTCCATGTAAACTCGTACGCTCTTTGCCCTCCCATAATGGCTTTCTCTGCACTTCAATGTCTTAATGAAATTAACAATTGAAACCTCAGTTTCCATGTCTTTGGCTTTAATACGACCACCGCCCCTGTTCTCTTTACATTGTTCACCTGTTGCATTGAAGTTCTTAGATAAACGATTCAATCTGAATCTACTCATTCCTGTTACCGAACAGAAAGATTGAGCACAAACTCGTATAATCTGGCCGGCATTCCTCCGTATAAAATATGGTGTTAATAACCTAGCACGGGGATTGCCTACATTTCTTGGTCGATGTGATTTTGGTTCTTTTGTTACAATATATTTTAAAAGGAAGTTATCTTGCTCTACTTTTGATTTGTTGTCATACAGTTTGTCACGGAAATGAGTGATGTCTTCTTGACTCAACAATCCTACCTTGCATGTATAGTTCGGTCTTCCAGCATGATTACAAGCGATACAAGATGCAGGGTGAGCACTTGAACTGTTTCTTGCATTCTTGCGTTTTGTTTTATCCCAGGTGTTTACATCTTTTCTTCTCTTCCTGCTTCGACCGGAATCTTCTAGAGGACTCTTTAATCCTTCTAAATCAAAGTCATTCATCTTGTACACTTTCTTAAAATGTAGAAACTTTCTCTTAAACACAGGTCATCGACATACGACACATGAATCAGCCAAGAGGTTACTGGCAGGAAACAGGCGCGTTAGACTTAGCAGAGTTTGGAAGACATCACGGCCTGGCGGGAAACAGGATCTTACTCGTACGCATGCGCATTAGACTTAGCAGAGTTTGGAAGACATCACGCCCTGACTTAGTACAGTTTTGGAAAAAAATGCAATATCCTACGTTACAATTTACAATGACAAAGTGAGTTCTGGAATAAAATATTAGTAACATACATAGGTCTACACCTTACGAACAAGATCCAACGGGTATCTCAATTTCGTCCAAAACTGACTTAGTGAGTTTTGGAAACGAGCTCTTCAATTATGGAGCGTATTTTACTACAGCAACAGTAACTGCAAATCGCACACTTCGTACATTTTTTTAAAAGTGATTTATTAACGAAATTATAGATACTTATGAAAATATTGTGCAATTCGTCACTGCTAATGTCTATTCTCGTTCATTTGAATGCTCATTTGTCACGATCGGTCGATTGTGAGCGCCGCAGGAGGGATCTATACTACTGAAATAATATAAATAATGACAATTATAATGTTGAAATGTGCAATATTGTGTTCGAAGCCCTTCTTCAGCGTTGCCTTAGCCTAGTAATCGGATATCAAATGCTTTCTAATCGGTCAACATGATTCTGATGGGTGTTATTCCCTAAACCTGAAAACAATTACAGAGATTAATTAATCCACTTGGCTGACCAGTTCCGATCGTCAAGCGATCATCATCAAATCGTTCACTCGCACACAAGCTATTAAATCTATGTCTTCGGATATGTGGGTGATAATATTTACATATATACGATATTTTGGTTACAGAAATTCATTGAAAATTTGCGTAACATGTCAGAATTTATTAGTTTTATATAATTTTTTGTTATAGTAAAGTTAGTGGCTAGACATATGCCTTCCTCATCCCTCCCGAAATCCGTGGAATCGATGATCTCTAGTGTTTGTAATAATTAATGAGGTCCCTGCTTACTCCACACGCATCATAGCGGACTAAATTGGCAAGCTTAAGCCGTCATTATCTACGTTAACTGACTCTGAAAATCATGTTCTGATGGTAGCCTTTCAAATTAGTGACATAATTCGTCTCTGAGACGTTCAGCAGCTTCAAAAACAAAATAATGCTTTAAATTTTATATTTTGACATACAACATTTGCTATTTTGGTGTATCTTAAAACGTACATATCGGCATGTATTGCAAAATTAAAGCTAGTCTTCATGTCAATCCCATGATACGGTAACAGATTACTAATTAAACGATTCCACAGTTTTACCCAGTCTTGTATGATTATCAGATCACACCTATTGATTGTAACTCAGACACCAGTGTAAAGAACGCCACATCACTCGGTACACCATGAGAGGTGGGTGTCTCCGCCTTGATACTGGTCCCTCCAATTCAAAATGTTAAACTTTTGCTATCCTTTGAGTTTGTTTATTTGTGGAACAACACGAGAGATGCCGAAGCACACGTCCATGGTTCCACGGGTAATTGGTACATTATACATTAGCTCCCATCTTTGAATTTGTGCTCCTGTATATCTGTGGTGGCTTCCGTATATATTCACCTTTCTCGTTTTAATAGTTCCCGCATAGAAGAACTCTCGCCGTGAAATTGAGTAGCATTTCACATTAATAAAGTACTTCATGCATTAATGGAATGTCACAGCAGTTCATTCATGTGCGTAATGAAAATTAAAACCATACAAGGGATTGCGCGCTGAACTGTGTCTAACAAAGAGTCTACACCGGGAGCGCGGTGACAGAATATCCAATTCTGGTAGGTTTCACCAAGCAGGTGATTGCATTGATATGAAAACAATGATATTTCTCGACAACTCAGTTCGCTATTACTTCACCAATTGAATCTACTGCTGAAAGTAAAAAATGGAATAATGGGCATTACGTTATTTTAAATATCCAAAGACTATATAGAGAATATGCAGATTAGTAAAATAGCCTATAGAGAAAATGGATAGGAGACTTGGCTGTGCATCATTTCTGATCACCGCATTATGTACCAGAGGCCAAGATCCACTTAAATATCTGACCACATCTGGTGTAGTGGCAAGCAAACTTGGCTGCCGCCCCGGAGGTCCAGTTTGATTCCCGGCTCTGCCAATATATTTAATTCTGATCTGAAGGCTGAAACGGGATGCACTCAGCCTCGTAAGGCAAAATTGAGAGGAGGCGTATTTGATTCCCACCATGGCCATCCTGAAAGTGGTTGTCCGAGGTTACCTGATTTTACACCAGGCAAATGCTAGAAGGGTTCCTGCCTTAAGGCCACAGCCAACTGCTTCCCAATCCTCACCCGAATAACAAATACGTACACTACGGGCACCACAATAGCACAAACATCAAACAATTTCCAGGCACACTCACAAAGTAACATGGGCTAAATGATCATGATGTCTCAGTTCCGAATTGAAATAACAATTCTAGATCCTTGGAGTTCATACTCAGTTGAATGGGCACACACTATTTTGAAAACTTGAGGATGTGAAAACTTTAAGGAAGCTCTTCAAACGTAATTACAATCAATAGGTGTGATCCGATAATCATACAAGACTGGGTAAATTTGTGGAAACTTTTAATTAGTAATCTGTTACCTTATCATGGGAATGACATGAATATTGCTATACATGCCGATATGTACGTTTTAAGATACACCAAAATAGCAAATGTTGTACGTCAAAATATAAAATTTAAAGCATTATTTTGCTTTTGAAGTTGCTGATCGTCTCAAAGCCGAATTATGTCACTAATTTGAAAAGCTGCCATCATAACATGATTTTCATAGTCAGTTAGCATAGATAAAGGCGGCTTAAACATGCCAATTTAGTCCGCTATGATGCGTGTGGAATAAGCAGGGACCTCAATAATTATTACAAACCCTAGAGATCAACGATTCCACGGATTGTGGAAGGGAGGAGGAAGCCAGATATAAGAAATTCTGCGTTAACATTCCTTGGAATGAAATACTGAGCGAATGATCTGAAATCACTCCCCTCCAGTGAAGTTCTGCAAACTTTTTCTGAATAAAAAATAAAAAACAGAAAGAAAAAAAAGATGAACTTTTTCAAGTTGTTCTTGTTTCATTTACAGATTTGTAGTTTGTGGTAATTTCAGCCCTTTACAGTTGTCTGTATGCGTGTGTGTGGTGCCTGTATGAGTGTGTGTATTTGTAATTGAGCCTAGGATTTGGATGGAGGCAGCGGTAGCCTTGCGTTAGGAATCATCCCAGCATTTGCCTGGAATAGAACGGAATCAATGGAAAACCACTTCTAGGATAGTTGAGGTGGGAATTCAACCCACAAATTCTTAGTTTTGCCTCATGAGGCTGAATGTACCCCGTTCCAGCCCACAGAACAGAATTGAATTTCTTGGCAGAGCCGGGAATTGAACCCAGACCTCCACGGCGACAGTAGCTACACCACGAGTTGGTCGGGAACATGTTCAAGGCGGATAATCTTAATGAATGTACAACATTTGTTGTAATCTTCAGGAAATGTATAAATGTAAGTGTCAGTAGGCACCTAACAGAAATGTTCTATATTCTGCCAAAGTAGGTATGCCGCATGTGTACCACGATCTTCGTATCAGAATTCATTAATGATTTATACTGCATATTTTCCAACAATGTACGCATATCGTATGCAGTTAACAGAGAATCTTTATGTTAACGTGTAATATACACCAGCTGTGAATTCGCTTTTTGGTGGCTTCACTGAATTCACCCTGTTAGAGCATCATGTTCGAGGAATGCTGCATCCAGCCAATTATAGGAGTAGAGTCTTTCTAAGCTGGAAAGTTGTATATTCTTAACCGCCTCCGAAGCATCCCGGTGATAGTTTTTTTTACATATATATTTTTATTTATTGGGCTCAGAATTTAATTTTTACCGCCGTGAGTGCACCTAGAAGGTTTCATGTAAATAGGATCATCTTCTTTAGAGTCGTTGTTGATTCATTTGAGGGGCTTCGATGACGTGGTCATTTAGCCCCTTGTACTTGGGTGTATATAGAATTTGTCTGATAACCTGTGTTATTGTGTTGTCTGCAGAAGTAGTAGTAGTATTAGTAGTGTGTGTATTTGTAATTACGAGGTTTTGGAAGGAGGCGGGCATGGACGTAAAGTTAAGAACCATCCCGGTATTTGCCTGTAGTAGATGCAGAATACCACGGAAAACCACTTCCAGGAAATCGAACCCACCTCTTCTCATCTTTAGCTCATGGGGCTGAGTATACCCTGCTCTAGCCCTCGGACCTTCATTACAATTTTTAGTGTATTTGGGAAACGAAACTGGACCTGAGGAGTGATAGTCATGTTTTAAACCAACCAGAAACAGATAGGGGGATAGGGAAATGTATATTGTACAGCCCGGGGGGGGGGGGCAGTACCCCCGAGAGCCACCCCCTATCTTTTACCAAAACCACCCCAACTGGCAACACCATAAGACCAGAACATTATCTATACACAGCAAGTGGCGGCCACCCAGCCTGGGAGGTTAGCCAACTACTTGCAAAACATACGCAAACATCTACACCAACAACTATCTGGGGCAGCTACAGTGACGTAATGCTGACCACGCAGCGCCGGGGAGTATAAGAATGGAGTCCTAACTAGGAGCCAGGATCTGTTCTACTCTGTGCGTCGCCAGCGGCCCTAGCCGACGTCTGTTCCAGTTTCATCATCAGGTGAGATTCAGTAGTGCTCAGACTCCTTTATTTTGTGAACACCTACCCCCAATTTGTACACACCAATCGTATACTTGTCTACATTCCCCAAGAGGGACTTACCAGTTTACATCTACTGACCAATAAACACATGGTCAGTAAACTACACTTGCATTACTACTTACACTCCTCTTCACATCCTAATACCCCGACTGACCTTCGTCACAATTGTCCGTGACCGTAGTAGCCAGTAATTACTGTGTCAGACTACATCGTACTCGCAGCACGCGACTCCACCGCATAGCGTCGAGCTGCTGACCTAGCACGTCTATTGTATCACTCATTCCTCCTAGCTGGCAGGCCAGTATAGTAGCCTGTATTTAGAGTTCCATCCCCTAGCAAATACTTACATCTTTGCAGGAACACCCCCTAGAGATTAAACACTAAACAACACACTACACTAGTAGTTTCTCCCAACTACGGGGAGCTACTCTCATTTAGAAACAACCTTCCAAATTAGCACAGTGACACAACGTGTTTTATCCCAAACTACCCCCCAACCAAGGGATTAAAACATATTTGGTGGAGGCGCTGCTACCACGCACAATAAGGGTAGGACTCATACAACGAGCCCTCGTGGTAGAACGATCCGTACCGCAAGCAGCCAAACGAGACTAATTTTTTTTCTCCTACATTACGTCCCACGCCTTTTCTTTATCACACGGGGATTTGTATTATTACACCCACCCCCATCCTCCCCATAGTACAAGGTCGGTGGAAATTAAATGACCACGTTTAGAACCACACTAAGGGACTTTGCGCACCATTTGTCGGCTAGCACAACTCCACTCCGGCCAAAGTTACGAATTAAGAACAGCGATTTGATAACTGAACAGACTGCGGTACAACTCCTTCAGGAACTTGAATTAAAGGCATTAGAAATCCGCGCTCAACACCCTGCAGTGGCAGCACAAGTCACACATTTTACACGATCCCAGGCCCAGACCAGTGAACACAGACAAGAGTCACCAATATCTAGCGCTAGTGATGCAGATTGCTTGCCAACACTCCATCCCCTATTGCTGCAGCAACTGCAAATCACAGAGCAGAAGACTAGTAATCTGCTCGCGCGCATCACACAGTTACTAGATACAGACACTGTTAAGGCAGACAATCACACGACAGAGGCGGTCCTCGATATACACACCATTTTGGAAACAGTGAAACAGGATCTAGACAGGATAGTGGAAGTAGTCAAATCCACACAGTACGACAACACACCTTCGGTCAGTGACGATATATCAGGTGACGAGCCACCTGGTAACGTAACACACGTGTCGTACACGGGGAGCGAGGCTAATTCCCCTCAGAACAACACAAATATCTTGGCACACGATAGCAGTGCGAACAGCATAAACAGATCAGAATCCTTACAGAGCCAACGAGAGACAGACGAACAGGAAATGAACAGGCACACAGAATACCCCATGATCCACCCCACAAAGTTCACGGGGGAAGGCCAGGATCCCGAGGAATACCTCAAGGCCTTCAATAGAACGACTCGGATCAATGGCTGGAGCAATGAAGTCAGAAAACGGCTCCTCCCTGCATACCTCACGAAGGCGGCCATGACATGGTATGAGCTCCATGAGGACAACCTAGAAGATGCCACATGGGAGGAAATCACTTTGTTGTTGAAAAGTGAATTCCAGCTCATACCAGATGATGAGGACCTGTATGACCAAATTCGACAGAGGACACAGGGACCTAAAGAAAGCGCACGGTCATACGTCAACGCAAAATTGCTAATGTGCGACAAATATAACGCAGCTATGACGAACAAGCAGAAAGTTAAGCTGCTAATGCAGGGCCTTAGACCATCCATCGAGGACAAGTTGTGCATCATGAACAACCCCACGGTCCAACACATGCTAAACAACATTAAAACAATAGAGGCAGGGAAAAAGATCACGGAAAAAGCTACGGAGAAAGCCGTGAATCAGCACTTTCATCCAAAAAAGGGCGATACTAGTCAGAAGATGGATGAATTAGTGGACAGGATGGAGAAGCTAACGATAGCAGCCATCCAAGCAGGCGGCAGACCGCCTAGGGATGAACACCCGGACACGGAAGAGCTCTATTATCCCGAAAGGGACAGGGGGTACACAGAGAGGAGACATTACGAGAGGGAGAAAATATACTACCCTCCACAGCGGCCAACAACACCACATACACAGGACAGGCCACACTACCCTCCGCGGTACTCACCGGTATCATACGTGGACGTAGAGCCAACATACCCCTCACGGTGACCATCACCCCCATACGCACTGGAGTACTACCCTGAAGAGTACGAACACAGCATTCCCCGGGGAAGCAGCCCGCCACCAAGCAGACAGGGCTATGCTGCCCCACAATACAGGGCAAACGGGGAGTATCGGGAAAACCCACCCCCAACCAGACAAGAATATGCATCCCCACAACACAGGGGAAACGGGGAGTACCGGGAAAACACACCCCCAGGCAGACAGGGATATGCACCCTCCCAGTAGAGGGAAAATGGGAATCGCCGGGAAAACCCGCCCCCACAGCAGCAAACATACACCCCACCCTGGCGGAGACAAGAAAACGGACCACCGGGCAATAACCGCCGGACAAAAAACCCACAAAAAGGACGGGAAACCAGAGACACATACCCAAAGGGCCCGGAACACTATCCCCTCCCCGACGAACACCCGAGGGAGTTTAGGGATGAGGCACCTCACCGGGCAGACAGGGGGGCAATACTTCCCACACCTAGTTACCCACCGCAAGCGGGGAGTTGGCGCTGCCACCCCGAGGGGGGGGGCGTACATACAGCACAGGGAGACGAACGCCCACGTTTCCAAAAAACGCTTAGACGGGGAGGTTCGGCCAGCTGAAAAAGCGGCAGAGGTTCCTCCCCTAACACAACACCAGAATGGCCCCTCACTTAAAAAGACACGTAAGAGCAAGGGGAAGAAGCAGCCAACTAAAGACAAGGCTGGCGATCCGCCCCCGGACCGTTTCCAGACACACCCCGTACAAGGAGACGGCAACTGTCTGTTCAGGGCCATTAGCTTATTAGTCCGGGACACCGAGGATCATCACAGGGAATACAGACAGAAAACGGTCCAACATATCCTGGCCAACTGGAAAGAGTACCGGGATTTTGTATCGGACGAGCGGGAAAACCCATTCCAGACCGGGGCGGAATACCATAATTACATGGGTAGGGACGGTACCTATGCCGGCGCCGTAGAGGTGACCGCTCTCGGCAAGGTACTAAAAACGAACATACACGTATACACTGACGTGCAATCGCCCCCGCTATTCACAACCGCGGGATTTAACAGGGACCTGCATATACTATTTACGGGGAACCCTAGGGCGGGACACTATACACCCCTCACAATCACGCGCGAACAAATCAAAGGCAAACCCACACCCTCCAAACAGGAAACCATACCCCCTACACCACAACACGGGGTGGGAAGTGACCCCACACAGACGCAGGGCGCGAGCTCACTCAGCATAGGGAAGCCAGCAACAGGAGTCGAACTCGCGACCGCCTGGAACAAAAAACGAGGTCACAAGTGCAAACGTAGAGTTAGGTTTGCAGACACACCCCCCAGGAGGGAGAAAGGAACAACACACCTACACAAATAATGGGAACTGTCAACACATTAAACGTTCGCCAGACAGCAGATTAACATATTGGGCCATATTGTAAACAGAGAGGGCATTATTCCCGACCCAGCGAAGACTGACGCAATAATGGGCATCCCAATGCCCACAAATTTGAAACAATTGCGCAGCTTCATTGGCCTCGCCTCTTATTACGGAAAGTACATCCACAGGTTCGCGCACATCGCCCATCCGCTAACCGAACTCACACGTGAGAAGACGCCCTTCAACATTAAACAGGAACATATAGATGCCTTCAACATACTGAAGCAACTATTGACCACACCACCATTACTGCAACACTTCCATAGTGATAGGCCTACATTTTTACACGTGGACGCCAGCCAGTACGGGCTGGGAGCGGCCCTATTACAGGAAGATGCAGAAGGGCGCATACGGCCCATAGCTTATGCTAGCAGAAAATTAACGGCCGTCGAAACTAGATACTCTGCCACAGAGCGGGAAATGCTGGCATTTTCATGGTGAGTGAACTATTTCAGGGTATACCTCTATGGTATCCAGTTCACGGTAGTGACTGACCACGCGAGCCTGCTTTTTTGGGACAAATTCAAAAACCCAAATTTGCGGCTCAATAGGTTTATATTCCGCCTGTATGAATATAACTTCGTGGTCAAGCACAAGAAAGGCGCAACACACCTAGATGCAGATGGGTTGTCTAGGCTGCCAGTAGCCGACCCCCAGATGACAGTAAGGACCACGAATGGGACGACATGCCCACTTTTGCCCTGACGGTGGTTAACATCAAGCAAGAGCAAGAACGTGATCCATATTTGAAACAGATTCTAATGGCACTAGAAAACTTGGATAAGGTGGATTCCAAGACGGCACGGCTGTCTAGGCGATTTTTTCTAGACAAAGACGGGGTACTGAAATTTAAACCCACAGCCATGCACGATAATGCGCCCATAGCGGTTCCGGAGTCATTGAAAGAGAATATCATGACCGGACACCACAATAGCCCAATGGCAGGGGCCCATTTGGGTACGCATAAAACATACCATAGAATCTGGGACAAGTATTACTGGGTAAACATGAAGGCCGACATAGACACCTTCGTAAAGACATGTCACACTTGCCAGCGATTTAAAACAAGGCCTGGCAAGCCTCATGGATTACTCAACCCTATTCCCGTAGGAGAGCTATTCCATAGAGTCGGTATAGATGTGAAAGGCCCCATCACCACATCTGAAAGAGGCAATAAATATATACTTGTGACCACAGAGTATCTCACCCGGTATATGATCACAAAGGCTGTTCCCAAAGCAGACACGAACAGCATAGTCGAGTTCCTATTTGACATAGTCACACGATATGGCCTATTCCAAACCCTACTATCCGATAGAGGGACTATTTTCACCTCGAGAGTGCTCCAACAGTTTTTGGAGGTACTCAGGATAAGGGCATAGACGACCACGAGTTTTTCCCCACAAACCAATGGACTCACGGAGAGTATGAATAAAATAATTGAAATAGCGTTAGCCAAATTCACGGTGGACACAGGGACAGACTGGGACAATTATTTGCAGCCCATTACATTTAGCTACAATACTTCCATATCCACGGCCACAAAACACTCTCCACACTTCCTGTTGCACGGACATACACCTAGAAGTCCCATAGACAACATATGCATCCCACAGGACACTCTCCCAGACAATGCAGCCCGGCTAGAGCACCTGCAGATAGCTCGCATGGACGCCAGAAAGAACATAGCCTCGGCACAGAGAAAACAAAAGAACGGTACGATCGGCAAAGGAAAACCGTGGAATACACACCCGGGCAATTGGTTATGGTTTCCAATTCCGCCCGTAAGAAAAATGTGTCCGAGTTCCTCCTGCCACGTTGGTCAGGTCCCTTCAAAGTCTGCAGGAAGGTATCTGACCTAAATTACATAGTAAACATACGCCATGGACGCAAACTCATCAAGAACACTATACACGCCCGCCGTATGAAGGCATATAACACCCGAAAAACAACACCTACACGTAAAGGCGGGAACACTGTCAAAAGGAAGGGAAATGATTCCACTGGCAGACGTGAAAAGAAGGCCAAGAAGTAGCCTTCGAACCCCGATGACCTCACCGGGATACGAACCTAACACTGACAAAACTGTCCCGGAGACACAAGCCCAAAAGGCAACAGGAATGATTACCCTGGACAAAGACGGTCTCGAACCCGCAACCTTCTGGATACCAGGAATGCAAGGACGGGTAACTATCCAATTGGAGAATAGAGCAATAAGGGACAGTCACACTCACAGGGATTAATATGCACAAATTAATAAAACCACCTCCGACACCTAGTCACCAAACACGCGACTAGAAGCCCAAAGACACACGTACATACAGACATCTAACTACCGCTAACAGGAATATATTCACCCCACGCTTACAACAACACAAAATTTGGGGACACAATACATGACAGAAGTAGGTTCTTTTCCATTACGGTGAACCCAAGGTACGCTGTATGTGCAGACATTATAAGGGCATGTCAACAAACCTACACACATTGTCTCGACACATGAGGGAAGCGAGCCGCCCGACAAGCAAGCAAAGTACTTCCTACACAGTTGTAATTTAATAATATCGCCCAGTCAGCGATAACACGTAATAGGACAGGCGACCTTCGCCGGCTGCAAACATCCTACGAGCGCTCCAGCTCTGGCTGTAACACACACAGTCATTCACGCCGTTTTCAAAACCCGATAACTCCCAAAGTTAAAATACGAGGGTCGTCCCAAATAGCACAAAATACTCACACTAACGTATATTTTCATACGCGTGTCCCAAACACACAATACGCGCGCCATGGTACATACAGTACAGAAATTGTAATACCAAGGCCTTAGACCAAGGCGTGGGCAAACACACAGGAACACAATACAAACGTGCCAAAAAAGAAGCTAAACAATGGCATTTTTGGCGCGTAAACACAATCAGAAGCCACATTAGGGACGCACAAATCCCAACAGACAACGCAGACATGAAACACGGAGCATTACACGGGATCGCGGGTCCGAATGCCCAATAAAAGCGGACACCGTGGAAAACAAGAATTGTCGACCGACGAAAGATCACTTACATACAAAACACGGGATTTTCACCATGACAAGTCAGAAAACTCAGCCAGCGCGACTAGACACCGGATAGACCCATTCACAGGGGAAAATTCACTCCCACTTACACGGAAATTGGCCCTATACAAGTACATAAGCGGTTGAGCCACACAATTATGAACACAGGGAGGTTCTCTAACATACCTAAAGGAGCATAGATTCATTCCAAGGTACTCGCTACAACAGCCTACCTAGGGCATTAGCGACCCCGGAACTACCAATAGGGGCCGTACCGAAAGCGCCAGACTTCTGCGGAGACCACAACACACTTTTCTTTGAACCATAGCGCCCAACACCTAAAATACGGGGGACGCCACTCTCACAGACACAAAACAGGTAACACCACATTTCTACGGGCAAAAGTATGGCAAATTTCGATTACCCCGAACATGGGCAATAGACTTCCCAGACATGAATTACAGATAATTACACAAGGCAAAGGTCTTGCGGAAGAAATGTCCACACAACATCGGGAGCAAAAACAGGACAGATTAACACATTGGCCCTCCCAGAATGCACAACAATGTCAACACACGGAAACTGGCGAAAGTCACGTTCCGTCAGCCGCCATACGTAACATCAGAAACTTCCCGTATACAAGAACGTAAACACAAACACAACAAAACCCTGAGTTGTGAATTCCAGCGCATTGCAACACCACCGTCTGCAGACACTCTTGTTATAACGGAAGTGACAATGAAATGCAGACATGACACTATCATACAAAACAAACAGTAATAATAGCATACAGTTGACATAGGATTCAGCGCAGTTACAACAGGTATAACATCCAGTGATGTACAAATACTATAGGCCGGATTCATCTTAGGAACATAGGAGCATGTTTACAAGGACGTTAACAAGCCACACGCGCCACCTGACAATCAGCCACGCGACACACGATAAGATTTATCCGATAACGGTCCACGCGCCAGCGTGCTGTAGCGGATCGCAACCACACACACGCAAGCCGCAGTAACCACAGCCACGGGCACCTCCTGCCCACACGCGCCCACTAATCAGGGGCGAATACAGACAGATTCCCTGAGGGAACAACCCCCCCCCAATAACTACCCTCTTCTAGTTTTTTTAAGCTTTAAAAAACCATCATAGGCGATCAGGACATGACCAGTTACACTCACAATCACTTGCTATCTTAACATTATAAATGAGAGACCAGATTAGGCCGTGACGTCGCAGCGTCACCGCACCTAACCATCCCAAGGAGCGGATAGAAACCCAATAGTGACCAAGTGAGAATGACAGGAGCAGAGATGGATAGTGCCACCAGGATGGCCAAAATACTAGCTACAGGATACCATCCTTACACCCCTCTCCCTACATAACCTGGCACTTACAACACTATGCAACGCAAACACACAAAGACATAAAAACAGCTAGACTATATTCCAAAATACACATCGGGGTTGATAGACTTCATGCGTCTACCCAGACTTCGGGTATACTACACCCTGGTTCTAAATGCCTACACCCGAGTATTAGGGGTGAGTCGGAAACAGAATTAAGCGTAATGCACATCTCTATGTAAAGAGATGAGGCCGCATTTACACTAACAAAATACTTTCTTACTAAATAATCCCGCATGCAAGGGACATAGAATTATTATACCTCGGCCCATACATATCCTCGAATGAGAGCGGATGCGCCTCATATCCATCCCCATGCATGGAATACCCTACCCACATACAAGGGATATTATTATTATTACACCTGCATGGAATTTTAATTTTTTTTGCACACCTGGGAAGTACCTACCCCGTCCACTCACTGTAAGCGCATCCTAGCAGCATCAGCGGCTCCCGGCCACCATTAACATGGAGTCCAACGATGCATAACCCTCTCCTACCGCGCTTTAAGCCCATTCAGCAAATAACACCCCCGGATCCTATTAACAAGGGACCCAACGCCATAAAAACCTACTAACGCCTCCAGAAAACTACCAAGGCATTACCGCTGGAAATCCGACATGGCGAATACAGGCCTGAAGTAGTCCATGCATTTAGAAGATTCTACAACCCCAGAACACTTAAAATTTACATAATTACTTAGTAAATTACTTACATATCACACTCATTTTTTTTTAAAAAGGAATCTGATGTCACACTGAATGGTGATGAGACGTAAACAGAAAAGCAGAGGCGCCACACAAGAACAGAGCTGGGAAAGGCGATGATGAGCCCTGCCCCAGTTAACTCAATGACCCAAACAAAAAGACGGAACAACGTAAGGTTGAAGCATCGATGGCTTGGCGCGGGCAAACGTCAAAACCGAGGGTGCGTCTAGCCTACCCCCTCGGCGGAAAAAAGTTACACCCACTATGCGCCACGGTCATCGAAGCAAAGACCTGCAGGGGAGACTTCCGACGGATAGTGGGAGAATTAGCCAGCTCCACACTGGACTCAGGAGACAATCCCAGGGACGACCTGCAGGGGAGACTTCCGACGGCTAGTGGGAGAATTAGCCAGCTCCACACTGGACTCAGGAGACAATCCTTGGGACGACCACACTAGGACTAGACTTCTAGTTAAGTATCTAATTTAAGTAGAGCTTCTATGGCGGGAAGTTAGTCTTCTACTCGCAGAAGTGAAGAAGGATCTCAGGATTCAGCGGGATCAATCCTAGATCCGCCAAGTCCTCGTCCCGCGAGACGGGGTGAACACAACCAAGCAAATGATAATAAACAAACAATGAATAATATATATGGAATGAATGCGATCATTCGATTCCGTGCCCACATAAATGGACGACACCGGGTCGCCAGAGCTTAAATGGTCACGCACCGGGCGGCCAGAGATATTAAATGAGGAACGCAGCGAGCTCTCACAGGGGTTTCCGTGGCCAAACCCGGCAATGATAAATATATCAACAAATGATAAATGAAGAATGATGCCGTTATAGGCAAATACAACGGCGATGAACAGGATAGCCGGGCGAGGCGTTTGCTCTTCAGCAGCGCAGTCGCCCGGGACTTTATTAATTACTATTTATTCATTACTAATAGGAATGTCGACAATTAGTATTAAGGGCGGGGAATGCAAAAGGGTATTTTACCTGGCAGTTTTGGAGGCAACCGGTGCTTCCAGGATATGCACGTGTGGTGCCCTGAGGATGGCGACATACCTCAGGCGATCGCGCCGATCAAAATTCTAGTATGTAAGGCAGTTGCATTTGGAACGCAACTTAGACTTAAGCAAATTTAATAAGCACTGTTGTAAAACAGTAGCTACAGCACTTTTCGGCACTAGACTAAGGACCATTTCGGCTTGTACATACAAAATATTTTTTTTAGTATTAATTAATATAATTTAGGCTAAGCACTTTCTAATTAAGGTAATACGATCGGCACCTGATGACTAACAATCTGTTACCAGGGTAAGCCCGACAATATGTTCAGATAAATTACACTAAGATATAACCGTTCGTCACCTGGTGACTAAAAATCCGTTACCAGGGTAAGCCCGACAATACGTTAAGATTAATTACATTAAGATAGCACGATCGGCACCTGGTGACTAAAAATCCGTTACCAGGGTAAGCCCGACAACACTAGGCTAAAATAGACTAACATAGGCTAACCTGGATTAAGTTAGACGTAAGTGGCGCCATAAGTGATTTTTTATAATATGCGCAGCGATGGAAATACTACATGTATTAACATATTCTATTTTTTCAGGAAAGCAAGGAATGTACATGTTTCCAGATAAACGGCCATTAACACATTTTTGTTTTGCAGATGACGAGGATTGCACACATGTCTGTTGTAAATATATTTCCAACACCACATTACACTACCTATCTCTGACACACCAACACACTGATCTTCGTCGTTTTTCAGTCACACTTTTAAAGGTGATGACGCCAGCAGGCAATGGCAATCAGCAGCCGTGAGATGCTGAAGGCTGTTGACCTGAGTACACAACGCTCAAATAAAGAGCAATAGGCGATTATCAGGGACGGCACGGCCTTTGTAAGTGCCGTACCTCATCATCAAGATGGAACTCCTACTCACGGCAGGAAAACCATTAAAACACACAAGGAAGGAATAGCGGACTAGCCACTAAACCGCAACAGGAACGGCCGAATAGGGAGCGGTAGTCAAGGCATGATGGTAAAATGCGCACAAAGAGTAAGAGGTATAAAATAACTGGCCACGTAAAAGAGCTCTACAAGGTATACATGATAGTTGATAATTGGAAATTGTAAATTATTTTGTATTTTCTCGCCATATCATGATAACGTCATACAATTAAAAGGTTCCACATGGTTGGCCAACATACCTATATATATAGAGGGTACCAACATGGCAGCCATTATTTTTTCTATGTTCATTATTATTACTATGTTCACTATGTTTACTTATAAATTATCAGGAATATTATAAATGTAATGAGTATTATTATTATTATCAGGTCATACCTGTTATCATCATCATGACCAACAATGTACACATATACACGCACACTGATTATGCTTTTGTTTCTTTCATTTTTCTTTCTACTAACGATAAAATTTGTGAAGGTGTCCCGTTTCATCCCAACAATATATCATCCTGATATATTCCTTTAACTTATACCCTGGGGCACCTATTTTTGCTATTTTCTTCCATCTTTTACACAATACACTGCAGGGAGCAATTTTTTCCTCCACACACCACCCGTCCAGCCATGGTTTTTTTCCTCCCTGGATAATACCAATATGTATACTTATTATCACGATCACGTATTTTTGTTATTGTACATTTAGCATCAATATTTCGAATGTCCACTTTTAAAAATAAGCAACCCTAGAGTAACTATGTATAACTTGTATTCCCAAAACCTACCCTTCTGAGCACATGCTGGACTCACATCACCACGACATCGACACACCTACACCAACACGGAAGATAAGAAGAAGATGTACAAGAAGAAATCAAGAACAAACCATTACATTGACACCCCCACTCTACTTCGCGTTCCCGTTCGCGGGGACGCGAACTAATCGAAGAAGGGGACTTGTACAGCCCGGGGGGGCAGTACCCCCGAGAGCCACCCCCTATCTTTTACCAAAACCACCCCAACTGGCAACACCATAAGACAAGAACATTATCTATACACAGCGAGTGGCGGCCACCCAGCCTGGGAGGTTAGCCAACTACTTGCAAAACATAAACAAACATCTACACCAACAACTATCTGGGGCAGCTACAGTGACGTAATGCTGACCACGCAGCCCCGGGGAGTATAAGAATGGAGTCCTAACTAGGAGCCAGGATCTGTTCTACTCTGTACGTCGCCAGCGGCCCTAGCCGACGTCTGTTCCAGTTTCATCATCAGGTGAGATTCAGTAGTGCTCAGACTCCTTTATTTTGTGAACACCTACCCCCAATTTGTACACACCAATCGTATACTTGTCTACATTCCCCAAGAGGGACTTACCAGTTTACATCTACTGACCAATAAACACATGGTCAGTAAACTACACTTGCATTACTACTTACACTCCTCTTCACATCCTAATACCCCGACTGACCTTCGTCACAATTGTCCGTGACCGTAGTAGCCAGTAATTGCTGTGTCAGACTACATCGTACTCGCAGCACGCGACTCGACCGCATAGCGTCGAGCTGCTGACCTAGCACGTCTATTGTATCACTCATTCCCCCTAGCTGGCAGGCCAGTATAGTAGCCTGTATTTAGAGGTCCATCCCCTAGCAAATACTTATATCTTTGCAGGAACACCCCCTAGAGATTAAACACTAAACAACACACTACACTAGTAGTTTCTCCCAACTACGGGGAGCTACTCTCATTAAGAACAACCTTCCAAATTAGCACAGTGACACAACGTGTTTTATCCCAAACTACCCCCCAACCAAGGGATTAAAACAATATATTGTCACAATCGTCTTAAAATGACCAAAATACGTAATGATTATGATTTCTAGACAAGGTGTCAAACAGCCAGACGCGGTCGGTAACTATCCTGCACTATATACACTACGTAGATATCCATTTTCATCAAGGGTTGTAAGTATGACCAACGCCAGTAAAATGTAATACCGTAGAGGTGGTTTTGTTTGTACGAGCTTGAGATGAGTATAATTGTAGGATCTTTCTCAGTATGTAACTATCTAATCGGGACCGATGAACAAATGAAGGGTGTTGTGTGAAACAATCATCTGATTGTCTTGTTGGGGGCCTCAAATTCATTGACAGTACTATCCATCGGATGCTGATAGCTCTTGGTGTTAGTTATCGTGCTGCTGCTGCTGCTGCTGCTGCTGCTGCTGCTGCTGCAAGGAAATAACTAATTACCTGCTCCATTGCCCGGCGTCATTTGAAGTCGTTAAGCTGTAGAGCATTAGAGTAGGCTACCTGTTGGCATTGATGTGGCACAGTAATATCGGTTATATACGTGTATAGTGGAATGTACCAGAAGGTGTTGTTCGGTTGATAGTACAATTGGTAAGGTAATGTGATGGTATTGGATTGTTTCCCTTCTTATTTGGGTTTGGGTCATAAGTGGTTGAACAAAGAATGAATGATTTGAACATTTATCGATACATTTTAGACAATTACACGCTTCTGGCACAATGGTATCAGTTTGAAATAGGTTCTCGTTCATTTTAGAACAAAATGCTATTATGCATATACAGTGGAACGTCGTTTATCCGGACTAATTGGGACCGAAAGTGTTCCGGATAACGATTTTTCCGGATAATCAAACATGCGTTTAAAAATAGGAAAAAACCAGCACAGTACATTATGGTGATAACCACCAAGCTTCTCATTTATCTGCAACGCTTCCTCACACAACAAAGATCCAGAAATGGGATCTCCCTTACTTCATTGTCTGAATAAACCATAAGTACGCCACTTCTTCAATTTTTTCTCTTTTTAGACCCTTATTAACTATCTAACTTCGATGCATAATTCAGAATTTCACCTTTTCTGTTCTTCAAATCATAAATTGTGGATTTTCCAACACTGTAATTTTTTATTAGACACTGTACACTCTCACCTTTATCCATTTTATTAATGATCTCCACCTTCTTCTCAATGGATAAAACATTGCGATTTCGTTTTTTCCATATTGCCACTCATAGAAGCCATTTTCACAACACTCACATAGGCTATTGTAATACGTTGAAACATTATAGAGTAAACAAACGGTAGGAAACAATAATTGAAAACGAGAACCGTCTCACTAATGTAGACAACGCGCACTTCCACATCACAACAGTTTTCAAGCGCGGGCTGCTCCATTTTTTTTTTTTTTTTTTTTGCTCGTCCGGATAATTGACGGTCCGGTTGTTTGACGTCCGGGTAAACGACGTTTTACTGTACCAGGTCAATCGCGTTGTGTTTTGAAGAAAATCCATTAGAGATGTTCAACTGGCCCGTCCAAACCCAGAATTGAGCCAGGCAAAAGATACTTATGCTGAGCTGGAGCGTTGGCTATGATTGAGATCAAATCAACCAATTACCTCTCGACAACTCTTCACTATGATAGAAGAAGGATAGACAGAAATTTCTCCAGGTTTACCTGAAACCAGTTAAGAAATTCCCTGTTCTTGCTCAGAAGGTAAACGTTCTAATAAGCTCAAAGGGAGTTTCAATATCTTGTAAACTACCCTGCGGCATCATTGGAACCAAAAGCAATAGACAGCACAGTGTGGTCGAGAAGTCCCTTTACATGTTATAGCATAGGACAATAAATTTAGACATGTATTATAAATATTTATTATTAACATTATTTACATATTGTTGAGAGAACAATTTCCCGCCGTGAGCCGAGTCTCGCACTTGACACGTTCACTTTGGTTAGCGTGGGAAAGTCGTGTCACGTGTCACGTGGTTCGCTGCTTAGCTCACTGCGCAGCTAACTGCCTTCAGTCGAAAGAGTTCAACCATGACGGATACAAGTGTTTTCACTGTTGAGGAGCGTTTGGTGGCTTCTGTTTGGGTTCAGGAACGTCAGAATACGAAGAAGACAATGTCAGATATTTTGAAGGACTTCGCTGTGAGGTTTGGAAAACCACCCCTATCACGAACAACGTTATTCGCGTGGGAGAAGAAAACCTTTGTGACGGGAAGTGTTCTCGATGCACCACGTAGCGGAAGGCCTCCGACTCGTATTGAAACTTGTGTCGCTGTGGCGAAATCGATTGAACGATCACCGGTTAAGTCAACCCGTTAGCGGTCTGCGGAATTAGGCGTCCCGCGATCGACGATGAAAGACCATATGCACAAAGACTTGAAACTTTCATGCTTTCGGCCATCCTCAGTGAACGAGTTGAATGATCGTGACTTGGAGCAACTTGTGCATGCATGTGAAATAATGCTCGCACGCTTCCCGCATGCAGATGATTAAAAAAACGTTATATTCTCTGGTGAGTGTGCGATTTATCGTAGCTCACGAAATCGTAACGTCTTTATTTAGGCAAAAAGCAATCCGCACTTTTATGAGGAAATTGAGTGTAATCCGTCGCATATTATGCTTTGGGCAGGGTTATCGCAGACCATCTGCTTGGACCTTATTTCTTCGATGGTCCTGTGAACCAGCACAGCTACCTGCAAATGATTAACACGTGGTTGCTTTCACAATTAAGGGCTAATGGTATAAGTGACATCGTGACACTTCAACAAGATGATGCTCCACCACATTTTGCTGTGAGTGTCCGTAACCGGCTAAATGAACTTTTTCCAAGCCGCTGGATTGGGCGTGGATCACGAGACCTTCCAGCACCACTGTCATGGCCTCCACGAAGCCCAGACCTCAGCACACCGGACAATGCACTATGGGGAATAATAAAAGAAAACGTTCGTAAACGACGATACGTGAACAACGATCAACTGAAAGATGGAGTTCGCATGGCATTTGAAACTATCACCCACCGCATGCTGCAGCGGATGCATACAAGAACATGGCGACGGATCAACGTCTGCTTCGAACATGGAGGAATACATACTGACGTTGTTGATCGATGAATAGAATTGTTAATTGTAACCAGACATTGTTTACTCCAAATAAATGTTGAAATAAAAAAATCCTGTTTTATTCATAACAATGTTTCCATGTCTGACTGTCCTATGCTATAACATGTAAAGGGACTTCTCGACCATCCTGTAAGTGACTCTAGGCTAGATAATGTATTTGACATATGGAGCTACTTAATAAAGGGTTGCTTCAATTCAAATCGCGGAGCTTCAACCCTTATGGTATATTATAATGAAAATAAACTCAGTTTCCTCTCAAGTTCTGTGATAAATCTCACGACGTTCTAAATAACATCTACTGAGCCAGATTCCTTGCTCACTGTTATGAAGCGTGTTCAAATGAAACCGGTTAGAGATTACCGAGCAGCAGAGTAGGAAGATACTACCATTCCCGTAGCCTTCATTCTAACATGGATATCTACGATGAGTTGGGACCATAACCCTGAAAAGATGCTCCGATACTTGAAGTAATGTACTACCTCCGAATTCTCCTGATAACTATAAAGTTGTAAATGTAAGGCATCGAATTTCACGACTCAAGCTTCTTAGGTTCCTTGAATCTCTTGTAGTCTGGTGACTAAGGAGGGAGATAACAGAGAGAACATTATCTGAACGTCGTAAGGATACACAGTAGCGCATTTCATGCAATAACTGATACAAGACTCCTCACTATGGTACGTGTAGTCATTGGAGAATACTAATGCATATGTCGTACAAATATTAACAGCATTGAACCAACGAACTTTCCAACTGTAATCATGTGTTTACGTCGTAAATATGGTGTGATTATCTTCCACAAGTGAGCTCTCCCCGAGGAGCGGTCGTAAACTTCCCACAACTCTCCTCCAGTTCCGTCTCGGTAGCCCGTCAGTATTTACGAAGTCTGCAGTTGATAACGACGCGACGTGCCACTATGCCTTACGTAGTTAATACTAAAAACAGAGCAGGTGACTGGCTCCACTTTGTAAATGTTAAACGTATTGTACAAATAATAATGCACACGGTACCAATTGGTTCGTAAAGGGAATTATTGTCGAATATTTTTTCCTATCGGTTCTCTTCGAACATCGTCACTGTCATAGCCATCGCTGCTTCTCAAGCACACTTTCGAGGCACATCAACTCTAAAGTACTTGAACCCTGCTCCTTTATTGTGAGGAAACTTTTTTGACCTTAATATTTACCTTATGACTACAGGTAAAAGATCCTGTCTTCAGTACGCATCTTTGATAATTTTATCATATTGTTTCTCTTCACATTTCAATATCTCTCGAAATTTAGAGCGACGTGATTTCTAAGAAATAAAATAATATTTAAACGACCAACATTAACAAAATATAAAACCGCACTGAAGGAAGACGCCAAGTCTTGAGATTTCGTTTGCCTGGAATTGAGTTGTTATAGTTGTTGATTCTTTAGGGGCTTTGTGACATATAGCCCCGTGTACTTGGGTCTGTGTAGAATTGGGCTGCTAACCTGCGCCTCTGTGATGTCTGTACTAGTGTGTGTATTTTGTAATTGAGGTAGGATTTGGGTAAGAAGCGGCCGTGGCCTTACGTTAGGTACCATTAACACATTTACCTGGAGGAGAAGTGGGAAACCACGTAAAACCACTTCCAGGATGGCTGAGGTAGGAATCGAACCATCTCGGTATTTGCCTGTAGTAGATGGGGAATACCACGGTAAACCGCTTCCAGAAAATCGAACCCGCCCCTTCTCAGTTTTGCCTCTGGAGGCTGAGTGTACCCTGTTCCAGTCCTCAGACCCGAATTATAGTTCTTGGCAGAGCTGGGAATCGAACCCGGGCCTCCGCGGTGACAGCCAAGAATGCTAGCCACTACGCAACGAAGCAGACGCCTGGAATTAATTTCTTACAAACCAAACTACTATATCCACTAATACTAACCCACAAGTGATGCCTCAGAAGTTTCCCTCTGTTAGCAATAAAAAGGTGACGTACAATTTTGAACTGTGATAAAAGTGCCCGTTTTTTCCATGTGTCTCTTTCTTCTTACTGTATTACGATATTTATTTCTGCCATAGTGTTCCTTCACTCAGCCCTATGTTTTCCAAACAGCTTTACACATTGCATAGTGCCTGGCGATGCACCTGTGAAAATATTAAATTCTACAATTTTCATAATTTTACCTTGAAACTTTACCATGCAATGCCAGTATCAATATGTTACAAAACACAAAATATTGCTTCTTCCAACAAAAGTTTTTGAGAACACTTTTTGATGTTTATATGAAATGCTCCTATGGTCAAATAGGTTGAACGATCTAGCTTAAAATTTCGATTACTAAGACAACACTGAAGAATGGCTTCAAAAACCATAGTTTTAACTTCGATTTAAAATACTAATGTAAAAGAAGACGTGATGTGGTGGTTTTGAGAAATTTTAGTTATACTAAAAGATACAAGTTAATTTTCATAGACATGACTAAATTTATATATTTTATCATTATGAAGTTGAGAAAAACTATTGTTAATTATCTATTGCATATATTTTAATGTCTCTCCATCACGTATTAGTCTGTTGCATCTCATTATATCCTAACAGTTTCAAAGGGATTGGTTGTAAATTGAGGCATGAGAAGCATTTTGAAACATGAAATTGGTGGAAAGAAAATCTCAGAAATATGAAATTTAAAATGTATAGATGAACAACAGGGCAGTAACTAAATTTACTAGACTTAAAACGCCCCAGCACCATATGTTGTACCCTATGCTGTCTTCTTCTTGGCCTCACTAACAGTGTTTGAGAGTTTTAGTTTTCTTCTGACGTCCAATAACTCCACTCTGGCCAAGTCCACGCTTGTCTCTCAATACAGTATTTTTTGTCCTGAACTGCGAACTTCAACACCTCTAACACAAGCTTTTAGTTTCCCACTTCTTTCAAAACTCATGTCGAATTCAGCAATTGCTGATGCTACTGCAGTATCTAGATTTGTCGTTCAAACGAACACTTCCTTCGGACACTTAGCCCAAATTACACTAAGCAATGATTAATTGACATTCTGAGTTTTACCGACTATTCAGCGCATTTCTCACTTAACTAACACTTTACTAGGCCTCTTCTTCTTACGGCAACAATGTCCAATTCTTCTTACATGTGCCAAAAATATAACACTGATGATTACAGAACCTCATTGGCCTATCGCAAATCTTTTCAGTGTCGGTTATTTGGCTCCATGTTTTGTCAATCTCACTCAGGACTGCTGAGTTCACTTAACGTTGGTCTAGTGTAACTAGTCAGATTCCTTTCCTTCAAAATCCACATCTCTACTGATGCTTATACGTTCCCTTCTTGTTTTCTCAAAGTCCAACTTTCACATCCATATAGGAGTAGGCTACACTCCGGAGAAAGGTTTAAGCAAAGGTCCTGCGTATATCAATGGGGATGTGCTTGTTGGTCAGCTATTGTTTTTTAAATTTACAAGTATTTCTCTCCTATTACTATTCACTTCCTCACTCAGATATACTCCTGTTGTCACACGTGATTAGGGCTCCAAGAGAGCAAAATAATCTTAGTTGTTCGATTTTTTCTGTGCCTATTTTGATGTCCAAAGCACATGTCTGGTAAGACACTGTCATAATTTTAGTTTTTGCTACCTTAACACTTAGATTCCTCCACCAATGGTATCCTTACCTTGACGCGGTGATGGAGCTTGCGTGGTCAAATGATCCTGAGAGCTATGCCGGCGGTAGCGTAGCTACTGGTAGGGTTTCCCAAGCCGGACAGGTCGAAGGTGCTGATCCAGACTAAACGGGATACTCTGGCCCTCCAGGTTTGGGTTTGGACGTGGGGATAACAACCCCAAGCCCTAAAAAAGAACCTGTTACGAAACAACGACAATTGCCTCGGAAGGACAGACTTAATAGAAGACAACATTTGCCTGGATTACGGAAAAGAGATTTGTATATTGCGACGTGGAATGTAAGAACGATGTTGAGACCAGGAAAGATGAATGAAATAGGAGAAGAGATAATTAAATTTAATTTAGACATTGCAGCGTTACAAGAGGTAAGATAGCAAGGACAAGGAAGGATAGATAAAAGTGAATATTCACTATTGTATAGTGGTCCAAATATCAGTACAGGACAACATGGTTCAGGATTTATGGTATACAAGGCAGTAAGGAATAGTATTATAGAATATGAAGCCATAAATGAAAGATTTTGTAAATTGCGCATCAAAGGAAGATTCGGGAACATATCCATATTGTCAGTGTATGCAGCAACTGACGAGAAAGGTGATGATGAGAAGGAAGAGTTATAAGAACAATTAGAACAGATATGCGGTGAGACACACATAACTGGGTAACTTTAATGGAAAGATTGGGAAGGATCTATCGATGAAATGTGCAGGGTAACATACACTACATGATGTTAGTAAACAAAATGGCACACTACTTGGGCATTTTGCAATCAGGAACAATATGGTGATCAAGAGCACATGTTCCCCACACAAACGAATACATCTAGGTACTTGGAAGGCTCGTGATTCTGCAACCGTGAATCAATTAGACCATGTGTTAATTAATGCAGGATGCTCTTCGTCAATTATAGATGTGCGGAGTTGTAGACGACCAAATTGTGATTCAGATCACTATCTAGTCAAAGCAGTTCTTAGGAGAAAGCTGGCTAAAACGAAAACGAAATCAGAAACCTGGAACAACAGTATAAACGTTGAAACTTTAGGAGATGAACGAATTAAAGAGGAATATCAGAGAGAAATACAAAATAAAATGGATGAAGAAAAAGAGAGAGATGATCTCAATGAAGAGAGTAAAAAAATTGAGGAAGGAGTTAAACTAGCTGCAGAAGAAATAACCGAATGGGAAAGAGGCAGCAAACCCGGAATGAATGGTTTGATCAAGGGTGAAGGGAAGCAATAAAAGAGAAGAATAGACCAAGAGAAAAGATGATCATGAGAGAAACAAGAAGCAACTGTGAACAATATAGGCAGCTGAGGTTGAATGCCAACAAAGTAGGTAGAAGAAAGGAAAATGAACACCTAAAGAAACAATTTATACAAATAGAAAAATTAAACCATGGAAGTGAAGTAAGAACATTCTATGCAGCAATTGGTGAAATGGGGAAAGGTTTCCAACCGAGGGAAAGAAGATGCAAAGATAAACAAGGGATGATAATGAATGATGAGAACAAAGTGTTAGATAGATGGTCTGAGCACTTTAAGGAACTTCTAAGTGAAAGTGTAGAGATATAAATTGAACAACATAGCCAACAAAATGAGAGACAAGAAGAAATTAAATCAGAATCAGAGAATGAGAATGCAAGTATTATGAATCCTACAAGATTTGAAGTGGCAAATGTAATGAAGAAGATGAAAAACGACAAATCACCGGGGGAAGACAGTATAGTAGGAGAAATGATAAAATATGGAAGAGCGGCATTGGAAGATAGAATACATAAACTATTGGAAAGAATATGGGAAGAAGAGAACATGCCAGATGGATTGAGGGGAGGAATAAAATGTCCAATATTTAAGAGAGGAGATAAACTAGCATGTGAGAATTACAGAGAAATCACTCTATTGAATGTTATTTACAAGATCCTATCAGGTATCTTGAAAGAAAGAATGAAGATATTTTCAGAAGAAATTCTGAGTGAATATCAGTGTGGTTCTTGACCTAACCACAGTACAATGGATCAAATCTTCGTAATTAGGCATATGATGGAAAAGCTTTATAAACATGATATTGACCTCCACATGCTCTTTGTAGATTTTAAACAAGCTTTCGATAGTGTATGTAGAGAAAGACTATATGAATTACTATGAGAAATGAGGATACCTGGAAAGATAATCCGGCTGATAAGGATGACACTAGATAACATATGGGCACGAGTCAAAAATGGAAATAAGTTGAGTAAACCCATTACAATTTATATGGGTGCGAAACAAGGAGATGGATTGTCTGCAGTACTCTTTAACCTTGCACTGCATAAAGCAATTACTAAAGTAGACCAGGGAGACACTATTTAAAAAAATCAAGTCAGATCTGTGCTTATGTAGATGATGTACTGATCATAACAAGAGAGAAGCGTGCACTGAAAAGAGTATATTTAGAATTAGAGAAAGAAGCTACAAATATTGGGTTAATAGTGAATGAGAGTAAAACTAAGAACATGGTAATGTCCACATCTAACACGCCACGCAGGATATTACAATAGGCGATAAGACATTCGAGGGTGTGACACAATTTAATTATCTGGGAGTACTTATTAACAACCAGTGTGATATGACAAACTGTATTAAAGATCGATTACAGGCTGGAAACAGAGCATACTATGCAAATATCTAGATGCTCAGGAATCAACTTATATCACGAACAACCAATATGAAGAATATAAGACAGTGATAACACCAGTAGTTACCAATGGCTCCGACGCTTGGATAATAACTATGGATGATGAGAATGCTGTGAAGTGTTTTGAAAGCAAAACACTGCGAAGAATATATAGCCCTGATAGTGTACCCATGTGATGACATTCCATGGAAAATATGCTTCCGCCTCCAGCTAGCAGCAGTCCACGGGCATGTTACGTCCAACCCACTGAGCGGGTACATATTTAGGATTTGAAACTAATAGGTATCAACTCTGCAATAACAACAACACACAACTCTATTCTAATGGATATAATTTGTGCTAATGTCATGGCTTATAACACAGCATACAACATTACATTTACATTATAAACACAAAGCAATAAAATTGGAGCGTTGAGATGATGCAAACAAAGAATTCCTTAAATTACTCTCATCTCCACCCCCATGGCTGGCATTCTATTTCACTGACTAGCCCTATATCAGTCCATGTGGTTCAACAACCATGCCGTGTCTCTACACTTCACATACAAAATGATACTCCTTCCCTTAATTAAAATTCACACTTTACCACATCACAAATCCACATAACTGTTACTTTAAGTTTACACTGCACTTATCATTGCAATCACTTCACGTGCGCTAATGCACTAATTAAACAAATTCAACAACGTTAATCTTATAATTTTCTACATTAACTTGTGCATACAACTTTCATCTATAAAATATGTGTATCGTTATGTTCTGTTCTTTCTCCCCACCAAAATATCTGAGTTCTACCATGCTTTAACCAAATCTTTAATTTGTATGTCTACTATATGCCGTAATGGGTCTCTTCCAAATCATTAATTTGTTATCGTTGTGTTGGGTTGGGAAACAATGCTACCCGTCGAGTAGGTATAGCGTAAAATGTGAAGTTTCTCCCTTCAAAACTAGGTGTCGCTGTCAGTACAAAAATATAACTTTTACCAATTTGTAACTTAGCCAAAAATTAAGATATCAGTATGATTCATAGATAGCAATGTGTCATATCACACATGTAATTCATATTCTTTCATATTATATTCAATTTACAGGGTACCAAAAATTATCATACTTAAATCCTACTACAGTAAGTCAATGATTGAGGTTCGCCCCAACCTTCAGCTCTGTTTACAATGGACCTTTACTGCGGGGTGCTAACAAACATGGCCGCTGCCTCCCCTTGTGTTACTTTCTCTCTCTCTCACTCTCTCGCCGAGCAATCGTCTGCTGTCCTCAGGCATAAACAAAACATTGCGTGGTTACACTGGCCCTCGTCTACGGGTGACCTACTTGTTACCGAATGCGTATGGAATATGGAACTGTTTAAACATGTGTACCTATCATTAGGATTTAATGGCTGGCCTTATACTGGCACATTTAATTCAAGCCAAAGAAACGAAATTCATCATACATGGAGTCCTAGTGGATTAGTCGGTGGCTGAATGTTAAAGACTACAGTAAGGGCACTACTTTCCCTCCGTGTCACATTCACTCTAGCAGAGATGTATTAATTCACACAATTTACTGGCTAATGTCGATATCAAGCGTTTAGGTGTCTATGTTTTCCGCCATACGTCAGTGAATCGTATACTTTACCGCTCTAATTAGCATACCTGGGCTAGGGTTCCCACTATGTACGCTCGATTACTTACCACATAATTCATAGGCCCTTGGCTCTACGAGAATTCATACGTCGATTAGCAAACCTGACTTCCTGACTATGCATGAGGATGATCCCTTTCTATATCTCATTAAGAAAATCTGTATCAATTATTCTTATCTTTCTTTATTAAGCATCAATTCAAATCTCTTTTAAACATTTCCATTTCCATATTCTGATTATATTTCCCGTGCATCGTTGCTTATATGATTCCTTGTGACATCATAATGCTGATTTTTCATTGAGCGGTCCCTTGATTTTTAATAACACTACTTAACATTGCAGTTGTTTTACCTTTAAACATGTTTACATATACTTTCCCTGATGCTTATTTATTATTATTATTATTGACACCTTTCATTTTCTCGACACAACGTAACGGTAGTTATATCATCAATAAAATGAACTCCCGTGTTCATGACTACATTTTTGACCCTTTAATCAATTACCATTTCTACATAACTTGTAACGGAGTTACACACAACTTGATGTAAAACGAACATCTTTAACTTGGACAAATTATTCCAACACAAATTTAAGGCGTGAAAGTCATACCTTCTATGATTTGAACTTCCATTGCCATATATTACATCTTTACATATTTCGGCATACAGTGGATTACATCTTACAATAAAATCATGGGTTTATGTACTCACGTTTTTCCACGGCGGCTTCGCCCACTTACACTCCATTATGCCTGCCATAATTGCACTTAGCACGGCATATTCACGCTTTTCCCACACATGTTGCGTGGATCTTTCACTAAGAAATGCACTTCACTTTGATTTATAATATTGAAGCTACTGCTTCGTTCTGACATATTACACATTTCTATTTATCACTACACTTTTACAAAGTACACTTTAAAATATACAAAAACACTTAAAACACGCGATATTTACATACACTGGCCTCACTCGGCGATCCTTCCTGCAGTATCTCAGAATTACAGGTTCCGTAGAGTTTTCCTCCCCGAATAATCCTGTTTCCTGATTGAGGGTCTCGTAACATCTGCACGAAGATCATCTAGTGTATCTCTGTTCCTGGTAAATCCCTCACGATTCCCAATGGTCCAGTATAGTTATAGCTCCTATATTCCAATTCAGTGGAAACCTACCAATCCCAGCATTTCCTTTGCTCCCATTGTCTATCAACTTCTGTCCAATTACACATTTTCGATAATAGCATAACTGTACTCTAATATCAGTTTAAACGTTATACAATGTGGCATTCGCATAAAATGCTTCATCCTTTCGAATAAATATATTTACCTGCGCGCTTCTAAACAACGTAAATACAGCTACTGACATTTTCTACGCTGCACTTGTCTACTGTACATTTCACTTGTACACATACAACTTCTATTGTTCTCATACTGTGCGTACTACTTCCCTGAGCGGTGCGCTCCTAACAGTGTCCTGTATAGTCACACGTATACTTGCGTATAATACATTGTCCTGCACTACGACGCTTCTCATACAGTTTTACTGAAATGTATTTTCATATGTATAAGAATACATTGTCCTTGCATTGTAAGGTTCTCCCGACCTAATGCGATTACTTTTACTTGACATTGTACGTTGCACTTGAGAATAATACTCACTGAATACTTATAAAGTTAGAGTCTTTGTGCGCGGCGTCCTGACCCATTGTGATTACTTTGTCTTGGCACGCGGCGTCATTTCAGGGATCAGAGTGGCGTGGTCTCTGCCCTGCGAGTTGGTTCAACTGTTTTAATTCACTTTAACGTATCTCGCGTATAGCGTCCTTTCAGGGAACAGAGTGACGTGCACCTTGCCCTGCGAATTGGTTCAACTGTCCTCGACTGACTCCTCTGGCGACCTTATATGGGTTTCCAAAGGAAAAGTAGATCCGTAAATTCGTCGGAGTTTCATCTCTCTTCCCAACGCCTTTCCTGGCTTGAAATAGCGTTTTTCTGGTCCATCACGCAGAGCTGATTTCATAACTGCTTGCGTGCTTGAGGTTCGATCAGCCAATTAATTAAAATCAATTAGCTTCTTCATGGCGTCCTGACGCTGAGTCGGCGGTTATTCCCCTTCTTGCTTCCATTATCCGTCCGCTGACCTCTGTAAGACGTGTTCCTCCGCACCTTCCTTATTCCAGCTTCGATTTCGACGTTTAATGGCTTGACAATTGGCCTCCTTGAATTTGATTCACATTGGTGTCACTCTCATATGTGTATCATGTTTCAATCGCGAGTAATCTCCAAATTACTGTTCCCGCGCCCCCTTCCAACGCGTTCTTCCTTTGTGCTTAGGGGAGTTTTCGGGTCCACATCTGGTTCACTCACCCTCTCCAGACAGTAGAAAAAGTTCCAAGTTACTGACGTGACGCCACGAAAACACGCCTACTTTCCAGAGCAATTAGTTGGCTGTCATGAGTTCCAAATCCTAGTGCTAGGCTCAGAAACTCCTGTACTTCTCAATCAAATAATGCTATATTCTTCCATATTTTCTGTGTTATTTTGACTTCTAACAGCAGAATTTGCTTCAAAAAACAAAAGTTTGGTGCTTTTCAGTCGGTCAACACAAATGTACCCAAAAAGAGCTGGGTTATGCCCTGATCCTGAAATAAATTACATATGATTAATCTTAATCTTAATCTTAAGCTTCATATCACCTTAGTGATGTCATGTGTGCAGTCTCTAGGGGTTTTTCTTGACTAAACTCCCTCAGAGACCCTGGGTTCGTTTCTCGTTGGCAGTTCCACTCTGCTCTCTCTCAGGTTTGACACCAGTCAGCCTAATGCCCTCGGGCACAATAGAGAGGAAGATGGATGGAGAATACGATATAACCATGAACTAAACAAATAGATTGGAAAACAAGATATCGTAAAGTTTATAAAGGCACAGAGAATCCAATGGTTGGGACATTTAGAGAGGATGCCGGAGAGCCAGATGCCCAAGAGAATGTTGAAGGGGAGATTATTTTCCAGGAGGAGGAAAGGACGTCCTAAGAATAGATGGTTGGATAGTGTGAATGCAGACCTCGTCGCAATTGGAGCGAGAGGATGGAGGAACAAAGCGATGGATAGATCAACATGGAGAGAAGTTGTTCAAGAGGCCAAAACCCACCCCGGGTTGTAGCGCCATGGAGTAAGTAAGTAAAAAGTAACACTTAGATTCCATCTACGGAAAGTTCTGCAAAAAAGGTTAAATATTCCGTTTAAACCTCTTACTCTTCCTGCCAAAATGGCAGGGATTCTGCTATCCATTACTCTTTATTCCATTAGTTTTCCCTATCATGACAGCAATTGCTTCCTCGATGAATGAGTTAGAGAGATAAGAGGGGACTGCACAGGCTTGCCTAACTTCTCTTCTTTTAGCTTGTACAGTGAATATGTAGAATAAATAGGTGGTCCATAGAGAAATAGCCCTTTAAAGCCAATTGTAGGAAGACCAGGCCAGTTGCCTTCCTTTTCGTGGGCAGTGCAAGTGTATTAATGGCAATAAATACTGTGCATGCTTCATGATGCGGTGTGTGATATGTTATGTCCTTTCATCACAAAACTAGAAATGGAGGATACAATTCAGTCTAATTGATTTATAATAGAAAGGTGTGACGTTGTCCAAATAAAGGAGGAACAATTTTAAAAGCCATGTTATATGAATTATAAAGCAGATGGAGATTTGTGGAACTCGAAATTTTTGTATGGATGTAGAGTAGACAAGTCTGTCATGGCTAGACTCCACAGGTGGAGAATGTCCATGGTCATTGACATCCCACAGTGGCTTTCACATACTCCAAACTTGTACCAATGCTGCAGTACCATCTGATGTCCATGCAAGCAACATATAGTAAATACGTATGTTGATTTCCTACACACACACACACACAGACACCACACTCACCACCACCCACTGAGGCAAATAACATCAGAACTGTTCTCTTACCTCATCCTGCTTCTGTAGGCCACAACATTACGTGAGCACCTCGTGAGGTCGCGGCTAGAATTCTTGATCGTTACTCTTGAGGTCCAGAATCGATTCCTGGCTCTGTCAAGAAATTTAATTCTGGTGTGAGGGCTGGAATTTGCTACAATGAGCCTTGTGAAGTAAAACTGAGAAGAGGTGGGTTGAACCCCCAAATCGGCTATCGTAGAAGTGTTTTTCCGTGGTTCACCATTTCTACTCCAAGCTAATGCCTGGAAGTTTCCTAACTTATGGCCACGGTCACCTCCATCCCAATACTCGCCTGAATTAAAAATCCACACACCACTACAGGCACCACAGTGATTCAGGTCATCAGACAAACTATGGTTGTGTATATACTGCGATACAACATACGCAACGTAATTTTTAAATGGCTTTTGAACTCATGCAGTATAACACATTGGTGAGCAACTGTAACAATGTGCTTGCTGTGTAAGAGAGAGCTGAGTTTGTGCATATTTCAGGTCAGTTAGCTGGGCACCAGTTGTAGTTAGGGTGAGATGAGATGGTTGTTTATTCACTGTTTATAATGTGTGTAGGGAAGTAACAGACTGGTATCTGAAGACTTGTGGGGCAAGTCCAAAATGGTTTTACGTTATTTGTTAGATAATGGATTGAAGGAAGGTAGTTTCAAATCCAGGATGCTATGGCTACTGGTTGATTGTATTTTGAGTGATAATATGTTTTCAGGAAAACCAATACAGTCATACATACATACTGTAGCCGAAATCAACAAGCTGACTCTGCTACAGCAGCGCGAAGTATTATCGGCGCTCGATTTGTTACGTAAAACAGCTGCGAGAGTAGTTAGGATAGCTGGCTGACTCTAGAGGCGAGTGTGCAACATTTTGAGGGGAAGTAATGCAGGTGACTTCATATTGATCCCAGAGCCAATGGACAGATAGTAAGATTTCTATGATGAATGCAACGACCACTTTTCTATTCATGAAATGTATACAATAATGCATTTCGACGATTTGTTTAATTGCTCGAACATTTTGGATAGAGGGGGCGTGGTGACGCAGCAGTCATGCTTTTGGCCTCTCACCAAGGTGGGGTTCTATTCCCGATCAATGCATGTGACATTTTCGAAGCGAAATGCCATGTCCTGTGGCTCGGATTCCACGTAAAAAGTAAGTCCCGTGGCTCAAAATCACACGATTCACGGTCACGTAAAACTACAATCTTCTTTTCCATTTTGGATACTTATTTGGATGAAGCATTTTTGTATTTAACATCTTTAGAGATGATTGAGGTCAATTGTGAGATTAATAAGATCATGATTTCGGAGAGATCCGATATTTCTTGGATTTCATTGGAGTCAGCTGGACGATAGTTTAATAAGGCGCTGTATGACATCAAATTGACTCGTCATAGAATTCTCGATCATGCTTTCAATAAATTACTTTAATAATTAAATTACCAGATTTGACAATTATATTACCGATCAAGTCGATTTAAGAGGTGAATTTGGAGGTGAATTTCGACGGGAATGTGTAAATATATGTACAATTTTGTATAATAATCATCAAACCCACAGGTGATGCTCATAGGATATAACCATTGATTATCAGTTGATATGCTTCAGTATTATCTGTTTTTTTTGAAGTGAACTTAATTATGCTTGTCAATTAGATTTGTGCTGGGCAGGAAATGTATCGATGCAATCTACATTTTCTCCGGCTGAATAGAAGAAGTGCAATGTAGTAAAAGTGTTTATTTTTTATTTTTCTTCATTCAGCAAATCATCGGACTATTGAACATTATTTTCATTTTTCTTGTGAATACTCCCCAAGCGTCAGAACAGGGCAGTAAATTGTAGGACAGGACTTTAAATCGCAGGATTCCACCATAAGCGAAACCATCCGACTGTAGGAGTGTTTCCTATGTTTTTTTCTTGCACCATTTGTTTATGCATAATAAACGTGCAACAACTTACGAACTTGAATTCCTTATTGTAGTTTGTGGATGTGTAGGGATCCCTGTTGGACAACACTGCATGTTCTTCGAATATTTGTCTGATGCAACCATTTTCTCCTTATCCCTTTAACCCCCGGGATACTTTGTCTCATGCCTGCCCAAGCATTTGTTTTTTCGATTTAGTTTATTTCCAGACAAATATGTTTCATTTTAGTTTAACTTACGATGTGCTCTTTTTCTTGGATGTCATGACTTGTGATGGCCGGGCTACAGTGACATTGGAGAAACGGGCACAATACATACACACATACTGCACCCGTTCATCCGAGGGATGCGATGACCCATCTGCCATTACATCGCATGCCTGGCTTCCCAGGCCAGAGTGGAGTTAAATGAACATGAAGTCAAATAAGGAATGTGTCGGAAATTCAGTTGAAATATCACAAAAGCAGAGGGTAACACGAGATAAAATATCTCCAGGGTCGTTACGGGCTTACATTTAATCAAAATAACAAATAGAAATGGGCGCCATCAACTGAACCCCTAGCAAACCACATCCTTTCTGGTTAAGCCTTAATTAAGACAAAGGAAAGGATTGGGAAAACAACACCATCATCAGATCACAACTAAGATAAAACCAAATTTTTTTTAAACTTAAATAGTCAGACAGAGAAAATAAACACAAACCCTACCTAAGAGTATGGTCGAATGCAAACGTTAGGTTGTCATTGTCCTCAAAATCGAACCATCTCTGTGCTATTTCAAAGTATTTTTCATCCACATAAAATATAAAAATTTACTTAAGTTCGCTTGGGTTCTCAGGGCCACCGTAGCACTATGTCTTTGCGTCACTGACATTTCGTGATCCCTGGGACCTAACCTTTCTTTAATTTAACATCAGGAATGTGGATGTCAAGAAATATGAACCTGTCTAACAAAATATCCTAAAAACACATATATTCTAATATTAACTTATTTCCATGGCTTAAATGGCACTAATCAAATGCTGAAAATCCCAATAAATGCTCCTAAAAATCTAACAATTAATTTATGCACCATATTTACACTGTCACTGATTATTACTGGGTTGTGAATCAAAGAAAACTTCACTATTCATTGGTTATCATCATCAATATCATATCAAAATTAAATATCTCTCACATTAGGTCTCATCCCAATATTCGTTATATTCAAGTCAGAATAATTAATTTATTACCATCAAATCATTTAAATGAATATTATATTCATCAATTCATTATATTCTTCAATTATCCACACACTCTCATTTCATTATCTAATTCAGATTAATTTATTTAATTCATCCATTTAAATTGTTTAATTCATTAAGTCAAGTTGCAATTCATCAAGTTATTTAAATCATATTTCTTATTTAAATTTATTAAAATTCATTTACATTTCAAATTTCTTTAATTAATTATCACCTTCTAATTCAGTTATTCATCAGCTGTTTAATCACCTATTAATTTATTTAATTCAGTTAATTTATTCAACTTTTAATTCATCAATTTATTTAATTCATCGATTTATTCAAATTTTAATTTATCAATTTATTCAAATTTTAATTTATCCATTTATTTAAATTTTATTCATCGGGTCAGATCATTAATATGCTTAAATTTCAGATTATTATTTTATAAATTATTATTATCAGAAAATCTTGGATTATCAAAATTATTTATTTATTTAATTTCCTAAAAAAAAAAAATTAATATAGGTTATAAAGCGTTGTCTTACAGTTTTATCATTTCCAAGTTATATCTCGTATTTAATTATCATGCCAAAATAATATGTTGCCTTCACAAGATCACGTTGGATCTCACTATCCAAAACTTCACCATTTAATCTCACTTTGTCAAATACCATATTTGAATACCATAATTATTCCATATAACACCATAATTATTCCACATAACATCATAACTATTCCACATAACACCATAACTATTCAGCGCACAGCATGAATCTCAAAAATATGCTAGACTGGGTTCAACAACCTCATGTCTGCCTCAAAATACTCATCGGCAACATTGAAAACTTCCACTTGGCAACCTCCAAAAATACCTTTCAAAATACTTCACATAATCACGTTGCATGATGCACAAAAAATACATAACTGGCTTCAAATGATTAACGCACACAATCTCCAAGAACTGTAATTAAACTGATCATATCTAGACAACTTCTTAAACAATATGAAAATTACCTTAGTAATCGTAATCCAATTCAAGATCTGGTTTCAATTAGAGCATAAATTCTCTTAAGATTCTCAAGATTTACTTCAAAGAAAACACCAATGTGTTTTATTACCTCACATCAAAAATATCTAATACTGATCTGCTTCAAAATAAATTCTGACCATAAATGATTCATCTTACAAAATTCAATTACTTGAAATCCTTCTCAAAGGTATCAAATCACTCACAAAGAGTATCAAAAGTATCAGCTGTTAAATGAATATACTCTCAAAAGAGTATTGCAACAAAATATTGGATTGGCAAAACAAGAATTACAAAATGTAACCCTGCTGACATTTATTTTTAATTTATTTAACAAAATTTCGACTAATGTGTGACTGGTAGTTTCTTGTTTAATCCTCTTACGATCTTAAGTACACTCGGATGATAAAATGAGACCCTCGACTGGCAGGTAAGGTGAGTGCCACCACACAATCGCCTAAAGCGACAGGCCCCGCCTCGTAGACTAACATGATAATGCCCTAAACGATGGGGAAGGTGAGTGCCACCACACAATTGCTTAATGCAACAGGCCCCATCTCGTAGACTACTGAGTGAGTGTACATGATTGGAATCAACAAGACTCTATTTGTCACATAAAAGCGATATGCATTCACTTGAGTGAATAAAATTTTAATATCACCAAACAATCCAACAAAAAAAATCCCTACTGATGAATTATACGTACTCGCTAGTATGCAATGAACTGACGAAATAATTTAAAGTATCCAATTGCAGATCACGAGCTCGAAACACTCGCTAAAAATATCCATAATCAAGAAATACTATCCTCACAGAAAAATATAAAGACCAAAATTCTGTCTAATAAAGTCAACCAATGGTGAGAACGTCGTATAACTGTGCCTGCCATATCATATCGTAACACCATATTTTAGCAAATGGAGCAATAAGGTATCTAAGCCATGTCGAAAAATAATAGTAGCACTCCTACTAGAAATATATACAAGTATGCCCAGTGTTCATGAAAAATCATATCAGGAATGCCATAACTCTTACAATACCTTCATATTCCAGATGTTAATATAATTCAAAGATCGCCGATAATCCACGTGTTTGTCACAGATTTCTCGCTAGATCGACGAAAACGTTGTATCACCCACTGAACTAACGCTTCACTTCAACCAAGTGAATCTGATGTTGTATATCCTCTTCGTCAGGAACCGAATCCATCGCTCTGTGGTGCCATCACGTCTCCGTATCCGCCTAGCCCGACATGATGAACTCCATCACGGATATTGTCCAAACTCTTCCACAAAAGTTCATAAATGTAGAGTACCCCATACTCTTCGAATATGTCACGCCACTGTCCCATAAACTATTCGGTTGGCATACGACAATAATGTTAATCTCCACAGCGGCTGAATTTCACTGGTAGAAAAATAAATTATCTTGAAAAGTGTACTGATTTGTCAAACACCCTGTATCTGTGTTCGTAACTTAGATATTTCATAACTGTTCATGATATGCAACTATTATGCTGCACGTGCTACTGTTCATAAAGTGCATACACTTCTAACTTTTCACTTGTCACAAGCAGTAATGTTGGAATGACCCCATGGTCGCCTTAAATATTTCGGTCTAAAATGCATCATAAAATATGCCGTAATACCGCTGAAATATGTTCAAGTCCATTTAAAAGTCCACAATAGAAGTGTATAATTGTAATTGGACTGCACATTTGGACTGTCGAAACACAAGTCCAAACATCTTAAGCTTGACAAAATGTCAACGTAATGTTCAGCTGCTTGACTATCGCCTGATTGTAAAATGTCGGCCAAAGCACGACACGTTCCGCCTCACTGTCCTTGTATAATGCGAGGTTGAATACTGGCCTCATTATACTGCTTCGCTGTGCTGTTCTGCATTGAGAATGTAGCTCAAATAATGTTCTCAATCCTATCGTAATGCTGCGTATTGCTTCGATAAACTGTAAGTTTGGAAAAGCATTGCTGTTTCACGTAACTATTACTGCGATGTTGAAAAGACATGTGCCTGAACATCGGCTTCCTCTCTCAAGTTCACGGCTTGTATAACCTGCCTTGTGGATAGCGTGCGCTCCAACAACGAACTCCTACTACCGCACGTAACTTTATGTATCGCACTGCCTTGTAAAACTGTTCTCCTACTGCACGATGTGATCAGCTTAGCTTGACTGCTGGAATACTTCTTTCGTTCTCTTACAGCACGATGTGATCCGCTTAGCTTGACTGCTGGAATACTTCATTCGTTCTCTTACCGCACGATGTGATCCGCTTAGCTTGAGTGCTGGAATACTTCTTTCGTTCTCTTACGGCACGATGTGATCCGCTTAGCTTGACTGCTGGAATATTTCTTTCGTTCTGATAGTGTCACTGCGTTCGGCTGCCTCGCCCGGCTCTAGCACGTGACTTTCCCCTTTCTTCCGCTGTCAGACGTCACAGCTATAACCTCGACCACTATTATATCGGCAATTAAGTTATAACATAACTTAAGGAGTTGGCTGCCTTTCTTCAAGTTATCACCAATAAGATTTCTTGATATTTCCTTTTCTTCTGAGGTTAGATAATGTTTTATTCCATATTAATCTTTATAATTATCCAGTATTTCTCCCATAATTCCATATGCTTGAGGGATAGTGCCTCCTTCTCCCTCGGCCTCCTACGTCATTTCCTACCATTCTTCTTGACTCGATCTGAGCGCTATCTTTTCTCTTTGCCCACAAATCTCAACTATGGCTCGATCACAAATGGCGTAGCCGATAGCCTCAACTAACTATCGGGTACAATACATGCAGTATATACATTTTCATTTAAGACTCCTTTGCTTTTCAGGGTCCAGTCTAGTCTGTAAGCCTCTGTTTGCTAACAAGTCACCTTCATGATCCAATGATTCAGAGTTTTAATAATAATTCATAAGCACTAATGCTTCTAGAAATCTCAATCTAGTTACCAATGTTCACACCCATGCACCATGCAGGGCTCATTGGTATGATACACTGTACCACGATGAGAAGAGTTCTGCATTATGAGCTGCTGTAGACGCAGGCCTTTAGCTATGAAGAAAATAACATGGCTGTTTACAGTTGTCCCGGTTATTGGGAGAGGTTCATTTTCTAGAGGGATTAAGAATACCGTACCCGTTAATTTCCATTCGCCTTGTGTTTGGGCTGCAAGTAACTGATTTCAGACACTGTCACAAGCTTTAAAGAGGACTGTTGATAACAACGCACAAGTTCAGGATATTCCGCGATTAGTAACCGCATTAACCCCCATTTCCAATGAAAGTTTCATCTCCCTTTGCATGGTAAAGCACTGTTCACGGCTGGTGGCAACCTTTCCATGGAAATAAGTTACAATGAAACTGAGTGAAAGTTCGTATTTGCCAACATTTCAAAAAGCGTTCTCTTTTGTCAATTTGTTCTCATTTCTTCTTGTTTCGGGTATTTTTCAACCCATTCAATTTCTTTTTTTTCGTAGGTCTCCGTCACTTTTTCTAAAATCAAAACATGGTGTAATTTTTCATAAGTAGCAGTTTCGATGTTTAAGTCTCCTTAAGAAGAATATCTCCGCTTATCTTTTCTTTAATTACCTCATTTATTTTAACAGTTCCTGCGATCAAACTTTCCTCATCTGGTATATTACACCTTTCCTGATCTTCAATTACATCTTCACAACGACAAACACATCATGATTACCGTGAGCATATCGTGCATGTTTAAGTCAGTTTAAAGAGTTTTAAATAACGAATACAGAAAATATTATCTGTCACCAATATTCTCAGCCTCTGCCCCTATTATTTACAACCATACTCAGCTACAATCAAACTGCGGAGTGTTCCTCTTTCATTTTCAAAATCAATGACACACAGTAGATATCCGACAATTGAGAATGTTGTCTTGAAACTTTTAAGCACAATTAGAATAATTTCAGCGTAAAAAAAATAGAGCACCTCACCGGTATTCACACACCTTACTTAAGATGTTTCGGTCCAGCTGCATATTTTGTATTGTGTTGATACACTCAGCCCTTTTGAATCAATTCATAATTTACTTCTAACAGGGCACAAAATTGATGTGCGTATGTTAAGAGAAAATGTATACTGTTTCCGATATTAATGATGTGTTTGTTAGTTTGCTTACGGATCTATGGGTACTTAAGATCATCAGCCTCTTTACGTAGGGGTGTATAGAATATTCTTTTAGCCTGTGTTCTGGTAGCAGATGGGCCACATTTCGAAATGCTGTCGTTCATCTGCTACCATAACTCACACAAAAAAGATATGGTCCTTTTTGTTGGGCACAGAAGTATTGATTACCGAGTGAAAATGAAACACATACGTAAAGTGATGCTTTATTGGCACGTTCATAAACCGTATCTCGGGGAATGGGACTTCACACAAAAACAACCATTTTTTTTTTCTAGGAAATGTATGGGCACGGCCCCTTATTGGTGACATATCTGTAACAGCTACAGTGTTCTTCAAGAATAGGAACTCCTTCAAAAAAGACAAACAATCAATTTGGTATTCTCGAGATATCATAAATTCTAGAAAACATCGTGGGACATTATATAGAATTGGCTCAATTGGCAAAATAAAAGGAATAAATGAGGTAGCATAAGTGAAACCTGGATAACGATACAACTGAAAGCCAAAGTAAGTGTTTATGTCACAAAAACTTTAAGAGTTGAAACGTAGCGTTACATCTGTATGATGAGGATTATGAAGAGTACAACTTCCCTAACCAACTGGTTAATCTGCAAATTTTAATGCACCAGAGCTCACCAAACTTGGTTGAAGCACTAGGATATAATATTAATGGGTTAGAATATTACCATCACACTCCTTAGAATATTGTTTGATGTTTCATCATTTTAACTCATAGCCAAATCTTGAATCTTCTTTTATGACATGGCCACTTCCTTTTAAATTCTTGTCCAGTCTCGTTCATTTTCATTTGTCTTGCAATACTTCCTCTAATGAAGTTGAGACAACAGGGGCATCCGTTCATAATACCTTCCACCATGTAGAGACTGCCCTCAACTTATTCCAGACAAAATATCTTATTGTGTGAGTTTTATTGCAAAGTGAAACATCGATCTACTTGAAGAGGACAACGTAACCTCGTGTGAATGCAGACAACAGTCATCCTCTGAATTTCAGGCAGAAGGGAAGGAATAGAATGACGTTCCTTTAGATCAGATAATGACATCTGCACCGAAATGAGGTCCAGGAAGAGCTCGTCTTGACAACTGGCGGAGACCGGAGGCAGGCAGAAATGAAGTCTTGGCTTGCATAATGGCTGCTGGAACTGAGTTTAATAATAGCATACCCTTCTAATGAGAAAGGCAAATGCAAATGGAAGTATAGTTTAAAGTTGTCCATTTATATCGACTTATTAACTCATATCCCTCTTGCTTCGTTTGACTACAATAAAATCGATCCGCATTCCTCAAAGAGAATTATAGAGATTTTCCCGTGTGCTTGCAGTATTTATTGTGAAAGGTGGACAATCATGAAAATATCACTCCAAGTTGAAATAAATGCTTAACTCACAACTATAGTTTTGGGCACCGACCGTTAAGTGACGCTATAGCATTCTTTACGGCCATCAGTCAGTGGAGACTAATGATCCACCGTATGCCAGAGATTGTGGAGGTCTTTTTATAAATCTGGTATCAAGAATATTATACATAGTCGGTAAATCATTGTTAGCAGTTTTCTGGCTATGTGATTCAGTGGTAAGCTTCTCGCTTACTGAATTGAAACCCGATGCAATTAGATGGATTTTCAAAGTGCTTAAATACGTGAGATCCATGCCAGTAGACTTACTTGAACACTAAAGATCCCCTTGCGCACAATATTCTGACATTCTGGTGACTCTAAAATAGTAATAGCCGAAAGGGACAAAACCCATAATATTGTTATTCAATATGCTCATTCCCACACGATTTTCTGGTAAGAAGCTAAAGTGAGGATTTCATTAGTTACTTCAACATGATGTCCTGCGTCCGCTATTAATCTTATTGCCAAATGTCGCCATCTATCGTCAGAAATAACCTCAGTAGCTCTTATAAAAATATAGGCTATAAATAAAAACAATTAGTTCCGTGAAGAACTACATAGCCTATTTTTATACATCCTACTTATGTTAATTGACTCTATCAACATACAAATTTTCAGTTTGATTGCTGTTACAGATTCCTAGATATTGAGAACCGTCTAAATATTTCGGATGGTCAGCATGTTGGATTTGTATACATATGCCTTAGAGTTATGTACTATTACATGAAGATTATTGTGTAGGTGTATTATTCAAACTTCAATCGCATGATAAGGACACAAGAAATAAAAAAAAAAAAAAAATTCGCACAGCCGCCAACTTGTGGTTATGAAAATAATTTAAATGAATTGGATGCCAGTGGATTAAAATTTGTGTAAGCATACACCGTACCAATTTTCACTGTGCTCGGATTGTTAAATCGCGAGAACCGTCCATTTGAATGTTTTAATTTCACGTCGTCGCCATGTTGGATTCCTGATCACCAGGTTATTAAATGTCCTGTAGGTGAACCTTTGTCTGTAGCCTCTAAAATCATACAAAATTTCAGTTTGATTGCTGTCATATATTAATCGATTTTGAGAACCGTCTAAATATTTCGGATGGTCGTCATGTTGGATTTTAATATATGTAGGCCAAAGAGTTATATACTATTAGATGAGGATTATATTGTAGAAAACCTTATTGTTGGTTTGGAAAGGTTTATGCAATGAATTGAACATTTTTGTATTGACGAGAAGGAAATAGTGTAGAGAAATATTGTGTGAATAGTAAGACTTGTGGAATGCATTTGTTGCATTGTCAAACCAGAAGTCACTAGAGCTATTATTATTATAATTATTATTATTATTATTATTATAGGTATTTTTGATTTGCATTGTGGAAGAGATTTAAGATCAGTAATGAAATTAACATTTATGGTAAATATCTGTATGGGCATATTTAAATACTGAAAGCTCAGAATTTACGTAAAGTTATTGAATTTGTGGAAGAAGTTGAAACGCAGTTTGAATATTCATCATGTATTTTAAAGCTGAATGATAGTATTCCAGCTTATTGTTGCAAAGGTTTGCACTTTGGAGTGAATGTGGCAATGTGTTTGTTTGACATTGATCCACGACAGGAAAGTAAATGATATTTGTTGATAGTCTGCGTAATATAGTTGTCGATAAGTGTACAATACACAGTGGAAAGTGTTTTACGTATTGGATGAGATGGACTCTTGTTACAAGCTTAGACAGGTTGATAACTGAGATCAGCTGTTTTGTTGTGTTATTGATCGATGCTCAGATCTTAATCAGTGATGGCTCATTAAGATCAGAGCAAGTTTGAAACAATGTCAATGCATATTTAAAATGGAACGAGGTTTATTATTATTATTATTATTATTATTATTATTATTTTCATTTTGATAGAAGGCACTAGAGTTGACATTATCGTAATCTAGGCTTGGTTGCACGGGTAATTAGCACTTATTTTGACATTAGAAACGATATAGGCCAAGTATAGTGGTAGGATTCATAAGTTGTGTAGATAGTTATTGAGTTGAGAGTGAATGTGCAAATATTTGCATTAATGTTAATTATAGACCGAATATTTAGTAAATTCAAAGAACAGAGATTAATCAGGTTTAAGGAGTTTTGTATAGAGTTCATTCAATATGGTTACTGTAATAGCGGAATGTCATCGCTAATTTTATTTTCGAACTAGGTAATTTTAAAATCCATTCTTATTTTTTACTCCTTAAACCAGGGCATAGCAGTTTGCTTAGAATTTCGATTACTCCATCGATTTATGATTATAGCTAAAATTAGATCGATTTATTATTATTATCTTTAATTAGGAATATTTATTTTAGTTTTAGTTGTAAAAGTTATTCTTCTTCTTCTTCTACCTTATCCGATACGGACGTTGGCTACCACCATGGCTAACACCTTCTTATCCTGTGCAATCCTGAAGAGTTCCGTGGAAAACAGCCCAAACCACGTTCTTAAATTATCCATCCAAGTTATTCGTCTCCTTCCCGGTCCACGCTGACCTTCAATTTTACCCTGAAGTATAACTTGGAGCAGACGGTATTTTGGACTCCTCATCATGTGTCCCAAGTATTCCAATTTCCTCTTCTTAATTGTGTTTAACAGCTCAGGTTGGCTGCTCACACGCTGAAGAACCTCGGCATTTCTCACATGTTCTGTCCACGAAATTTTAAGAATGCGCCGGTATATCCACATTTCAAAAGCTCGAATCTTCTTTTCTGTAGCTACGGACAAGGTCCAAGCTTCAACACCATAAAGAAGGGTGGAGACAACATAACACTTCACAATTTTTTTCTTAAGCGTCATACTGAGATCTCGAAGGCATAGTAGTTGTTTCATTGTCATAAAGATGGATCTAGCCTTCTCTATACGGCATCTTATTTCAACCGAAGGATCCCAATTCTCATTAATATTCTGTCCTAAATAAACCAAACTCTTGACTCGCTCAATCTGATGTCCATCGACTAAAAGGACTTGTGACAATGCTGGTTTTCGCGATATTATCATATATTTTGTTTTCTTAATGTTGAGGTCAAGGCCATATTGTTTACTCTTTTGATACACCATAGTAACAATCTCTTTAAATCCTTCGAAACTATTTGCAATCAATACAGTATCATCTGCGTACCGTATATTATTAATATAATTACCATTGACCTTAATACCTTGTTGAATGCCATCAAGTGCCTCAGAGAAAATCTGTTCTGCATAGATATTATAAAGAAGCGGTGAAAGAATGCATCCTTGTCTCACACCACGCATTATTTCCACTGATCTCGATATATGTCCATCAATTCTGATACTAGCCTTTTGACCCCAGTATAAGTTAATGATGATCCGAATGTCTTTCTCATCTATTCCTGAGTTCTTGAGTGCATTATACAACTTATCGTGCTGACAATGGTCTAAGGCTTTTGCATAGTCCAGAAAACATGCATATACATCCTGATTTACCTCACGGCATCTCTGGAAAAGAACTTGGAGCGCAAATAATGCCTCACGAGTTCCTAGACCGTTGCGGAACCCAAACTGCGTGTCACTGATATGCATCTCGCATTTCCTGTATATGCGATTATGGATAACTTTGAAAAATATCTTGAGCACATGACTCATAAGACAGATTGTCCTGAAGTCACTACATGACTTAGCCATCGGTTTCTTCGGAGGAGCAATAAATGTAGACAAGAGCCAGTCTTCTGGTAATATGCCCGTGTCGTATATCTTGTTATATAAATTAGTGAGCGTCACAATGCTATCATCATCCAAGATCTTCAATAATTCCACTAGAATGTCATCTTGACCAGGAGCCTTGCCATTTTTCGCTATCCTAATCGCATATTTCACTTCATCCATGGTGATCATGGGTCCAACAACTGAAGGAACTTCGGGTCGGGAAGGACGATGATCATCATTAAAAAGCTCTTGTATATAGTTCTCCCAATCCTGTAATTATTCTTCAACTTCAAATACCGTGTTACCTTGACTATCAACTAAGTTGACTGTGTTTCTTTTCCTGTGTCTACCTGAAACTTCTTTGATTTTCTTATGGACCTGGAAAGTATCATATTTATTATTAAGTTCTTCAATTTCTTTGCACCTATCTGACATCCAAGCTTCCTTGGCTTGTCTGATCTTATTCTTTATCAATCTATGAATAAACCAATATTCTTCATTATCTCTTCCTTTGACTTCTCTTCGTTTATCCATTAGATTAAATATTTCATCCGTCATCCATGCCTTCCTTTTTATGTTGTCTCTTGTTCTTAAGAAAATGATCTCCAACCCTCTTCAATGAGGTTTTAAAAGTGTCCCAAAGTTCCAAGGGCTGCATGTCATTTGAATTCAACGTCTTAAGATAAGTGGCAAGAGCAGCAGCCACCTGTGACCTTGTATTTATTTCCCGAAGGGCATCAGTATCATATTTCTTTTGTGTTGTTTTTATCGGAATCTTGTTAAGCCGGACACAAATTTTGCTAATGAGAGGATTGTGGTCAGAAGGAACATCTGCTCCTGGATAGGTTTTTGCAAAAATCACGCTGTTTCTAAATCTGTTTTTAATTAGAATGAAATCAATTTGATTTCTTATTATGTTGTCTGGACTATCAGCAGGTGCTTTCCACGTATAAAGTCTCCTGGCAGGTAGCTTAAACCAAGTATTAGCAATGACAAAGTTCTCCTCTCTACAAAACTACACTAAACGATCCCCTCTGTTGTTTCTTTGTCCGAGACCCCACTGGCCCATAATGTGTTCTTCAGAACCTTTCCCAACCTTTGCATTAAAATCTCCCATAACAAGGGTTACATCGTGTTCTATGGTGTCTTTGAGGACGGTCTCAATTTGGGCATAGAATTCCTCAACATCTTCATCGCTTTTGTCACTAGTAGGGGCATACACTTGAATGAGATTAATATGGAAAGGTTTACCACGTAACTTTAACTTCATTATTCTACTGGAGAATGGTATACAACTGATAACAGCAGACTGCAAATTTTGTCCACTATAAAACCCACTCCATGCAAATGCCTGGCATCATTATTACCACAGTAATATACCATGCAATCCTCCACATTACAATCTTCTGTCCCCGGCCATCTCATCTCACTTATACCCATTATGGACACATTCATCCTCTTCATCTCATGAATTGTATTGTGAATCTTTCCTGCTTCAAACATACTCCGTATTCAACGTTCCTATATTCAGGGCTGACCGGGAGATTCTTCGCACCCTCTGACCACTTAAGGTTTGCCCGGGACTAAGGGCCAATGTAATTGGGTTTTCAGCCATGAAGATTATCCTGGGGAAAAAATTGAGGTGGTTTCCCGTTGCCTTCCTCAATGCGCAGTAACCACATCACATCCCAACATCCAAGGATGCCATGATATGATGCAGCTGTTTGCTGATGCAAGGTCGACAGATCGGTCTAGTATCAACAATAATGATATAGCTGCTGCCACTATATCATGTCCTCAGTTGATCCGCGTGTGCAAGCACCACTCTCAACAAGAGCCCCTATCAGCCATTGGGACGCGCCGTGTCGGGGTTGAGGACTTCCCCGCCCAGATCCGTCTTCCACAGAGTACAGAAAAGCCCTTACTCAGTTCAGAGCTCCTCCCCCATGGAAGCTGCATCTGGCACGGGTAAAAGTTATTATATTAAATAAATCAAGCAGATACGTGGCTACGTTATTCAGATGTTTCATAGAACTTTGGAGTTGTAATTTGCAGTCAATTAGGGATATATTGTGCTATAGTGGAGACATAGGACTTGATTGCCCACACCCAATGGCCCGAGTGTTTAAAACGGTTTCCCACTCTCCATTTTTATACGAATTTCCAACCAACCCCGTAGTTTAATCCTATAGCACAATGATTATTAGCCGTACCCCTCCCGATTTGTTTGCCAGTAGTTTATTCGTAGTTTGTCTAGCCGGGGATTACAAGTTGCTGCGATCCATCCTCATCATCGGATTCTGGCATATACGGGTACAGTACACTCGTATCATGAGTAATGAGTCGTATGGCAATGAATACATTTGCCCTAAGCAAGTCTCAATGATGACATGGGCACATATTGGTCTGCTTGTCCATTCTAGGGAAATAGTTTATTGAAGTTAGCCCTGTTAGAGGTTTTCATCCCACCCTGTTACACGTTAATAACTGTAACAGTCTGTTTTCATTGTACCGTAAATGGTTTACATTCACGAAACCTCTCAATTACTTCCCTCGCAAATGGATATTGCTTCCTTCGTTTTCCTCTCAAGTTACAGGAGGCATGGTAATAGCGAAAATGGATAGGACCATTAAATGAACACCACAAAACAATTCATTAAACTTCCATGCAAGTCTGATTATTCGCTCCATTATATTCACTATCTACTTCGTTACATTATGGAATTCGTATGGAAACGATCCGATATCGAGTTGCGAGCGCAAGGACCCTTAACATGCCATCGTGCATTCTCTAGAACATAGTTGGCTAGCTTGGTCTACGAGAAGATCGCATTCCCTCATTTACTCATTCCTCACTACCACATTGTTACATGGAAACAACCCACTCCACTGTGCCAATTTATTCTTCGCAAGAAACGTTTGTCGGTCAATACGATATTAACACCGCAGGCCACAAGTAAGTGAAATTATTTGAGTGGCTACTCAGTGTTAAATGGAGTGCGAGTGTCCAAATTAGTGTCGTCTGTTAAGAGGGGGCTCCTCACACCAGCCATTCTTACGCAAGGGAAAAGTAACTAGTGTGATTAACACGTTTAGCGCGTGATACACTTATAGTTTCTTTCATTGGACCTCGTGCATCAATCTAATGTCTATCAAATTAACTCACATGGTGGTTTTAGTCTAGAGATGGATAACCCTGACTTAAGTGGTTTGGTGGTCTTGTACGAACTGAAGTAAATATAGTAACACCTGTCTATTGGCTAGACCTTCTTCCTTGGCTTAAAAGGAAATACATGGAATAGTGTTTCAAAACAAACACTCCAATTTTAACAGTAGCCTATATCCTTAAAACGTGCACCTGCCAATTGGAAGTTAAAGAACAAGAAATATCGCGACGTATTTTAAAATTAACATAGCAATTTATGCGTGAAGAACAGGTTATAGGATACTTTAGTCAATTATAAAACAATATGTTGCGATTTCACTTATACGTTCGTTGTATTTGAATATAAACTGCGAAATTTCTCTTAAAAATATTGTAGAAATAAACAAAATAAAATAGAAAAGAAAAATGAAAATAGAAACAAGATGTTCAGTAAAGAACATATAGACTACTTTCTCCTAAATGCATGGGTATAGTTATAACTAGGGCTCGGATTCGAGCATATTTGCATATTTTTTTCCTGAATAGTACACATTGAAAGAAGCCTTTCGGTGGTATTTTCACCTCTCTGGGACCAACAGAATTGAAATTTATCGAGCATATAAATGCATAAAACCGCGGTTTTCAGAATAGAAGCATATAAATGCATATTCTTGTGGTTTTTGTCTAAATAGTTTGTTTTTCTTCGAATTCTCCCCCGAATTCGGGCCCTGACGATCCATAAGGTTCGAAAACAGAAATAATTATTGAAAAGCCTATCTGGTGCGAATAATAGAAGCGCAGGCTTTAAACCTTTTGCGAGGTCGTTCTCGTCATTGAAACTTTTATTGACTGATTTAAGAAAATAATTCAAAACTGAAAACATACAACATTTCTTGTTGTACAGACGAATGCAGATCTACTTCATTGACTCGCCTAATTCTGAACATTTTGTAAATGAACTTTTAAACTGTAACTTTTATAAGAGCACTTCTCATATATATACTTGTAAAACTTGAATGCAAGTTTATTGCAGTGTATCATACATAGCCTACAATTAGAAAATAAAGCTCGTATTTAAAGATATGTTATTGGTTTTTTCGTATCACTTTCCTTTCTATAGTTCTTAACGGTGTTTTTCGAGCATATTCTGCATATTTAACCGCATATAATGGGGGTTTCGAGCATATCTATCGAGCATATAATGGGGTTTTCGAGCATATCTATCGAGGATAAAACACATGGTGTTCGAGCATATCTGGAGATTTTATCGAGCATATCGATCCGAGCCCTAGTTATAACTAACTATAATTGAATGTTGACTGTAGTAGCTTGTTAAAATACAACGTGCTATACGGATATTAAACGTTTGTTGTTTGAATCCTCACCTGAATTATATATACACTCACTAATGCAGCCATCACAATAACACAGGTTGTCAGACAAAATTCAACACTCACCCAAGTACACGGGGATAAATGACCATGATATCCATGCATCTCAAATTAACAACAACAACAACAGCTTCCTACCCAAATCCCTCCTCGTATAAGAGAACACACACTAGTAAGCCTACATACATCACAATGACACAGGTTATCAGACGACTTCTACACTCACCCAAGTAAACGGGGATACAAGACCATGATGCCGCAATCCCCCAAAGAATCATCAACAAAAAAACAACAACATCAACAATAGACTCTACCGCCGATCGAGGTCAACGAATATTAATCACTGTATTCGAGTGTTGAAATATGCGGTGTTATATGGCCGTGGTGGCCGAGAGCGCTGACGCGCTTCCTCGTGACTCGCTGGCATTGCGAGAGCGTGGGTTCGAATCCCACCTCGGCTGTCCTGAAAATGGTTTCCCATTTTCACCACCAGGCAAATGCCGGGACGGTTCCTTTCAATAGGTTCATGGCCGATTCCCTTCCAATATACCTTCCCTGACCCGTCCTGAAAAGAAAAAAGTACATGGCCATTGGCTACATTAATAAAATTATATGTATACACCGGTATATCATATTTTCGATTGCAAATACACACTATATATGAGGGGAAGATGACCTCGTAGTTCCGCCCCTTAAAACAACAACAACAACTAACACACTATAGGCCTATATGCTTAACATTATAAAGCGTGAGTAGTTATAAATCAATAAATACCACAACAAAAAACGAAGTAAAAAAATTGAACCATTAGATTATGAGCCCAGGTCGATACCATTACGCCATGGATACGCTATGATAATAATTGGTTAACAGGTGGTTTAGTAAAACTGTATAATTTTTTGTGTTGAAATCAACGATTTCATTAGAGTTTTCTGCCGTTTCTATAAACCATTTGATACCAAATATGTATTATTTTGTTCAGTACATTCCTAGACGGAAATAAACTTGCGAAGTTACGGGAAAATATGGAAAAATAGCGGCCATTTTGACAACGGGACGGCACCATTCCACAACGATATAGCACGGTAAGCCTGACCTGTTAGTCACTTCTACGGTTACATATTCTATTATAATATGCTAACATCCTACCGGTCACATCCTTGAGGACAGTTTTAACCTCCATATGTAGGCCTACGATAAGCTGAATTGTTGAGGCTAGGCCTAGTTGAATCATAAGTTACGGTTAGGCTATAATACTTGCATGATTCATACATCCGCCATCGTGAAACAATTTAGCTGATGACCTTGTAGTTTGGACAAAAGACGCCTCCCACATTGAGGTATATTGTTGCAAAATTTAGTAGAGATCGGATGATTAGTTTAGTCGTAATTTGATTTAAGCTCAGAACATTTGGGTGGGCGCCATTTATTTTTCGTTATGATGGCAGTGATATACAACATGACACTGAGTTGTCCCTTGCTAGTGCTACCTCTGTACCAAAGATGGTTCGATTTGGTTTCGTTGTGTTTGAACTAATAGCGGGAATCGATTCGCTCACAAACACGGCTGCCATCTGCAAACTATTGGCCTGATGACCTTGTAGTTTTGTCAAAAGACGCTTCCCACATAAAGGTATGTTGTTGCAGAATTTAGTAGAGATCAGATGATTTGGCTAGTCATAATTTGATTTAAGCTTTGAACATTTGGGTGGCCATCATTACGTTTCCGTCAAGATGGTGGCGATACAAAACATGACACTGAGGTGCCCTTTGCTAGTGCTACCTCTGTACCAAATTTCGTTCAATTCGGTTTCACCGTGTTTGAATTGTTAGGGGGGTGGGGGGCATACATGCAGAGTACACACACATACATACACTCACACACAGACACACACACAATTTTTTGGCCCTGTGTTGATCTCATAATTCTATTTTCACTTTTTGCAAAAATCGAAAGTAGGCTAAGAAGGAAAATGAAAAAAAAAAGGAAGGTTGTTGGTCTCCTTGACTTTTAGTCATGTAATCATGAACCACAGGACATGGAATTTCACTTCGAAAATCTCACATGTATTGACCGGGAATCGAACACGGTCCTCCTTGGTGAGAGACCAACAGCTTGACCGCTGCGCCACCACGCCCCAAAAAAGGCAAAGGAGAAAATGAGATTAATTAAATAAATCAATAAATCAATAATATATGAATATGAGATTAGTGAATAACTTGCAAGTGGCCTGCTAATCTCCCTGTAGTTTAAATGAGGCATTTCAGTAAGAAATGTTTGAAGACTTCTGATATAGACGGATTATGACAGCAAATTACTTTCTAACTATCCCACAAAATAATGAATTAATCAAGCTCGTAAATACAGTAAGTCGATCACATGTGAAGGAAAACTTCTGGGTAGATCAATCCTGGGTTAGCACCTTGCAAATTTGCTTGATTAAAGTGTGAGGAAGAGTGGCTCTGTGTCTGTTTTGTCAGTACATACATAAACGTGGTGAAGCAAAAGCCGTCCACTAATCATCTTGACATTCAGCGCTGAGAAATACACAAAGGACCGGACGAAATATTTGCGGTCACTCTTAGCTATTTATCAACTGCGGCGAACAACACGATTTTAAATAATAGCTTGTAAATCCGCCAATACCCAAACTAGACTAAGGACATTAGTTACCCAGTCATCGTGTGGATACTGATGTGCGTGTCCATTATACTAATGTAAACCTGGGGTAAGTGTGGGTGGAATACTCTTCCACACTTAATGTAAGCAGTCTTAATGAAAATACATTCTTATTGGGTGTGATGATCCTTTTAGCTCATTCCTGTACTCCTTACTGCCTGTCAACCTAGAACGTATCACACAGAAACGACTTAAATACTGCACCCGTTTACTCGACATAACGATGGACGATGACCCAGTCAAATCATAATCATATTTAGTGCGGTAGTTCGAGATCTTGAGCTCTCAAGGCGTATCGGGATTGTTGGTAGGTGGGTGTTTCACCAAACTAAATTAATCAAAGCATACATCTACTAATCCAGCTAAAAACATAAGGTTACCCGAATATTATAACTTCCAGTTTATTAAAAAAGACACACATTCTTCATTGCTTTGATTGTGGCCTGCGAATACCCTGTGGTTTAAATCCACGCTTCGTGTTTATAGGTATACTTCTATGCTTGATTAGATACGTGACTCAAGTACGAAATTCTGCATTCATTCTGAGACAGCGATGCTCACAGGGAGTATCTGGCTCTCGGTTCATGTATTCAGAGCAAGAGCGGAGCAAGTTGTGTCACACAATGAGTACGTTAATGAGCTTTGCTGCTCTCTCTGTAAAAGGTCGAGCTACTTTAATCAATACCAAGTCAATGTGCCGCTCAAGACGTGCTTCTCCTCTGTTATTACCACGGTTTACCTCCTGATCTGTGTGATGAGACACGAATGGAGTTCAGGCGACGATTAGACCCGAAGAGTTGTCCAATTGTCAGTAGACACAAGTATTCGAGTGGGGCAACGAGTATTCAAAGCAAATCGGGAGACAATAGGCGAGGCTAATGATAGGAGCGTGCCTTGTGGCCTTCATCGGCACATAGACTCAGGATTTGACTATACTGGTGGATTCTGATTGAGTAAATTAAAGTACGAACATTATCTCTACCAAGAAATTAAAGAGGAAAGATTAATGAGCTCTAGCCCCAGAGATAAAGTGCGAGAAAAATGTATCTTAGTAGGTGGGAGAATGATTTAGACACTTTATGTGTGGTGGTGTCTCCCACAAGTCCAACCCCTCCTCCACGTGGTGGGGGACGGGCAACGGCATGAAGTAGGGGATTGGCTGTAGGGGTGAAGTACAGCGGGGACATCGTGGGTGCCGTGACCGCTACGGTAACTGTGAAGGCCCTATGGGAACCCTGAAAAGTGATGACGGCTGACGGGGCTCTGGTAAAGCTACAATAGGCCTAGCAAGCCAGTAGTGGATAATATCCATGCTTTCAAAACAGGAACAAGCCTCGGAAAGGACGGATTCAAAAGACGACGACCCGGCTATATTAATGGACTACGAATAGGCACCATAAATAACCAGACACTGACAGGACAGGTGGAGGAGTTTGTAGATGTGATGGAGAGAAGAACGCTGGATGTACTGGGCTTGGCAGAAACAAGATGGAAAGGAGGTCGTACAGAACTGAGGAAAGGTTACCGGTTGTACTGGAGTGGGAACAGTGAAGGAAGGAGAATTGGAGTAGGAGTAGTTGTGAGAAATGGTATGAAGGAAGAGGTAAAGGGAATAAGTGACTGGATGATGAAGATCTGAGTAACAATAAAGGAAAGAAGCTTGAAGATAGCGCAAGTATATTGAGCCCGCCCAGGCTCATGTATCAAATATTTCTTTGAGAGCATACTTACTTTCCATGCTCAGTTCTACAGAACACACCCTAAAGCTTCCTCATGAATAATCCACTATTTTGACTTCGGAGAGGATAGCTTATTTTCTCCTAGAGATATATTACTCACTATTTTTATGCCACATATGTCTGGAGCTTGAAATAATTAATTCTGTTTAATTTGCCAACTTCCACGCCTTTTGGAGATGGTAAATCTATTTTAGGTAAAGGTATATTCCACCGCAGACATGCGGGGGATTATGAATGTAGTCACTGTTTTAACTAGACTACTTCCATGGAATCAGGAAGCCGTGCTATGCACGAACCACACCGTTTTGATAGTCCGCTGAGGCTGGACGCTTTGCGTCGATTGTCCGTCTAATAGACGAAGGCCATCATAGGCGTACGAAGACCCCACATTTGGGAAGACAATAATCTGCGGCCATCGAGCTGATTTATATAATTTAAGCAACGCACAGTAACATTTTAGGCATAGTGAAGCCAGTGCGACGTAATAGTGAAAGTATAAATTTGATTGTGTGAATACTTCAATTTTTAACTAACCACGAGGAACGTCTGAAGGCAGACGAGGGTAACATTTTCCTAAGACGTGAAATATTAATCTTACGACAACGTCGTGTATCCCAGTGAGTGCCAATGTAAAATTGAATTATGATAAACCTAATTATCGCTTGTACGCGACAGTGATTGTCCAGATTCTTAGTGATTTCGACTTTGTAAAATCTGTGAGTGATTTACCACGTGCTGGTAAAGTAGAATCTGTGGCAGGTAAAGCAGAGCATTTGAATAACCAGCAAATATTAGAGCCAGTGAGCATTTTTATCCTATTCTGTATTAGAATCAGTGAATTATTTTTGACCACGATGATTACCATTGCGCAACACGTGCTTATATTTTTGCAACTATATTGTGTGAGGATCATGAAGGTGTAATCTACCATGTGAGGGTAACACCAACGAAATACGCCAGCACCATGGAATTGTCCAGTCGACACTACAACGTACAAACCATGTACGGTTTGCTAACAGAGGACCACGAGGACAGGCTTAAATCCATAGCCTTACCCATTATAAAAATGCTTGGAACCTTGGAGGCATTTAACCCCTTCCAATGGGAGTTCCGGAAGGTGATCTACCACATAAAGTAACCGTGAGTCATATAAACCTTGTACGAAGTTTGTCCAGGTTGAGGTAGTAGTGATTGCATTATATTTTTGAACCGAAACGCAACGACATTTGACCACTTAGGTAGGAAATGTGTGTATTTTCTTTCTTTATTACTGGGACAATATTTCTGTTAGACACCACAAGTCCGTGTACTATACGGCCGGTGCAATTCTCATGTATTTCAGAGTAGTTTATATCAATGTAAATGACATCTTTAACTACAGGAGATGTAGACTTCTGTGAAAGTTAGGGAACACCCAACAGTCAGGTCCCTTATTTTATTTGAGAGCTTATTCTCGTATCATTTTTCAGTCGACCGTTACTGAAACGTTTTTGTACTATTTATTTATTAGTTGTGTGAGTACTATTTACCACGTGAAGTTCGAGAGGAACAAACTCATATACTGTTAGGCTGAGGAGCTAACTGATCTCGTATCATTTTAAAACATCACAGCAGAGGTGAGATGTTTAATTTTGTTGTGGAGAATGCCAAACCAGACTTATCAAATCCTACATGTACATTGAACGAGTGACATTTCTTCGGATATCAGTGCAGTTAGAATGCACAAGTGTTATGTCTTACAATTTCTACTCTTTGAACAATTTGCTACATTATATTTTTTTGAGGGGAATGTAATCCGATGAAACACTATTAGAGAAGTGATGAGACATTGTTAGATAATCTGTAGAGCACTACAGGACTTTATTTCGTGCTCCTACAAGATTATAAATGATCATTTTAAAAGCACAATTGTTTGCTATACCATGAGCTGCACGCGAAGCGATGAGACTTGCTTGCGCGCACTGCTGATAACCAGTTTGACCGAGAAACAAGAGACAGACGACTTTATTGACTTTTTTGTGTGCTAACTTATGTCACAAGCCTAGGAATTTTGAAGGTCACAAATATTAATAACCTTGCTATGAGAGCTGCATTGGGAGCTGTCAACACCTGTTATGTACTATTACCACTTGTAAGAGTGAGAGAACGCTCGCTTATGCGAATTCCTTAAATGTTTGAGCCGATGACTTTGTTTCATCTGGCGTGTTGTAGAAAGGTTTAAACAATATAATGTTCATTGACCCAGCTTTGTATAAATTAGGCTAGCCAGTGCAATTGTTGTGTCAGTGAACACATTACTTGGTGGTATATTGGCTTTCACGGCCGGTGAATTAAAACTCAGCAATTCTTCTAGGTTTGTGCCGTGTCTTGTGTGGCGAAACCCCACACAAGACACGGCACAAACCTAGAAGAATTGCTGAGTTTTAATTCACCGGCCGTGAAAGCCAATATACCATCTTTTTGGAAGCCTTCATAGGGAGGTTAAGGCTGCTTGAGCTTTTAGTTCTCGTAGTCAAGTGGTGCAGTTGCACCTTATATAAAGGGAGGTGGCGCGCAGTTCGTCACTCCTGTGGGGGTCCGGGCGGGGACACCAAGAGCCCGCCGATGAGCCTAGCTTGGTGTCCTAGGCGAAACCCCACACAAGACACGGCACAAACCTAGAAGAATTGCTGAGTTTTACATTACTTGGTATTTGGCAGGACGGAATGAATGTCCGCCTTACTATTGGTTTATTCCGGCGTTCTTAAACTGCGGCTAAGACGACCGATGCACCACGCGCAATTGGTGTAAGACGCGCTAACCTGTGTTATTGTATGACTTGTTGAAGTCAAGGTATTTGAGTGAATCTCCAGTGAGATCACATATTGCAGTCTACGAATGGTGTCATTAATAGAACTAAGTAAATAACATTTAAACCTTCTGATATATCAAGAGCATAATTATCCTAAGCCAACGGATTAATTTATTGTTAAATAATTACAGCTATAACTTTGCAACCATTTGCTTCTTGTTTATCAACACCGTGACTTCAATCCATTTCCATGTGGGAGATGACATTAAATGAGCTGACACTACTTGTATCGACGACATTGGATCTCCGGGACCGATAATCAGTAAGTTGTGGCCCGCGTGATCTAAAGCTTTTAAGACGCAATTGTAATTGCGCTTTGCCAGCGTAACTTACATGCTTGAGATGACGATTGACTACAAACAGTACGTCAATTTGCGAAGGTAGGCTAGCATAAGTTTGTTTACTTCCTTATTCCCGAGTGTATTTATCCCATTGTTCCTATTAGACATAAGAGTGCTATGTAAATTTTTGATAGTCACAGGTCAAACTATCATTAGATTTGGTAATACGCATTTGTTTACGACGCATCTCGTCGTAATACTTTCGTTCACATAGTCATTAGATAGAAATTAAATGTTACGTTAAATGTGGACGTGGTACCATCCTAACTAAGGATTTTTTTGCTAGCTGTTAAATGTAAATTGTACCGAGTCATTTATTTGTAAATTTGCTACGCGTTAATTATTCATGTACCACGCACCTAGTTTGCTTTGCTATTTTTTCATGTAAATAGGATTTCGCGGGGGTCCTTAACCTCAAACGAGGGACGACTCATTATTGTAATTAGATTAGCGCATTGGCCGATTTCGACCTCCGGAAATAGATTAGGGGTCTTACTTGAATAAATCATGCACGAATCTAACTTAAGACTGGATCTCTTTTTATTGCTAGGTTTGGTTTTTTTATGTAATACTTTGGGCGTCTATGACTGTTTCCGTGCTAAATGGCCCAGATCCCCTGGATCAAGCCCCTCGTGCTGAGCAAGCCTAGAAAGAAGTGCACCCGATCCTCAGAAGTTTGGGTTCGAAGGACGGGGTCTTTCGAAGTACCATTTTTCGGCGGCTGGTACCCGGAACACCTCCTCTAACGGGCTCATACAATCACTAGAATGGTTTGATGGTAAATAAAAATGCTAATCCCACATTTTTATTTAAAACAACGGAGGGATATGTGAGCCCGCCCAGGCTCATGTATCAAATATTTCTTTGAGAGCATACTTACTTTTCATGCTCAGTTCTACAGAACTCACCATAAAGCTTCCTCATGAATAATCCACTATTTTGACTTCTGAGAGGATAGCTTATTTTCCTCCTAGAGATATATTACTCACTATTTTTATGCCACATATCTCAGGAGCTTGAAATAATTAATTCTGTTTAATTTGCCATCTTCCACGACTTTTGGAGATGGTATATCTATTTTAGGTAAAGGTATTTTTCACCGCAGACATGCGGGGGATTATGAATGTAGTCACTGTTTTGACTAGACTACTTCCATGTAATCACGAAGCCGTGCTATGCACGAACCACACCGTTTTGATAGTCCGCTGAGGCTGGACGCTTTGTGTCGATTGTCCGTCTAATAGACGAAGACCATTATAGGCGTACGAAGACCCCACATTTGGGAAGACGATAATCTGCGGCCATAGAGCTGATTTATAAAATTTAAGCAACGCACAGTAATATTTTAGGCTTAGTGAAGCCAGTGCGACGTAATAGTGAAAGTATAAATTTGATTGTTTGAATACTTCAATTTTACACTAACCACGAGGACCGTCTGAAGGCAGACGAAAGTAACATTTTCCTAAGACGTGAAATATTAATCTTACGATAACGTCGTGTATCCCAGTGAGTGCCAATGTAAAATTGAATTATGATAAACCTAATAATCGCTTGTACGCGACAGTGATTGTCCAGATTCTTAGTGATTTCGACTTTGTAAAATCTGTGAGTGATTTACCACGTGCTGGTAAAGTAGAATCTGTGGCAGGTAAAGCAGAGCATTTGAATAACCAGCAAATATTAGAGCCAGTGAGCATTTTTATCCTATTCTGTATTAGAATCAGTGAATTATTTTTGACCACGATGATTACCATTACGCAACACGTGCTTATATTTTTGCAACTATATTGTGAGGGTATCATGAAGGTGTAATCTACCATGTGAGGGTAACACCAAAGAAATACGCCAGCACCATGGAATTGTCCAGTCGACACTACAACGTACAAACCATGTACGGTTTGCTAACAGAGGACCACGAGGACAGGCTTAAATCCATAGCCTTACCCATTATAAAAATGCTTGGAACCTTGGAAGCATTTAACCCCTTCCAATGGGAGTTCCGGAAGGTGATCTACCACATAAAGTAACCGTGAGTCATATAAACCTTGTACGAAGTTTGTCCAGGTTGAGGTAGTAGTGATTGCATTATATTTTTGAACCGAAACGCAACGATATTTGACCACTTAGGTAGGAAATGTGTATATTTTCTTTCTTTATTACTGGGACAATATTTCTGTTAGACACCACAAGTCTGTGTACTATACGGCCGGTGCAATTTTCATGTATTTCAGAGTAGTTTATATCAATGTAAATGACATCTTTAACTACAGGAGATGTAGACTTCTGTGAAAGTTAGGGAACACCCCACAGTCAGGTCCCTTATTTTATTTGAGAGCTTATTCTCGTATCATTTTTCAGTCGACCGTTACTGAAACGTTTTTGTACTATTTATTTATTATTTGTGTGAGTACTATTTACCACGTGAAGTTCGAGAGGAACAAACTCATATACTGTTAGGCTGAGGAGCTAACTGACCTCGTATCATTTTAAACATCACAGCAGAGGTGAGATGTTTAATTTTGTTGTGGAGAACGCCAAACCAGTCTTATCAAGTCCTACATGTACATTGAACGAGTGACATTTCTTCGGATATCAGTGCAGTTAGAATGCACAAGTGTTATGTCTTACAATTTCTACTCTTTGAACAATTTGCTACATTATATTTTTTTGAGGGGAATGTAATCCCATGAAACACTATTAGAGAAGTGATGAGACATTGTTAGATAATCTGTACAGCACTACAGGACTTTATTTCGTGCTCCTAAAAGATTATAAATGATCATTTTAAAAGCACAATTGTTTGCCCGAGAAACAAGAGACAGACGACTTTATTGACTTTTTTGTGTGCTAAATTATGTCACAAGCCTAGGAATTTTGAAGATCACAGGTATTAATAACCGTGCTATGAGAGCAGCATTGGGAGCTGTCAACACCTGTTATGTACTATTACCACTTGTAAGAGTGAGAGAACGCTCGCTTATGCGAATTCCTTAAATATTTGAGCCGATGACTTTGTTTCATCTGGCGTGTTGTAGAAAGGTTTAAACAATATAATGTTAATTGACCCAGCTTTGTATAAATTAGGCTAGCCAGTGTAATTGTTGTGTCCGTGAACACATTATTTGGTATTTGGCAGGACGGAATGAATGTCCGCCTTACTATTGGTTTATTCCGGCGTTTTTAAGCTGCGGCTAAGACGACCGATTCACCGCGCGCAATTGGTGTAAGACGCGCTAACCTGTGTTATTGTATGACTTGTTGAAATCAAGGTATTTGAGTGAATCTCCAGTGAGATCACATATTGTATTCTACGACTGGTGTCATTAATAGAACTAACTAAGTTACATTTAAACCTTCTGATAAATCAAGAGCATATTTATCCTAAACTAACGGATTAATTTATTGTTAAATAATTACAGCTATAACTTTGCAACTATTTGCTTCTTGTTTATTGACACCGTGAGTTCAATCCATTTCCATGTGGGAGATGACATTAAATGAGCTGACACTATTTGTACCGACGACATTGGATCTCCGGGACCGTTAATCGGTAACTTGTGGCCAGCGCGATCTAAAGCTTGTAAGACGCAATTGTAATTGCGCTATGCCAACGTAACTTACATGCTTGAGATGACGATTGACTACAAACAGTACGTCAATTCGCGAAGGTAGGCTAGCATAAGAGTGTTTACTTCTTTATTCCCGAGTGTATTTATCCCCTTGTTCCCATTAGACATAAGAGTGTTATGTAATGTTTTTTTTGATAGTCAGTGGTCAAACTATCCTTAGCTTTGGTAATAAGCATTTGTTTACGACACATTTCGTCGTAATACTTTCGTTCACATAGGCATTAGATAAACTTTAAATGTAATATAAATGTGGACGTGGTACTATCCTAACCTAGGGATTTTACTTGCTAGCTGTTAAATGTAAATTGTACCGAGTCATTTATTTGTAAATTTGCTACGCGATAATTATTCATGTACCACGCGCCTAGTTTGCTTTGCTATGTCTTTCATGTAACTAGGATTTCGTGGGGGTCCTTAACATCAAACTAGGGACGATTCATTATTGTAATTAGATTAGCGGAATAGCCGATTTCGACCCCCGGAAATAGATTAAGGGTCTTACTTGAATAAATCATGCACGAATCTGATTTAAGACTGGATCTCTTTTTATTGCTAGTTTTTTTTTCGGATGTATTTCTTTGGGCGTCTATGACTGTTTCCGTGCTGAATGACCCAGATCCCCTGGATCAAGCCCCTCGTGCTGAGCAAGACTAAAAAGAAATGCACCCGATCCTCAGAAGTTTGGGTTCGAAGTACCATTTTTTCGGCGGAAGGTACCCGGAATACCTACTCTAACGGGCTCAATATGCCCCTCATGTCGGATATACAGCTCAAGAGAAAGAAGAATTCTAGGAGCACCTACAACAGCTGAATGTTCAGAGTATTATAGTCATGGGGGATTTGAATGCACATGTAGGAAGTGAAAGGCAAGGATATGAAAATGTAATGGGTGCAGAAGGAGGGGGTAGCAGGAATGAGGAAGGGAGAGAGTTGCTGGAGCTTTGCAACAGAAAAGGTTTAGTGGAGAGGACCACTGGTAGCAGAAGAAGGAGGTAACGTGCTAGGTCCTACAGCAGTGATCTAAAGAGGAAATCTTTGGTGGATTACATGCTGTAAGACAGAGAAATGAAGAGAAGTGCCACAGATATCAAGGTAATACCTTAGAAGCGACCATCGACTACTAGTAATGAACCTGAGAGTAGTGAAGGACAGCAAGAGGACAGAATACCAGGCAAAGGGAATCAAAGTATGGAAACTAAAAGGAAAAGGAGATCAAGGAAGAATTCCAGAAGATAATAAGGGAGAGGTTACCAACCGTCGACCCAAAAACAGTGGAAGAGGAATGGACCCAATTCAAAAGTGCAATGGTGGAAGCTGCAGTATTGGTATGTGGAAGAACAAGTGATAGAAAGTGTTATAAGGAGACACCATGGTGGAATGAGAGAGTGAAGGAAGCAGTGGGAAGGAAGAACAAGGCTTTCAGAGTGTGTTTCCAGGAAAGAACTGATCTATCAAGAGCAAATTATAAGGAAAATAAGAAAAAAGCAGACAACATTGTCTCAAAGGAGAGGAAGAAGAGGATGGAAAAGTGGACAGAGATGATGGAAGAAGGCGCTAGAGGAAATGAAAAATGTACTATACAGAATGGTAAGAAGTAAGAGAAGAGGTCTGAGGGAGGATGTGGTAATGTTGGACAAAAATGGAAATGAGGTACAAAACAAAACAACACTCAAGGCAGTGTGGAAAGAGTACTTTGAGGAGTTGCTAAATCTAAATGGACATAGTGAAGATGACAACATACTGGAAGATGTAGAAGGCAACAAAGAAACAGAACAGGATCTGACATGGAGAGAAATGGAAATGGCTATAGAGAGGATGAAAGGAGGAAAGGCACCAGGTGTGGATGAAGTGAGTGTTGAAATGGTGAAGGCAGCATGGGAGGTTGGGAAACAGGGGCTCTATCGGGTGATGAGGGTGATATGGAAGGAAAAAAGACCGCAGAAGAATGGAAGAGAGGACTAATTGTGGCAATATTCAAGAAAGGAAGCAGAAAGGAGTGTATGAAGTGCAGAGGAGTCACACTGATTCCACACTGTCCCAAAGTATTTGAAAAGGTTTTGGGAGGTAGAATAAGAGCCAGAGTGGAAAAGGAAATACGAGAAAAGCAGTATGGCTTTAGGCCTGGCAGATCGACAGTTGATATTATATTTGCAGCGATACAGCTTCAAGAACACCACTATGAATTTGGGGAGGATATTTTAATGACCTTTCTAGATATAGAAAAGGCCTATGATAATGTGTCTAGGAAAAAGGTTTAGGAAGCAATTAAGAAAGAGGGAGTGGAAAAAGAAACTGTAAGCAGAGTAAAGGAGATGTACTGTGGAAGTGTGAGTTGTGTGAGAGTGGGAAGGGGAAGAACAGAGTGGTTCAAACAAATGAGTAGTCTGAAACAGGGCAGTGCACTGTCGCCTCTTCTCTTCATTGTGGTCATGGATGAAATAATGACGCGGGTAGAAAAACAAATTGGAGAATGTAAGATGAAACCAATGATGTTTGCATATGATCTATAGGTCTGGGGAAACAAGGCGGAGGAAATTCAGGAGACTCTGTAGGCCTGGGAAGAATTGGTGTGAGAATATGGACTGAAATTCCAAACAGACCCGGCCTGGGGCTGGAAACTGGGTATGATGATGATGATGATGTGAGTTCCTGTGAGATAACATTTGGAGGTGAAAAGCTGAAGCAGGTGGAAAGCCTCAAGTATTTGGGAAATGTAGTAGGAAAATTGGAGAAATGACAGATTGATAACCGAACGTGGCAGAAAGACAGAGGCATTTCTGAGAAGCATCAGGAGCTTAGTGTGGAATAGAAATGTCCCACTAAAGAGCAAAAAGGTGCTGCACAGAAGCTACTATGTCCCGATACTAACCTATGCATCAGAAACAAGGACAATGAAGTATAGAGGCAAAAGCAGAGTAAAGGAAAGTGAAATGAAATTCACAGGGAGTAACAGGAAGAGACAGGGTGAGAAATGACAAGATCAGGGAAATAGTGAAAGAGGAGCTCTTGCAGGGTAGGACTGAGACATCAAGACTGAGATAGTATGGACACTTGAAGAGGATGGAAGAGAAGAGGATTCCCAAGAGGACGCACGAAATGCAGATACAGAAGAAACCACAAAGGGGAAGACCAAGGGATAGATGGCTGAAGGGAGTGGGGGAGTGTGTCAAAAAGAGAGGAGACGACTGGACCAGTATGACGACGGAGAGGTGGTGGGAGGAGAGAACTAAGTGGAGAGGCCTATGTTCCAAACAGACCCGGCCTGGGGCTGGAAACTGGGTATGATGATGATGATGATGATGTGTGTGGCGGTGCCGTTGCGAAAATGTTAATAATGTATTTGAGACATTTTATATTTATATTTTGAAGAAATAGCCATCTTTTAATGTACAGGGCGAGTGGCCTATGATTTTCCTCTCAAATAGTTTTTAAACTGTTAAATACATCAAAACTGTTTTCACTGTTATGAATGGACGTGGAAGACAGTGCCTTTGGTTGGGATTTGGGCACTGTTCTGTCCTTTTGTGGTAATTCAACATCATTTTATAAACCTTCTTTCTACGGATTAGGCGTATGTTGAGTTCATAGTTTTTAAATATCTATTTTATAATTTCAAGATGGCATCTGCGCGTAATATTCAGGCCCATATAGTCATAACGTTGGTAACTGAGGGACCGTGTATAAGACTATCTGAATGCCAAGTACCGTGAACATTAGGTACAAGTTGTTCGGGCATGTAGGCCGTGGTCCAGACCGGATATCTCCCGACGTTTCACCGGAAACTGCGCCCGGCATTATCAAGGAGCGGAACTCTTAAACTCTGGCTACGTCCCTGCTCTTAGGTGGTAAGAAGAGGGGTAATATATATAATTTGAATATTCGATTAATTCGACTAGTTTGAATATTTGCCAATTCGGAATTCGAATACATTATTCGAATGATCGAAGAATTGAAATGTTCGCACAATGTGGATGTCAGAATACTTCGGTTGTTCGAATCATTCTAGCATTCGAAGTACTCGGGTATTTCAAATAGTATATTATTAAAATGAATCGAACAGTTCAAACATTTGAATTATTCGAAGGTGATAAGTACCCGAAAATCACAACAATTTGTGTAAAAAAATCTGTCCAGTGGATGAGATATACGAAGCATGGGCGAATCCAAGGGGCCGGAGGGAGGTTAACCCCTTTCCCATTCAGCCTCGTTTCTATGTTGACTAAATAGTCGGGTTATACTTAATAATTTGCAAACTGTTCCGTCTTTTCAGTACTAGTTGTATTCTAGAAGTTAAGAACGGTACATGTTTCGGACACTTATGTGTCCTTCTTCAGCCAGAGATACATATTAAAACACTTATAAGTAACAAAACACATATTTAAATACATTATAAAACACTGAGTACTCATGAGATTTAAAATCAAGGTGTCCCATAGTTCATTCATCTGGAGGAAGTTGTCCCATATTATAATTATGCATGTCAACTCTGCTGGTTGACTGTAGTCTTATTGGCTCCTTCCTGTGCCAATACTTATTATGTTAAAACTTAAAAAAAACTTGCTGAAGATCTTGTCAGTTGTATGTTGATGATGTTCTATTTGTTGAAATATTAAAAGTGGAATTGACATATATTTGCACTTTTCCCTTGGTCTCTGGTCTTTGGTTGGTTATAATATGGGACAACTTCGTCCAGATTCATGAACTATGGGACACCTTGATTTTAAATCTCATGACTACTCAGTGTTTTATAATGTATTTAAATGTGTGTTTTTTTACTTATAAGTGTTTTATTATGTATCTCTGGCTGCAGAAGGACACATAAGTGCCCGAAACATATACCATTGTTAACTTCTAGAATACAACTAGTATTGAAAAGACGGAGCAGTTTGCAAATTATTAAGTGGATTCAATTCAATACGGACCAATATGGATAATAACAATTTTGTCGGGTTATTTCACTAATGCGAATATTACATTTGAATAGGTTGGACATTTGTATGTATGTATTAAATATTCATATTCGAAATCGTTCGAACAATTAAAATAATTCTATGTTCGAATATGTGCAGTCCTGGTAAGAAGTTGTTGCTTGTAAATCTGCAAAAGATAATTTAGTCATCGTATGACTACCCTTATTGCATGCCCTCCGAAAGTTTTAAAATAGGCTATGTAAGGAAAAGATATGGACCCATCATTGTATGTCTGCCTCGAAACATGATGGAAAAAGAATGTCAAGGTATGTACGTGAAGTAGAAATGGTGTATCTATCAGCAAACCGTTTACTTGTGGGAAACTAGGACACGAGGATTAAGCCCCACTGCTTATTTAAAATCCATATTTCTAAATTTGTAGAACTTTTCATCAACATTTTATTAAATTAATTTATAGTCGCTTTAACTTAGAACCACAAATTATTTGGCAGGGCCAATGATGGTAGCTGATGACCAACCAGAACTTGTTCCCGATACGGAGCGTGGAATGTACGAACACATCACATAAACCCGTACCATTTTATTGCAGAAGAGCTAAAAGAATACCGGAGGCGAGCTCGTTCTGGATAGGATTTGGTGCCAATAAATCGACCTGTCTGGAATTTTTCTAAACCACTGCATCTTTAAACAGATTCGCTGGAATAAATTGAATTTACGCCAAATTAAACGCTCGTACCCCAGTACGTCTTTAATAGATTACGGATTAATAGAGTCGGAGCTGGAGGCTGAAGTCACGTAATCCACTTGAAAGGCTGTAAGCCTTCGACATCGTTCAAAATAATAAGAGCACGAGTCCGCTTGCACGTTATGAGTTGTGTGTGTTCTTGTCACCCCATAGCAAGCAGCGGAGGATACATTCGACTGGTTACAACTCACACATATGATGTTGCTTAATTTGGAACATCTATGGTCATCAATCCCATGTACTAGTGTGTGTATTGTATTTTTGATAGCCTTCAATAGTTTGATGACTACAGTAGTGCCTGTAACAGTAATTATTTGAATCCAGTGTTGATGATTGAACTGATGACGCACACGACGAAAGCTTGGGTAACGTTTTGCGATACATAAATTGCCATGGAGAGGTACTCTTTAGGTCATCTTTTTCAATAGCCTATACCAGCTTATAGAAGAACACTAGATATAGAACAAGGAAGTACAATTGATGTTCATTGATAAAAACAATCACATGAGAGAGTGTAGCGTCAAGTAACCTAGAGGTGTGAGGAAGAAGCTAATACCAGAGGAATATGTACGTATTAACCAGGATATGTAATAACAGGCTAAAACGAGGGTAAGGAGCAACGTCCGCTTAACTATATGGATTCTTGTTCAAGTTGGCTTGCATGAGGGCTCAGCACTTAGTCCCAATTACCTTAATACTGTTAGGAATGTGTTGTGCGAGACCAACCTAGTTATACAGTTCAGAGACTTGGGCAAGTACGAAGGATCGGTCAATGAGGTTAAGTGTGGTGGAGATGGTGATGCAAAGGTGAATGTGGTTTCGTTATCTTAATAGACAAAATACCAAACGATAGAATCCGAAGAAGCATTTAATGGTTAATGTTGTGTGCAGTGTATACTGTATAGTTTTATGCGGCATCAACAAGGACTATGTTGAACACAGACTTGAAAGTTGTAAACGGGTGTAGGAAGGAAGAGGTCTAACAACTAGCAGGGAAGAGACATAATACCTATTTATGGGAATCAAGGAGCAATACACACTCCTGATGGCGGAGAGCTAATAGGACGGATCATTTGAAGTATTTGGGATCGACACAAGCTAGTGATGGGAATTTGACTTCGGAAATCGATTATAGGGTGCAGGCGAGGATGGAAGAATAAGATAACGATATTGGGAGTCTTGTGTGACAAAGTAATCAATAAAAATGTAAAAGGGAAACCTCATAAAGCAGTTGGGACACCAATCCTGCAGAGACGTAGGTAATGACGAAGGATCGGTCAATGAAAGTAACTACTGTGGAGATGAAGATTCTAAGACGAATGTGGTGGAGTTACCTTAATAGATGAAATAATCAACGATAAAATCCGAGGAAGCTTTTAAGTCACTGAGATATCAATGAAAGTACAGAATCGAAGGCTACAATGATATGACCACGTAATGAGTAGGTACGATTCATATGCTAGCAGGAAAATGGTAGCTATGACCGTGAAGGGTGCAGGAAAAAAGAGAGATCAAAGAAACGATGATTAACTGTGGGCAATAGATATCAGTAAAAAATGCAGCCCCCAAATAATCATGTACGGTACTCGACCGGAGCAAATGAAATGGAACTTTCCAGAAACGTCGGTGCCATGTAGAACTGCAAAAGAAAAGGAAAACAAGGAGGAAGAAAAATACATATTGTAGCAGTAACCTCGATACTTGAATAAGTTACTGGTATTTTCCAAGAGTCAGTGCGGAACGAAACTGAGGAAATCCACTCTCTGGATCAGCGACGAGATTCAAACCTGCGATCTCCTAATTTATATCAGCAAAGTTGTCAGGTCATGTAAGGTATGCGCCATTTGCAATAATGTATGCTACGAGTACAGGAAGAGTTCCGCATAGTGATAAATTGCGTAAGGAATAGCAGAGATAATATCTCTTTTTTCCAGTATTGTCATGTACAGTCCAATCAATTATTTTAGCCTACTATTCGTATTTTGCAAATATGATGAAAAAGTAGATTTATGAGAACACCCAGGTAGATGCGTGTGTGTGTGTGTCTGTCCTCCTTTGTGTGTGTGCGTCTCCCCCAACAATTCCTAAATGACTATAGCTATGAAAACGAAACTAGGTATGAGTGAATAACTATACCAGGACATCTTCAGGCCATATTTGAAAGTGACATCCGTTCTACGAACTGTAGAAAAATAATAATTGAAATTTGATCTCTACGTTAGGTATGGATACAAATCATTTCAAAATTTAATACACATATAACACATAATATTTCAAGATAATGTTCCAGAGGCCTATAAAGGACAGTGCTAACAAATTGATTTTATGCGTCCTGATAGGTTTAATGTTTAGCTGCATGTAACTTCGATACTCACTAATGGATTTTATACAAATGTGTTATGTGCAATGTATGATTTAGAACCTCTAACTGTGCTTATTATACGAGTCACCAGGTCCCCTAACTGTGCATTAACGATCTCAATATTTTTTTAAATTCTAGAGTCAATATCTCGGAGTATGTGCACGGAAATTACTTCAATTTTAGCTCAGTGTAAGTCCATGATGTTTTAGACAAATTCAGAGCAAATCGTCAAAGTTCATGCTGCCAACATAATTCTATGCATGCGTATAATGTTGAATGTTCAATTGAATGCAACTGCCATACTAAGTGAACCAAATTTTGAACATTCAATGTATGTCTTAGCAGACATACGTTGGAGACATAAGACTCTACGAGGCTACCAAGCCCTAGACTCAATATCGTAGAATCTGTTTATATAAACAGCTTGAAGCTCTATACACCATAACGTCTAAATATTGCAGATGGATTTTGAAGAACAACAATATATATATCAGTGTTACCAAAATAATTCTATGTAAGTTTATATCTCCCATGTTGTGCAGTTTGTACCTTCCATAACATCCAGTGGATTTCTACCAAATTGTGAATATACACTGTATGTCATAAGAGATGCTCGTGCACATTCTCAGACCAACCAACTATCTAATACTTCTCCCTAGGCACTTGAGCCGTAGACTCGCAATATTTTAGAATCCATGTAAGGAAACAATTTAGGACATGCTGTAATGCTCTATGAGGCAAATATTACAATGCAAATCTTGAGCAAATCTTATAATGCCAGTGTTACCAGCATTTCAAACAGGCCCAATTAGAGGAATAAGGGTTGCATCTTACATTTTAAGAACTGTAGGCTCCTTAGATCGTCAACGAACTACTAGTCTCGTCAAATATGGCTCCAACTACATATCCTACTAGGTGTAAGGTGCTTGCTTTACATAAACATTCTACATGACACCTATAGAAAAAAGTGTTTGACAATTTCCTGTGGTGAAGCACCGTCAAGTAGAAAAAAAAATCATGATTTAAATACCAATAGTATCCAATAATTCTTTGATGTGTGTTCTTGTCTATTTTTAGCCTGATTTCGAATTTTGTAAAGAATGAAACACTTTTGAGATCCACACAGCCCAAATGTCAATGTGTGTATGTGTGTGTATGATGCCCCATGCCCCACGAATTCAAACACGACGAAAACGAAAAAAATCAAATCTGGCACAGATGTAGCACTAGCAAAGGACACCTCAGTGTCATTATTTAACGAAAACACAATGGTGGTCACCCAAATGTTAAAAGTTTAAATCAAATTACGACTTAACTAATCATCAGGTCTCCAGCAAATTTTCGGAATATTCTTAAAGGAAACACTTGGAACATAAACTACACGGTTGTCAGCACAGTGATTTCCAGACGGCAGCCGTGCATATCAAACAAGCATTACAATCCATAACTTATGATCCAATTAATCAATGTTCACAGTTATAACAGCTTAGGCTTTCACGGCCGGCGTTCAAAATTCGGTACAAGTTGTTCGGGCTTGTAGGCTGTGGTCCAGGCAGGATATCTCCCAACGTTTCACCGGAAACTGCGTCCGACATTATCAAGGGTTCCACTCCTTAATAATGCCGGACGCAGTTTCCGGCGAAACGTCGGAAGATATCCGGTCTGGGCTACGGCCTACAAGCCCGAACAACTTGTACCTAATGTTCACAGTACTTGGCATTCAGATAGTCTTATATACGGTCCCACAGTTACAAACGTTAAGACTCTATGGGCCTGAATATTACGCGCAGATGCCATCTAGAAATTAAAAAATATATATTTAAATATCACTAAACACTACAGAGCAACAGTAACGAAATTTAGCGACAAAGTAGGATGAATATGTCGCTTTGTACGGCCATGGTAAAAAAAAACCGACTTCCCATACATTTAAGATGGTGGCTGCGCGAAATAATGCAACATTAAAATCGACAACTCAGAACGAAATTGGGTAAGTAAGACTAATTTTGCCAAGAGATGAGTACCATATAAGTGAACTCACGTTTGTTAGTCAAAATATTAATACACTGAATATAGCCACAGCGGCTATCCTGAAATTTCAAAATTAGTATATAACTTTCGGTATCCTAGAACTTTAATAACGATATTTAATAATGATATAGAACCTTATAAGTCGCTTTGTATACCCAAATCAAAATAACAGTGATTTCATATATTCAAAATGGCGGCTAGGAGTACTGTAATAATAAAATGTACAAAGTGGTATCTCAGAATGTTATTGCACAATTGAGGCGAAACTTGGTAGTGAGCCCGTTAGAGGAGGTTATCCGGGTACCATCCGCCGAAAGAACTGGTACTTCGAAAGAACCCGTCCTTCGAACCCAAAACCTTTTGACCGGGTGCATTTCTTTGTGGGCTTGCTCAGCACGAGGGCTTGATCCAGGGGGTCTGGGTAATTTAGCACGGAAACAGGTCATAGACTCCCAAAGAAATACATCCGAAAAATTCAAAGCTAGCAATAAAGAGATCCAGTCTTAAGTAAGATTCCGTGCATGATTTATTCAAGTAAGACCCCTAAACTACTTCCGAGGGTCGAAATCGGATACTCTAATTACAATAGTGAGTCGTTCCCTAGTTTGACGTTAAGTACCCTCGCGAAGACCTAGTTACATGAAACAAGAGCAACACTAACTAGGCGCGTGGTACGAGAAGAATTAACGCGGAGCAAATTTACCAAAAAAATGATTCGGTATAATTTACATTTAAGAGCTAGCAAACCAATCCCTAGATTAGGATGGTACCACGTCCACATTTAATATTACATTTAAATTCTGTCTAATGCCTATGCGAGCGAATGTATTACGACGAGACGCGTCGTACACAAATGCTTATTGCGAATTCTAATGATAGTTTGACCACTGACTATCAATAAAAACAAACAATTAAATAACACTCTTATGCCTAACAGGAACAATAGGGTAAATACACTCGGGAATGAATAAATGAACACTCTAATACTAGCCTGCCTTCGCGAACTGAGATACTGTTTGTACCCAGTCGTCATCTCAAGCATGTGAATTAGGTTGGCAATGCGCAATCATCACTGCGACTTACAAGCTTTGAATCGCACGGGCCATAAGTTACTGACTACTGGTCCCTAAGATTCATGTCGTCGAAAAAAAAAGTGTCAGCTCATTAAAAGGTCGTCTCCCACATGGAAAAGAAGTGAAGTCACGGTGTCAATCAATCAACAAGCAAATGGTTGCAAAGTAATGGCTGTAGTTATTTATAAACAATTAATTAATCCGTTGGTTTAGGATAATTATGCTTTTGATTTATCAGAAGGTTTAAATACTGTTTAGTTAGTTCAGTTTATGACACCAGTCTTCACTCGAAGAATATGACTTCTACAAGTCAACAATAACACAGGTTAGCGCGTCTAACCCCCATTGCACGCAAGTAGCATCGGTCGTCTTGGCCGTAGCTCAAAGAACGCCGGATTAAACCAACAATAGCCGAACATTCATCCGTCCTGCCTAAATACCAATAATGTGTTCACGGACACAACAATTACAATTGCTAGCCTTACTTAATACACAAACTGGGTCAATTAACATTATTGTTTAAACCATTCTATAACACGCTAGATGATTCAATGTCATCAGCTCAAACATTAAAGTAATTTGCGTCAGCGAGCATCCCCTCACTTTTTAAAGTGGAAAAAGAAATAACAGGTGTTAGCAGCTCACATAGCTGTTCCCCCAAAGCAAGGTTATATTAATAACGGTGACCTCCGAAATTCCTAGGACTTGTGACGTAAATTAGCATTCATAAAAAGTCAATATGTCGTCTCGCGTTGCATCTCGGGTAGCAACTGGTTATCAGCTGGCGCGCTCAAACAATTTTCACACTGCACTACGCACGGCTTTGGCATAGTACAGATTGTATTTCAAAACTGATCATTTTAATCCTGCAGTAGCACGAAATAAAGTCCTCAGGTGCTCTGCAGATTGTATTAAAATGTATAATCACTTCCCTAATAGTGTTTCTTAGGATATTTTACCCTTCAATAATATGTAACGTAGTAATAATCTCAAAGAATACTAAAGTAAAGACTGCACACTTGTGCAACTAACTGCACTGACAATCCAAAAATATGTTACTCATCCTATTATTTGTACACATGGGTTTGATGTGCGTGGCTTGGCACATTCTTCAACAAAATAACATCTAACTTCTTCTGCGATGTTTGAAATGATACGATGTAGATTTACCCACCAATCTTACTGTGTATGGGTTCGTTCCTCTGGAACTTCACGTAGTAAATCGTACTCACGAAAAATGTCAAATAAAGAGTACAAAAATGTTTCTGCTACTTTTGGCTGATAAATGATACCTTCTGTTCTTATGATGTCTTTTACATGACATAAAATTCACAGCTTCCTTGCTGGCTTATAAATACACTGAAAAATACATGGAAATGCGCACCTGCCGTATAGGACACGGACTGTGGTGACTGACTGAAAGATTGTCCCAGTGCCAAAAAGAAAAATATATACATTCCTACCTAAGTGGTCAAATTATCGGGTGGTTTCGGCTAAAAATACTTTCAAGTTCTACATCCACCTGGACAAACCCTGTACAGAGAAAATACAGGACTCACGATTACTTCAAAGGGTAGTTCACCTTCCACAATTCCTATTGGAAGGGGTAATATGCTTTCAGGGTTCCTAGTATATTCCTGGTTAAAGCTATGGGCTTCGTCCTTCCCTCTCGGTCCTTGGTCCTCATCTCGTACATGGCTTGTACCTCGTGGTGCTGGTTGGATAATTCCATAGTGGCGGTTTGTTTCATCGGTGTTTCCCTCACATCAGGAATTACTGCATCACGATGCTCTCAAGATGATGTCGAAAAATCACCATCACGTGGTGCATTAACGTAGGCATCGTGGTAATTAAATTCACAGATTCTATGTGGAAATATCTTATACAAGGGCTCACTGGCTCTAATAATTGTAGGTGATCAAATGCTCTGCTTTTCCCTGCCACTGGCTCTAATAATACCGTACACGTGGTATCGCTCACAGATTTTATAAGTCTTCGAATCAGTAAAAAAATATCTTATTAATCACAATGGCACACGTGTGTTGTGTAGCTTGGCCATGATTAGATTTTTATATCGCACACGTTGGGCAATTAATTGTAGTTGTAGATTTGATATGACGCCTGTCTTCAGACGTGACCTCGTGGTCAGTGAAAAAAAATGTCGATTTCACTAAAATCACAAATTACTTTTCACGATATCGTAGCACTTGCCTTGCATGGCCTAAATAATACCTTTTGCAGATTATATTCACTATGATCAGCACGATAGCTGTCGATTCGTAGTCCTCCCAAATTATGGGGTTTCACTTGCCTAATGCGGCCTTCGTCTAAATTGACGGACTGATGATACAACACGTCCTGCCTACGCGGACTTTCAAAACGGTGTGGTTGTGCCTAGCACGGTTTCCTGGTTTGAAGGAAGTGGTTGAGTCGTTTAGCGACTATTTACATTGTCTTCCGCGTGTCTGCGGTGAAAATACCTTTACTATAAAAGTGATTTACCATTTCCAAAAGGCATAGAAGATGGTAAATTATACAGAAATAATTATTATATGATCCTGAGATAGGTGGCATTAAAATAGTGAATAATATATCTCTAGGAAGAAGATAAGCTATCATCTCCGAAGTCAAAATAGCGGATTGTTCACGAGGAAGCTTCAAGGTGCGTTCTGTCGAACTGAGCATGTGGAATGAGTATGCTCTCAAAGAAATATTTGACACATGAGCCTAGGCGGGCTCAATAGGAGAGGAGTATATTATGTACTCGATGGTGACTGGGCGTATTTTTAAGACTTTAAAACCATTAACTCACTACATAACAGCGCAATTAACGCGACCTTTAGCGAAGGAGGAGTATCCTACAAAATACCTCGCTACCATTATTGATAGGAATATGACACTGATAAAAGCGCACAGCTGCTATCTTGAAATTATTATATACATAAAAAATAAGTCTATACATTTCAGATGTGTAGGTATATACAATATCCTCCAATATAATTATAAATGACTAGTATGCGGTCCTTGTATGCAACAAGCAAAAGAACAGCCTAGCCTAATATTCAAAATGGTGGCTAAGCATACTCGTATTAAAACCTCAAAATCAAAATCTGAGGATACCTCGCTTGCATTTGTCATGAGACTATCACACTGAATATAGCACGTAGCTGTCATCTTGAATATACAACCTGTGACAATAAAGTTCGGTGAATAGTCCTATACTATCAACATAGATGAACAACGCACGACAGTAACCCTATTGCCCTTCGAAATAGTCCCCTCCCGTAACTATTTAATGCTGAGATCGGCGATACATGCCCTGGAAACATTGAAAGAAGGCGTCCGTTGTGATGGTATTCAAAAGGCTCGTCACGTGACCGAAAAGTTCGGTGAATGGGTCTATATTACAAACGGATTGTTGGCTTACCTGAAACAGCAGTTACTGTCCTTCGAAGTGATCCCCGTGGATGGTTATGCACTTTTGAGAATGTCTGTACAAGTCCTGGAAACTCTTTAGGGATAGCCTTCAGTTGGGTCGTCACATTACGTTGGATGTCTGAAATGTTCGAAAATGTCTGGCCCTTCAGGGCTTTTCGTTGACCCTGGACCTAGACTCCGCCACTCCATGCTTTGACACTTGACTTCGAGGTCATACCTAAGACACCAGGTCTCGTCGTCCGTGACGATGGTTTTCAGATAAGCCATTCCATTCCACAGAACATTCACCCTTCTTACTGCCAGCCGCCAAACAGATGTGCATGGTAGGTTGCATAAATTCATCCTTCTCACTGCAACCAGCCGAACATGGGTGTATGGTTGGTTGCATAAATTCAGCCTTCTAAACACTCACTGTGAAGAACAGGTCTTACACGTCGCATTGTGTGTCGCCAATGTTGCCAGGTCGACCATTCTGACTTTATCAGCGAACGCAACGTGACGAGCCTTTCGAACACCATCCCAAAGGACGCTTTCTTGCAAAGATTCCAGGACATGTATCGCCGATCTCAGCATTGCATAGTTACGGGAGGGGACTGTTTCGAAAGACAATAGGGTCACTGTCGTGCATTGTTCATCTATGTTGATATTATAGGACTATTCACCGAACTTTATTGACACAGGTTGTATAAGGCATTAATATTGACAATCCAATATTTATATTTACTTTTACAAAGACGAAACGAAGCAAATATGTAGTCCCACATTAAAGGCCTTCTCTGCAGATGGCGCAAGATAAACGATTCCATACATTCTACATGGTGGAAGGACGTACTTTTTAATGCTCCAATTAATTCCTCTGGATGCAAAAGTGGAATTACAACGAAACTTAGTAATTCAATTATACTCATTGATAAGGAAAATAGTTATAACTATTCACATGCATTTAGGAGCAAGTACGCTACATGTTCTTCACTGAACTTTTGGGTTTTCTTTGTGATGTAACTCATCGAGTTATTGGCGGTAAGTATGCCTGTAATGTATAACATGACCACTGGACGCTTTGGATCACTGTGAATATTCACGTGGCGGAAAAGAACACGATTATGTATGCAAGGATGCAGGGAGATTCAGGAAGGAATGCAGTGACGCATTCTGATAATCTGGGCAATATGCTATTGTTTACATCGGAAGCGTGTTCTTAGACTTGAAGTACTACCCGACCAGCGAATTGTTACCGGTGGCGGAAATCGGAACTAATGCGCTCCGCCCTGCCACACGCCTGCGATGGACGTTATTTTTGAGCCTGATTCATGCTGGGCCGTGCGCTGTGTTCTCATTGTAGCCTTTGACTGTAGATGAATCCCCCCTTGCTCCGCAAGCCGCTCGCTGCAGCCATAACGAGGCGTGATGACGTAATGTATACACAACAGCTGCGCTCTCCTTCTAGCGGTAACAATTTCCTGGTCGGGTAGTACTATCTGACCAGCGAATTGTTACCGGTGGCGGAAATCGGAACTAATGCGCTCCGCCCAGCCACACGCCTGTGATGGACGTAATTTGTGTGCCTGACTGTACATGAGTCCCCCCTCCCCTTGCCCAGCAAGCCGCTCGATGCAGCCATAACGAGGCGAGATGACGTAATGTATACACAACAGCTGCGTTCTCATTCTAGCGGTAACAATTCCGTGGTAAGGTAGTACGGGTGTGTTGGCTACAAGAGAGTCCAAATGGCTTGCAGACCACACGAATATGAGAGTCCGCAGATGCTGTTTACTCTTACAGAAACATAAAGCTTTTCTCCAAAAGTATTAACTTGCCCAAGCATTTGTCAATCCTCTTGCCCAGATTTGTTCAGGGGTTTTGCTTCGTGCGGTAGTTGCCTTCTGCCTTGTCGGTAGGGAACAGTTGTAGCACATTATTTTCTACAGGTTGTCCTAACACAAACACTTTCACGGAGGAAACTATATTTAACTCAGTTAATACGTTTGTAGATGTATTTATGCCCTTGGACTAGTTACAAGCACAAGGAATAATTAGTCTCCCTCTATGTCGAACTCGATGGAAGAAAGGGAAGGGAGGGGAAGGGACGGGAAGGGAAGAAGGGTGGTGGAGAAGGAAAGAAGGAACCCCCTCTTTACGTTGATCCGAACCACCGCACGTGATAATTCGGGGTTAAAATTTCCACATGCATTAACCAGGAATCAAAACTGATCTGCCTTGGCGGGAGGCAAGCAGCATTACCACTGGGCCATCATGCCCCTTGTTCAAGCCAGGAACAACTAAATGTTCAGTAACGCATACTCGACCAGACTGATCCCCACTAGTACAAAGATCATGCTGAATGACGTTACTTATGGGCTCTAAATAAAGTGCTCTATTATGAAAAGGCAAAGGAGATAATACGTCTTACTGAGATATGGTGGACATAAAAATAAAAATAAATAACAATCAAAACTCATTGTGATCCCACTGAGATTAAATATCTACGTGTGCTACATCGTTGAAGTTACCACTAGATAGGAAGCATTAAATGTATGTTTATCTTGCAGTAAGGGCTTCCTTTCTATTTGTAAGATGTCGAAGATGTCCCAAGCAAATAAATTGAATAAACAACAGCAAATGTCTTAGAGATCCGTACTCTTCAGATGCCCCTGTTGATAATTTAGTTGAGGGGCTTGAGACATGTTGGTCATCAGCACCATGTGGCTGAGTGAGTGTTGAACTAGTCTGATAACCTGTATTGCTGTGATGACTGTGGTAGTGTGTGTAAGTGTATCAGGGACAGGGATGGGGTAGTCGCTCCGGAACATGAAGTAAGGTACTATCCTTGCATTTTCCTGGAGGGAGTGTGGAAGAACACTGGAAAAAGCCGCAATCAGTGTAGCCGCTGCCAGCACCGGGATTCGAACATCCTTCAGCTGCCCTCGCGGCTATGGTGCACGATGTAACGAGCATGGCTGCATCGCACGGCTCATCAGTTGTCTCAGGCTCATTATCACACATGCCTTCAGAGCCCTCGTGTTCACATTCAGGTGACTCACGAAATATAAGACTCATATTTTAACAAAGCAGCAATAGATCAAAAAGCCGTAGCGATCAATAGTGTAATGTGCTGATGAGAGCAGCTGCAGCCAGCGCATTCCCCAACCCACAAACCCCATCCCGGCCGCTATTTATTCACACACATGTTGCTGACCCCAATTGCAGCATTTTAATGCTGATTACATTTTATACCGGCTTTGTTTTACAAAACAAAAAGCTGTCAGGGCTCTGACACTTTCCTATTATGTGCAGAAAAGTGTAAATATAGCCAGATACTAGATAGTCTATGAATATGTACAAAATGAAGTATATAGCGCAAAGACCGTAAAATGTGCTTGCATTCAGCGTGTCACGTTTTGATTTGAATTATAGCAGTGAATATTCCAGGCCATCGTACACAGTTTAAAAAAATTGATATCTGCTACCCTATTGAGGCTAAATCTCTCCCTCTAAGCTCGTGTGATAGCCTGTCGTTTTGTTTCATCATGCCTAGTGAAAGTGTCCAGTGTTCCACGGTTTGAATCCCGGCGCTGAGAATAGGTATTCGGTGTGTGAAGTTGAATGGAAAGGAAGTTTGTAGTTTTACGTGACCATTAATCTCGCGATCATGAGAAATGGGACCTCCTTCTTACGTGAAATACGAACACCAGGACATTGCTTTTCACTTTAAGAATCTCACATGCATTAACCGTGTATCGAACCAGGTCCACCATGGTGAGAGGCCAACAGCTTGACTGCTGCGCCACCACGCCCCTGTATCCAGGGTGTGGTTTTGTCCCAGGATGATTCAACCTCCCTCCAGGGAAATGTCGTGATGAAGTCCCGTGGGACCCACCCTATTCCCGATCCTATTAATTACAGTTATACACACTACTACAGTCACCACAGAAACAAAAGTTATCATACAAAGTGAACATACACCCAAGTACACGGAGCTGATGGCGAAGATGTCCTAAGCCCCTAAAATGGTTTAACAACAACATCGCTAGTGTGTGCAATTGTTGCCAACTTAACCAAAACTAGGACTGCCAAGGTCATCTAGAGAAGAAAGTTTACAAATAAAATATATTTCTGGGATTAAGAGGAAATTGAGTCAAATTTGAAATGAAAAAATCAAAAATCTAATTACCTATATTTAGTTCCCGAAACTCTTCTTTAAAACTGCGTATTGTTCCCTTAATACTATGTTAAATTTTCACATTCCTGAGATGAGATGTGCTATGGAGTAGATAGGTTTTCGCATTCCTGTGATGAGATGTTCTATGGAGTAGACAGGTTTTCACGTTCCTGAGATGGGATGTGCTATGGAGTAGACAGGTTTTCACATTCCGGAGATGAGATGTACTATGGAGTAGACAGGTTTTCACATTCCTGAGATGGAATGTGCTATGGAGTACAAACAGGTTTACACATTCCTGAGATGAGATGTGCTATGGAGTACAAACAGGTTTTCACATTCCTGTGATGAGATTTGCTATGGAGTGGGCAGGTTTTCATATTCCTGAGATGGAATGTGCTATGGAGTACAAACAGGTTTACACATTCCTGAGATGAGAAGCGCTATGGAGTATACAGGTTTTCACATTCCTGAGATAGGATGTGCTATGGAGTACAAACAGGTTTTCACATTCCTGAGATGAGATGTGCTATGGAGTAGACAGGTTTTCACATTCCTGAGATGGGATGTGCTATGGAGTAGACAGGTTTTCACATTCCCGAGATGAGACGTGCTATGGAGTACAGACGGGTTTTCACATTTCTGAGATGAGATGTGCTATGGAGTACAGCCAGGTTTTCACATTCCTGAGATGAGATGTGCTATGGAGTAGACAGGTTTTCACATTCCTGAGATGGGATGTGCTATGGAGTAGACAGGTTTTCACATTCCCGAGATGAGACGTGCTATGGAGTACAGACGGGTTTTCACATTTCTGAGATGAGATGTGCTATGGAGTACAGCCAGGTTTTCACATTCCTGAGATGAGATGTGCTATGGAGTACAGACAGGTTTTCACATTTCTGAGATGAGATGTGCTATGGAGTACAGACAGGTTTTCACATTTCTGAGATGAGAAGTGCTATGGAGTACAGACAAGTTTTCACATTCCTGAGATGAGATGTGCTATGGAGTACAGACAGGTTTTCTTAAACTTTGAACTCTTTCTCGTATCTTTACTTCTTTTTATTGAGGCAACATTTCCTCAACTTCTGCTAAACCTAGAAGAAAGAAACTTTGAGAAGCCGCTAATTTTGGTGTTTTACAAGCACCGAAATAATTTCATGTTGATATGTTATTAAAAAAAATATTGGTGTTGTAAGTAAAAATAATCTCACTCAACATTCCCATTCAAAATATATTGTTCCGGTGAAACCACAATGCCTGTGTTCATACACAGCTATGTAGATAACGTAGATTCCAAGAAAATTAGACAATAAATTAACAATCTGAGGATAGGTGATTCTATTTCCCTCAATAATAAAAACTAGCGGACCCGTGCGAGAAATCTCGCATGTTCAAAAACCACACTTTCCCCAATAGGTTTATAATGAGAGACTAAGGAGAGAGGTTGTTATGTTTCTATTTCAACCACATGATTATAGAACACTATTTACATTTCAGTTAGAATTCCAAGTTATACCTTTCGTAACTTAAGAAGGCAATCACTGAAACACAGGTTATTCGATATTTACGAAATTATACGATTTGAGTACTAATTCCTTTGATTTACTGTTTCTGAAATCCATGCAAAATGATAAAGGAAAGACCTCAGAATGTTAAATTGACATGAAACAAGCGTCACAGCGGCCAAAATATGAAGTGGACAGCAATTATGGAGCGAACTTTGACACAGCAACAGTATCTGCAAACCGCAAACTTCGTGCATATTTTTTTTAAAGTAATTTCTTAAAGGAATTATAGTTATTTATAAAATTGGAGTGCAATTCGCCACTGCTAATGTCCATCCTCTTTCATTTGAATGCTCATTTGTCACGATCGGAGGCTTGTGAGCGCCGCAGAAGGGATCTATACTACTGAAATAATATATATATGATTATTATGACCAAAATTCACCGTGGCTTAGATTCAAAATATCTGAATTTCAACGGGATAACGTTTCTTCGTAGGTGTGTTAATATGGTCAACACACCTTGTGTTTTGCGTCATCTACCTAGAACTTTGTTTTTAGGTATTAGAGGCCTCCTTATCTGAGCTATATTGTTATTATGCACTGCCATTGTCATTGCATCAGTTCAGTGTAGAGTTCTGATCTACGTCAGGACTGTACAGGCCGGACGTTTGTTTTAGACGATTGCCCTTGACCTTGAAGCCTGTGGGTGAGCCTACACACACTCACTCTCTCACCCTATCGCTTCACACTTGTCACCACCGATCTGATGAAATGGAATTCCAGACTTGAGCAGACAGTATAGTCCACATCGAAGTATTGTGTGTCGCGGAAGTACACGTTACATAGTTACGAACAGAATGTCATTATATTTGCCAATGACTGTACTCCTAGCAGAAGTGTGAAACAGATGTGTCAATCATCGGATCGCTTGGGGCAGCTGATAACAACACAGGTACTGCAGTAACTCGCCTCCAGGCTTCCATTAAGATTTTTCACTCGTCTAAAACAAACGTCCGGCCTGTACTGTTGAAATGGTTAGCTGCACCATGCCAAATGGAACACTTGGGCGAAACGGTGGCAAACCAGATTAAGATATCCGGACTATTCTAAATCTTCAAACCTTTAAACTTTGATGTCTCTGCAGTGTGCAAAGAAACTCAAGACCATACAGGATATGTAGTTTTAGACCATAAAACATTTCAATTCGTACTTGATGCCTGGCATGAAAACACACTTACAGCTCAAGGTGGAATCTCATAGTGATGCAGAGCAAAGAACAAAACTACACATGAAATGGTAGAGATAAGGTATGCAATACATATAGGCAATAGAAAGAATTGGGGTTTACCAATGCACGGAATGTAATTAGTGGCAGTTGGTTATTACCCTTTCACGAATTGATTGTCGGCGGTCGAGATGGAAACTATTCTCTGTTTACATGTGTCACACGTCACTCTGCTTCGTTGACAGGAAAAGTTGCGCGAGTAGGATATGACTCAGCTCCAGTAGCTTCAGTCATCGTTTAACTGTCCGTGGTGACATGAGCTCCTGTGACGCTTATCTGCGCTTCTCAGACAGCACGCAATGCTGCTTGACTTATGTTCTGACTGCATTCTGTCATCACTGTGTTTTCCGCTTCACCCCGCGAGGCTCCAGCTACAATAATCAACAAACGCTTGCGCAGCCATGCTCAGCGGCAATCAAATCTTAAATGGGTAATAGCTTAGAACAGCGGCTCTGGATCCGAAATGGTAGACAAGATGGTTGAGACCACCTTGGCAACATAGGACTCGTCGCAGTTTCAAGAGAGTAATGTCAGAATTCATCTTACAATTTAAGTGGTGTAGTTTTGCTGGGCTTCATTAATTCGTTTCGGTCGGATGCTTCGTTAACTCGTTAGTGAGGGATTTGTGGGGAGCTCAGTAATATAATAACTCTGTGCTCTTTGACATGGTAATGGCCCCCATGCCGGGACAAGTATGGCATTACTTAACCTGAACACTTTAATGGGCCACTTAATGAGAAAACTTCTGCTCTGAGGACAGAGACACATGACGTTCAGGAAGAAGTTTGTCACACAGCCCGATGGCATACGGTGTCTGTGAGTATGAAAATGAAAATCCAGTCTGCTCCCAGTAAACCGTTTGGGTCAGGGAATGGAATGAATGAAGACCCCATCTAGCGGCGAGGGTATGAACTGTGGCGGCTGCTGAAGCCTGTTGCACTTCCCTGGGGCAATGATTAAATGAATGAAAGATGAAATGAAATGATAGTGCAGAGAGTTGCTGGAATGGAATTGTGACAGGGAAAACCGGAGTACCCGGAGAAAATCCTGTCAGCCTCGACTTTGTCCAGCACAAATCTCACATGGAGTGACCGGGATTTGAACCACGGACCCAGCGGTGAGAGGCCGTCGTGCTGCCGCTTTATCCACGGAGGCTACTCTGTGAGCATGATAAAACAATATTCCCAGTAAGTTATATGGAGTACATTGTTATGCACTGATAAATGGAAGCCATCTATCATAGTTTGAGTACAACCCTTTTGTATGTTTGTATCAGTAAAGGGTGGAGAGTAGCTTTTCTCGTACATTACAAGAAATATATGTTGTTAATTATTTTAGGGCTTTGTGACATAGTGGTCACGTAGCCCCGTGTACTTGTGTGTGGGTAGAATTTCTCTGGATGACCTGTGTCACTTTGATTTCTGTACTACTGTGTATATTTGGGTGGGAAGCGGCTGTGGCTTTAAGTTAGGTACCATCGTGGCAGTCCCTGGAGTAAAAGTGGGAAACCATGAAGAACCACTTACAGGATGGCTGTGGTAGGCATCGAACCCACCTCTTCTCAGTTTTGCCTCACGAGGCTGACTGTACCCAGTTCCAGCCCTCAGGCCAGAATTTAATTTCTTGACAGAGCTGGGAATCGAACCCGGGCCTCCGCGGTGACAGCCAAGAATGCTAGCCACTACACAACGAGATGTACACACAAAATACCTATCATAGTTTAGATATTTCAATATTTACTCAACACATTTGAATTTTGTGTACAATACCCACGATGATGTCGGCCAATAAATACGCACCTGAAGACATTCTCGACCAGGAAGAGATGTCACGTCGATCATTTTAAAATGGTAGTGCAGGGCTCTATGCTTCTAATCTTGGATAAGTAGACTACATTGTAAAGGGGCCCGTAACGGCCTTGGCTGACAGTGAGTTCTTGTCACGGGTGTTAGACACTCCTGCATGTTTAGCATTAAGTATGAAGTCGTTTGGTGTGGTAGCTCATCACTATGAGATGAAGTAAGGGAATAGGCCAACAAATCTTCTATAGCCTAGCCTGCTTGAAGTTTTAGCGTGACCGTTAATTTTGCGATCATGAGCCACGGGACCTCTTTTGTTACGTGGAATCCGAACCTCAGGAAATGATATTTCACTTCGAAAATCTCACATGCATTTACCATGAATGGAATCCAGTCCACCTTGGTGAGAGTCAAGCAGCTTCATCACTGCACCATCACGTCCCCTTTCTATAGCCTAAAGGCCCTCATGGACTCACAGTTTTTATTCATTCCACGGCACGTCATTCCCGGAGTTTCACTCCTGGCATGACGGTGGAATGAAGTGATTTCTGTACTCATATTCAACTCGTTCCACTCTATCATTTCCAACTTACTAATGAACAGTCTCATAAGATTCATTTTAGTGCCAAGAACGCGTGCACCTAAACCTGCTCAGGTACTACCGTACCAGGGAATTGTTACCGCTAGACGTGGCGAATGGCTGTTGTGTATACATTACGTCAGCTCACCTCGTTATGGCTGCTGCGAACAGTTGCGGGACAAGAGGGGGACGCATGTACAGTCATACAATGAGAACACACCGCACAGCGCACGACCCAGCACGAATCATGCACACAAATGACATGCGATGAGGTTTCGATGGCGACGATGGCACGTTTATCGCAGGCGTGTGGCTGGGCGGAGCGCATTAGTTCCGATTTCCACCACCGGTAACAATTTGCTGGTAGGGTCGTATTATTAATGAGAGAAGAACTTCCATTAAATGCTTGATATTAGTATTAGTTATTTTGTTATGACATGCTAACATTATTGTGTTGGAAGATATTTTTCAGTGCTGCCTTAGTAAACGAAATTTTTACTTTTCAGTCAGTCAACACGATTATTCCCCATTGTGATGGGTGTTTCCCTAAACCTGGATATAAATTGCATGAGATTAAGAAAAATAATATATATATATTAATTACAAAATCACGTTTAATTGTATTAACGCAAATGATAGTAATTCTTAGTGCCTTCTAAAATAGTAAAGGTTTACTTATTTGGGTTCAACACTTGACGATTCCTTAGACCAAAATCGCAGCTAAATGCATACGTTGTATAAAATCAACTGCTGTGGCATTACATAAATAAAATACTCATACCAGTTCGTTTATCCAGAGGCTCCTATGAAATCCTACGTCATGATTGTTTGAGGGAGCTCGTCGTACATTAACTCTTGTTACCTCTTTACAAACAGCAGTGCTTGTAGGAAGTATAGTATCTTGTTATGGTAGAGTTTCGTATCCATGAAGACCGAAAGGAGACTCACAGCCACAGAATCTCTAAACCCTAGTAAAGTAGGTAGCCTACAATGGTTCTATATCGAACTACTTGTTAGTTACATAAAATCGATTATATCATACATCTCAAGAAATCAAAACATTGTAAAGGAACAGCAACATGAAACGTACCAGGTATAGCAATCATTAAGTATTATTCACCTCAAATGCGTGAGAAATAAAAAACACACACACTATTAGATTCGATTGCTACACCATTTCAAAATGCAATGTTCGATTCCTTGCAATATAAGTGACCAGCCTGAGACAAGATAGACCATTTCACAATTATTGTAGAATTTTGAACATTCCTAAGCCCTAGACATCACAGTACGGTAGCTTTAGTTATTTCACACATTTCTAGAAACATGACATGGTCAGCTGACTTAGCCCCTAAAGAAAGAGCCACAATGACAGCAATACGAGCAATAACTATCAGATAACACTTATACTTTAATTACACTACGTAGACAATGCTGCTGGAGGTGATAATTGCTTTAAGGAGCTTAATATCAGGGCCATCTGCCCCTATTCTATAGAGGCTTTTCAAGTCACTTTGTACTAACTGAAGCATGAACAACAATTACAATATTCACAATATATGTCATGCAGAGTCAAATAATGATGTCTGTATGGGCGTAATATTCAATCACTGTTTCTCTGGAAACACTCTTCATTTGCGGGGAACTTACGTGCATAGCAAAGAGTAGGGGCATACCTTCACTGCAGACACATACTATACCGCAGAGGGATTGTATCATTGTGTGTGAACTCAATTATAATTTCCATTTCTTAAATGAAGTTTCTCTGTGTTCTATGGCGTATACGTTGTGCTTCGGAAAGCATTTCCTCTTAGTAGAGATAAATTGCCATCTATCTACAAACGTAACAAGTTTTCGTCCTGCAAAGATTACCCGCTGCGTTGAAAGCTGCGGGATGTCGTAATGGAGAAAGACTTACAGTGAGAGAATATGCATTAGGATCGCTCAAGGGGGCGTACATCTGTTAACAACATCAGCTAAATGAGCTGCTTTCATCATTGGAATAACAAATTGGTTTTGAAAACCTATTAAACCAGTGTAGCGTACACTTTGAACACAAAATTGGAAATACTTCAGACATTTGCTTCTGACCTCTAATTATAACAAGCAATTGACTCGGTTTGGGGACCCATTTCAGCCTGGTCACCCACAAGAAGAAACTCAGTTCTCATTGCACGTCGCATCTCTGAAGGGGTAAAATAGTATTTGTGTCCCAAATAGTTTCTGGACCTTCACTGGGCTTGCTTATACCATCTTCAAATTCCACTGTGTTCTTTCCTTCTACGATTATACACGAATTCTTTCACTTGAAATCTGACCATCTCGTGGTGTAGTGGCTAGCATTCTTGGCTGTCTCTCCTGAAACCCGAGTTTGCTTTCCAACCCTGTCAGGAAATGTAATTCTGGTTTGAGGTGTTGGAACGGTTTCATTGGTATGTAATCCACCGATGAGGTACCAATTTTATTTGGAAGACTTGCCCCGGGCCAGTGGTACACATGAGTTTACTTTCGAAAAAAAAAAGGAAAAAAAAGGTCTTATTTGGTTTCAACAATTTACGCTTCAATATCCAGAATATGTCTCCACTCTGTTAAAGCACAGGTTAGCATCGGGCCGTTTCCTTAGGAAATGTGACAACTACGAACAGTTGGATGGGATTGCTACGGGTTTTTCATTTTCACCCGCAGTAGCAAATATTTTCATGACAGATTTTGAACCAAGATTCCTTCATTATATCGGTTAAAATTACTAATTTTACTATATTCTACGTTTCTTCTGGGGGCCGATAACCTAGATGTTAGGTCCCTTAAAATTACAATTATCATCATTATCATCACCATCATCATCTACGTTTCCTATGAGTGACACAAAATATAACAGTTTGGTTCGGAATACAGTAATCACTCCATCTGTTAATTGTTTTGACAGACAGTCGAATATGCACTATAGCCTACTTCCTTGAATTTGCAACGCTGGTGTCTCTAAACTTGTTCATTCTGAGAAAAAAAGATCAATTTGCCAAATTTTAAAATTGGACATAAGGCCTTTCCGTATTACCTAGAACTGGCTGCGTGGCTCAGCGGTAACGTTCACGCTAGCTGCGCCCAAGTTTGCAGGTTCGTATCCGGGCACAGTCAGCTGGCATTTGAGGGTGCGCACATGCGAGGGAGTCGTGCCAACAGATTTACCGTCACGCTAAAGATCCTCTTCGGGGCAAACTTCTGGCACCCCGGCGTCTCTTAAAGAGTAGTTAAAATGGACGTAAACCAATAACATTATTATTATTATATCGTATTAACTTGCGATAGATTCCAGGATGATATTAATCTTAATGCTACGGTTACTTTCCTCCTGAGCTAGCCCGAATAACACAATAACATTTACGCACACTACCATTATGCACCCACCAACACACACGGGCTGTAGGCCTCCATGTTCCCAAATAGTGATGATGATGATGATGATGATGATGATGATGATGATGATGATAATAATAATAACAATAATAATAAGTTGTTGTCAACAGTAGGACATTGCCTATGATTACACAGTTAAGTGCGCAGTCCTATCACAGCACGGCCTATGATCATCGACCAATGATGAACACTTAACACGGTAGGTTGAAATATTCTAGGCAGCCTACACTCCCCGACTCAGGAACTGACTGTCTACTAAAAAGTTAACAAGCCAGCATGAAGTACATTTCGAGAAATAAATTAATCTTGGTCTTTGTTTAGATCAGTTCCGTTTTGTAGTTGCTATGCGGCCATAGTAAAGACAATCGTGCTCATAGGTTTAGGACGATTGGATCTTTTGGTATGGCACTGGAGAGAACCAGTCGAGATCGCATAGATAATGAACAACACATGCTAAACACATAAGAGAAACATTCGCTTAAGCAAACCCTATATATTGCAGAAACCTTTGTATATCCCAAAAGCACATATCTAATACAGCTCCAGGGAACTTTTACACTATATATGTCACTATAGATAGGGCCCCCTACAAGAATTGAGCATGTAGACTACACAGGTCTCAATATTGACATGTGCAGTACTACGGCTTGTCATGCTCTGGCTCAGGCTTTCGAGCAGCTGTAGGGCTATGGCGGCCTCCCGTTCTTCCATCAGTGCCCACTGAAACTCCTAGAAGATTCCTGGGTGGTAGAAGATGTGAACCAACACACCAACCGAGAACTTCTCAGGTATGCTCATCAGGCTTTGGGTCAGTGTAATATGCAGGAAACTCCATTCACATGATGTCTTCTGTTTTACAGTACTCCTCCATGATATCAGTTCCATGTGGCCGAGCTTTGCAATTTATCAGTAGGCACGTGAGAACCACTGCACGCCTGCAAATGCGGACGTTGTCTTAAAAGTTTGTCATATCAGTACACCTAACCTGTTACAGTTTCCTCTGTCGAAGACATACAGGGATGTACGTGAACCCAGGATAATACCGCACTGCACTGTAACACTACCACCTACATACTAGTCCCGTTCAAATATGTCAGCGGGAAGTTATCCGGTTCATGCCAAATGTTAACATGATGAGAATCACAATTGAGACCATACATGGACCCGTCAGTGAAGAGAAGATGGGGCCACTGTTCCATTGCCATGAGCTGTATTCTCTACACCAGACATTACGGGCTTCTGTGTGGGCATTGGTCAGTGGAATGCAAATTGAAGACATCAGGTCGAATAATAATTCATACCTGTTGTGTCATCTATACACAAACTGTCCAGAAATACATGATCCAGTGGCAGTAGCAAGGCCTCGATCAAGGCCTCAGACTGAGCTCCGTCTGTCTTCTTATGGGGTTTTACACTGTTGACGTCCACTGTCTTAGCCCCGGTTTAAGTATTCGGGAATTTAATGAGATATATATGACCTTTCGTAGTGCTGCACACTATGGACGTCCACTGCAGTAGCGTTGGATTCGTGGTCATAATCGTGAGATGACAGTACTAAGCACGCCATTCCCAACACCTACATGCATCTACTACCGTAACATTGAATACAAGGCGAGTGCTCCCAGCCATCAGAAGCGAAATCGAAGAAGTCCCTGGAATTGGAATAAGGCTAGGTTAGTGGGAGTGGAAAACGTCTTTGAAAATAACTCTCATGTTTTCAAAATAACCAGGTTCCGTTCTTCTGATCTAATTCATGTGTATACATATTTACATAAAGCATTGCTTAAGTGCAGGTCCTTCCACAAATACATCACCCAAAAGAAACAGATGCGCACCCTCTCTCATTTGGGCACTTCAAGACGGCCCTAAAACTACATTGAAAACGTGAGTCGTAGTGAGGATGCACGGCGCTCATAATAGGGGACGAAGTGACCTGGGTGACCTAACGATCGTCCTGAACTCGCCTCAGAACCCGCCACGAACCCGACCCAGCATTTCGGGTCACGTCTTCCTATCACTGAAAACGTCTTGCCATATTACTCACGAGCTGGCACGCCATGCCAAATTTGTTACTCTACATGGTGTCCTCTACATTCTACAAGAAATGGTGCTATATCCAACTGCTTTCGTAACTCGCAGACATACCGGTACTATAGTTCTATCACTTTCCTCGTTAACAAGCGGCGCTTCAAACGTTAGACAGTAGCAAGTACCAACAATAACCATTGTTCGCTGCTGACCAATAGCTGACGGTTCTTGACCAATAGCATGCTTCCTCTATCCCTCCCTCCCTCTAACCCTCTATCCCTCCTGGCGACCAGCTTGCATGCCAAGTGTCCAGTGTTGCACAGCTGCAAGTAGGTCTTGCTGCTTGCTCTCAGTGGCTACGGTGAAGATTTGACAACGCTGTGCCCTGAACTAGGAAAGCCTCTGCTCCCAACAGAAACGGAATGTATACATATCCATCCTGCTAGGATTCAAAGGCGAGGCACTCGTTAACGAAGAAAGTGAAAGAACTTTACTGCACACTTTGTTGGTAGCATGTACAGTATATGAGTATTATTTGTTTCATTGCCCCTGAGTATCAAACTACGAACCACAACATGATGGTGCAATGTGATAATGGACATGACTATACTTTCGGACATAACTTTATTAGGATATCCAGAGTTCGATCCTGGCTAGCTGCTCGCGTGTCAAGTGTCCAGTGTTGCATTGCTGCACGTGAGTCTATCCAGTAACTCCAGTCACGGTGAGTGCATATCTATTTAGATACATCATTATCGCGCATATACAATGATATTGAATACATGCCAATGATATCCTCCGGAATGAAAGTTTGTATGAAACTAGACGAGACTGTGTGGCCGAGGGTTCAGAAGCCAAACTATTTAAATAATGTATATGAATATACGCGTTGTTAGGTCAGATGGGGTGCTGCATTTCAATTATATGTACACAACAGTACTTGAGAGTCGAGACTCAAAATACACCACTATTGCCTGTGATAAGATAAGAGAGGATAAGATAAGGTAAGATCAGATAAGATAAAGGACCTATATCTTTGGTTCTGAAACTGTACATTCTACTGAAATACATCAAAATACTCCAAAAAGTATTTTCCAGCATTTGACAATATGAAATATAAGCATAACTGTAGCAGATATTAATATCAAAAAATGGTTACTAGTTTCAGATGTTTGCCGCATTATGAAATCGAAAGCGACAAAAAAACACCCTTTTCCCCGTATGTTTGTGTTGTTCTTAATGCAATCCCCAATATCTTCAGAAGATATATAGCTTCACATGTGCAAGCAATGGCTCTCCAGGAGTTCCAGCAGGTTAAGACGATAACATGTGTAGCAGTGTGTATTAACTCACGTGCCATGAGTGATTTCGGTTGTCACATTTTGATTACAAGCCTCAATAAATGCTGGCCATTGTCGGCGAGTTACCTGCTAAAGAATTCCCTGAGTCCTTCCTAGCTAACAGAAGAAATATCCATTCCGCATGACCACGTTTGATATCGCACCATTACAAAAATACGTAACATGGGAAAATATGTATATTAATAACAATAATAATAATAATAATAATAAAATACGGGTTTACGTCAGTAGTTGTTTTTTACGGGTTCAACAGCCACCGCCACCGCTCCACCGCCAAGATGGCAGCGGCGCGATATCTCTCGAACACATGGTCGGATTTTAATGAATGAGGTGTCATTGAACTTGGGCTGATACCCCCTTTCCAATGGACAACATATTTCCACCCCAAAATAAAACCCACCCTTAATAGGGGATGAAATTGTATTTTTTTTTAAATCTCGCTTTTCATGTGCGACATGTGGGAGTTTGAATGCCAATATGGAATTAAACGTTGTTCTACACAAGAGACATGTGTACGGTGGATAGCCAATATGAATTAACATGCTTGTTTCTTGTTTTTACGCATGGCCACTCATAGATTTTGTAAGAAGGCAGGCTTTTTAAAGATGGCGGCTGTAGTGTAACCTAACCTAACACAACCCACGAGGGGTGATCAAAAAGTATTCCAAGCGGTGCTTGTCGATAGGCAAACCAATAATCAATGAGGACATGTAAAGCCTTGAGGCGATAACCCCTTTTGATTGATCCCTGTTGACTGGTCCCTTTCGATTGATCTCTGTTGATTTGTTTCTTTGGACTGGTCCCTGTTGACTAGCCCCTTTGGACGGGTCCTTTTGAAGGGGGTCCTTTATGACGGGTTCCTTTTGACGGGTCATTGTTGACGGGTCATTGTTGACGAGTCCCTGTGGACGGGTCATTGTTGACGGGTCATAGTTGAAGAGTCATTGCTGACGAGTCCCTGTTGACGGGTCATTGTTGACAGTCATTGTTGACGAGTCATTGTTGACGGATCCTTGTTGACGAGTCCCTCTGGACGGGTCCTTGTTGACGAGTCCCTGTTGACGGGTCATTGTTGACTGGTCATTGTTGACGGGTCCTTGTTGACAGGTCATTGTGGACGAGTCCTTGTTGACGGGTCCCTGTGGTCGAGTCCCTGTGGACGGGCCCCTTTGGACTGGTCATTGTTGACAGGTCCTTGTGGACGAGTCCTTGTGGACGAGCCCCTGTGGACGGGTCCTTGTTGACGGGTCCCTGTGGACGGGACCTTTTGACTGATCCCTTTGGACCGGTCCCTTTGGACTGGTCCCTAATGCTATGATGAAATTGAACGTTGTTCCACATGAAACGCTTGTGAAGAGCCGATTGCCACTATGAATTAACATGTTTGTTTTCTGTTTTTACGCATGCGCACTTGGGGTTTTCGTAACCCGATGGACTGGCCCATGGTCCCTAATGCTATGACGAAATTAAACGTTGTTCCACATGAAACGCATGTGAAGAGCCGATTGCTACTATGAATTAACATGTTTGTTTTTTGTTTTTACGCATGCGCACTTGGGTTTTTTGTAAGCGGGCGGGCTTTTTGAATAATGATTTATAGATGAGTTATTTTTTAAAAAATTACCAAAAGATCCAAAACTAATAGGTCATTAGCTTTTTAATATCTCATGAATCAATAAGGCTAGGGACTTGTATGAGAGGTCGTTGGACTTGAGGTGACATTCTGTTTTTGAAAGTATTATTTATTTTTGTCAAAAGGGCCTAACTGCACTTTTGTTAATATCTCGCTAACTAATAATCATAGAGGGTCAAGTGAGGTGTCATGGGACTCAGGATGGTCAACCCTTTTCCATGACCAACGAATTTACCCAAATGATCTAAAACAGCAAGGTCATTGACCTATGATTTTATAAATTAATAATCAGAGAGGCTCATGTGCGGTGTCATGGGACTCAAGATGTTCAACCCTTTTCCATAACCAACGAATTTACCCAAAAGATTCAAAACAGCAAGGTCATTGACCTAAGATTTTATAAACTAATAATCGAATATCAACATGCGAGGTGTCATAGGACTTAGAATGGTCAACCCTTTCCCATGGCCAATGAATTTACCCAAAATACCCGATATATCAAGGTCATTGACCTGAGATTTTATAAACTAATAATCGTATACGAACATGTGAGATGTTTACCATGTGTGATGAAACATAGGTAGGTAGATAAAGAATTAGTGTAGGCTACATGTATGGTGACTGACAAGTCTTTTTCCATTGAAACTTGTTTTCAGATCAAACTGCAGTATAGAGAGAGTATAGGTTGCAGGTATGGGTTAATAAATGACAAACGGTGTACACAAACTCTGATTTAAGGATTCAAGAATTAAGAGTAGACTATCTTTAATTGATTGGTTAAAGAGGATAGCTAAAACACAAAAATGCTCAGCGGTTACCGGGACAAGATGGTCGCTACACACAACAAGCTTTAAATACTTGAGGCTAATAATCTATACACACATTCACTCGCTTGTTCTAAACTAAACTGTGTTGCTGTCAGTCTCAGACAGTAGGCTGATGATAAAATGCATTGCTAACAGAAATATAATCATTTCCGGTTGTATAATGTTACCAGCTATCCATTTTGTGTAGCAGTGGTAAGCACTTTTAGCTCTAGTACCGGTGGTCTTAACTCGATTTCCAGGTCTGAGGCCTAGAACGAGTCAATCTAAGAAACAAGGGCATGGTGGTGAAGTGGTTAAGCTGTTAGCCTTTTCACCAGGGTTCGATTTCAGGTTCATATGCCTGTCATAAACATATTAAACAAAACAAAACAGAGATAACGTTTAAAACTGATTACATTTGTGTCTTTTCAAATTATTACTTAGATTACAAATTCAAAGATGAACTGGGTTTGATATACAGTTAATGCTGTCTATCACACACTAGACTGTAAGAAAGCCAAAAGAGCAAAAGGCATAGGTAGAGCAGTGGTAAAATTGCTATATGTAGAGAACTACCTAGCGGTTTTATGAACTGGCAAAGCTATATCGCATAAACAGTGCAGGATACAATCCAGCAATCAAATTTGTATCTTGTGGAACAGAGAAAATGCACTTTTACCTTCATGGATAGCAAATGAGTGCAGATGAATGACCTATGCATTAGCCTACCATAGGGTTTTAACCACGAGGTGGAGGTGTGACTTCTATATTTTATTGTTTAGAGACATTGTTTTTTGTAACCAGTAGATTTAGTAGATTTAGTATTTTGTAAATATTCATTTTTGTAATTGTAAATAGTGGAAACATTTTTTTTGTAATAGTAAATGTTAAATGTATAACTAAAAGTTCTTTGGGATAAGTGTGCATGTCAAGGATAAATAGCGTGGTTGCATTTGTTTTTCAAAGACAGGTATGGTTTTGTGAATGTATGACTATATATAGAATGATAGAGAGAGAGAGAGAGAGAGAGAAAGCTTGTGTGTGTGTGTGCGTGTGTGTGTGTGTGGGTAGCATGGATTGTTCAACCAGAGCAAACACGGCAAGGTAGGATGGTGGGGTAATTAATGTATATAGCAAATGGTAAATGGTATACTGTAGTTATTTTAACACTTGTGTTTTTTTAAATGCAGCGGTAGATAGGTGTTATTTTGTAAAACAGTCTTACCTACAGTAGTAGTAGTAGTAGTAGTTGTAGTAGTAGTAGGCCTATATGTTTTTGGAAACAAACAGAAAGAGAATTCACTATTGCCATGGCCATGCACTTCCATTAAGATGATTTCAAGACAATTTAAATCAGCAAATGTGTGTTTTACAAAACTAAACTTTCAACATGGACTAAATCATAAACGTGTCGTCTGTGATATGGAAAAAATAGGAAATCCATGTTTCCATATCAACACAATTTAAAAACTTAAAACTGACATTTAAAAAAATGTAAATGGGAAATTGACAAATGTGTAAACAACAAAATGGAAATTTTTTGTTTCCATATCACGAAATCCAAAAACTTTAAACTGACATATTCAAATCGTGTACATGGAAAATTGACGAATGGCAATGTGTGAAATGTGAAAATGAAAAAAAAGGACAAAAGGCTATCATTATTTAAAAAAATAAAAAACCGTCGTGTTCTATCGTTAAAGTGTGAATCAAACCACATCTACTTATTTGGATCACCCGAGACTGAGTAGACCTGTCTTAGTCCTAATATACTTTTAAAATTTTATGTTAAAACTCGAATTGAACTCTAGAGCTTTAGAGTGCCAGCTAACTACGCTAACCGTTGCGTCACAAAGACAACTTTACACTACTCTTAATGAACAATAATAAGAAAAAGAATAATAAATGTTGATTTTTTTAGGAAGAACATGGTGACACTGTTTCTGTTGCACAGTCTGCTAGCTACTAGCCAGCAGCTGGGGTCTTAGAAAACGATACAGTTGACATTTTGTAATGAGATGTGACATGTTTCAAAGTACAGTATTATGGGTTGCTGTTGAGTAAAAAAACTAATCCTGTTCAAGGAAGCAAGGGTTCGAACCCCTTACCTAACATTACTATTGCCTGAACATGGCTTGACGACACTGTATTATTATGATACTCGGTACACAAACCATAGATAGAGTGTATTGTTTAAGATCACTTTCTTTCTGAACATAGGTGGAGACTTTTGATGGTTAACAATGGCATTAATATAGTAGGACGTGCGTATAGCAATTAAGAAAAAACCGACAATACCCATACAATATTTTTATTTATTTAATATAAGTACTTGTACAATAGCTACATTCAAAATACATTTCTTTTTTCTCTATTACTATTTAGTCCTTTTTGATTCTCTTGCATATGAAGGGTAGATAACCTTCTAGTTCAGCCCCTTAAAACAACAACAACAACACAACCTTTTGCATAGTCTGTGATTTTGATGACTTTTGAGATGTGGAAGATGGATTAAACATAAATTTTTACAGCAGGGGTTAAATGTTGCTCAATAAACACTGCACTATTTCGAGTAGCAACATTTTTTCTTGTACTAGCTTTTTAGCATTGCCATGATTATTTGTTGACACCAACATTGTTTCATCAGGTACACCACATTGATGATCACTCACACTTAAAACCTTACCATTTCTACTTTTTAGATTGCCTCGACATCTTTTTGACCTCTCTTTTGAGCATCGCCAAGATATTATTCCTTTTACATTTTGACGATTATAGTCATAAGAGTAGCCTTTATAGAGTACACGTTGTTTACCTTTGTTAGTAGTAGTAAGTTCCATAGTAGCAACTAACCTGTTAGTATGATTTGCTCACTACAAAGGTTATAACTGTTCTGATAATAAAATCATTTAGCGTTGGCTTTTATATTTAATATGTACAGTTTGAAGTGATAGTAATAGTGAGAGCAAAATGGTGTAAACAAAGCATTATCATCATCATCATCATCATCATCATCATCATCATCACCATCACCATCACCATCACCATCATCATCATAACCATTATCATTATCATTATCATTATCATCATCATCATCATCATTATAATCCTCATCACAGTTACTATATAGTCCTTTTTGATCCTTTTGCAATAGCACATTTTGCACAGTCTGTGTTGCCTTTGATAATGTTGGGAGTTTTTCATACATTGACAACTGTCCTAACACGACTTTCTGAGGAGATGATACTGCCCCCGGAAATTGAATTATATTGAGACCACGATGGCTGTATTGGCAAATATGAGTAAAGTTATGAATGTCATAGTTATGACGTGGATATTCATGACGTAGGCACGGATGACGTATACTTCATGTAAGTAGGCTGATTGAGCTGAGATTCTTGGTGACGTCATGATTTTGTTCGAGAAAGATCTTAGATTTACGACGCAGTCGCAGGAAACAAGGTATTGTGCTAAGGAAGAAGCTACGCTATTGGAGGAGAGACTCGAACCAATGAACGATAGTTTGGAAGGAAGACGGAGATTGCTGAAACTACGATATTTAATTACTTTTGGCATGCAGATTCGTGGAAATCTATTTTCAGTTATGGCATTGATTTGGAATTTTGAAGAAATTAATTTTTGAGTTTTTGAAATTTGAAAAACCGTCAAGTATAGCCAAAGTTAAAACTTCTAGCAATGACGCAGCAACAGGCTATGGAAGGGATGGATACGCCCCTTAAGAAGTTGATAAAAGGTCGTGCACGGGACAGAGGAGCTCTCAGAACTCATATCTCAGATCTCAGAACTCATAAGCTCAGAACAGATCTCAGATCTCATATGTCAGATCGCATATATATTTCTGGTGATATATAGTTATTTTCAAGTGATTCAGTGAAGTAAGTTGTCTTTAGCGTGGTTAAAGCCCGGCGCATCGGACGAACTCGGAGCAGTTCCATTTTACGCTGCTCGAAACTAGGTGAAGTTGAAACGCTCGCATTAACGTTTCCACCAGTTAAGATATCAAGCGCTAACTTCAGCCTTTATGATAGTTCTATTGGGCAGTATAACATTGAGGTGTGTAGAAGATTTGAACAATTTCACAGTTATACTTCGAAAGATATTGGAACTTTAAGGCTGCCAACAAAAGTGATTTTCTCGCCACATGAGAAACACTTTTAAAATTCCACATTATACACTACGGCTGACACGTGGAGTGCAACAGTGATATTGGAGAATACGTTTGGTATTACAACGATACATTCGACTATGGAACATTATAATCTTGCAGTGCTTTCAATGATTATAACAGTAGTTGAGATGGAAGGCTAAGGCTTTAATGCAATTGGGACATATATCGTTGGAGTAAAGTAACAGCATGGAACTTCGTTAATCGTCTTTCTACAAAAGCGAGCATGTAGTGAACCTCCAACTACACTCATGCATCGTGAATCCATCGCTGAATTATACCAGATAACAGTGGAAATATTTTCATACTCCACAACTATGAATATTTCTGCGGAAATAACTACAATAAACTTCATGGCGAATTCCTGCAAGAACTTCAGGGAACTTTCAAGAGAGGCCAGGGTTGTCCCGGCGCACAAAGAAGAGTTTTGCCAGAAGGATGTTTTTCGTATCCACGGAGCAGTGCAATTTCGGAGGAGGAAGCAGTTCGATTCTCCGAGGACGCTGATTCCAAATTCGAGGACGGAGCACATCTTTACGCTGGTGAAATGGAACCAACAGCAGTTTTCTTTGAAAACTTTCCTCTAGATCTTCAATCAACAGATAAGGTAGTCGTGAACGTTTCTTGTATTATTTGAGTCTTGTAGCGATATCTGAGCAACCATTTTCCCATATTTTCTGTCCTATCTTTTGCCCCATTTTCTTGATTGATATTTCTGTACTCAGTACACTTCGTTGATTTATGCCTTTTTCTTCGATTGTTGAGACATTGCTATGTCATTGGCATACTTAATAATTTTGGATCAGTTGAGACTGATAATTAGATTCTTTCAGTAATTTGCATATTTTTGTAGTCACGATTTGACTGTAAAGTTAACGATTTGCTATGGCAGATTTGAATTCAGACAGCGTGTCATTTTATTAAAGTAATTCTATTCAGTAAATTACTTTGACCAATTTTCTGTCATCCTCAAGAAAGAAGAATGATTAAAAGATTTTAGAGCGTTAAAATCTATTACGATATCGACGATCTTTGAAATACTAGTCGTCTTATGAACATGATTGCAACATAGACATTTATCATTGCATTATAGACAATTTTATGAAATATGAACGTTGATTACAATTTATTGAATACACTATAGTAATGAACATTTGATAGGAGTTTTTCTCAATTCTAGATTGGAACAATAATGTTTGCATTCCACAGTCTAATTGTATTCTATTCGACTATTTTGCAGTTTAGATGAACTTTGTTTGAAGATGGTATTTTTATACTGCGTTACTTTGAAGATGTTAATCTCAATTTTGATAGACCAGGCAGGAGTGTCTAATCGTATTTGCTATTAAATTTATTTGTGATTGGCAAATTTTTACTTCATATCGATTCATGAATGAAACCCACGAAGGTTAAATAATAACAGTCATTATTACAATTGATGAATATAAGAATTTTTAAAGAGGAACAATGGATGTATAATCGTTAGTTCAGTGGACGTGTAAAAGTCGCTGTTGAATAATGCCCTTGAATAATGAAGGAGGTTCCCACAATAATTAATGAAGTTGATGAATTAATAAGTGGAGGTTTTTGTGTGTAGTTTGGAAGATTTTTATGCCATATATATGAAGATATATGATGAATTTTGGGCCAATTGTTGTGCAATTTTGTGCGTTATAAGCGAAGTATTTTCCCGCTGATTGTATTGTTCTTGTTCTTTCAAAGATTATTCATATGAAGATACTGTTAAAAATTAACAAGAGTGTTAAATAATTTGAGATAAAGATTTTGAATGGAGGTTACCGTCACAAATATTAATAATTATTATTAAACCTTATTAAACCTGAATTTGACAGTTAAATATAACTAACCTTCATTGGTCGATTATATCAACACGATTTATGTAATTATCAACCGGATAAACGTGTGGTTTAATGTATTACTTGTATAAATAATATAAACAATATAACATTGTAAAATAATTTTGTAAACATCTTTGATAATAATTTAAAATGATAGTGATTAATACAGGCGTGTATAAAATTTTCAATTGTCATTTGACATTGTTATAAACAATTTATTATTGTTATAAATAATTAATTAACATTAAGAGTTTTTTTATACTCTAAACAACGCAAGTTAAGCAAGTGGTTTGAACAAATAATCATGATTTGGGATTGTTGGAGTAATCCACTGGTGTTTGAATGAAGCATGTAAGACATTTGCGTGATAATATTTCAGTTGAGATGTGAACATTTACGTATTTGAAAAGGAGAGCCAAGCTCTGAGGTAACACGCTTATGCTAGGGTTGAACGAACGGGAGTCCGCTTTGACAATACAGGTGCATTGCAGCTGGCCCGGACAACTGTGTTACAGAGGCCAAGGACGTTCCATAATAGCCTTGTGGCTATAAATAAAATGTGAAGTATATAAACACGCAAAACAATTGATATATGTGTCTCATCCCAAATCCCGTTTCCTTTCCAAGTGCATTATTATTTTTACGTTGCTATGAGCTTGAGAAAGCTGAAACATTATATGTAGAGAATACAGGTCCTACAGGAGGACATGGTTATGTGGTCGATGGCTTCTGATTGCCACGTTGATTTTGTTGTTTTTTTGTTTTTTGTTAAATCATTCTTTTTGTGAAATAAATTGTTGTGCAGTTTAAAGTTTCTCGTTTTCGTTCTGGTTCATTTTAAATATCATGGTGGAGGTTATTGTGTGGGCATACTTTAAGTGATCCAGTTGACAACCCAGTCCCCGAGATAAATTTAAGAGGTAAGTAAAGGTAAGTATGAACCCCCGTATATTTTGGTGTGTTCCACAATAATTTCTTGTTAACTATTGTGCTCTAATCTCGATAGTATCTGTCAGTGCCATTTTCATTGATGTAGCTGTGCCGGTGCGATTGATTATTGGCAATCCGATTGAGGGGGCGGATATCTGACAGCCTACTATCAGGATATCGGGTACAGTAGGATTGGCGACCCTAAAACGTGGGGCTTGTTCTACAAAACTGGATTACCAAGTAGAATTGGCACCGCAATTCGGTGGGGCTCGATTGTCTCGATTGGCACGTTCGACTGAATAACATTGGATTACCAAGTTATTGCAGTAGAATTGACACCGCAATTTTGTGGAGTGTTCGAATAACATTGGATTACCATGTTATCGATGTCAAAGGGATTGTGAAGACTCAAATAAAGAGGTTGATTCTTTGTTAGATGTCTTAGCCAATTGTAGAATTTGAGAGTGTGATTATATAGGAATTAAATGTTGTGTTGTATTAGGAAAATTACACTCAGAAAAGATCAGATCTTATACGACTTGAAAGAGGTTAAATAGGCTGGAAACTTAAAAAAATCGCCTATGATCTGGAATCTTATTTTATTTGACCGGCTTATGACATGTATAGTCATATTAAAGATAAAATTAAACTATTTGGATTATAAATGTAAATTATTTGTGTTAGGATACTTTAAAATGAACCAAAGAAACTTGAACATGTTCTTGAGTTTATTTCAACATGAAGTGTCTACGAAAGTTAATTATAAGGTAATTATAAGTTAGATTTAAGACAGAAAATTGCTCAAAACTTATATATGGTGAAAAATGTTGCTCAGATGTTGTTATTTTGCTCTGTTTGATGTATGTCCCTAAAGCAGTTTATTATTGAAATATTATTGAAATGGCAGATGAAGGTATTAAGAAAATGTTGGAGGAGATGTCCAACAATATGAGGGAGATGAAAGCTAGAATTAATGAAAGTGTAAAGGAAATGGAAGCTAGGAATACTAGTCGAATGGAGGAGATGGAAGCTAGGAATGCTAGTAATTTGTCTCTTAGGCTGGATGAAAATTTGAAAGTTATTCAGACCAGTTCTGCAAACTTAGAAATTAATGTGTCGCGTTTACAGATTAATACCCAGGGAATCGAGAATGCTGTAACTGACATGCGCACAGACGTGTCCAATGTCCATAAAGATTTATCCAATGTGCATAAAGATGTGTCTGATGTTAAAAATGATGTGTCTAAGGTGCAAAAAGATCTTACCATGTTGAATCTTGATGTTGCTAATGTCCGGAGTGAAATTTCATGTGCTAGAGCTGAAGTAATTGTTGTTAGGAATGATTTTGCTAATGTACAAGACTAAGTAGAAGAAGTTCAAAGAGAGGTTAGTAATGTTCGAACTGATGTGTCAAATGTTCAAGTAGACATCAATAATATTCATTCAGATGTTAACGATATGCAAAGCGATATCAATAAAATACAAGTAGAAGTCAATACTGTTTTTGTAGACATTGCTAAAGTTCAGACTGATGTTAAAAAAGTTAGGGAGGAAATTGAAACTTCAAAAACACTTTGTACTCGTAACATTAGTGCATTAACAACTCGGTTAGTTGACGAGTCTGTCAGGACAACAGCTTCTTTAGCTGGTTTAAAATACGATGTAGAGGTCATGAGAACCCAAGTATTAGATCACAATCGTTTACTTAAGGAGGACATCGAAGTAGATATTGCGGAAATGTTAACTGCAAATGTAACGGTGTGGAAAGATGAATGGAACAGGTCAAGTGGGGAACATGTAGATCAGATTCAGGAACGAATTGAAAGAAAACTTCCCAGTACACAGGTAGACATTAATAACGAAGTAGTTCAGATTAGGAAAGACTTGAATGTAAGGATGGATTCGCTATCCGAAAAGCAGGTAGAGGATAGAACACAGATAGGTCAGGACGTGCAAGCATTAAAGGAACAAATTCATAAGGTTGTCTCTGATGTTAATGAAACTACGAGCAAGCTGCAGAATTTGAAACTAGGAGAAGCTAGCATGATGGAAACCTATAAGGAAGAGTTGATTAGGAAAGTCATCACGGAAATCACAGACAAGGGTACCGAAGGATTGACTGGTGAAGAGGAGAGAAATTACGTGAGAAGAGGTAACCTTACTACAGAAGAGAGAGATATTAGTCCTGAGGAACGTATATCCAGATTCAGGGAAGAAGATGAGGATCGGAATATTGAACCCGAATGGAAGTATCGTGATAGTGGGAGGAATTATATGGATTCATATCCGAGAAATGTGACAGTCATCCGGAATTTTGAAGACAAACCTCAAAAATTTAGCAACACTGATAGTCTCACACCGATCAAATATATCAGGAATCTTAAAGACTATTTCATAGAAGCCCACATTCCTAGAGAGAGAGAGATGAGAATCGTAGAAAGATTTCTAGCTGGAGGACCCCTCGAATGGTTTAGAGCATTTCGGTACACTTTCAGCAATTTTGACGAATTTGCAGAGGCACTGATTAAACGATTCTGGTCAATAGAAGCTCAGAATTCACTAAGAGCTGAGGTATACTCGAGGAAGTATTCAGGTACTCTTACAACACGGTACGCTGATTTCTTCACGAGTCAACTATCACGCTTGAGATTTTTGCAACCCCCATTGTCAACAGAGCAGTTGATAGATGCGATTTCACGAATGCTGCCTGTGGAGGTAAGAAGACTGATCATATCGTCAAATATCAGAGATTTGACAAGCATGGACGGATTGTTGAGAAGGCTTGACTACACGAGTCCAATGCCAAATTTGGTACAAAAAGGTCAGAGGCACGAATTCAAAGACGTTAATACGGTCTATATGGATCAAGTGCAACAAACTGATAAGCCTGAGGAAGGAAAAACTGAAAATGTAGGTCCTCACAGGAATAATTATTTCCGCAACCCCAGATCCCAAGGTTACCGTCCATATCAGCAAAGACGAGGCTGGAATGATAATAGAGGGAATTACAACAACGGAAGAGGTAGATACTACAACAATGGTTATAATCGAAATTATAACAGAAATAACCAGTAGCAGAATCAGAATCAGAATTCTCAAGGTCAGGTTATGACACCCGACAAGTATCAAGGAAGAGAGAAAGAAAGTCAGCAGTATCTGAAGGAATTACGAGAAAAGGAAGCTGTAAATCAAAAGAAAAGACAGGATGTAGTGATCGATCCTGGTCCTTCTACAAGTCAGCAGAATTCGGAAAACAGATATTCAGGACAGAAGAGAAAGTAGAGAGGAGAGAATGCATTAGCCACACACAAACCAGAGAAGAAGAGACTTATGATTAAGGAACATAGAAGAAATATCATGTAAGAGTAGAATATAATTCAATTTCGTGTTCAAGTGAATTGAGATATTTATAACACAGAGTTTAAAAACAATTTGCAACTGTTTTTAAAACGTGGTGAAGGGAGAATGCCCCCGGAAATTGAATTATATTGAGACCACGATGGCTGTATTGGCAAATATGAGTAAAGTTATGAATGTCATAGTTATGACGTGGATATTCATGACGTAGGCACGGATGACGTATACTTCATGTAAGTAGGCTGATTGAGCTGAGATTCTTGGTGACGTCATGATTTTGTTCGAGAAAGATCTTAGATTTACGACGCAGTCGCAGGAAACAAGGTATTGTGCTAAGGAAGAAGCTACGCTATTGGAGGAGAGACTCGAACCAATGAACGATAGTTTGGAAGGAAGACGGAGATTGCTGAAACTTCTTCTTCTTCTTCTACCTTATCCGATACGGACGTTGGCTACCACCATGGCTAACACCTTCTTATCCTGTGCAATCCTGAAGAGTTCCGTGGAAGACAGCCCAAACCACGTTTTTAAATTATCCATCCAAGTTATTCGTCTCCTTCCTGGTCCACGCCGTCCTTCAATTTTACCCTGAAGTATAACTTGGAGCAGACGGTATTTTGGATTCCTCATCATGTGTCCCAAGTATTCCAATTTCCTCTTCTTAACTGTGTTTAACAGCTCAGGTTGGCTGCTCACACGCTGAAGAACCTCGGCATTACTCACATGTTCTGTCCACGAAATTTTAAGAATCCGCCGGTATATCCACATTTCAAAAGCTCGAATCTTCTTTTCTGTAGCTACGGACAAGGTCCAAGCTTCAACACCATAAAGAAGGGTGGAGACAACATAACACTTCACAATTCTTTTCTTAAGCGTCATACTGAGATCTCGACAGCATAGTAGTTGTTTCATTGTCATAAAGATGGATCTAGCCTTCTCTATACGGCATCTTATTTCAACCGAAGGATCCCAATTTTCATTAATATTCTGTCCTAAATAAACCAAACTCTTGACTCGCTCAATCTGATGTCCATCGACTAAAAGGACTTGTGACAATGCTGGTTTTCGCGATATTATCATATATTTTGTTTTCTTAATGTTGAGGTCAAGGCCATATTGTTTACTCTTTTGATACACCATAGTAACAATCTCTTTAAGTCCTTCGAAACTATTTGCAATCAATACAGTATCATCTGCGTACCGTATATTATTAATATAATTACCATTGACCTTAATACCTTGTTGAATGCCATCAAGTGCCTCGGAGAAAATCTGTTCTGCATAGATATTATAAAGAAGTGGTGAAAGAATGCATCCTTGTCTCACACCACGCATTATTTCCACTGATCTCGATATATGTCCATCAATTCTGATACTAGCCTTTTGACCCCAGTATAAATTAATGATGATCCGAATGTCTTTCTCATCTATTCCTGAGTTCTTGAGTGCATTATACAACTTATCATGCTGACAACGATCAAAGGCTTTTGCATAGTCCAGAAAACATGCATATACATCCTGATTCACCTCACGGCATCTCTGGAAAAGAACTTGAAGCGCAAATAATGCCTCACGAGTTCCTAGACCGTTGCGGAACCCAAACTGCGTGTCACTGATATTCATCTCGCATTTCCTGTATATGCGATTATGGATAACTTTGAGAAATATCTTGAGCACATGACTCATAAGACTGATTGTCCTGAAGTCACTACATGACTTAGCCATCTGTTTCTTCGGAAGAGCAATAAATGTAGACAAGAGCCAGTCTTCTGGTAATATGCCCGTGTCGTATATCTTGTTATATAAATTAGTGAGCGTCACAATGCTATCATCATCCAAGATCTTCAATAATTCCACTGGAATGTCATCTTGACCAGGAGCCTTACCATTTTTCGCTATCCTAATCGCATATTTCACTTCATCCATGGTGATCATGGGTCCAACAACTGAAGGAATTTCGGGTCGGGAAGGATGATGATCATCATTAAAAAGCTCTTGTATATATTTCTCCCAAACCTGTAATTTTTCTTCAACTTCAAATACCGTGTTACCTTGACTATCAACCAAGTTGACTGTGTTTCTTTTCCTGTGTCTACCTGAAACTTCTTTGATTTTCTTATGGACCTGGAAAGTATCATATTTACTATTAAGTTCTTCAATTTCTTTGCACCTATCTGACATCCAAACTTCCTTGGCTTGTCTGATCTTATTCTTTATCAATCTATGAATAAACCAATATTCTTCATTATCTCTTCCTTTGACTTCTCTTCGTTTATCCATTAGATTCAATATTTCGTCCGTCATCCATGCCTTCCTTTTTTATGTTGACTCTTGTTCTTAAGAAAATGATCTCCAACCCTCTTCAATGAGGTTTAAAAGTGTCCCAAAGTTCCAAGGGCTGCATGTCATTTGAATTCAACGTCTTAAGATCAGTGGCAAGAGCAGCAGCCACCTGTGACCTTGTATTTATTTCCCGAAGGGCATCAGTATCATATTTATTTTGTGTTGTTTTTATCGGAATCTTGTTAAGCCGGACACAAATTTTGCTAATGAGAGGATTGTGGTCAGAAGGAACATCTGCTCCTGGATAGGTTTTTGCAAAAATCACGCTGTTTCTAAATCTGTTTTTAATTAGAATGAAATCAATTTGATTTCTTATTATGTTGTCTGGACTATCAGCAGGTGCTTTCCACGTATAAAGTCTCCTGGCAGGAAGCTTAAACCAAGTATTAGCAATGACAAAGTTCTCCTCTCTACAAAACTGCACTAAACGATCCCCTCTGTTGTTTCTTTGTCCGAGACCCCACTGGCCCACAATGTGTTCTTCAGGACCTTTCCCAACCTTTGCATTAAAATCTCCCATAACTAGGGTTACATCATGTTCTTTGGTGTCTTTGAGGACGGTCTGAATTTGGGCATAGAATTCCTCAACATCTTCATCGCTTTTGTCACTAGTAGGGGCATACACTTGAATGAGATTAATGTGGAATGGTTTACCACGTAACTTTAACTTCATTATTCTACTGGAGAATGGTATACAACTGATAACAGCAGACTGCAAACTTTTGTCCACTATAAAACCCACTCCATGCAAATGCCTGGCATCATTATTACCACTGTAGTATATCATGCAATCCTCCACATTACAATCTCCTGTCCCCGGCCATCTCATCTCACTTATACCCATTATGGACACATTCATCCTCTTCATCTCATGAATTGTATTGTGAATCTTTCCTGCTTCAAACATACTCTGTACATTCCACGTTCCTATCTTCAGCGCTGACCGGGAGATTCTTCGCACCCTGTGACCACTTAAGGTCTGCCCGGGACTAAGGGCCAATGTAATTGGGTTTTCAGCCATGAAGATTATCCTGGGGAAAAATAATTGAGGTGGTTTCCCGTTGCCTTCCTCAATGCGCAGTAACCACATCACATTCCAACATCCAAGGATGCCATGATATGATGCAGCTGTTTGCTGATGCAAGGTCGACAGATCGATCTTGTATCAACAATAATGATATAGCTGCTGCCACTATATCATGTCCTCAGTTGATCCGCGGGTGCAAGCACCACTCTCAACAAGAGCCCCTATCAGCCATTGGGACGCGCCGTGTCGGGGTTGAGGACTTCCCCGCCCAGATCCGTCTTCCACAGAGTACAGAAAAGCCCTTACTCAGTTCAGAGCTCCTCCCCCATGGAAGCTGCACCTGGCACTGAAACTACGATATTTAATTACTTTTGGCATGCAGATTCGTGGAAATCTATTTTCAGTTATGGCATTGATTTGGAATTTTGAAGAAATTAATTTTGAGTTTTTGAAATTTGAAAAACCGTCAAGTATAGCCAAAGTTAAAACTTCTAGCAATGACGCAGCAACAGGCTATGGAAGGGATGGATACGCCCCTTAAGAAGTTGATAAAAGGTCGTGCACAGGACAGAGGAGCTCTCAGAACTCATATCTCAGACCTCAGAACTCATAAGCTCAGAACAGATCTCAGATCTCATATGTCAGATCGCATATATATTTCTGGTGATATATAGTTATTTTCAAGTGATTCAGTGAAGTAAGTTGTCTTTAGCGTGGTTAAAGCCCGGCGCATCGGACGAACTCGGAGCAGTTCCATTTTACGCTGCTCGAAACTAGGTGAAGTTGAAACGCTCGCATTAACGTTTCCACCAGTTAAGATATCAAGCGCTAACTTCAGCCTTTATGATAGTTCTATTGGGCAGTATAACATTGAGGTGTGTAGAAGATTTGAACAATTTCACAGTTATACTTCGAAAGATATTGGAACTTTAAGGCTGCCAACAAAAGTGATTTTCTCGCCACATGAGAAACACTTTTAAAATTCCACATTATACACTACGGCTGACACGTGGAGTGCAACAGTGATATTGGAGAATACGTTTGGTATTACAACGATACATTCGACTATGGAACATTATAATCTTGCAGTGCTTTCAATGATTATAACAGTAGTTGAGATGGAAGGCTAAGGCTTTAATGCAATTGGGACATATATCGTTGGAGTAAAGTAACAGCATGGAACTTCGTTAATCGTCTTTCTACAAAAGCGAGCATGTAGTGAACCTCCAACTACACTCATGCATCGTGAATCCATCGCTGAATTATACCAGATAACAGTGGAAATATTTTCATACTCCACAACTATGAATATTTCTGCGGAAATAACTACAATAAACTTCATGGCGAATTCCTGCAAGAACTTCAGGGAACTTTCAAGAGAGGCCAGGGTTGTCCCGGCGCACAAAGAAGAGTTTTGCCAGAAGGATGTTTTTCGTATCCACGGAGCAGTGCAATTTCGGAGGAGGAAGCAGTTCGATTCTCCGAGGACGCTGATTCCAAATTCGAGGACGGAGCACATCTTTACGCTGGTGAAATGGAACCAACAGCAGTTTTCTTTGAAAACTTTCCTCTAGATCTTCAATCAACAGATAAGGTAGTCGTGAACGTTTCTTGTATTATTTGAGTCTTGTAGCGATATCTGAGCAACCATTTTCCCATATTTTCTGTCCTATCTTTTGCCCCATTTTCTTGATTGATATTTCTGTACTCAGTACACTTCGTTGATTTATGCCTTTTTCTTCGATTGTTGAGACATTGCTATGTCATTGGCATACTTAATAATTTTGGATCAGTTGAGACTGATAATTAGATTCTTTCAGTAATTTGCATATTTTTGTAGTCACGATTTGACTGTAAAGTTAACGATTTGCTATGGCAGATTTGAATTCAGACAGCGTGTCATTTTATTAAAGTAATTCTATTCAGTAAATTACTTTGACCAATTTTCTGTCATCCTCAAGAAAGAAGAATGATTAAAAGATTTTAGAGCGTTAAAATCTATTACGATATCGACGATCTTTGAAATACTAGTCGTCTTATGAACATGATTGCAACATAGACATTTATCATTGCATTATAGACAATTTTATGAAATATGAACGTTGATTACAATTTATTGAATACACTATAGTAATGAACATTTGATAGGAGTTTTTCTCAATTCTAGATTGGAACAATAATGTTTGCATTCCACAGTCTAATTGTATTCTATTCGACTATTTTGCAGTTTAGATGAACTTTGTTTGAAGATGGTATTTTTATACTGCGTTACTTTGAAGATGTTAATCTCAATTTTGATAGACCAGGCAGGAGTGTCTAATCGTATTTGCTATTAAATTTATTTGTGATTGGCAAATTTTTACTTCATATCGATTCATGAATGAAACCCACGAAGGTTAAATAATAACAGTCATTATTACAATTGATGAATATAAGAATTTTTAAAGAGGAACAATGGATGTATAATCGTTAGTTCAGTGGACGTGTAAAAGTCGCTGTTGAATAATGCCCTTGAATAATGAAGGAGGTTCCCACAATAATTAATGAAGTTGATGAATTAATAAGTGGAGGTTTTTGTGTGTAGTTTGGAAGATTTTTATGCCATATATATGAAGATATATGATGAATTTTGGGCCAATTGTTGTGCAATTTTGTGCGTTATAAGCGAAGTATTTTCCCGCTGATTGTATTGTTCTTGTTCTTTCAAAGATTATTCATATGAAGATACTGTTAAAAATTAACAAGAGTGTTAAATAATTTGAGATAAAGATTTTGAATGGAGGTTACCGTCACAAATATTAATAATTATTATTAAACCTTATTAAACCTGAATTTGACAGTTAAATATAACTAACCTTCATTGGTCGATTATATCAACACGATTTATGTAATTATCAACCGGATAAACGTGTGGTTTAATGTATTACTTGTATAAATAATATAAACAATATAACATTGTAAAATAATTTTGTAAACATCTTTGATAATAATTTAAAATGATAGTGATTAATACAGGCGTGTATAAAATTTTCAATTGTCATTTGACATTGTTATAAACAATTTATTATTGTTATAAATAATTAATTAACATTAAGAGTTTTTTTTATACTCTAAACAACGCAAGTTAAGCAAGTGGTTTGAACAAATAATCATGATTTGGGATTGTTGGAGTAATCCACTGGTGTTTGAATGAAGCATGTAAGACATTTGCGTGATAATATTTCAGTTGAGATGTGAACATTTACGTATTTGAAAAGGAGAGCCAAGCTCTGAGGTAACACGCTTATGCTAGGGTTGAACGAACGGGAGTCCGCTTTGACAATACAGGTGCATTGCAGCTGGCCCGGACAACTGTGTTACAGAGGCCAAGGACGTTCCATAATAGCCTTGTGGCTATAAATAAAATGTGAAGTATATAAACACGCAAAACAATTGATATATGTGTCTCATCCCAAATCCCGTTTCCTTTCCAAGTGCATTATTATTTTTACGTTGCTATGAGCTTGAGAAAGCTGAAACATTATATGTAGAGAATACAGGTCCTACAGGAGGACATGGTTATGTGGTCGATGGCTTCTGATTGCCACGTTGATTTTGTTGTTTTTTTGTTTTTTGTTAAATCATTCTTTTTGTGAAATAAATTGTTGTGCAGTTTAAAGTTTCTCGTTTTCGTTCTGGTTCATTTTAAATATCATGGTGGAGGTTATTGTGTGGGCATACTTTAAGTGATCCAGTTGACAACCCAGTCCCCGAGATAAATTTAAGAGGTAAGTAAAGGTAAGTATGAACCCCCGTATATTTTGGTGTGTTCCATAATAATTTCTTGTTAACTATTGTGCTCTAATCTCGATAGTATCTGTCAGTGCCATTTTCATTGATGTAGCTGTGCCGGTGCGATTGATTATTGGCAATCCGATTGAGGGGGCGGATATCTGACAGCCTACTATCAGGATATCGGGTACAGTAGATGCTTTTTAACAAACAATGCACTATCTTGAGCTACAATATCTTTTTCAGGGACTAGTGTTTTTGCATTTTGAAGAGTTTTTTAAACAGCAACGATGTTTTATCTGGTACACTACATTGATGATCACTCACACTTAAGACATCACTATTTTTAGCCTACTTTTCACATTTTGCAAAAATGAGGAAAAAGTAGACTTGTGAGATCGATCCGGGAAAATGTGTGTCTGTCTGTCTGTCCTTCTGTCTGTCTGTCTGGCTGTGTGTGTGTCCCCCCCCCCCTATCAACTCCCAACCGGCTGCAGCAATCAAAACCAAATTTAGTATGAGTAAAGTTGTGCACCGGAATATCTCACGTCCATATTTGAAAATGATGTCAGTGCTACCAACTGCTGAAAAAACACACTAGAGATTTGAGCTCCATGTTGGATATCTTGCAAGGTATGCATGGGAGCTATTCCAAAATTGGAACAATTGTAGATAATACTATTTCAGTTTAATTTCCAGGAGGCCAACCATGACAGTGTTGCCAACATAATTTTAAGCCTTCTGATAAGTCCCATGTTTAAATGCTTATAACTTCTACACTATCAATTGGATTTCAACCAAATTTTGTATGTAATATCTGTACATAAACAGATATGACTGAGCGTATTCTTAAGATCCACCAGGGCTGCCAACTGTTAATAATTGCTCTCTCTATTTCATTTTTTTTATCCAAATACCAATATATCAGAATGTATGCAAGCCAACAGCTTTAAACTATGCACACGTATATTCTGACATTTTAGATTAATTATATACGTCAGTCCTACCAACGTGATTATAAGCCTGCGGATAGTACCAATTTTGAAATACATGTAACTTCTATACTATCAATTGGATTTCGACCAAATTTCGTATGTGCTATGTGTACCATAACAGATATGACTATACGTATTCTTAAGAGCAATCAAGGCTGCCAACTGTTAATAAATGCTGTCTATTTTTTAACCTAATATCAATATATCAGAAAGTATGCAAGCCAACAACTCTATACTTTGCACACGTATAGCACCTGATATTCTAGATTAATTTGGAGTAATTAATACAAGGCAGTGCTGCAAACATGATTATATGCCTGCTGATATGTCCAATTTTAAAATACATGTAACCTCTATACTAACAAATGGATTTCATCCAAAATTGGTATAACAAGATACAATATTTCAGATTATTTCTGACCAGCACACGCATGGTATTGTTGGCAACATGCTTTTACGCGTGCTGATAGATCCAGTGTCTAACTGCATGTAACGTCCATTGGACTTCAACCAAATTTTGTATTCTGTACATTAAGAGATGGAACTAAGAATATATTCAGTCACCAGGGCTGCCAACTGTAGTGCTCTATTAGGCTACATTATACCAGGTATATTTTGAACTAATTAGATATTTCGATATTACCAACTTAATTTCGTCATTATTCTAGATAGATTCATATACTGTAGAATAATCATTGGCATGAAAAGTAGGCTGTATAGTTCTTCACGGAACTTCTTGTTACTTTTCAGCTCACCTCGACACTGTTTTGAACGATGTTTTGAACAACGCCAAATAACAGTTCCATTTTTATTGGTTCGTTTTATAATATACGTATATCCTTTATAGAATGCATATGGCATACCATAGCTATTTGTTGATACTTCCATGTCAATTGTCAAGCATGAACTAATCTCTAGCAAAGTTCACTCGATAATATAAATAATAGTTTAAAGTGAGAGGAAAAGTGGGTGCAAAAGTGGGTGCAAAGTGAGTGTAAAAGTGGGTGCAAAAGTGGGTGCAAAAGTGGGTGCAAAATTGAATGTGAAAGTGGGTGCAAAAGTGGGTTCAGTTTATAGTAGGCACGATTTTTACTAGAATGTGATTTGAGTAAATGTAATTTCTAAACCCAAGTAGTGAGTAGTCAGTTGGTTTTGATCTATGCAAGCGTAAACATGTCTCATACACTGATGTTGGATACTCAAGGCTTTATGGTCAACAAAAACAAGTATATAGTTAAAGAGGTGGCTATTATTGATTGCACAACACTGAATCTATTTTTGAATTTTTGACAAAGGGCCTAAGTGCACTTTTGTTAATATCTCGCGAACCAATAAGACTAGGGCATTGTATGAGGTAATGTTGGACTTTTTGCCGAAGACTGCTGGTGAACACCTATGTTCCCACGACCTTTTTAAAGATGGCGGCTGACCCACGAGGGGTGATTAAAAAGTATTCCAAGCGGCGCTTGTCGATAAGCAAACCAATAATCAAACAGGGGTATTGTGCCCGTTTAGACCGGAGTCCGCACGACCACATATGCATTTTACCAAAAATCAGTCAGCACGTGAGTCAAAATATCCCGGGGCGCCAGATGGGTTAAAGCTAATCGCAAAAAAAAAACCACATCAAAATAAAAAAAATGCTTTACTGATTTTTGGCTCAATGCAACAATAAGGATAGAAGGAGATTCAACTGGGCATAACACAACATGTAAAATTATCTCATTTTATTCTAAATTTTAAAATTGACTGCAAAATGATGCTCAAGGTAACATCATTCCAGTGCGACGGAACACTCTACTATTTACACAATGTACAGAAATTTTCCAACACATTGAACAATTGTCCTTGGAGACACAAGTCTGATTATCAGTCCTGTAGACTGTGTTCCAAAATTATATCAATTATTTACGATGAAATCCAGTTCAAATTTAATTGTCTTTACTGGAAATATTGTAGTTCACTGGTTGAATTTATAACATGATATTATCACTCGTAGAAATTCTCACTGTTTATAATTGTTTATAGAATTTTTTACTTCCACTTATTTTTCCAATTTCAAAAATATTGTCAAAAATATTATCTTTGACCCAACACTAATTATGTACACATATTAATAACAACATCTGAAACGTATTTGACCCTTGAGCATAGCATCGAAGAACTGTGCGAAGCACAACAAAATTTATTATTCTTCCAAAATTAAACATTTCGAGAAGTGACTCGATTATGAACTTCAAATTCCAAAGAAATATGATTTCTGAATCATCAGCTTGATCATAAAAAATTGTTGAACCATTCAACTATTCGATTTTCCACTTGGAATTATTTTTAAGAAAAATATTTATATTTGTTGCTATTTTAGTAACTTTCACAACTTGCAATTCTTGAACAGAATGCGGAAATAAGAATTGTAGCTTTATAATAAATTCATTTAGTTCATGACAATAGGATTGAAAACATCCTTTAAGTAATTCGTGGATACAGATTCTTTTTTTTTTGGCAGTGGCCCATTCAATTATTTGTGTAAGAACACAATATCCCAACAACAACGGCAAAGGTCTTCCTCTGAAGAAGAATAAAATGTTATCATGACAAAACCGGGTTCTAGCAAATCCAAAGTATTAATGGAATACGTAAACAAGTTTGAAATAATTACTGATGGTTTGGTCATTCATTCGACGAAATGTGTGGTTCCAATACTCCTCCTATAAATCTGAGCCATCGAACCTGCTATTTGATTGATGCTAAAAAAAAAAACCTCCTCATTCCTGCGACTTAAACATGCGCACCTGGGAATGGCATTTCAACTATTCCTCACACATAAATTTTCTTCCCAAAATTTATACAATAAATCAAGCCTCTGCTTGTTATCAAAACTGGAAGATCTATAAACTTACAAGTTTATTTTATTTTACCATTCAGTTTAAACCGTGAAGTTACCACACTTGTGATATTCTCTATTTCACTTTCGGATGTGTGCCTACGTCATGATTTTATATAAACACAAAAAAAAACCTAATTGATACAAATATCATTGGCTTCCTGTTTCATGCCTTTCCGTGTTATCTGAAAAATATACTTTGCTCAATGCAAATATTAACTGTTCAACCAGAACTATAATGTTGGTCGAATACGGGCTTGCGCTATCCACTAGCTTTCGGAAAATCACCTGTTCCAAACTAGGAATGATTAAACTAATCCTTAAGCTCTCTCTCAACGAATGTGATTATTAGAAAATGTAAGATCCAATAATTATTTAGAAAAATATGAAAATTATTATTATTAATGGATTATTATTGTTATTATTTCCTTAAATATGTTTAATTATTATTTCCTTATGTGAAAAAAAACCACATGTTCGACTCTTCGAATATGGACAAAATATCCATTCCTCAACAAAAATAAATATTAACTTCTTCAGTTATATCGGCTGATTACCGTGATTCTCAAACAAAATGAACATTCAAATAAATGCTCGGTATGCTCGGTCATCGATCCTAAACTCTTCTGAGTGCTGAAAATACTCAGAATAACCCTAATGTGTCTTGCGTAAATCAATGCAAGATTTAAATACGAAGAAAAATAAATGTGTTGGTCATCTGCAGAAAATGAGTTTGTTCCAATTAGCTAGGCATAATATGAAAGTCAAATGTGGCTTACATTTCTCGTTGGTCTTGAAGCGTAGTGAACCTGGTCTGTACCAGATTTATCCAGATACATGCCCTATTCTACACGCACGTCTAATCCTTGTATCGGCCGCCATTATATACCCACAATCTGTCTAGCACGACACAGTGGAAATATTTCTTGAAGTTTGAAGTAACTGCTGATCCATTTTAATATTGACTTCAATTAAATCCATAGCAGTTCGCTTAAATGGGGTCAGATCCAAATGATCTCTTCTCAAAAGCGTCAGTTGTAACATAACTCACGGTAATCTTTTCAGTACAGGAAAACACTGATAGTCTAAAACAATCAACGGCTGTTCTGAAGATCGTTCCCTGGGCATGGCTTCACACCATCTATCACGCGCGAAGCAACATATAGTTTCCCTTTGTCGGCTAATGAACAACACCGTGATAGACTGGCCTTCAATATACTGAAAGATCTGAGTGGTTATTTAGTTACAATTTGTGAAACTGACAAGTTGGATTAAAATATCCAAGTATTGAATTATTGTTACTGGACTGTGACAGAATAATATCTAGACAAAGTCTAGCATATGTCCATATAGAAACAAAGTGTTTCACCAATGTCCGTAGAAAATAACAATCACCTTAGTGATTCCCTCTACCGGAAACTTACTACGTTCCCCACGTATCGTAGCACTTTTGTGACTATCACAATTCAAAGATATCTTCTGCGTAGATTCGGCAACCATGTGCCTTGGCTCGACGTAGCAGCAGCATCTTGTCCTACAAGAGCTTGGTTTGAAGTGAGCTGCTTATGCTTGGGCCGAGCGGCTTTTATACAAAACAGTCGGCTCCACGCTGGATTACGCTGAAATCTGTAAATCCTCATATCTCCGGTGTCTCTGGTCTGATTCACTTGAGACTAAGTGCATCCTCTTTCATTTGGCCGTGCCAGTAATCTGATCCAAGTACCAAGTCTCTACCCCACGGCTAAGTATTTAATCACCAAATAGTCTCGACCTCTGCTACTATTTGCCACGCCACTTAACATCTTCTTGGCTGCATAAAGTTTCCATTTCAATCTAGAAGGAAAGCAGCGCGATATTCAAATATCTCAACTTTCAAAAGCGGCTGTAGCCTTTCCCTTGATACCTAGGTGTCTGAATCTTGGAATACCCATTTCTAGAATTGGGCACAGTATGACAGAGCTTGAGGCGATAACCCCTTTTGATTGATCCCTGTTGATTTGCCCCTTTGGACTGGTCCCTGTTGACTAGCCCTTTTGGACGGGTCCTTTTTGAAGGGAGTCATTTTTGACGGGTCACTGTGGACGAATCCCTGTGGACGGGTCCCTGTTGACAGGTACTTTTGACTAATCCCTTTGGACCCGTCCCTTTGATATTATTTGGATAAATGCATGGGCCAACCCATAGGGATCAGTCCAAAGGGACCGGTCCAAAGGGATTAGTCTGTTAGCAATGCATTTTGTCATCAGCCTACTGTCTGAGCACTGACAGCAATACAGTTTAGTTTAGAACAAGCGAGTGTGTGTGTATAGATTATTAGCTTCAAGTATTTAAAGCTTGTTGTGTGTAGCGACCATCTTGTCCCGGTAACCGCTGAGCATTTATGTGTTTTAGCTATCCTCTTTAACCAATCAATTAAAGATAGTCTACTCTTAATTCTTGGATCGATAAATCAGAGTTTGTGTTCACCGTTTGTCATTTATTAACCCATACCTGCAGCCTATACTCTCTCTATACTGCAGTTCGATCTGAAAACAAGATTCAATGGTAAAAGACTTGTCAGTCACCATACACGTAGCCTAAATTAATTCTTTCTCTACCTACCTATGTTTCATCACACATGGTAAACATCTCACATGTTCGTATACGATTATTAGTTTATAAAATCTCAGGTCAATGACCTTGATGTATTGGGTATTTTGGGTAAATTCATTGGCCATGGGGAAGGGTTGACCATTCTAAGTCCTATGACACCTCGCATGTTGATATTCGATTATTAGTTTATAAAATCTTAGGTCAATGACCTTGCTGTTTTGAATCTTTTGGGTAAATTCGTTGGTTATGGAAAAGGGTTGACCATCCTGAGTTCCATGACAACTCACTTGACCCTCTCTGATTATTAGTTAGCGAGATATTAACAAAAGTGCAGTTAGGCCCTCTTGGCAAAAATAAATAATACTTTCAAAAACAGAATGTCACCTCAAGTCCAACGACCTCTCATACAAGTCCCTAGCCTTATTGATTCATGAGATATTAAAAAGCTAATGACTTATTAGTTTTGGATCTTTTGGTAATTTTTAAAAAATAACTCATCTATAAATTATTATTCAAAAAGCCCGCCCGCTTACAAAAACCCCAAGTGCGCATGCGTAAAAAAAGAATGTTAATTCATAGTAGCAAGAGTTTAGTGCTTTTCAGTCGGTCAACACGAATGGACATTCGTGTTGTCCGACTGAAAAGCACTAAACTCTTGTTTACTAAGGCAACACTGAAAATATGGCTTCAAACACCACAATGTCATAGTAGCAATCGGCTCTTCACATGAGTTTCATGTGGAACAATGTTTAATTTCATCATAGCATTAGGGACCATGGGCCAGTCCATAGGGTTACGAAAACCCCAAGTGCGCATGCGTAAAAACAGAAAACAAACATGTTAATTCATAGTAGAAATCGGCTCTTCACAAGCGTTTCATGTGGAACAACGTTTAATTTCACCATAGCATTAGGGACCAGTCCAAAGGGACCGGTCCAAAGGGATCAGTCAAAAGGACCCGTCCACAGGGTCCCGTCAACAAGGACCCGTCCACAGGGGCTCGTCCACAAGGACTCGTCCACAAGGACCTGTCAACAATGACCAGTCCAAGGGGCCCGTCCACAGGGACTCGACCACAGGGACCCGTCAACAAGGACTCGTCCACAATGACCTGTCAACAAGGACCCGTCAACAATGACCAGTCAACAATGACCCGTCAACCGGGACTCGTCAACAAGGACCCGTCCAGAGGGACTCGTCAACAAGGACCCGTCAACAATGACTCGTCAACAATGACCTGTCAACAATGACCCGTCAACAGGGACTCGTCAGCAATGACTCTTCAACTATGACCCGTCAACAATGACCCGTCCGCAGGGACTCGTCAACAATGACTCGTCAACAATGACCCGTCAACAATGACCCGTCAAAAGGAACCCGTCATAAAGGACCCCCTTCAAAAGGACCCGTCCAAAGGGGCTAGTCAACAGGGACCAGTCCAAAGAAACAAATCAACAGAGATCAATCGAAAGGGACCAGTCAATAGGGATCAATCAAAAGGGGTTATCGCCTCAAGGCCTTACATGTCCTCATTGATTTTTGGTTTGCCTATCGACAAGCACCGCTTGGAATACTTTTTGATCACCCCTCGTGTGTTGTGTTAGGTTAGGTTACACTACAGCCGCCATCTTTAAAAAGCCCGCCTTCTTACAAAAGCTATGAGTGGCCATGCGTAAAAACAAAAAACAAGCATGTTAATTCATATTGGCTATCCTCCGTACACATGTCTCTTGTGTAGAACAACGTTTTATTCCATATTGGCATTCAAACTCCCACATGTCTTACATGAAAAGCGAGATTTTTCTAAAAAACTACAATTTCACCCCCTATTAGGGGTGGGTTTTATTTTGGGGTGGAAATATGTTGTCCATTGGAAAAAGGGTATCCGCCCGAGTTCAATGACACCTCATTCATTAAAATCCGACCATGCGTTCGAGAGATATCGTGCCGCTGCCATCTTGGCGGTGGAGCGGTGGTGGTGGCTGTAGAACCCGTAAAAACCACTACTTACGTCCCTGATGCTTTTAGTGAGCCAGGTTGCCGGAATTCTTTCACCGAAGTGCTGTAAATCTACCGACTCGGCTCCCTCACATTTAAGCCCCCTTAAATGCCAACTGACTGCGCCGGGATTCAATCCCGCTCTCTTGTGCTCTGCAGGCGAGAATGTTACCGCTGAGCCACGCAGCCAGTCAAGGAAAGATGTTGAAATCCTGCACTTAATGCCAAGGTAAAGTGAAGCTTTCACCTTATCACCGTCATACTTTTAATCCGTTGTGCACCTTAATTGAATTCGCAACAACAGGGCAAGCTTTAATCGGATATCAATAATATGTGAGTACATGTAATGTCAATTGGATCCTTACTAATGGCTTTCAGAATAATCCTTCAATAGGTTCAATTTACGGTATTTTGAAAAGCGGCTTACACTTCAACTCGGTGTAATGGGAATTTTGAAATCGCTCAATTGGCATGGGAGATGAGCGAACCAACATTGCGGGTGGAGTGGGAATTAAAACAGATTCCGAACTACAGTAGTTAGGAACCGTACAGTGGAAATTTATTTCATTTTGAGATATTCAAGTAGAGCTAACCTTCGAACCAAAATATATATTATTGCTCAGTTGGTCTGAAGCAGTTATATAGTTGCGTTGTTATTAATATACTGTAGTTTATATATGTTACCCTATGTTTTATTGACTTATTATTGCGATGAACTTCAGGTATGTCTACATTATTTTGCGATGGTGTTATTGTCAATGTCAATGTAGATAATACACAAATAATAGAATACAATAAAGATGAAAAAGATGGATACTTTGCTGGTATTTTGAGTCCCGTACGTCCGTTGCCACATACCAACTAACCGCCCTAAATCTGTGAATGAGATTGACACGTCACACAAGATAGTATAAACTATTCTAATTTTAACATTGTACACTATTTGTAAATAAGTGTAATACATAACTACCGTACCTCATCTAAGCCTAAGTGAACAGGATCTGTTTTTTTTATCGTATGACTTTTAGTGCCGGGAGTGTCCGAGGACATGTTTGGCTCGCCAGTTTTGTAGCTGCTTCGAGGCGGACACCCAATGGCTGAGCTACAAGTACCGTCGCGTGTGGAGTGTTATCTGGGGAGGAAAGTTTGAATGTAAGGACAAGGAGTTGGAAGGTAGCGGCTGTGGCCCACAGTTAGGGACCAACCCCGGCATTTGCCTCGAAGGAAGATGGGAAACCACGACCAACTTCAAGGTTGCCGGCGGGGGGATTCGAACCTCCTCGCCTCCTGGATGTGAGCGACTGCCAGCAGTCATGCCGTAACGACCACGGCTAACTCACCTGGTGAACAGGATCTGATGATGATTGCGTGATTATCAAGACATGCTCTCTAGTTAAATACCCCCCCCCGCCTTTTTCTAATACATACAAGTGTTATTTTAGTGATGCATATTTCATGTAATATTTCTTTCAAGTTAGGGCGTTTAAATTGTTTTCCCGCCTAATGTATTTGGGCACAATTTGTGTTGATCGACTGAAGAGCTCCCTATAATAAATTGACACAAGAATAATTTTCTACCTCATTCATAAGTTCTTGATGAAAGGAATTCAAGGATTTGTAACTGAATTTGTTCAAAAAGATACCAGGGTAATGTGTAAATATGATGGAACTGTAGGGTAATCAGCGTGGGATGCCCAATGTTTACCTACATTATGTATTAGGGGTTAACACCCACAGTGAGTTATCGTGCCATGACCGATGAGCAGCAGGGCAGCGCTAATCAGAACAGTGTCGCGAGCAATACATGCGATGTAGGACCTAATGATGACACTTCAGCTAAGGAAACCTGTGTGTTTTTGTAAATGCTATATCTTTGTATTCCTCTCTTCAAAAACTTCCAAAAAACAAACAGAAAAATGTATGTTTTCATCTTAGAGAGAACACATTATGCTTTAGTTCAATTTCTCAAAATATACAAGAATTACGTAAGGTAGCTATCCGGAAAAATTACTCACCCCATTACACACTATCTTCAAACGGAAACTTCCTAAGCAGCCGAGGAAATATTCAGGGAGGCTGCGGGTATACAACCAGTATACATTAAATTAATCTAGAAGCTATGTTACAAAATTATAGTAGATAACCTAGTTGACACACAATTTAGAAAAATACCCAGCGAGAACAATCTCTGCTTATTCTTGAATTTATTTTTATTTAGGTCCATCTGTTGAATGATTATCATGTTACTTGTTGCTTCTTTCAAAATCCACTTAATTAATATGGATTTTAAAAATTGAATGTTACTCACATTTCCATAAGATTTGGACAATCAATAAAGACGAATATTATTTAAGGGCTGCATAAGGAGGGTTTGTGTCAGTGGTGGCTCGTGGGTAAAGTTAAGGTGACTCGTTCAGTTGTTATTTCGATCCAGTCCAACACTGGTGCTAAGAAAAATTGAGTCGGCCTCCCATAATTTGATAACCTACGTCTTTCATTCCATAGTCTATCAACCTACCAAGGATGATAATAAAGAGCAACTATGAACCGGAACACTATAGGCTAATACATCTTGAAATGGATTTTCAGATTCATCTTTCGTTAGGCAAATACAGTAACAGTCACCTAACTGATGAAAGCGGATCCTACATACAGCATAATCTACTACAGTATGTATTATTGTAAGTTGATTGACCCATGAATATGCCGGCTATAACTGATTTGTTATTGCTGATTGACTGCCGTGAGGGTAATTATCTATATTTGTAGCACAATCTAACTCGACATATTTTCTTCGAAGATTAATAATTTGCTTATTAGTGTTCTATGTTACTTGACCCCGACTGAAGAAATCACTCACAAAACCCGGTATAACTCAGTTTAAAGTCGATTCGTGTGTTACAAAGCAAACAAACATTCCGCTCTCACTTCGCAACGTTTCATTACGCTCCATTTTCTGTGCAATTCCATTGGCAGTCTGGATCCACGACTAGCGTCATGTTGAGCTGCACTACATGAAGGTACCCCCTACTGTGCATATCAATGTTAAGAGCAAGGAGCAAGGATACCATAATTCACAAATCTTGTATTGTGTACTGTACCCGATTTGGAGTATGACCACTAAGCTACGGTGCTGCGTGAACGGCCGGGGGCCGCAAATATTACGCCACGGTGGTTTGATCTTGCCCGAATGACCGGTGGAGGTCAGTGCACTTGTGTGATGATGTCACGGCCAGGAGTAAGGAGAGGTATATGCGAGCTACCCCCACCCCCTTACGGCGGGGAGGATAGCGGGGCCGCTTGGCAGGTGATTGCGAGACGAGCTTGCTCATTCTGATGTTTGATTCTGGTCGTGGCCAGAACATGTTTGGTGCGGACCGGTATCGCTGTGTGTGTTGTATTCTTACGGTCGTAAGAGCGAGCTATTAGATGCAAGTTTGTCACTTGCAAATCGCCAGCAAACGGCAGTGTGAAAGTGATAGTTCATATTCGTAACTATTGGGACCTGCACAAACATAGAAAAGAAGTTGGAGGCACGTAAGTTGAAAAATCATATAAACATTACCAGCATAAAGCAGCAGTGATACACAGTCCGAGGGCTGGATATTTCTCATCCTGTGTTACAAGCTTACACACTATTCAATGGAAATCAGTTGGGACATCTTTGCGACAGAACATTGCACATTTAATCAAAGCCGTGATGGCAAGTGAACATGGCTTTAGGCATCATTGGAACTCTGTAATGGTTCACATAATTCATTGAACATTGCTTCACGCCGGACTTCTGGAACAGTCTTTGCCAATTACACTGAACACAATCTCACTTCTGAACATTCTAGATCGAATTGGAACTGTGGCGGCGGGTTACTCTAAAATAAGGGTGCAACATATTAATGAAGTAAATGTCTTCGTGAGGAAGGAGAGACATACAGTGACGAATATTTCTAATTACACCATGGCACATTAAAACACGCAGAAGGCGTGATGGAGGGATGGAATTTGATCCAGGAGGCATCGTGACGATCTTCGCAAGCAGACGCCTGCCGCCAACACGACACCAGGGAACACTTATCAGGGATCTTTACACTCTATTAAATTTGCAGAAGAGGTTTGTCTCTGCCTAACGAAAATGCCAGGAGGTAAAAATGTGTCGCCAGCCCACATGAATTGAATCTTCCCATAATGAGTTGCACTCCAGAGCACATGATCATATTTAGACTTTGCATAATTCCACGGTATGGCAAGAGCATTATCTGATTGTACACATCGGAGTCTAATGAATTTTGTTGGGATTAATGATGATAATGATTGTTTTTTTTACGATTGTTATTATTATTATTATTATTTTCTCTTGCATAATTGCGATGGCAATTATTTCAATGTTTTTTTTCTTCGGCGTTTCTTTCATGATGCATTCTTTTTCGATTTATGGTTTTATCCAAGGATTTTAAGATAGTGTGCATCAGATGCACAAGTTCTTTGTTTGGTCCACATTTTCTTTGGGGATTTGATGTTGAAGTCTTAGGATGACTTTGCCGTCAGTGCGATGTTTTTTTTTTTTGAACTCCAGATCTTTTCTAGGACGATCTTTAGGGGTCTCATTTGAGGACTTTGTGAGTTTTGCCTTGAGCCGTTCACATTTCGATTGAATTATTAGTATTTTGGATGCATATCTGTTCAGATCCGACTGTTCGATTTATGCATTCTGGTTGCCACATTTTGAGTGTGAAGATAGCCAATATTAAATATTAAATTTGCCACTTGGATATTATATTTGTGATAGGAATTATTGAAGTTATGTACAGAAATGCTCAGATGATGATCTGATTTCTGGTTTTGAATGATAGTTTGATGGGCCATGATCTTTTGTGACATGTTGCTCGAGTTATTTAGAGGGCTATTGCCTTAGTGCAACGATTTGTTGGCAAATGATATGACATGTTTTATCATGAATTATTATAATCCTATCATGATGTTTAAATATTTTGATCTAATTATTTGTTCTCTCTTAGAGAATTAATGGCTCATTTTGACAAAGGCTCTTTGCATTTGTGAGGCAAAATTTAATCTTTCTTTCTCTGTCCTCTTTACTAATTATTTTGATCAGCAATTGCCTGAGCAATTTAACGAAATCATCGAGTATGGTTGCACTGATACTTCAATGATCATTTGATGGAGTTTGATTCTGGATTATTCTTGAATCTAGTTGTGGATTCGAGACCACGAGACCACGTAAGGATTATTATAATAATTGCGGGCATTAGGGATGATTATTGAATTGACAAAAGATTATTGTATTTTGAACAAGATTATTAGTTTAGGATTCACTAAAAGATTTTGAATTGAGCATGAGATATTGAATTAAGGATTTCGATTTGATTAAAATATTTATTTTTGAACTGATCCTGATAATCAGTGGACTGATGTGGACAATTTTTGATTTTAGGAACTGAATTAGAGGAGTTCATATTATATTATTGTCAGTTATAATTGTAAAGAAGTTTGGACAATTGGATAGACTGTTTTGTGTGCAATTACAGTAGTACAATGCCGATATCTATTCATTAGCAAGCAGTTTCACATCACAGGGCGCATTAACTTGATTATTTGATGGTGTATTTTTTTTCTTTCATATAATTGAAGTTAGGTCGCTCAGGGATGAGTGTTAATAATTTTTCGTGTCGTGTGCGCTGAAAAATCCCTGCAGCGACAGAAGAGACTTTTAGTTGGCTTTCGTTTCAGTCCTGTGGTGTATTTTTTTATTGATCCGATTTGGCAAGATTCAGAAAGACATTACACCATATCTTAGGGATTCTCTAGCCGTCCAGATCATAGGTTGGGTGTGGAATTTTAATGCAAGCTGAATCCATGAATAAATATGGATCATTTTCCTTTATCTTCTTAAATTTCTTTTATCTGTGTCATTTCTACTTTCCTTCTTTTAACTCTGGCCTCTCCAGGAATGTGTCCTTGCGAACTCTAGTTTGATGGCGCCCTCTTTCCCATCCCGTAACGACCCGGAGATACTCTGTATCGTGCCACCCGAGCCGTTTTTCTTATATTATCAAACTAGAATTCAGGCACATTCGTTTTTTTCCCTGCTACTTTTTTTTATTGCACTCCCCTGTTCTTTCTCGGAAATTGTGTGGTGTAATTTTTGGCCGGGTCATCGCACATATTTCCGGGACGGGCACGGTACTGACATTTATTTCATCATTACGTCACATCCTTAAGAGCGAAACTAATACCATGCAAGCATCTCAAACCCAGATAACCACCTGGATTCGGTGAGAAAATGGTACCACAAAGTACGCCACATCGAGGTGAATGGACTCTGTCATCAAGACATCCTACAACTTCACAGCGTATGGAGTTGATTATGTCTGAGTTCGTATCATGTCATTAATTACGCTTTTCTAATTTTTGGACAGAAGGACCCCGTACTACACATTTTTGAATAAACTCATAAAATAGCCAGATTGTTCACCGTTACAGACGTCTAATAAACCAGATTTCTTCATCCATTTTGTCTTTTTAAAGACGGACTAGGAATTGAAATTAACAATGCGAGCAAATGTTTAGCTTTCCAACACCTCTCTGAACAAAGTCAATAAGTTATTTATATTTAACATAGGAACAAAACATTGGAAAATCTACAGATTACTGATATGCAGGCTAAGACTATGGCAGGGATCGTACCCGGAAATCATAATCACGGTCACGTACCATTGAATCAGGCAATTATATCTCAGGCCCGTGCACTAGCCGCAAAAGTAGTCACGAACACTATTGCTCACTAGTCTGGGGAGCAAGCAGTCTGCTTCCCCTCCATATGTTTACCTCTCCCCACACAAACCATCCCAATGGAGAGAACCATGCGGTCTCGACTCATCATTAGGCTGCGGGGTCTTAGTACGCAAACAGTGCTATGAGATTAGCATCGGACGGAGTTGAGATGACGCACAGCCCACCCACAACAGACGACGAATCATGCGATCAATCCATTCATCCGTTTTACGTCACATGTGTTCATCGGTACACCCGAAGGTTACATGAGAAGCTTCCACGTGCCCTATAGTACGGTGCGTTCTAACTTCATTGCACACGTACTAAGACCCCGCAGCCTGCTCATCATGGGTCTCCCATGGAGGAAAGAACGGAAGGAGATGCCTTCGCAGCGCTGCCTAGCGCAAGCTGCTGAAGCCAAACGGCACGCCCACTTTGGGGAGCAAGAAAATGGCAGTTCTTATGCTTAAAGCCTTCAACCACTCCAAATAGTTTTGGATTTTAGTGACATAAAACTGCAATGACAAGTCAAGATTTTTTCTTGGATAGGCAGAATACACTCTGTACATCACAGTACTTGGCACAAATAAGCTGCGTTATCGTTTTAAAAGCCAATTTAATTAGAAATATGAGAGTACCTTTGCAAGGCTAGTTTTGTAAGAAAGACGCGGAAAAACGTAATAATACGCTGAAACACTGATTAAATTGAACACAGGTGTCTGATGGTGCGAGTTATACCAAAGAAGGAACAACTTGGGAAATAATGATTCCGACTTAAATACGGTATTTACACCAAATTGATTTTTAAGTTCTTATTGGTGTTGAGGCATTCATCAGTTTTAGGCCTAATTTCGAGCACAGACACTTTCACTCATTGTTCGTACACATTTTGATATTCAAGAGTACGAACCTTAAAATTAATAAACAGAACACTTAAAAAAGGACTCATATTTGCACAAAAATACGGTATAGCCTATACTTTTCGGTACCGTACCGTACGGTATTTTGTTTGTGGAGGTAGAAACTTGGCGATTAGCCTCGAATTGATTAATTCCGTAGGCCTACCGTAATTATTGACCTACAGCCGTTTGATAATTTGGGATTTGCAGAGGAATGTTTTTGTTTTGGTATATAGGGTACACATGCTGAAATTAGAATTGAAGAGTTTTTTTAATAACTTAACGCTACTTGTATTACGTTTCCAAAGTTGCATAACGGGAGTGCGATAAAAAAAAACACGGCCAAAATAAGGTTTAGCCAATCCCTATCTAAGTTCCGTAGGCCTGACCATGCACAATGCCTCATGCAAATCACAGAACACCGAATACGAGTTAAGGTTACACCCACTTTGGTTGCAGCGCTTGACTTCACTCAAACGAGCTCAGGACATCTCCTCTTATTCTTTCCTCCATGGGGTCTCCTCTTTTTTGCCAACCTTCATCACTAACGTGAGACAGGCAGAGTGGGAGGGAGGCTGCCTGATCTGCTTCAGCAAGGCAGTAAGCGACTTGCTAACACCAGTATTGTGAGCACGAGCAGCCTCCGTGAGCTAATCTCCTGCACAGCTCTGGTCTATATGATCGAACTCCTTCCGTGCCATGTCATAGTCAGTCAAATAAAGTAGGGAAGTAAATGAAATGACAGCAATTAACTCATAGAAAGCACCCAAAAGTAAAATATTGAACATTAATTCCAGAAACTGTGAAATATACCACAGTGGTTTCATCGTTCTTTCAATGTTTGTACAACTTTTTACTTTGGTTGCAATGTTGGATAAAACATAGTTAAAAGCAGAAAAACTTCCAAAAATTAAAAATATAACTCGTTCTAACTGGATTTATGCGTAGGATTCCTGCACTTCTAATCGAGCATAGTTTGACAAGGTCAGGGTCATTAGGATAGAATAATATCAGAGAGATTCCTTAGTAAAGTAAAACCATTAACTGATAACCTTTACCCAACTAGAGATTTCTTCACTGGAGCCAGGATTGTTTGTCAATGAATTGAAAATGAAGTACAAGACATGACGATAGATGAACTGAACTATAGTGATTTAGTGGTGGGAATAAGGTTTTTGAGAAGACTAGATCTTTCAAATATCTGGGATCTATTTTTACAGATGAAAATGATAATTTGGAAGAGATAAAAGAGAGAATAAGGTCTGGAAATCGAACCTACTTTAGTATAATAAAGGTCCCTAAGTCAAGAACAATTTCACGTGAGTTCAAGAAGGTAATCTATAGGACAGTAATTCGACCGGTTGTAACATATGGATGTGAGACATGGGCGTCGACAAGAAGGAGTGAGGATATCGTGAATAGATGGGAAAGGAAAGTGCTAAGGAAAATTTATGGTCCAGTGTGTGAGAATGAAGAGTGGAGAATATGAACTAATAAAGGAGTGTGTAACGTATAAGGGGAACCAACAGTTGTAGCAGAGATCAAGAAGAGTAGAATCAGATGGATTGGGCAAGTAGAACGAATGACTGAAAGTAGACAGGCACGTCAAGTTTACCAGGAAATACCGAGAGGGAGGCGGCTGGCTGGAAGACCAAGAAGGCGTCGGCAGGATGACGTGGAGGAGGATCTTCGAGTCCTCAAAATCAAATCATGGAGGACGCATGCACAAGATCGAGCAGATAGACGATGTGTAGTGGAGCAGGCCAAGGTACTTCAAGGACTGTAGCGCCATGGGATAAAGGTAAAGTTTAATTGATAACCTCCTTGGTTTGTAGCTAAAAGTACTCTTCAATCGGTCAACACGTATAGAGATGCCCAATTTTCTGACCAGTTAATGTTGATATGTTCTACATAAGTACATGAAATAAGATACACAGAAGTAATTGTACACTTCATTGCTTAACATAATTAGGGGGATGACATGTTTCAATCATCACGCAACCTCTCGGTTAAATAAGTGTTGTTGTTCGTTTAAGTGTTTGGGATGCCTTTGGTCATCAGCTCCACTTTCTTGGGTACGTGTTAAATTTGTTTGATGACCTGTGCTTTTATAGTGACAGGAGTTGTGTGTGTATTGTAGCTGTAAATAATAAGACCCTTGATTTAATAGTTTCCTCGAGAATTAAAATAAAGTACTATCCAGCATTTGGTTGGAGGGAGTGTGAGTAGCAAAATGGGGAACCACACTCAGGATAGCCGTTGTCAGCGCTGGGATTCGAACCTTGTATCTTCGGACTCGCTGCCGCTCTCCATCAGGGTGACAAATTAAACGCGCACGGATATGCAACAGGGTAGGTGTGGGTTAATGAAATTATTATGTGTAATTTTATATGCAAGATAATTATTTAGTATTATTAGAAACGCTCAATCAAGTACCAACGTTTGGAGCTAGGTGTTATTGACAGTAGCATCTGGTAGCCAAAGTTGGAACTACTTGAAATTGTACTTGTTGGGAGCTCTCGGGCGTTCTGTCAAAAATACCCAGCTATGGCCTTTCGGCTGCAATTCATACATAATATTAATTACTAGGGCTCGGATCGATATGCTCGATAAAATCCCCAGATATGCTAGTAGGGGAGTGAGGCGGTTTCTGCGCCACTCCAGAACCCTCCTTGCCCCACTACTAAGCTTCAGCCATGTTAAATATCTCTCGAACGCATGGTCCGATTTTGACAAATGAGGTGTCGTTGGACTCGGGCTGACGTCCTCTTTCCTATGGACCATGTATTATATTTTTCAAAAATTTTTTAAAATTTTTTGTTTTCGAAAATAGGCTATAGTTTGAAAACCAAACAGGATAGTACGTTGTTCCATGGCTCAAACGAATGGTCTTTATGACCTTTATTTTCTATAATAAATTTTTTTTACTTTTTATGTTTTTTTGAAAACACTCGAATTTTGAAAATCCTATATTTTGGAAACTAGGAACTCTACAAAAAAGTTTGTTTGACGTAAATGAAAGGTCCCTACCCCCTTTACCCCCAAAATAAATTTCAAGTCTCTAGGATGAAAACCTGTAGGTAGTAGTGTGGTAAGGACAGAGCTGTCTCACTTAGCAAGTTGTGAGACCCTGCGACCTTGGAATGGAAGGAGCCATGCTAGGAGGGCGTGCTTGAATTCGTTTTTTTCGTCTCGTCGTGCTCTTTACGGGAATGTCGGTGTCGAAAATGTGAAAATCTGGAAACACAGTCTTTTTGGGGTAAAAACGTGATTTTAGACTTTTTGCTATATCTCACGAACCAATAACGCTAGAGGCGTGTTCGACAGGTCCAAGGACTCGGGGTAACGTCCTCTCTGCTATGGACTACTCGTTATAATTTTTAATAAAATTGGAAACTCGGTTTTGGGGTAAACACGTGTTTTTTGTGATTTTGTCGATATCTCACGAAGCAATAACGCTAGAGGCATGTACGATGGGTCCAAGGATTCGGACAGACGTCCTCTTTGCTATGAACTACTCGTTGTAATTTTAAAAAATTTTGGAAACGCGATTTTGGGGTAAACACGTGTTTTTTGTGATTTTTGCCGATATCTCACGAACCAATAACGCTAGAGACATGTACGAGGTGTCCTAGGACTCGGGCTAACACCCCCTTTCAAATGTGGTAGATATGTTTTTACAAAAAATAATTCACATGGGTCTAACGCCATACATGTTGAAAAAACGTCTTCTTTTTCTTTACCTGTTTATAATGTTTATAAAGCGTGGTGGTTGAGAGAGAGAGACGATACGGCTGGGTGTGTGTGTTTCAACGAACCTGTCGCTAACCACAAGGACCATGCTTAATAGAACAATCGCTATTTCGACGGGTCGGTGTATGACAGAGCGAGGGTGCGTTTTTCTGATATTTTACCTTTGACTTGTAAACGGTGATGAGAACTTGATTCTATGTTGGTTGAAGCGAGTAGAGAAAACAAACTTGCCGAGGAGGTGAAGGTCATTTGAGCTTATTGGAAGGCATTGATCTGACTTGACAACAAGTGCAATGGAAAAAATGACCAAGACGCTTGAAGGTGAAATAATCTGACCATCGTGGTGGCAGGGGAGTGTGAAAGGCATGCACACACACATGTGTGAAACCAGATGTAGGCTAAACCAGTGACATCCTGTTTTGCTTCGTACGTGACAAAATGCAAGTTCATGTGAAATTTGATCTACCGCAGGTGTTCGCCTGGGACGTTATCTGTCCACGTGCGCGATAACTGTTAACAAGTCACATCCTGTTTTGCTTCGTACGTGACAAAATGCAAGTTCAGGTGAAATTTGATCCGGCACAGGTGTTCGCCTGGGACGTTAGCTGTCCACGTGCACGATAAGAGAATGTTCAAAGCGTGGGAAAAAAAAAGATTATACATGCAATGTGATATATAAAGACACGTCGCTGACATTTCCACTCGCACTTATGTGACTACTTTTGAACACGCTACAGCGTTGTGTGAAACACTTGGCCTTGTTTAACAGTTTTGGTGTTGGTGGAAGATACTTATTCTTGTTGTGAGGTAGGTATATATTTATTCATTTATACATTTATTGATTTATATATAAATACATGCAATTATTTATTGATTAGGTAATTAATGATTTTATTTATTTATTTGTTTGCAGATAACCGGCATACCTTACATGTCAGAGGGAGAAGAAACTATTGCACTTTTGAGCCCACTAGAAGGGAAGAGTAACAAGTCACTGCAAGTAAAGGTGAGATGATTTTTTTTAAACTAACTTGTTTCATTTTTTTTTTGTTTTATGTTTTATTTTATGAAATGTATGTATTAACCTGAATTTAGGTATTTATAGCGGTTTATTTTATTTATTTTTAGAAACTTGGAAAGAATAGCCTTACCGCCGTAGCAGTCGCTGAAAAAAACCAGAAACGCACTAAAGCGAAACCACTGCCAAAGAGTGAACTGTTTAAAACTCAGGTAAGTCCAACTTAAAAATGCTATTCCATTTTACCACTACTGAAAACTCGTAGACAAAAAAAAATTCATTACCTGTACATGACTGGGACAATGATTGCTTTCTTGATTAATGGCTATGTTGTTGTTGTTGACTGGGAAAAGTACAAGGCCATGTTGGATTTTCTAAAAATAAAATAATAAATTTAATTTATGAGTGGTTCCCTATGGACTCAACGAATATCCACAGGTTTGAACATGATAATGTGAACAAAATGACATGACATTCATTTTTGTTTATATATTGGTTAAAGGGAGGGTGGGGGAATGTAAATGACTGTAGCTTTATAAAAAAGAAAATAAGTACATGGGTTACTGTTTGTGCCAACATACAGTTTATTTTTAATGGTGTTTTGATATATTAATGCCAATTAACGTTAACGTTTTATTTACAAGTATTGATTGATTGATTGATTGATTGATTGATTGAGTGATGGGTTATTTTGTTTGCTTTTAGGTGTCGTCATGTGCCATTAACGTAATGAACAGACAGTGAACAAGCATGCATTATGCTTTAAAGTACTCTGTGCAATGTTAATAACTTACAATAAGAAAACGTTTTATTATAACACATGGCGTTAGTACCAAATACAACAAGTGAGCAAGTTGGTTTACCACGTGGGTTAAATTTAAAATCAGAACATGATCGATGGTTAACATTTGAATCCTGGCCTGTAGGCTTTTTGTCGACGCATGAACTTGCAAAAGCCGTTTTTTTTACTTGAACCGAGGAGATGTGGTGCGCTGTGTGTTTTGTCGTATTGAACTTTCACACTGGGAAGAAGGGGATGATCCCTTTAGAGACCATTTGCGATGGTCTCCTCACTGTCCTTACATGCTTGGAAAGCAAGTGGGTAACCTACCCGTGCATTCATTTTACCGAACCACAAGGCCTATGGCCGCTACTTACGTTGCTGAATCACAAATAAATAATAATAATGATGTATTACCAGCCAACGGTAGTGTCGATATATGTGGTCCATATGCCATAGACAGTGTTGAATTGGCGTGTGCTTTTGAAAAATTGTGAGTTTGCAAGACTAAAGCACTAGCACACCCAGAGTACAGCTCTGTTGAAAAACGTTTCGAATCTTATAAAAATATTTGGCCATTAATATTAAAACACCTTACCAAACAGCTAAGTGAAGCTGGATTTTTTTATACTGGTGAAGGGGATAAAACAATATGTTTTTATTGTGGATTTGCTTTACAGGATTGGCAAATGACTGATGACCCTTTTGTGCAACACGCTCGTTGGTTACCAAACTGTAAATACATGGTGTTGCTTAAAGGTCAGGAATTTGTGAACACTATTCGTAAAGAAAAAGTGATTGCAGCACAAGACATAAAAGTGCCTTTAGAGTTAGAGCACGCGGAGCAAATACATAAGGCTGAAAGAAAAGACTTGTCTCACGAACAGATACAAAAGTGTGACCAACAATTATGTAAAATTTGTTATCAAGATGAACTAGGTGTTGTATTTTTACCCTGTGGACACATGATAGCCTGTGTCAAGTGTGCATTAGAACTTAACACTTGTGCTATATGCAGAAAAGTAGTATCTGCAACAGTTAGGGCATTTCTTGCATAACTAGTATAATTTATTCGCCATGGATAGTGCAAAATCCCTAATTGCACAATATTATTAAAGCTGTTTTAGAGTGTAATAGATATGCTTTTGTTTTGTTTATAGACTACTACAATGAATGTTTTGAATGCTGTGGGACAATCATGTGGCTTAGAGACAAAGAAGCTCAGTGAATTGCCAATGCATATTCCATTCCGCATTATCAAGATTCGGAAATTGAAAACAGCATATGGTGATCGTGTACTTTGTGTATGTGAAAACTTTGAGACATTTCTGCCTATACGGTTTAATGATATGTCGGAGAGTGTTTTTGATGAAGTCAATAATGCTGTGCAACCTGTACACTTAATTTATGAAGGTTTTAAAAACAATAGGTGCATGGTTCGTTTTAATTAAATAAATAAATAATGTGAAATAATAATGGAAATTATAAGTAATGACAATATACTGAAAAAGAAAGAAAATATGTGCATAGAATAGTAATGTTTTAGTGTTTAGTGTTGTCTTTAAAAATATTATGATGAAACCAAAAAAAATGTATATAAAGTTTGTAAATAAATGCAAAATGATGTTACAATGCTGTTTTATTTTATACAAAGTTAGTATATTTAACATTGCAGAGTATACATGATTATGACAATAAATGCATACTGAATACAAGCCTTTCTCACATTACAATAGTCTGTTATAGTTTTAAACACAAGGCTTGTTGTAGATCATTTTATAGCAATGTCCCTTTAATGTTGTTTTCGAAAAGTGGGGAAGCCACAATGGTTGTATTGACATAAAAACCTTATGGTTATTACTATTTAGTCACTTTGATCCCCTTGCAGATCAACAGCAGATGACCTAGTTGTTCCACTCTTTAAAACGACAACAACACCACTACCTCTTGCATAGTTTGTGATGTTGATGGCTCTTGCGACGTGGAAGATGGATTAAAAATAACTTTGAGAACAGGGGTTAAACGTTGATCATTAAACAATGCACTATTTTGAGTAGCAATATGGTTTTCTTGATTTTTTGTCGACGGCAACTGTGTTTCATGCGGTACACTACATTGATGATCACTGACACTTAAAACCTCACTATTTTTACTTTTTAGGTCACCACGACAATGTTTGGAACGTTGCTTTGAACAACGCCAAATAACAGTTCCATTTTTATTGGTTCGTTTCACAATATATGAATATCCTTTATAGTATGCGTAAGGCTTACCATACCTAGTCACTGATACTTCCATATCAACTGTCGAGCATAGACTAAGCTCTAGTAAAGTCAACTTGGTAATAAGAATACTAGTTTAATGTGAGAGCAAATATGGATCCAAAGAGTTCAGGTAAAAGTGAAAGCAAATAAGCAAATATTAGAAACAAGAGTCGGGGTGAAAGTGGTCGCAAAGTGGTAGACCCATTACACAATAATTTCAGCACGACGAAGCTCTTGTTCAATTTCTTTGATTTCCCAATCGTGACCAGTATGGCCAGATTGACGTGAGGCATGCAACAACTGTAGCCGCTGGACGAGCTTATTGGGATTGTGCCAGTATACAAATTTAACAAATGGATTTTTAGGTGTAAACAAAGCATTACCATTATCATGATCATTATCATCATCGTCATTATCATCATCATGATCACCATTATCATCATGACCATCATCACTGTTACTATATAGTCCTTTTTGATCCTCTTGCAATACCACTTTATTTATAGTCTGAGTTGATTTTGACAGTGTTGAAGGTTTCTTGGACGTTGACAACTGTCCTAACATGACGTTTTGAGGACATGATAAGTCCTTTTGAACAAACACTGTACTATCTTTAGCCGCAATATCGTTTTCTTGAACTTGCTTTTTAGCATTTTGATAATTGTTTGTAAACAGTAAGCGTGGTTCGTTTCGAGCACTACATTGATGAACACTCACACTTAAAACCTTTCCATTTTTACTTTTCAGATTGCCTCGACATTTTGTTGACCTCTCTTTTGAGCATCGCCAGAATATTATTCCATTCACATTCTGGCGATTATAGTTATAGGAGTAGCCTTGATAGAGTGCACGTAGCCTACCTTTGTTGGTTGTAATAAGTTCCATAGTAGTAACTGACCTGTCAGTACGATGTTCACACTACAAAGGTTACAACTGTTTTGCTGATGGAGTGACCTACTATAAGCTTATATATTGGCTTATGTGTTGGCTTTTTGTGTTGGCTTTTCGTGTTGGCTTTTGTGTTGGCTTATGTGTTGGCTTTTTGTGTTGGCTTTTTGTGTTGGCTTTTCATGTTGGCTTTTCGTGTTGGCTTATGTGTTGGCTTTTTGTGTTGGCTTTTTGTGTTGGCTTTTCGTGTTGGCTTTTGTGTTGGCTTATGTGTTGGCTTTTTGTGTTGGCTTTTTGTGTTGGCTTTTCGTGTTGGCTTTTCGTGTTGGCTTTTCGTGTTGGCTTTTTGTGTTGGCTTTTCGTGTTGGCATTTCGTGTTGGCTTTTGTGTTGGCTTTTCGTGTTGGCTTTTTGTGTTGGCTTTTCGTGTTGGCATTTCGTGTTGGCTTTTCGTGTTGGCTTTTTTTGTATTGGCCTTTCGTGTTGGCTTTTTGTATTGGCTTTTCGTGTTGGCTTTTTGTGTTGGCTTTAGTATTGGCTTTTGTATTGGCTTATTTGACAAGTTATTTGTGTCAATGTATTTAGTGGATTTTTTCTTGGTGTTGGAAAGTAGTTGAAAGAGAGGGAATATTTAAAGACTTAACCTCAGCTCACTAACCTAACCTAACCTTTCAACTCTCAGATGTTAATTAAATTCTGTGCATTGTCGAGTTGGAGCCCAAGACCTCAGGGGTAAAAAAAAACAATTATTTTTGACGACTTATTTTGGTAACTTATTTTAATGGCTAACCTAACTTTACCTAACCTAACCTAACCTAACCTCAGCTCACTTTGGATATTACTAGTAAGTGTTCATATCCTCTGCTAGGTAGCATGCTAGTAGTACAGGTAGTGCTCATATTTACCGCTAGATAGCGGAAACATACTTTGCATGTTGCATGTGACACTTGTGAAGTTTAACCACATGCAAGACGTGCTTGTATAAGTTCTCTATTTAAACTCAATATACAATTAACCACTAAATGTTCAGAACTAACATGTATAGCCATGTTTAGGGTATATAGGAGACCCTTATCAAGAAAGGCTGTCTAACCCACGAGTGTACAGCCTTGTCATACGCAGTAAGCCCCTGTTGGCTTTCTCAAATTGTTGTTGTTGTTGTTTTCTGCCAACAGGGGCTTACTGCGTATGACAAGGCTGTACACTCGTGGGTTAGACAGCCTTTCTTGCTAAGGGTCTCCTATATACCCTAAACATGGCTATACATGTTAGTTCTGAACATTTAGTGGTTAATTGTATATTGAGTTTAAATAGAGAACTTATACAAGCACGTCTTGCATGTGGTTAAACTTCACAAGTGTCACATGCAACATGCAAAGTATGTTTCCGCTATCTAGCGGTAAATATGAGCACTACCTGTACTACTAGCATGCTACCTAGCAGAGGATATGAACACTTACTAGTAATATCCAAAGTGAGCTGAGGTTAGGTTAGGTTAGGTTAGGTAAAGTTAGGTTAGCCATTAAAATAAGTTACCAAAATAAGTCGTCAAAAATAATTGTTTTTTTTACCCCTGAGGTCTTGGGCTCCAACTCGACAATGCACAGAATTTAATTAACATCTGAGAGTTGAAAGATTAGGTTAGGTTAGTGAGCTGAGGTTAAGTCTTTAAATATTCCCTCTCTTTCAACTACTTTCCAACACCAAGAAAAAATCCACTAAATACATTGACACAAATAACTTGTCAAATAAGCCAATACAAAAGCCAATACTAAAGCCAACACAAAAAGCCAACACGAAAAGCCAATACAAAAAGCCAACACGAAAGGCCAATACAAAAAAAGCCAACACGAAAAGCCAACACGAAATGCCAACACGAAAAGCCAACACAAAAAGCCAACACGAAAAGCCAACACAAAAGCCAACACGAAATGCCAACACGAAAAGCCAACACAAAAAGCCAACACGAAAAGCCAACACGAAAAGCCAACACGAAAAGCCAACACAAAAAGCCAACACAAAAAGCCAACACATAAGCCAACACAAAAGCCAACACGAAAAGCCAACACAAAAAGCCAACACAAAAAGCCAACACATAAGCCAACACGAAAAGCCAACATGAAAAGCCAACACAAAAAGCCAACACAAAAAGCCAACACATAAGCCAACACAAAAGCCAACACGAAAAGCCAACACAAAAAGCCAACACATAAGCCAATATATAAGCTTATAGTAGGTCACTCCATCAGCAAAACAGTTGTAACCTTTGTAGTGTGAACATCGTACTGACAGGTCAGTTACTACTATGGAACTTATTACAACCAACAAAGGTAGGCTACGTGCACTCTATCAAGGCTACTCCTATAACTATAATCGCCAGAATGTGAATGGAATAATATTCTGGCGATGCTCAAAAGAGAGGTCAACAAAATGTCGAGGCAATCTGAAAAGTAAAAATGGAAAGGTTTTAAGTGTGAGTGTTCATCAATGTAGTGCTCGAAACGAACCACGCTTACTGTTTACAAACAATTATCAAAATGCTAAAAAGCAAGTTCAAGAAAACGATATTGCGGCTAAAGATAGTACAGTGTTTGTTCAAAAGGACTTATCATGTCCTCAAAACGTCATGTTAGGACAGTTGTCAACGTCCAAGAAACCTTCAACACTGTCAAAATCAACTCAGACTATAAATAAAGTGGTATTGCAAGAGGATCAAAAAGGACTATATAGTAACAGTGATGATGGTCATGATGATAATGGTGATCATGATGATGATAATGACGATGATGATAATGATCATGATAATGGTAATGCTTTGTTTACACCTAAAAATCCATTTGTTAAATTTGTATACTGGCACAATCCCAATAAGCTCGTCCAGCGGCTACAGTTGTTGCATGCCTCACGTCAATCTGGCCATACTGGTCACGATTGGGAAATCAAAGAAATTGAACAAGAGCTTCGTCGTGCTGAAATTATTGTGTAATGGGTCTACCACTTTGCGACCACTTTCACCCCAACTCTTGTTTCTAATATTTGCTTATTTGCTTTCACTTTTACCTGAACTCTTTGGATCCATATTTGCTCTCACATTAAACTAGTATTCTTATTACCAAGTTGACTTTACTAGAGCTTAGTCTATGCTCGACAGTTGATATGGAAGTATCAGTGACTAGGTATGGTAAGCCTTACGCATACTATAAAGGATATTCATATATTGTGAAACGAACCAATAAAAATGGAACTGTTATTTGGCGTTGTTCAAAGCAACGTTCCAAACATTGTCGTGGTGACCTAAAAAGTAAAAATAGTGAGGTTTTAAGTGTCAGTGATCATCAATGTAGTGTACCGCATGAAACACAGTTGCCGTCGACAAAAAATCAAGAAAACCATATTGCTACTCAAAATAGTGCATTGTTTAATGATCAACGTTTAACCCCTGTTCTCAAAGTTATTTTTAATCCATCTTCCACGTCGCAAGAGCCATCAACATCACAAACTATGCAAGAGGTAGTGGTGTTGTTGTCGTTTTAAAGAGTGGAACAACTAGGTCATCTGCTGTTGATCTGCAAGGGGATCAAAGTGACTAAATAGTAATAACCATAAGGTTTTTATGTCAATACAACCATTGTGGCTTCCCCACTTTTCGAAAACAACATTAAAGGGACATTGCTATAAAATGATCTACAACAAGCCTTGTGTTTAAAACTATAACAGACTATTGTAATGTGAGAAAGGCTTGTATTCAGTATGCATTTATTGTCATAATCATGTATACTCTGCAATGTTAAATATACTAACTTTGTATAAAATAAAACAGCATTGTAACATCATTTTGCATTTATTTACAAACTTTATATACATTTTTTTTGGTTTCATCATAATATTTTTAAAGACAACACTAAACACTAAAACATTACTATTCTATGCACATATTTTCTTTCTTTTTCAGTATATTGTCATTACTTATAATTTCCATTATTATTTCACATTATTTATTTATTTAATTAAAACGAACCATGCACCTATTGTTTTTAAAACCTTCATAAATTAAGTGTACAGGTTGCACAGCATTATTGACTTCATCAAAAACACTCTCCGACATATCATTAAACCGTATAGGCAGAAATGTCTCAAAGTTTTCACATACACAAAGTACACGATCACCATATGCTGTTTTCAATTTCCGAATCTTGATAATGCGGAATGGAATATGCATTGGCAATTCACTGAGCTTCTTTGTCTCTAAGCCACATGATTGTCCCACAGCATTCAAAACATTCATTGTAGTAGTCTATAAACAAAACAAAAGCATATCTATTACACTCTAAAACAGCTTTAATAATATTGTGCAATTAGGGATTTTGCACTATCCATGGCGAATAAATTATACTAGTTATGCAAGAAATGCCCTAACTGTTGCAGATACTACTTTTCTGCATATAGCACAAGTGTTAAGTTCTAATGCACACTTGACACAGGCTATCATGTGTCCACAGGGTAAAAATACAACACCTAGTTCATCTTGATAACAAATTTTACATAATTGTTGGTCACACTTTTGTATCTGTTCGTGAGACAAGTCTTTTCTTTCAGCCTTATGTATTTGCTCCGCGTGCTCTAACTCTAAAGGCACTTTTATGTCTTGTGCTGCAATCACTTTTTCTTTACGAATAGTGTTCACAAATTCCTGACCTTTAAGCAACACCATGTATTTACAGTTTGGTAACCAACGAGCGTGTTGCACAAAAGGGTCATCAGTCATTTGCCAATCCTTTAAAGCAAATCCACAATAAAAACATATTGTTTTATCCCCTTCACCAGTATAAAAAAATCCAGCTTCACTTAGCTGTTTGGTAAGGTGTTTTAATATTAATGGCCAAATATTTTTATAAGATTCGAAACGTTTTTCAACAGAGCTGTACTCTGGGTGTGCTAGTGCTTTAGTCTTGCAAACTCACAATTTTTCAAAAGCACACGCCAATTCAACACTGTCTATGGCATATGGACCACATATATCGACACTACCGTTGGCTGGTAATACACCATTATTATTATTTATTTGTGATTCAGCAACGTAAGTAGCGGCCATAGGCCTTGTGGTTCGGTAAAATGAATGCACGGGTAGGTTACCCACTTGCTTTCCAAGCATGTAAGGACAGTGAGGAGACCATCGCAAATGGTCTCTAAAGGGATCATCCCCTTCTTCCCAGTGTGAAAGTTCAATACGACAAAACACACAGCGCACCACATCTCCTCGGTTCAAGTAAAAAAAACGGCTTTTGCAAGTTCATGCGTCGACAAAAAGCCTACAGGCCAGGATTCAAATGTTAACCATCGATCATGTTCTGATTTTAAATTTAACCCACGTGGTAAACCAACTTGCTCACTTGTTGTATTTGGTACTAACGCCATGTGTTATAATAAAACGTTTTCTTATTGTAAGTTATTAACATTGCACAGAGTACTTTAAAGCATAATGCATGCTTGTTCACTGTCTGTTCATTACGTTAATGGCACATGACGACACCTAAAAGCAAACAAAATAACCCATCACTCAATCAATCAATCAATCAATCAATCAATCAATACTTGTAAATAAAACGTTAACGTTAATTGGCATTAATATATCAAAACACCATTAAAAATAAACTGTATGTTGGCACAAACAGTAACCCATGTACTTATTTTCTTTTTTATAAAGCTACAGTCATTTACATTCCCCCACCCTCCCTTTAACCAATATATAAACAAAAATGAATGTCATGTCATTTTGTTCACATTATCATGTTCAAACCTGTGGATATTCGTTGAGTCCATAGGGAACCACTCATAAATTAAATTTATTATTTTATTTTTAGAAAATCCAACATGGCCTTGTACTTTTCCCAGTCAACAACAACAACATAGCCATTAATCAAGAAAGCAATCATTGTCCCAGTCATGTACAGGTAATGAATTTTTTTTTTGTCTACGAGTTTTCAGTAGTGGTAAAATGGAATAGCATTTTTAAGTTGGACTTACCTGAGTTTTAAACAGTTCACTCTTTGGCAGTGGTTTCGCTTTAGTGCGTTTCTGGTTTTTTTCAGCGACTGCTACGGCGGTAAGGCTATTCTTTCCAAGTTTCTAAAAATAAATAAAATAAACCGCTATAAATACCTAAATTCAGGTTAATACATACATTTCATAAAATAAAACATAAAACAAAAAAAAAATGAAACAAGTTAGTTTAAAAAAAATCATCTCACCTTTACTTGCAGTGACTTGTTACTCTTCCCTTCTAGTGGGCTCAAAAGTGCAATAGTTTCTTCTCCCTCTGACATGTAAGGTATGCCGGTTATCTGCAAACAAATAAATAAATAAAATCATTAATTACCTAATCAATAAATAATTGCATGTATTTATATATAAATCAATAAATGTATAAATGAATAAATATATACCTACCTCACAACAAGAATAAGTATTTTCCACCAACACCAAAACTGTTAAACAAGGCCAAGTGTTTCACACAACGCTGTAGCGTGTTCAAAAGTAGTCACATAAGTGCGAGTGGAAATGTCAGCGACGTGTCTTTATATATCACATTGCATGTATAATCTTTTTTTTTCCCACGCTTTGAACATTCTCTTATCGTGCACGTGGACAGCTAACGTCCCAGGCGAACACCTGTGTCGGATCAAATTTCCCCTGAACTTGCATTTTGTCACGTACGAAGCAAAACAGGATGTGACTTGTTAACAGTTATCGCGCACGTGGACAGATAACGTCCCAGGCGAACACCTGCGGTAGATCAAATTTCACATGAACTTGCATTTTGTCACGTACGAAGCAAAACAGGATGTCACTGGTTTAGCCTACATCTGGTTTCACACATGTGTGTGTGCATGCCTTTCACACTCCCCTGCCACCACGATGGTCAGATTATTTCACCTTCAAGCGTCTTGGTCATTTTTTCCATTGCACTTGTTGTCAAGTCAGATCAATGCCTTCCAATAAGCTCAAATGACCTTCACCTCCTCGGCAAGTTTGTTTTCTCTACTCGCTTCAACCAACATAGAATCAAGTTCTCATCACCGTTTACAAGTCAAAGGTAAAATATCAGAAAAACGCACCCTCGCTCTGCCATACACCGACCCGTCGAAATAGCGATTGTTCTATTAAGCATGGTCCTTGTGGTTAGCGACAGGTTCGTTGAAACACACACACCCAGCCGTATCGTCTCTCTCTCTCAACCACCACGCTTTATAAACATTATAAACAGGTAAAGAAAAAGAAAACGTTTTTTCAACATGTATGGCGTTAGACCCATGTGAATTATTTTTTGTAAAAACATATCTACCACATTTGAAAGGGGGTGTTAGCCCGAGTCCTAGGACACCTCGTACATGTCTCTAGCGTTATTGGTTCGTGAGATATCGGCAAAAATCACAAAAAACACGTGTTTACCCCAAAATCGCGTTTCCAAAATTTTTTAAAATTACAACGAGTAGTTCATAGCAAAGAGGACGTCTGTCCGAATCCTTGGACCCATCGTACATGCCTCTAGCGTTATTGCTTCGTGAGATATCGACAAAATCACAAAAAACACGTGTTTACCCCAAAACCGAGTTTCCAATTTTATTAAAAATTATAACGAGTAGTCCATAGCAGAGAGGACGTTACCCCGAGTCCTTGGACCTGTCGAACACGCCTCTAGCGTTATTGGTTCGTGAGATATAGCAAAAAGTCTAAAATCACGTTTTTACCCCAAAAAGACTGTGTTTCCAGATTTTCACATTTTCGACACCGACATTCCCGTAAAGAGCACGACGAGACGAAAAAAACGAATCCAAGCACGCCCTCCTAGCATGGCTCCTTCCATTCCAAGGTCGCAGGGTCTCACAACTTGCTAAGTGAGACAGCTCTGTCCTTACCACACTACTACCTACAGGTTTTCATCCTAGAGACTTGAAATTTATTTTGGGGGTAAAGGGGGTAGGGACCTTTCATTTACGTCAAACAAACTTTTTTGTAGAGTTCCTAGTTTCCAAAATATAGGATTTTCAAAATTCGAGTGTTTTCAAAAAAACATAAAAAGTAAAAAAAAATTATTATAGAAAATAAAGGTCATAAAGACCATTCGTTTGAGCCATGGAACAACGTACTATCCTGTTTGGTTTTCAAACTATAGCCTATTTTCGAAAACAAAAAATTTTAAAAAATTTTTGAAAAATATAATACATGGTCCATAGGAAAGAGGACGTCAGCCCGAGTCCAACGACACCTCATTTGTCAAAATCGGACCATGCGTTCGAGAGATATTTAACATGGCTGAAGCTTAGTAGTGGGGCAAGGAGGGTTCTGGAGTGGCGCAGAAACCGCCTCACTCCCCTACTTATGCTCGAAAACCAAGTGTTTTATGCTCGATAGATATGCATGAAAAACCCATTATATGCTCGAAAAAAAAAACATTATATGCGGTTAAATATGCAAAATATGCTCGAAAAAAAAACATGAAAAACTATAGAAAGGAAAGTGAAACGAAAAAACAATAACATATCTTTATGATGATGATGATGATAATTGTTGTTTTAAGGGGCCTAACATCTAGGTTATCGGCCCCCTAACATATCTTTATATACGGGCTTTATTTTATAATTGTATGTATGATACACTGCGATATACTCGCATTCAAGTTTCAAGTATATATAAGAGAAGTTTTCTTATAAAAGTTACAGTTTAAAAGTTCATTTACAAAATATTCAAAATTAGGCGAGTCAATGAAGTAGACCTGCATTGGTCTGTACAATGAGAATTTTTTCTATGTTTTCAGTTTTGAATGATTTTCTTAAATCAGTCAAAAACATTTCAATGACGAGAACGACCTCACTAAAGGTTAAAAACCTGCGATTTTATTATTCGCACCAGATAGGCTTTTCAATAATTATTTCTGTTTTCGAACCTTAAGGATGGTCAGGGCCCGAGTTCGGGGAAGGGGATGGAGGAATTCGAAGGAAAACAAACTATTTAGACGAAAACCACAAGAATATGCATTTATATACTTCTATTCTGAAAACCGCGGTTTTATGCATTTATATGCTCGATAAATTTCAATGCTGTTGGTCCCAGAGAGGTGAAAATACCACCGAAAGGCTTCTTTCAATGCGTACTATTCAGGGAAAAATTTACAAATATACTCGAATCCGAGCCCTAATAATTAGTAACTCATCGATGTTAATTATTTAGAACATTACTTGAACGCTATCGTGGTTTGTCGTTACCAGTCTGTGAATGTGTGTTTATTATTACTGTGAGATGTTGTAGTGATAAGCATTCTGAACTAGATATGGAGATGTTTGAATGTCACTGACAGCGACCACATTCCCAGCAGACAACCAGATGTTTGCATATTACTGCAGTACTACTAATTATCTTACGACACATATTATGTTAATTAACCTGGAAGTGAGAATGCTCGCGTAACGAACGGAACAAGCCACGATACTAAAGAATACAACTCTTGTGTACAGGGTCATTGAAAATGGTTGCAGCAATTTCAAAAATCATATCTCCCGTTGTAAATGAGATAAATTAATAATTTGACCTGAAAACTAATCAGACACTCATCGAGTTTCAGTTTTAGATGTGACTGTAGCCTACTCCTCCCGTGACTTTCAGCTGATGCGCAGAATAAGTGCGTGACAGGAAGCTGCCACGCCGGTTCTATTCAATGGCCTCCTAGAAGCCCAGACTTGACACCCCTAGACTTTTTTTTATGGGGATACGTAAAAAACATTGTATTCAGTGAACCGGTTAGAGATCTGAAACATTTAAGACAACGCATCCCCGCTGCTGTTGCTACCATCACGCCTAAAATGATCCAGCACACTTGGGACGAAATCGACTATCGATTGGAATTTTGCAGAGCATCCAAGGGAGCGCACATAGACACATTATCAGGTATGCGCAAAGAACATTTTGAGTTGATAAATTCAACAAAAAATACTTGTTTTGATATCTCAAATAGTTCCTGAGCTATGAGTTTTTACAATTGCTGGAACCTTTTTTGATGCCCCAGTATTTTATTTCATTTATTTGTTTAGGGAATACAGATATAATCTACCGAATGAAAACAAACTCTGAACTGTATCGATGGTTAGAAACTGACAATACTAGCATGTGACAAAGGCGGCTGAAGTTCTACAGGCACCTTCAACGAATGGGCAAAAACAGACTTACCAGGAGGATTTACTACTTGGTTAAAAGCTACAAGCTACTTCGTTAGTTTAAAACAAAGTCCCCGATTCTTGGATGTTACGGGTAAACTCGAGAACCACTGGATAGATTTTGATGCGGTATTCACCATTCTGTAAAGGATATCTCGAGGATGATTTCTGTAGAGAATAATTTATTATGATCAAAGGAAGCCAAGCAGTAACGATTTCAGTGGATAAGTCGAAAAAAATGGCGTCCGAGCGCTTTGTGAGCTTACGCTGGGCAAACCGTTAAAAATATCTAAATACTATGAGTGTAAGAATTGTTCAGCATGAAAAGTTCTACAAAAAAGTCACCGAGAGCATATGTCTATCTTCAATACTTCGCCCACTATTTGTGTTTTTTCGTTTTAATTTCTTCCAACCTTGTCCACCCAACTATTGAGGCGACAGTTTACGAGCTAGCTAAGGGCGAGTCTATCATCCCTGTTACAGCCTAGCTAGCGGGCGAACCTATTGCCCCAGATACAGCCTGCAGCAAACTGCTGAGTCGTGTTGAGTTAAGACATCTGTTGATGTTTGGAGTTTCCCTGTAAGTGCAATTCGGGGTTTCTTCATTTCGCCTGTGAAACACAGTCAAGTTAAGATTGGACTGAAGGGGGATTTGAGTTTCATTCACCTCGCCATTCCCTGGAAGTGCAACTCTCATTTCGCCTGTGAACTTTTCGTACCGCAAAATTCACAGTCAATTTAAGATTGGATGGAAGGGGGATTATATTATATTAAATTATACTGATTGGCGTATAATCTCTACTTAGTATAAAACAATGTCCCCGATTCTTGGATGTCACGGGTAATCTCGAGAACCACTGAATGGATTTTGATGCGGTTTTCACCATTCTGTAAAGGATATCTCGAGGAAGGTTTCTGTAGAAAATAATTTATTTATGACCAAAGGAAGTCAAGCACTAACGATTGCAGTGAAAAGGTCGAAAAAAAAACCTGGCGTCCGTGCGCTTTATAAGCTTACGCTGGGCAAACCCTTAAAATATCTATGTACTATGAGTGTAAGAATTGTACAGCATGAAAAGTTCTTCAAAGAAGCCCGGGAGAGCATATCTCTATCTTCAATACATCGCCTGCTATAAGTGTTTTTAAGTTTTCATTTCTTCCAACAACCTTCATTCATTTACTGAGGCGACAGTTTACGAGCTAGCTAGGGGCGAGTCTATCACCTCAGTTACAGCTTAGCTAGCGGACGAGCTTATTGCCCCAGATACAGCCAGTAGCAAACTGTCGAGTCGTGTTGAGTTAAAAAGTTTAGAGAAGAGTGGTTGTGCTTGGAGTTTCCCTGGAAGTGAAACTCGGCTTTTCTTCATTTCGCCTGTGAACTTTTCGTTCCGCAAATTTCACAGTCAAGTTTAGATTCGACGGAAGAAAGATTTGTGTTTCATGCATCTCGCCATTCTTAAATTAGGTCTGACAAGAATTTGTTGCACATGCATCTCCATGATAATATAATTAATAGACCAGTCAGTGATTTTAACCCATCATCCGAGACATAAAACGGATATTGGTCGTTGTTCATTGGCATTGAAAAAAAAAGCGCTTATCACGTAATGCATTCATAACTGTTGCCGGGCGAAGCCGGTTCGGGTTGCTACTATAATTCTCTACTTAGTATAAAACAAAGTCCCCTATTCTTGGATATTACGGCTAAACTCGAGAACTACTGGATGGATTTTGATGCGGTTTTCACCATTCTGTAAATGATATCACAAGTAGGTTTCTGTAGAATATAATTTATTTTTGACGAAAGGAAGCCAACCAATATCGATTTCAGTGAAAAAGTCGAAAAAGAAACCTTGCTTCCGCGCGCTTTTTAACTTTACGCTGTGCAATCCGTTAAAAATATATATATACTACGAGTGGAAGGATTGTTCAGCATGGAATGTTCTGCAAAATGTCCGCGACGGCATATCTCTTGCTTCAATCCATCGTCCAATGTAAGTGTTTTAAAATTTTCATTTCTTCCAACAATCTCTATTCAATTACTAGCTTCGAGACTGTTATCGATCTAGCTGGCTGGCGAGTGGGCCTACCACCCGAGACACTGCCGAGTCGTGTCGAGTCAAGGCTTCACAGAAGAGTGGATGTGTTTGGAGTTTCCCTGGAAGTGCAACTCGGCTTTTCTTTACTTCGCCTTTGAGCTTTTCCGTTCCGTATAATACACAATCAAGTTTAGATTGGACGGAAGGGGGATTTGTGATTCATGAACCTCGCCATTCTTAAATTACGCCTGACAAGAATTCGTTGCACATGCTATCTCCATGATAATATAATTAATAGTCCAGTCAGTGATTTTATTCCATCATACCGAGACGGAAAAAGGATATAGGTCGTAGTTCATTGAAATCGAAAATAATACGCCTATCACGTAACAGTGAAGCTGAGCAGCAAACAATTTCTTGATTTTCACAAAAGGAGAAAGAATTCACAAAGAACAAGAAGCTCCGTGACGAACCAAAAAGCCTACTTTTCTTAAAATGAAGATTCATGCCAATGATTAATCTACAGTATATCAACCTATCTAGAATAATGACGAAATTAAGTTGATAATATCGAAATGTCTAATTAGTTCGAAATATACCTGGTATAATGTAGCCTAATAAAGCACTACAGTTGGCAGCCCTGGTGACTCAATATATTCTTAGTTCTATCTCTTAAGGTACAGAATACAAAATTTGGTTGAAGTCCAATGGACGTTACATGCAGTTAGACACTGAATCTATCAGCACGCGTAAAAGCATGTTGGCAACAATGTCATGCGTGTGCTGGTCGGAAATAATCTGAAATATTATGATATCTTGTTGTGCCAATTTTGGATGAAATCCATTTGATAGTATAGAAGTTACATGTATTTTAAAATTGGACCTATCAGCAGGCATAGAATCCTGTTGGCAGCACTGACTTACATTAATTACTCCAAATAAATCGAGAATGTCAGGTGCTATACGTGTGCAAAGTACAGAGCTATTGGCTTGTATACTTTCTGATATATTGATATTAGGGTAAAAAAATATAGACAGCATTTATTAACAGTTGGCAGCGCTGATTGCTCTTAACAATACTTATAGCCATATCTGTTATATTACACATAGCACATACGAAATTTGGTTAAAATCCAAAAGATAGTATAGAAGTTACATGTATTTAAAAATTGGTACTATCAGCAAGCTTGCAATCATGTTGGTAGAACTGACGTATATAAGTTACTCCAAATTAATCTAAAATGTCAGGTACTATACGTGTGCATAGTTTAAAATCTGTCGGCTTGCATACTTTCTGATATATTGGTATTTGGATAAAAAAAAAAAAGAATAGAGAGAGCTATTATTAACAGTTGTCAGCCCTGGTGGCTCTTAAGAATACGCTCAGTCATATCTGTTTATGTGCACATATTACATACAAAATTTGGTTGAAATCCAATTGATAGTGTAGAAGTTATATGCATTTAAAATTTCACTTATCAGAGGGCTTAACATTATTTTGGCAACACTGTCATGTATGACCTCCTGGAAGTTAAACTGTAATAGTATTATCTACATGTGTGCCAATTTTGGAATAGCTCCCATGCATACCTTCCAAGATATCCAACATGGAGCTCAAATTTCTAGTGCGTTTGTTCAGCAGTTGGTAGCACTGACATCATTTTCAAATATGGACGTGAGATATTCCGGTATACATCTTTACTCATACTGAATTTGGTTTCGATTGCTGCAGCCGTTTAGGAGTTGATAGGGGGGACACACACACAGCCAGCCAGACAGACAGACAGAAGGACAGACAGACAGACAGACACACATTTTCCCGGATCGATCTCATAAGTCTACTTTTTCCTCATTTTTGCAAAATGTGAAAAGTAGGCTAAAAAGGGAGTCATCCCCAAAGTTCTTGGTTTGTTGTCCGATAACGAGAATTCTGCTATGAATTATGATTCCTCCATGAATTAATAAAATGATGCTTTAGTTTCCGGGCGAAGCCAGAGTGGGTTGCTACAGTGAAACCTCTATTAAGAGACCCGTGATGGTTCCATGGCAAACTGGTCTTTTAAAGGGGTGGTCTCTTAATAGGGGTAGGCATTAAAAATAACGTTATACTGCATTATTAATAAAGTACAGTTGGAACACATAATTGATTACAATTTATCTGCATTGGTTCACATTTACTGTAGAACAAATTAATTACAATTAGTTATTTTCTGAGCTCCGCCATTTAAAAGAGTCACGAATTGATCTCTGTTTCAGATTAGCACATCTTTTTTTTTTAATTCACTTTCTAGAATATCTCTGAGTCAGTTCGAAAGTCCATTAATTTGTTCTGGGTTCGAACAATCTTCTAGGAGAGCCGTATTTTGTATTTTATACGTAAAAAACACTTTTTCTAATGACATTTTATGTTAATGCAATTCTCTGCCAACAGAAACATTGTATACATCATCACCCTCATCACCATCTCCAATGGGAAGGCAGAGGAGAAATGGTCTTTTGAAAGAGGTCAGACTGAGAAAATGCCTTGGTCTTTGGTCGGGGAGAGGGGTGGTCCTTAAACAGAGGTAACAAATACATTGACCTTATGTGGTTTTAAATCGGTTCCAAGAAAAATCGGCCTTTACGAGTGGTGGTCTTTTAATAGGGGTGGTCTTTAAGAGAGGTTTCACTGTAGTTATATTATACCGACAGCGGTAGCAATGATCGCTAACGCGCAGTGCTAGGCCATGGGGCCAAGCTATCTACGGATTCGGTAGACTTGTGTACGAGCCACACCCTCGGCCGTCCTTGAAATGGTTTTCCGTGGTTTCCCCATTTTCAACTCCAGGTAAATGCTGGGTCAGTACCTTCTGACGGGTCACGGCTGGTTCCTTCCAGGTCCTCGCCCAGTTTCATTACATCTCTCATTAATTCCTCTCATGAGGTTGGCGTCATGAAGGGCATCCGGTCGTAAGAACCATCTGACACATTGACTTTCATCGTATCTCATTCCCGACCCCATTGAAAACGGGAATAAGAAGGGGTTGTAAAGCCGGCGGTCCCATGTCATAGATTTATGGTAATTAAACGATCCTTCCACAGACTAAACTTGTGTGAAGCTAAATTGTTAGGTTCGATTTCGTCAAAACGCTCTATCCAAGTTCCAACGTTCACCATTAGGTATCATTAATATCTGGTAGCGGAAGTTGGAACTACTTGAAATTGAACGGAACTTGTAGCTCACCCTAAAGGTGTCCGCTGGAAGCAGCTACAGACTCAGGGGAGCCGAACATGTCCTCGGACACTCCCGGCACTAAACGCCATACGATAGATATATAGATTGATATATAGATATCAGAGGTGGAGAAGAATGGTTTTAACTGGAACGATGTCAAAGAACAAATGATGTACTTTGCCCGAATTCCGCATAGTCACCACCTATTAACCGCTAAGATGTAAAGAATTGCAGGGACGTTGATACCCAGCCAGATAAATCAACAATTCCCTACTAGGCGAACAACTAGGGAACTCTCGACTCATAAGAACCACACGATAGTACTACCAACTAGTTACATGCAATATCTAACCATAAAAATAAAAGGTAGATCGAGAAACTTGGATCTCAGGGGTGTTAAGGTTAAAAATATGTCGAAAAAGAGCGCCTGTACCTGACTAGTAGTACTATCCTATGTCAATTAAGCGATGAATAAAAGATCAGTTCTTAGATGAAATAGGCAAGCAGACTAACCAGTGCTTGCAAAGTTTATTTGCTAAGGACAATACAAAACTATGTCCCTCTCTAAAATAAAAATAATATGATGTCTTTCTGGACACAACAAAAATTCATTAGGATTATGAATCCTTTATCTTAAAAATGATATCATTCTCTGATATATTTAAACTTCACTAAACCATCTTCCAACAAAAATGCACATGTGTACTTCAATAACACAACGTGTTAAACTTTCAAAAAAATGAACAAAGTTATTGAACACCTTGTAGTTCTTTAAATTCTATCAAATTATAGAACTGTCAAACAAATAACGCTTATTATAAATATTTTCCTATTTAATACATTATCTCACACTCTCGAACTATCGTTCCAAATCTACACTTAAATATTTAAAAATATGGAATTGATTATTATTATTTCATATATATGTTATTTATATTATCGCGTCCTGCACGATATATCTCCTCTCCTTCTGCGATCTTAAATCGTCTTCAAAATCCACACTCTCTTTCATAATACACAATACTTCTCTGGTTTACGTATTTTAAAAATACCCAGTCATGTCCAATCGAACATTAGTATCAAACAGTTAAGCTAAATACTGTTCATGAATACACATCAAATAAATGAACTACGATGCAAGACTCACTCAGGTTACAAATATAACATTCTAGGTGCGTGGCATTGATATTCACTACTCACACCTCTCTCTACGTAATTCAATAATCCACAAAAACTTCGTTGCCATACTGTACTTAAATTGCTTCGCTGTAATGACTATCCTTATCTCACACCAATAGTGTACAAACTTAAGAGCGTCTACACTACGCTTTTTTCAACAATACTTTCTTCATATTTGACGTAGCACGTTATCACAGAATTCTAAAACCATCTCAACTACATTCAACAATGCAAGAGATTCAGTAACCCTATTCAATATTACCAATGCAATATTTTTAAAGAAACAAACTCCTCCTCCTCTACATAACGTCTACCGATTATACAAACGTCGTGCTTTATAATTCCTTGTTCGTTCCATTAATAAATCTCATCGTACAGATTTGTATACTCTTCGTAGTTAAAAACACGTTATTTCCGTTTCCAAATTCAAACTTAAAATTTGTTACATAATAAAATATTCTTCTGAGTTTTAGTCTGCACGTATTTGCAATGTAAAAAATATACACATATCCTCAAGTTCTGGATCAATCAAATGAATAAATAAATTCACATAAGTCTTTACTGATTACAACGTGACTATAGGTTGATTTCCAAAATCACACTTAGTCTTCTTTCTATAAAATGTGCTTATATAGTCTTCACAAACGTTAGAACAACTCTAACAATGAGTTTTCTGCCATCATAAACAATATTGACTTTATTGTCATCAATCCGCTAATTATTCTCTTTACTCATTCTCAGATTTAATAATATGACTCTTTCAATGTTTTAATTATGAACTTTACAAAAATGTTCAGAAAATAGCTGAACTTATTTAACGAAATTGTCGAACAATCCTGAGAAATATAACGTTCGGAACTAACTAAGTTATTTCACTCTTTGTAAAAAAGATAGTTTAAAAATCGTAAGCTCGCTGAACGGAAATTGAAATAGAAAAACATGAAATCTCTAACACAGATCATTAAAAATGTCAAAAACGAAACTCGTTGACTTAAAAATGTTTACTGTGAAATTTACAACTAAAAAATATAGCATCAATAATAACATGAGTTAGGAGTAAATATACATGAATATGCTGGTCATACACTGACATATCCCCAATACAATTGCTAACTACATAGCTGATGAAAAATCACTGATCTACCTTTAGTTGGCTCGTTTTCGGTGAAAACCTATGGTCTGGAAGCGTTGGATTGTGGCCACGTGCGCCTGGCACACGCCCACATACTTCACGAAGCACGCCTGCATTCTTTAAATGCACGTGCTCGCTACCCGCTCTGCAAGTGTTGGCTGCTGGCTGGCAGAAAGTAAACCACAGCTGACCGAGTCCGCTTTGCACTGCGCTCTGCTTGGCTCGGAATTGCATGGTCACCTGGATCTTCATTCTTCTCGACCACCGGTCTAGATTCCGCTTACGCTTCCGAGTCCTATGACTTCTGATGCATTTCTCTTCAGTCGTCTCCTCTCCGGTAGATTTGTGATCGTAATCATACATGGCAATATGCTTACGATAAGGATTCCGAAGTAACATTGGAACCTTATGTAGAAGTTTTATGTTTTGTGGTTCTAGCGTACTGCAGTCAAGTTCCATCGTTGCTGTATGATCATCTCTGGACTTCACTCAATCAGTGTAGGCTAACTCCCCTCCATGATGAATTTAGAACATATTCACAACCTCAAGTGAAATGTTAAATAAGATCCTTCCCCTCCGTCTTAATGTAGAAGGCATTTTTAAAAGTTCTGTCGAATTGCGATGATAAAATGTTTGTAGAATGCTTCCGCTGCGTTATCGTAAAATCTCAGTAGTATATCACTTAATGTATAGTGAATACATGTAGTGAGGATCTCTTCTTATTCTTTCGTAGTACTATGTTCGAACTATACTGCTTACAATATTGCAGTTATTTGCTAATCTTTTTTCTGTATATTACTGTGATACATTTCAACGGAGTCTCCACTCCTGGTAGACTATGAACGATTCGTCTCCTTCCGTCAAAGTACTTCTTCCTTCCTCGGTCCAATCTATTCAGCTTTTCTTGGAGTGAGTATTTTAAAAGAGGTCTGACTTCGACGAAGCGATGTAATAGTGTGTTCCTCCTCGTCCTGTCCTGCTAGTCTCCTGGGCTCGGTTCCCCGCTCAAAATAGCGACGCTAGCCTCACTCCTCCTAATAATATCACTTATTTACTCATATTTCCCATTGTTGTATTTCAACTTAAATTCTGTTTTGATAGATACATTTCATTTATTATTCTCTTGATGCTAGTATATTTCAGTTGGTTATAATGTTTATATTTAATTATTTTAACAATCTAGTCTCTCAGAACTGTAAATAATTTTGATTGGTTGCTCTGTTGCTATGTCAATTTCCATTGTTCCTCGCTATCAAAATAGTGTCGTGTGCCGATCTTTCCTCCCCTCCTACTTTGCGCGTGTCTCCCTCGGGCTCTCTGAACTCGGTAGTCTGACGTGCAAAATCCGGTTCCATAGCTCTCTTGCCATGTAACATGTCATAAATACAGCCTCGTTTAAAAGTCATTTATCCATGGTTAAAATAATTCAGATGATAAAATTACCATTCCTTCTTCCAATAAAGCTTTTTCTATGCATTTAAAACTAGAGAAATAATTTCTTTCACATCACAGACTCTTATTGTGTGAGAAAAGTAACTCATATTACGACATAATTTCTAAGCATAAAATTGTCATGTGCCACAGTTCGTATCTCAGTCCATGCATTTTCATTGTCACTGATAAATTCGATTACAGTACCAAGATCGGGGATGATGGAGAGCGCTTGTTTGCCACACCCGGGAAACTAGAGATGGAAAATGATTATATTATATTATATTATATTATATTATATTATATTATATTATATTATATTATATTATATTATATTATATTATATTATATTATATTATATTATATTATATTATATTATATTATATTATATTATATTATATTATATTATATTATATTATATTATATTATATTATATTATATTATATTATATTATATTATATTCACAAAATGTAACTTGGATGCTAGTTTTGTGCCGGATCTCAAATATTTCGTCACTTGCATTGACATTGAGCAACAATTATGGAACTATTCATGCAAGATATTATTAGGTAGCACAGTTAATACAGGTTCATTACCAACAACTGGTGTCATATCAACAAGATGCCGAAAAAAGCGAGTGCTCATCTGGAGAGCATTGACTTTAATCGAATTTGAGGAGCCAAGATCATTTTGACATTGAAATACGAGGACTCAATCACGAGGGTCGGGAAACTCCATGTCCTGTGCCTCCATGAGATGGAGGTAGGAACTGAAGCAGTTAGAAATGAATGACGATAATTGGACAACAAAAGGAGCTTGCTAAAATTAATGAAATTCGATTTTGTAGCCAGAGTTAAAAATGAATTATGTATAAGAATATTAATTAAAATGTTAGTTTAAGATGTTACAGCGTGAATTCATTATCTTACTTTTAATAAGAGTTCCTCCATCATTTACCCTCCACTCAATAGCTCACAGAATGAATTAAGAACACGGCGCAACGTCCTACTAATACCTGATAATTAACTTCAGTTCTACCGACCTTAATATCTAACGTGCCGTCGCAAGAAGAAGCTTAAAATCCGACAATTCCAAGAAAATATCTGATTATTTACTTCAAGAAGAGGGAATTTCAAGCATTATGAATGGCGGATTGTGACAACGTTACTATTCTCCTAAAGATATATCGTTTTATTATGAATGACCCATCTACGTTCATAAGTTTAAATATCTCAGTACCGTAATTGTAAGTACAATATTCCGAAAATAAATGTATTCTTTAACTGGTAAGATAAGATATCGTTCGTGTGATCGTTATGTAACAGTAAATAATCCAATTTATTCTAGAGCTGTCCTTACAATGCTCTCTTTCTCTGGAATACATTTCATTCAGTTGTTGTTTGAGTCTTCAGTCTTTTGACTGGTTTGATGCAGCTCTCCATGCCTCCCTGTCCTGAGCTAATCGTTTCATCTCTACATAGCTCCGACACCCTACATCGGAGGCAATCTGTTTAACATATTCTAACCTTGGTCTATCCCTACAGTTTTTGTCCTCGACCCTTCATTCCATAACTAAGCTTGCTATTCCTGGGTGTCTTAGTATGTGTCCTACCAACAAGTGACCAACAATCTTCATTAGCAGTCGCCAGAAACATCTCTCCTCTCCCACTCGTCTTAATACCTCTTTGTTTGTAACCCTATCTACCCATCTGATCTTCATCATTCTCCTGTAACACCACATTTCAAATACTTCAATTCTCCTCTTTTCTGCTGCACCAATAGTCCAAGTTTCACTTCCATAGAGCGCCACGCTCCAGACAAAGGCTTTCAAAAATGACTTCCTAATACCTAAATCTATATTCGATGTCAGCAGATTCCTTTTTTTGTAGAAATGCTTTCTTTGCCTGAGCCAACCTACTTTTTATATCCTCTTTGCTTCGTCCATCACTGGTTATTCTGCTTCCTAAGTAACAGAAGTCTACTACTTCCTTCAGCTTTTCACCTGCCAATTTGATCTCCATAGAGGTTTCTGATTTATTTCGGCTGCATTCCAGTATTTTTGTTTTACATTTATTTATTTTCATCATGAATTCTTTCCGTAAGACGGAGTCCATACCATTCAAAAACTCATTCAAATCCTCAGGCTTGTCGGCCAAGATGACGATGTCATCAGCAAATCTCAGAGTTGAAATTATTTCTCCTTGAATCTTCACTCCCACTTTAAATTTTTCTCTAATTTCCTTCATTGCTTGTTCAATGTAAAGATTGAAAAGTATGGGTGATAAGTTGCAGCCTTGCCTTACACCTTTCTGAATACCAGCTTCTCTCTCATGTCCTTCAACTCGAATGACTGCTGTCTGGTTTCTGTACAGATTGTATATCACCCTCCTATCCCTGTACTTTATTCCAATTGATTTCAAAATGTCAAACAATTTAGTCCAATCAACGTTATCAAAAGCCTTTTCTAAGTCTACAAAAGCCATGAACGTTCTCTTATCTTTCCTTATTCTACCTTCTAAAATCAGCCTAAGACTTAGTACAGCTTCCCTTGTTCCTACATTTCTCCTGAAACCAAACCGGTCTTCACCCAACTCCGTTTCTATCTGGCTTTCAATCCTCTTGTAAATTATTCTAGACAGGATCTTTGAAGCATGAGTAATCAAGCTGATTGTACGGTAATCTTCACATCTGTCAGCTCCCACTTTCTTTGGTATAGGGATGATTACATTCTTCTTGAAATCAGGGGGTACCTCACCTGTCTCATAAATCCTACACACCAAGTGAAATAACCTGATCCGACCTTCATCTCCTATGCAGCCTAGCAACTCAATCGGTATATCATCTATGCCTGGTGCTTTGTTCCTGCTTAAGTCTTCCAAAGCTCTATCAAATTCTGATCTCAATATTAAATCTCCTTTCGCATCCTCATCAATTTCCTCCTCCCTGTCCGTTACATGTTTCTCAATTTCCTTTCCCTTATACAAACTCTCTATGTAAGCTTTCCATCTCTCAACCTTTTCTTCCCTATCTGTTAGAGGCTTTCCATTTGTGTCCTTAATATTACATTCAGTGACAAGTGTTTATTTGCAGTGTCCGTACTATGAAGGGTTGTCTTTCTGATAGGGCATACGCAATAGCCACACGATTTTGGACAATGCATGTTAAGTTTTAGACATGACCAAAACGTGTATTTAGCCAGTTGTGTTATCCTTCACCAAATTCACAGTTTCTTGTTGAACCCTGTCGTAACTAAATAAGTGAGCAGAAAATATTCTGTATTATAAATACTTATAAGGTTTTATAGAAAATCGAATAATGGTATTCTTGGAGTATGGTATGTCACCCATTTCAACTCCTACGGCTTTAAGAGACGCCGGGGTGCTGAATTGTGGCTCAAAGGGGATCTTAACGTGAAAACAAATCTACTGACATGACTCCCTCCCATTTGCGCACCCTCAAATGCCAACAAACTGAGCCATGAATAAATCCTGTAACCTCGGACGCAGCAGGCAAGAACGTCACTGCAGTGCCACGTAGCTAGTATTGAAATGAGGTAAAAAAAGGCTAAATTAGAAATGTTTTTTTAGTGTATGGCTTTTTTTTAGTGCTAGGCGTACACACATGGGGTGAGCTACAAGTACCGTCACGTGTGGAGTGTTGTCTGGGGAGGAAAGTTTGAATGTAAGGACGAGGAGTTGGATGGTAGCAGCTGTGGCCTATAGTTAGGGACCAACACCGGAATTTGCCTGGAAGGAAGATGGGAAACCACAGAAGACTATCTTCAAGGTTGTCGGCGGAGGGATTTGAACCTCCTCGACTCCCGGATGTGAGCGACTGCCAGCAGCCACGCCGTAACGACCTCGGCTAACTCACATGTTTAAATTAGAAATGAACACATTAGATGGGGCTGTTCGTATGAGCCGACTGCATTGAGAGTTGATGGTAGGGCTCAAAGGTGATACAAGAGTGAGACGAGGCTATAATCATTCACCGCTACTGCTTATTTTTAAATATGGACCATTTGCTGAGGGGCATAAACTGGCTGGATGAGACTGAATTAGGTGGAAACCAAGGAAGCTGTATCGGTTATGCTAATAACTTGTCTCTGACGGAAGCTTAAAATGTATCGTGTTAGAACTTCAACGGAAAGGTGGAGGATATGGTATGAAAATCAACATTTCCGGGGTCTGGGATGAGGTGAGATGAGGTTCGATGTGTAAATGTATTTTATGGCCGGATGCACGTTCTGTCTCCAATCTCATGAGAGGAGTTCTTGGTTGAAATGCAGGTAGGTAAATGAAACGAAACAAGATTCCGTCCCATCAATTGCCAGGAGATGAAAGGAGGAAACCGTGGAAAACTATTTCGAGGAGCGCCACTGATGGGTTCGATCCCACTTCTCTTCTGAGACCAAAGAGCAGGAAGATGAAATGTAAGATTACCAAGTGACTATTATAAAAATATTATTGTTAGCAGGTATAATATTCGTTGCATATTTGAATTTATATGTTGAAAATTACTTCTGTATATACTGTCCACATTTTCATGGGAGACATACTTATTTCACGACGAAAAATATTAATACACTTCTTTAAAATGAGTCGCAGTGGTCTATGCAATGTTCCAGCGTGTAGGAGATTCAAGCTCTTCCTTGTGCGTGACGTCACCTAAGGGAAGCAACCAGGTCTTGGCCACCGGATGAACAAACCAAATACTATTTTCAACATTCTTTTAGACAATTTGTTCAATTCAATTATAGCAATAAATTACATAATTGTTCTTAAGTTTTGGTAGGGGGTGTGTTACTGTTATGCTAACATAACATTAAAAGTACATTATGCAACGAGCCTATAATGGCAATAATTGAGAAACGAGTATGTTTATAAAACGAGCGTAGCGAGTTTTATAATTTCCATACGAGTGTCTTAATTACCATTATAGGCGAGTTGCATACGACTGTTTATGTTTGACGATCTTTATAACTATTTTATGTTCGAAAATAAATATTCAAAAATATCTGTCGAGATTCCAGCAGTTTTATGTACTGAACAGAGCGCATGGGATGCAGAGAATACCTTGTATTTGACCATGGCCTCTTGGAATATCTCACTATGACACTCGCCACGCAGTGAAATTTAAAATAGGAGGGGGCCATTGAAGTGAGCGCAGGTGTGATGCTATCCTCACCTAATTGGTCACACAACTGTTTCTTGAGCTCTGATTGGTGAGAGAAACTGTATCATAATGAAAACTTGTACTATAATGAGCCTCATTATTGTACAGTTTTCTGACACATAATATTTACATTTCGCCAGGGTCGAACATAAATGAAATTTCAAAGCCTATAGATGCGAGTTCCATCATTTCAACATTTAAAGGGTGCGAACCATTTTGGAATGTACGAAATGCTCGGATGTAATACATGACAGTAATTCGGAAACTTAGTGCCTCACTTATAACATATTTCCTGAGATGGTGCGATTTGAAGTCAAGTCTTGTTTCTTGTGCTTGTTAAATTAAATAGCGCTAACCGATATAGCCAATGGCTTATCCACGTTTAACCACCAAATCCTGTGAGATTTATTAAGTTTAGGAAGATTGGACGTGATCAGAATTTGGGTGTGTGACCCGCTCTGAAAGACCATGTGCTGTTATTCCTGCTATTCTTACATTTATTGTCGGCGCAGAAATTATGTGCACTAGAATTTGAAGATAAATAGCAAAACAATTAAAAGGCCTAACAATAAAGAAACATCACCATCTTCCTTATTTTTTTCTGCATTCATTGATGACAAAGTTAACTTTTGGAAACGTATTTTAAGATCCTTTCTGGCAGATAAAAAGTAAAAAGTACTGGTTTTTGTCGATTTTCGAGGAAATCGTTGATATAAAGATTCACAACTCGCAACTTCGTTCTGCTACAGTAACCAAATTTGAATATTACTTAGTCGTGTTTTCTCTGTACATTTGAAGTTTCAAAATTGAATATCCAACACAAACAACAAAACAATCAAGTATTTGAAGAGCTCGCATTTCAAATCTGGACCCCCGTAGAAATTTGTTCTTGAATGCGTCCTAAAATACGTTTCTAAATGTGAACGTTATCATCTATAAACGCATAAATAAACAAGGAGAATGGTAATGTTATTTGTTTTTCTGTGGGCCTTTTAGTTCTTTTGCTATTTAACTCCAAACTCGAGTGCACATTTTCTCTGCGCCGACAGTAGGGGCTTGGACATCATGGTCATTTCAGCCTCGTGTACTTTGGTATGCATGTATATAATTTGTCTGGAAAACTGAGTTATTGTGATGTCTGTAGTAGTGTGTGTATTTATAATTGAGGCTAGTGTTGGGGAGGAGGCTGCCGTGGCCTCAAGGTAGAAATCACAATCGTTTTGACAGACTGAGAAACATAAAATTTCGATCCCAACGTTTGCCTGGATTAGAAGTAGGAAACCATGGACAACCACTTGTACAGTAAGATGGTTGTGGTGGGAATCCAAGTCATCTCCTCCCTGCGTTGCCTCATGAGACAGAGTGTACTCCGTCCCAACCCTCAGGGCAGAATTATATACTGTAATTTCAGAGCTGAGAATGGAACCCAGACCCCTAGTGTGACAGTCGCAAATGCTACCACACTACGAGGTGGTTTACTTCCCGTTAGCGTGGAAAGCAAGGCTTCATAACTTAACATAACGAAAATGGTTGTTTGGGTAGATTATGTAACAAAATGGGTCTTGGTCACATTGTGGTCGTTACGTTTCATATCCGGAAGTCATTTGTATCGCATGGTAACGTTATTGGGCCATATAACGTTATTCTGATATTGGTTATCGTAGAAACGAAATAGTATTGTCCGACAGAAATAACGTTATTTGATTAAGTCTCTCGAAAAATATCCCCTAATAAAGTTATTCGGACTAATAACGTTCTTCGGATATCGGTTATCGTAGAAACGAAATACTAGTGCCCACCTGAAATAACGTTATCGGAATACATATCTCGAAAAAAATCTCCTAATATCGTTATTTGGACTGATAACGTTATTCGAATATCAGTTAACCAAGGAACGAAATGGTAGTGCCCGCCTGAAATAACGTTATCGGAATACATATCTCGAAAAATATTCCCCCAATACCGTTATTAGGATTAATAACGTTACTCGGATATTGGTTATCTCAGGAACGAAATGGTAGTGCTCACTAGAAATAACGTTATTTGACTAGATCTCTCCAAAAAAATCCCCCAATACCGTTATTCGGACTAATAACGTTATTCGGATATCGGTTATCGCGGGAACGAAATGGTAGTGCTCACTATAAATAACGTTATTTGAATACATCTCTCGAACATTTTTCCCCAATACCGTTATTCGGACTAATAACGTTATTCGGATATCGGTTATCGCAGGAACGAAATGGTAGTGCTCACTAGAAATAACGTTATTTGAATATATATATCGAAAAATATACCCTCAATACCGTTATTCGGACTAATAACGTTATTCGCATATCGTTTATATATTACAAACGGCATCATCGATTGAGAATGGCACCATTTTGATACATTTTGCGTTGGAGAACTCCATAGAGTAGAAAGAGTGGAAGTGTCACTTTGCGACCTACGTCGTGTTTGGTTCTGAGTTTAGCCGCGAGGTTAATAAATACTCGGAAGTGCTTACCGTGATAGGGTATTGTATTTTTAGCCTACTTTTCACATTTTGCAAAAATGAGGAAAAAAAAGACTTATGAGATCGATCTGGGCAAATGTCTGTCTGTCTGTGCATGTCCCCCCCCCCCTTATCAACTCCTAAACGGCTGAAGCAATCAAAACCAAATTTGGTATGAGTAAAGATCTATATCTGAATATCTCAAGGACATGAAAATGAAGTCAGTGCTACCAACTGCTGAAAAACCGCAATTGAAATTTGAGCTCCATGTTGGATATCTTGGAAGGTATGCATGGGAGCTATTCCAAAATTGGCACATAATTATATAGATAATAATATTTCAGATTAATTTCCAGGAGGCCATACATGACAGTGACGCGCACTGTCAAAATGATTCTAAGCATGCTGATAGGTCAAATTTTTAAATTAATAGAACTTCTACACTATCAATTGGATTTCAACCAAATTTCGTATGTAGTCTACTATGTGTACATAACCAGATATCACTATGCGTATTCTTAAGAGCAACCAGCTGCTGACAACTGTTGATAATTGCTGTCTCTACTTTGTTACCCTTACATTAATATATCAGAATGCATGCAAGCCAACAACTCTAAACTTTGCACACGTATAGTACCTGACATTCTACAGTAGATTAATTTGGAGTAACTAATATTATGCCAATGCCACTAACATGATTCTAAGCCTGATGATAGATTCAATTCTAAAATGCATGTAACTTCTATACATACAAATGGATTTCGTCCAAAATTGGCACAACAATAGATCATAATATGTCAGCTTATTTCTGACCAAGACATGCATGACATTGCTGCCAACATGATTTTACGCGCACTGATAGATCCAATATCTAACTGCATGTAACGTCCACGTTATCCATTGAACTTCAATCAAATTTTGTATTCTGTACCTTAAGAGATGGAACTAAGAATATATTAAGTCACCAGGGCTACCAACTGTAGTGCAGGTATATTTCGAATTAATTAGAAATGTTGATATTACCAACTTAATTTCGTCATTAACTTAGATAGTTCCATATAGATTAAACTTTAAGTTTAAGAAAAATAGGCTCCTTAGTTTGTCACGGAACTGCTTGTTGAACTTGCGAAAGTGGCGAATGTCCGGAAAATCACTCTTAAATGCGCTTTTGAAGAAAGGAACAGCAGACCGACACCACTTGAAATACATAGGCCTAGGTGGATAGCGAACGACCTGAAGCTTAATAGAGATCAAGTACTAGCGAATCAACTAGGCAACGGGGAAAATTCAGTGTACATTAAATTAGTGTACACCTTACTTTATGAAAATATATTATCTCGACATGAGGGTGTGAAATCCTTCCGGCTAGCTAGCGGTAACACCACAAAGATAACTATCCCTGCTTCAGACTCTTTAACAAAACGTGTGCGTGTCTGTTTAATCTCCTCCCGAAGTCAACAATGAAAGGCTCCCCCGCGTGCTTTCTACGCATGGAGTTCTCACGGACATGCGGAACGAGCGCTGAAATGAAGTATACGAATTTTCTGCTGTAAGTAATGGCATACGTATTGTAACAATTGAACTTAAATACCCCATTCCATCATATTTGACGGTCAATGATTGTAAAGTTCTGTTAACATATGACGGACAAGCTAAGTATTGCTTTTATTGTAAAGAAACCTCCCACTTACAAATAGACTGTCCGAACAGAAGGAATCGCCCGGTACTTCATGTCAGACAACAAACCTACAGCACGGTGCTGGGCGAGTCAGATGGGAGTAGTAAGCTAAGCAACACTACCGACATGGAAACTGCAGTACCTTCCCCTGAATATCCAGCCATATCAGAGGCCTTTCATAACAGGCCCCATTCTACAAACACATATAGCATTGCGGAAGTAACTCAACCATCAGATAACGTAGCTGAAACATCCCTGACTACTTTAATTCAATGCATTTTCCAAAATGTGAAAAACAAGAACGTTAGTAGCAGTTTTTTATATTTCTGCTTAAAATATGAAAAAACTGGTAATACGAAAACGGAGATTTATTTCCTGATTCCAATGCATTTTTCATAAATAAAATCGGGTGAATGGAATCGTCGGCATTAGTTTGGGAATTGTTTTGAAAAGGGTGGTAGGAGTAGCGGCGCGGCTATACAAGATCTCTAGCGCAAGGAAAATGATGAACACGCCGAGTTGTCGAATATTGTAGTTCGGCGAGTTACATGTACAAGTGCCTAGGCGTGGAACAATATCTGAGCAATAAAATTATAGTAATGTCACGCTTATGTAACGTTGACACAATGTGTTTATACAGATACTTTCTTACTTCCTCAAACATTCTTGTTCTTGTTCTTGTTAATAATACATTGTAGGGGCTTGGGACATCTTGGTCATCAGTTCCATGTAGTTGACTATGTGTGTTACTGTATTAGAGCCAGGGATGGGGCAGGTGCCCTGAGTCTTCAAGTAAGGTACTATCTCGGAATTTACCTGGAGGGAGTGTGGAAAACCCTGCGAAACACAAGACACAACTGAACTTCAGGTGCAACCATAATGGTAGGTTGATTGACAGGTGAACTAGTCAATGAGAGATGTTGGACTGATGACAGTTTCCAAGGGAAAAAAATCATAAAATAAGAAGGAATTTCTGAATGGCAATAAACATCTGCTGTAAGAAACATTGTTTCAGTTCCTTACCTTTTATTTCGTTCAATACGCCAATACACAAGCTCTTCTGGGACTTTACTTCGTTTTCTGTGAGCGTACAAAGGAAGTGGATATTTATGCAGGACGCTTGCACCTAGAGAACATGCGCTTGACTGTCGTCAGTAGTTATGGAGACCAATTTTCCATTTTCACAATGGCTACGTCTTACTTTTCCACACAACGCATTGTTTCCGTTTGAATTCGAACTCTCATCTCTGAAAAAAGTTGTCACTGAATAGTTCGTGGTCTTGTACTCTTACACTTATATATTAGAAGTTCAAACAAGATGTTCAGTAAAGAACATATAGCCTAATTTCTCCTAAATGTATGAGTATAGTTATAACTCGTTGTTATTATCAAAGAGTATAATAGAATCATCTCTTGGTTGAAGACCTTAGAAACTATTTACCTCCACCAAACGCCACAACCTAGAAAAAAAACTACTGCCATCATTGAAGAAAGATAGATAAGAAGTATCTCAAGAATGTTATGGATCTGGAGACATAATCGACCGGACTGGCTGCGTGGCTCAGCGGTAACGTTCTCGCTTGCTGGGCCCTAGGTTGCAGGTTCGTATCCTGGCGCAGTCAGCTGGCATTTGAGGGTGCAGAAATGCGAGGGAGCCGTGTCAGTAGATTTACTGGCACGTTAAAGATCCCCTTCGGGCCAAAATTCCGGCACCCCGGCGTATCTAAAAGCAGCAGTAGTTAAAAGGGACGTAAAACAAATAACATTATTATTATTGTCATTATTACATAATCGACCTGCCGTGGGCAACATCCAACTTTGAGTTGAGGCATGTCTTTACACGTCTGGTTGTGCATGGCTTACACAACCCTAATTGAATTAACAAATCTTTCCATGACCCTACAGAGACGTGTGTATACAAACTATGTGGATAGTTTCGATTGCTATTTGCCTGAAATAAAAGTATTAATTAATAACCTGAACTAGCACCAACGGCTAGAATTCAGTTACTATGTGAAATCGTTTTGTTCTTTACTTCAAATAACATTTTCAAATAACGCACAATAGGCTGTTACAAACCCTTTAAAATAAAAAGTAAAAATTTATCGTAGTATCATCTTGCCATTCTTCAAGTTCGATGTGCATAGAATGCCAATGGTATACGGTACTAACCAATGGAGTCCCACGTAGACCAGTCGAGACATCTAGTGGAGAAGTATCGAACAATATAACCCTAACAGGGCGAGTGCATTCTAGTGGCCATAAGAAGAAACTTTTCAATAAAATCTTGAAGTTAATAAGTAGGCCGGCGTGCAGTTACCTTTTTGGCAGCTAGATGTCTCGAGCAAATCTGCTGGTGAATTATGTTTTAATTATATATTTTAAAACGTAATAGGCACAATATAACGCTTAATTTTAAAACGTCTGAATCATTACAAAACAATAAATATATCAAATTTCAAGCAAAAAAAATAACTCTGATGGGGTTTGAAACATAGGCATATGAGTGATAGGCCAACGCTTTACCACGGAGCCATTTGTGCCAACGAACTTCGTTCTATATAAAATGACTTACATACAACTTGTTAGCAAATAATGATTTAGACTAAACGATTTCATCAGTGGAGTATATTATTTATTTATAAAGCATTTCATAGAAACTTTAATTATTTTGTATCAGTACGCTATATTGCATGCAATACTCAAATTAGTGAAATATAAGTCAGGCACAAGATATCCGCTGCCATCTTGTCTTCTTACCGAGACGGCTCAGCTTTTTAAAATCACTTCTGCACTATAGTATTACAAAATAAACTTTTAATTTCGAACGTGCCTCTTCCTTTAGAACAGTTAAATCGATTCTCGGCTCGATAATTGGAACTGGTGGGTCCCATGATATGGATTATAAAGTTTGCATAATTCGCACGGCCGCCATCCTGAAATGGTGAGGCGAATGACCTTGTAGTTTGGTCGCAAGACGCGTCCTATATGAAGGTATGTTGTTACCAAATTTGGTAGAGATCGGATGATTTGGTTAGTCGCTATTTGATTTTGAGTTTTGAACGTTTGAGTGGCCGCCATTCAGTTTTGGTAAAGATGGCGGCGATATAAAACATGACACTGAGGTGCCCATTGCTTGTTCTACCTCTGTACCAAATTTCGTTCAATTCGGTTTCACCGTGTTCGAATTGATAGGGGGGACAGACATTCAGAGTACACACACTCACACACACACACACACACACAGACTCACACACACACATACACACACACAGACAGACACACAATTTTTGGCCCTGTAGTGATCTCATAAGTCTACTTTCATTTTTTGCAAAAATCGAAAGTAGGCTAAAAAAAAGACTAAACCCGTGGCGCGACAGCCGTTGAAGGGCCTAGTTCTACCAAGCAACCGCTGTTCAGCCATGTAGCTTGCAGATTGTGGGGTGACGTTTAGTCATCCAACTTGTACAAATAAATTTAAAGTGAAATCAAAACAGCTCAGTACTTTACACATTCTCTAATGCAAGCGTAATTTCAAATATAAACTAGGGAAAACATATTATGTAGGCCTATGTGTAGAGGTTTTTCTTAGGGCCTGGCTTCCTTTTCTTGGTACAGTACTTACTGTCGACCAAAATATTATGTGCACTCGAGTTTGAAGGTTGTTTGTGATGTAACCAATAGACCTACATAAAATCCACTAACATAATCATTTTCGTCGTTCTATTTTACGTTAGTTCATGTAGGTTTGGAATTTTTATTTATATTTTAATTTTTTATCGCAGTTGAAACACAGAAGGTGACCGTTTTTAAGCGTGTTTCAACCATGCGTCACATTTAATAATTATTATCTCACAAACCCGTCATCAGATCGAATCCAAATTTTAGCACAATATACATTTGAAATGTTGTATAACAGGTTTATTAATTTCAACATTTTGTGTGTTCAAGAACGAATTTTGTTATTATTTTTGTAAGGTAACTATTTCTAGGCTCGGGGTCGTTGTAAAATGTAGTTCTTGGTAGCGTTGTAATCCTTATACATCAAAAAGTTATGTTGTATGACTGTGAAATACGTAAATTAATTCACTTATTTTATATCGGTTTGTATTTATACGGGGGATTAAGACATGGTTCACCAGCTAGACTCTCCGGGATATTCTGTACAGCGTTGCTGATATGGAGCCAACTACTTCCGAGCGAAGCGTGCCTTGACGCGTGATGGAGCCCATCTTGGCAACGCTGTACAGCTTTTACGGGAGCGGCCAACTGGTGAACCATGTCTTAATTCCCCATACAAATACAAACCGATATAAAATAAGTGAATTAATTTACGTATTTCACAATCATACAGCATACCTTTTTGATGTATAAGGATTACAACGCGACCAAGAACTACATTTTCAAACCAACCCGAACCGAGAAAAAGTTACCTTACCCAAATGATAACAACTTTGTTTCTTGGACATATAAAATTTTAAAATTAATGAACCAGTTATACAACATTCCAATGTATATTGTGTTAAAATTTGGATTCGATCTGTTGAAGGGTTTGCGAGATAATAATTCTTAAATGTGACGCATGGTTGAAACACGCTTAAAAACGGGCACCTTTTTGTGTTCCAACTGCGATAAGAAATATTAAATTATATAAAAAAATCCAAACCAACATGAACTAACGTAAAACAGAACGACGAAAATGTTGATGTTATTGGATTTTATGTAGGTCTATTGGTTACTTCACAAACAACCTTCAAACTCGAGTACAAATAATATTTTGGTCAATGGTAGTCGCAATTCCCCCTGGGATTTAGTGGTATGCCCTTGAATCAGGCTGGAATGCGAAACGAAATGTATGGCTGTGGGGGCGAATATATTTGAATTTCGCCGTGAGCGCGATACTCGGGAGCGAAATGACAATGATTGTCGGCGGGAAATTAAATCGAAGCGAAACTTAATTCGAAGCGAAATGACATAGCGAAATCAACGCGAAACTCAATAGCAACGCGAAATTACATTGTACAATTGAATAAAATTTCACTCACGGCGCGAAAAAAATCGCTACAATCTTTTAATTTCGCTCCCGGCGCGAAATACAATTCATTACAGACTTTTAATTTCACTCGCGGCGCAAAATAAAATTCAATACAGACTTTTAATTTCGCTTCCGGTGCGAAATAAAATTCGTTACAGACTTTTAATTTCGCTCCCGGCGCGAAATAAAACTCGGTTACAGACTTTTAATTTCTCTCCCTGCGCGAAATAAAATTCGTTACAGACTTTTAATTTCGCACCCGGCGTGAAATAAAATTCCCAAACGGTATTTAGTTTCGCCCTCCGATGTGAATTTAAAATGAATGGAACATTTCATTTCGATGTTGAAATTAAAATGTATTCGTTTCGAGAGTGAAATTATGTTCGGAGCGATGTTCAAAGTCCTGACGTTGGCAGCAGTTTCAGTGTTATTACCGTTCACCGCCTGCACAATCTGCGGGGCTGCAACAGCAACGTGAGGCATTCAATGGTCATCACTCCAGTAGAGGAGAAAGTCAGTGCTATGGCATCAACATCACCATCGTCGTTGACTGCACCTCGGACTCGTGGCTGGCCCTCCCTGACGTTCATAACGCAATGGGGCAACAAGTACCTTTACTTGTTCTATAGCGAACAAGAAGACGAATGAGCTGTGTGGACAGACATTCAAGATAAGTGACGAACTCCAATTACAATACAAATTGTCAGTTGTAACTCTTCAGTCAGTCAACACTAATTTGCCCAATAACTGGGAGGGGTACAATGTATATACAGTAATATGTAAATAACATTATATGTATTAGTTTATGGTCACGATTATAATGCAGCAATTTTAGTGATCTTAAATCTAACACATGTATTTTTTTCAGGAGTGTTACTTACATCTTATATACGCTGTACCCCACCCAGTTATCGGGTAAATTAATGTTGACTGACTGAAGAGTTACAAATAACAGAAAATCGTCTGTGGTAGTAGCGCGGCGTATATGGAGTTCTGTTTCGGAGGCGGGTTACTCGAACAACAGGGTTGAGGGGTCATTCTTCTCATTTCTACATTCTTTATTCTTGGCATTCCTTACTACTTCCTTCTTACCCTCAGCGCATTTATACTGACCATGGCACGAAAGCAAACCCCTGTGCCACGTACAGTATTTCGTTTCGCACTGCAATTAGTTTTGCGTCGCCTTTCACTATGTTATTTTGCTTAGAATTACATTTTGCTTCCATTTTAATTTTTGTGCTTACAATCAATATCATTTCGCACCCGAATATCACGCTCATGGCGAAATTAAAATGTTAACGTGTCCACAACCATTTTGTTTCGCATGCCAGACCAGATTTAATTTCAGACATGAAATGATATGTTCCATGCATTTTAAATTCACGCCGGGGGCGAAACTAAATGCTGTTTGGGAATTTTGTGTCATTAAAATAAACCGTGGCACTACATCCCATGAAAGGCCTAGGCCTACCAAGCGACCGCTGCCCAGGCATCTGCAGATATTGGTCAGCGCATTGGGTTCCCTCGGCCGTTAATCTTGGTTTTCGTGACTTTCAGACAGCTACTCTCGAGGCTGAGTGCACCCCGTTCCAACCCACACGTCCGTTTCTAAATCACTAACGGATCCGGGAATCGAACCCGGGACCTCCAGGTGAGAAGCAGGCACGCTATCCCCAACACCATGGGGCCAGCAATTTTTGTCATACCAGGAGCAAAATTAACAGTCGTTAAAAATGTTATTTCGCGCCGGGAGCAAAATTAAGAGACTGTAGCGGTTTTCATTTCGTGCCAAGAGCGAAATGAAAAGTCTTGTATCGAATTTTATTTCAGGCCAGGAGCAAAATTAAAAGTCTGTAATGAATTTTATTTCGAGCCGGGAGCGAAATTGAAAATTTGTAACGAATTTTATTTCGTGCCCGGAGTGAAATTGAAAGTCTGTATTTTTTTTTATTTCGCGCCGGAAGCGAATTTAAAAGACTAACGGTTTTTATTTTACGCCAAGAGCGAAATGAAAAGTCTTTAATGAATTTTATTTCACGCCAGGAGCAAAGTTAAAAGTCTGTTAAGAATTCTGTTTGTAGCCGGGAGCGAAATTAAAAGTCTGTAACGGATTTTATTTCACGCTGGGAGCGAAATTCAAAATCTGGTACGAATTTCATTTCGCACCGGGAGCGAAATTAAAAGTCAGTAATGCATTTTATTTCGCGCCGGAAGCGAAATTAAAAGTCTAATGAATTTATTTCGCCTCTGCAGCGAAATTAAAATTCTGTTACTAATTTTATTTTGCGCCAGGAGTGAAATTTTATTCCTTTGAACAATTTAATTTCGCGACGCTAATTTAAATTGATGATACATTTCGTTTTGCATGCCAGTCCTGCCTTGAATTGGTTTTGGTGTTGGCTCCATTTTTCACCTAAAATGTAAAACTAACTGCACTTGATGACCGTAATGCTCTCCATCAGTCGTACCTATATGTACATCGTACATGTATATGATCTAGCAGAGATACTGTCCAAAAATAAATTGCCGAAAATAGAACACCTAACGAACACTAAAAATAATGGTGTTGCAGGTAAAATAAACTAAGTAAAAAGTAATTAAAAACAGGAAAAACAACATGGAAAATTAGAAGTCGTAAGTACAAACTGGTAAAATTTCAAAGGATCACTCAGAAATATCCAGAACTGAACAATAATTCAGAACTAGTCATCACAGTCACAGTCAATCGCAACATCGGACTAGATGCTCAGGAATCCCATACCGTCAGGTAAGGGGTAAGGTCATCACTCTCTCACTTGACTTTCGCTCCCCTTTCCTGCTCCTGCGGTGGCCTTGGTCGAGCTTGTGGCGCGCCGTGGCCGCCTGCTTTAAGCGTGTGTACAATCCTGTATGAAATATTACCTGATAAAAGATGCTGGAAGTGTCGTCCTTCCTGGGTTATACAGGCATTGTATCCGGTAACCACATTTTGGCTCACGCGAGTGAGTTCTGCCACTGTAATGTTTCTGATTTTGTATTTTATGTTCTTTATTGAGCACTGAGTCAGTAGGCCTAGTGGCAAACTTATTTACAATTACGTGAATCTGTGCTAGTGAAGGTGACACTTCATCAGGAAATTGCTGAACTTACCCACCGGGCCGACTCGTACTTAAAATAAGTTTTACATACAAAAATACGATGTTGCAATGATAACTGTCTGAACATGTTACCATCTGAGGTTCAGACTGGCGACTGACAACACCTGCACGCTTATTGCAAGGTCAAGTTTGTACTATGCGCTCGCTTTCAATACTAGAGCAGGGGGCCGTGGGGCGCCAGAAACTCGGCCAAGCCCGCTGCAGTAGCGAATAACAAAACCGCCGCTCGTCGTTCTTACTTAATATGAAAGACCCTATATGTAGACCATAGAGTTATGTACTATTAGATGACTATTATTGCGTAGGTTCATTATTCAAACGTTGACTTCTATCGCATGATTGGGACACAAGAAATAAAAAATGATATTAAAACTTTGCACAGCTGCCATCTTGAGTGTATGTAAACAATTTAACAAAATTAGATATCAGTTCATTACAATGTATATAAACAATTGCTGTACCAAATTTCACTGCGTTCGGATGGTGAAATCGCCAGAAAAGTCTATTTAAATGTTCAAATTCACTTGGCCGCCATGTTCGTTTTGTAGTTAACAGGTTTATGAAAGTTACTTAAGTGACTTTTATCACCGTACAAAATTTCAGGGTGATATCGGTGACAGTTTCGGAGATATAGAATGCCAGTGAGATATTTCGCACAGCCACCATGTTGAATTGGTGAAACATAATAAGCTTTGAAGGGCACGATCGGGGTCGGCCAAAATAGTAGGCCTACTATGACCTTACCGAATTTCATTGAAATCGCTCCTGCCGCTTAGATTTTATTAGGTGGTGTGTGGGGGAAGAGGGGTGAGGGGTGGGGATGCACACCAAGGCCCAGCGTAGGTGCGTCATGTCATGTCAGTAGGTAGGTGCGTGACGTCATGTCATGTCAGTAGGTAATCTGTGTCCTTGACTCTCCCCGCCTGCCGCTAGCTACGTGTGCGAGTGAGCTGTGTATAGTATGTCGTGGTACCCTGCAAGCCAGGCAAGTGCTTTTAGGGCCATATGACCCAGGCGCACACTGTCTACGCTGGAACTCTCAGTTCAGGGGCGCGTGGCCAGCCTGTCGCGACTGGATTTCTCGAAGTCGTTCTTCTCTTCTCTTCATATTATTATTATTATTATTAGACTATTATTAGCCTCCGTGGCTTAGGCGGCAGCACGCCGGCCTCTCACCGCTGGGTCCGTGGTTCAAATCCCGGAAGGTTGCAGGTTCGAAACCTGGCGCAGTCAGCTGGCATTTGAGGGTGCGCAAATGCTAGGGAGCCGTGTCAGTAGATTTACTGGCACGTTAAAGATCCCCTTCGGAGCAAAATTCCGGCACCCCAGCGTCTCTAAAAGCCAGTGTAGTTAAAAGGGACGTAAAACCAATAACATTATTATCCTTATTATCAAATCCCGGTCACTCCATGTGAGATCCGTGCTGGACAAAACGGAGGCAGACAGGTTTTTCTCCGGGTACTCCGGTTTTCCCTGTCAACATTTCATTCCAGCAACACTCTCCACTATCATTTCATTTCATCTGTCATTCATTTAATCATTGCCCCAGAGGAGTGCGTCAGGCCTCGGCAGCCGGCACAGTTCATATCCTCGCCGCTAGTCGGGGGCTTCATTCATTCCATTCCTGACCCGGTCGGAGACTGGAAGCAGGCTGTGGATTTTCATTCATTAGACTATTATTATTGGCAATAAAATGTTATTGAATACCAATATACTACGTCTCATACTGTTCCCGAGTACATTGTAGATCAATTCTCTATTATTGAATGGATTCATTTGATAGCAAAATTATGCCATTTACACTTAAGTTAGGCATACCCAAACACTATAAGTTATTAAAAAATGTTGATGTTGTTTCTTTCCCTTATTCGAAACGTACCACAAGCTTTCAATTCTCTTTGAAGCCTATCGTTAGCTCTAAACGACCTGTCTTGTTATGCCGATGGTTACTTCACATCTGATGGTGGGGTCCAGCATAAATCTTGTATCCTTCTTACGGCCAATAACAATTATTATTCTATTGCACTTTTGCTTCTAACACGAGGAAGACACGAAAACATGGATCGCGTAACATTTCTGAAATGTTACAGATGCATCTTAGATCTATGTCGGTGATTCCCTTCTTAATTTTGGTGTTTGAACGGAGCTAGGTTATCAGACACTCCACAGTGGTTGCAGCATAAGGTCTCACACAAGAGCAACCTTGTGCTTGAATACTCCCTTTCATGTGTACTTCTGGATAATTTGTTCTCCATAAAATATGGTGATTAGACACTTTCGCAATCAACCAGCAAGTTCATTTTGTTTTTTCCATAGATCCGCTTCAGGCTTAATTCTTAAGTATTCCTTTGGTTCCTAACTAGTAAATCACCGTCTTCATCGTTACCACCATCTTCATCATCATCACCGTAATGAAAACCTCATTCGTTGTACAAACTCAAATTACGCACCATGTCACCTTGCCTTCAAGCAATTCTTGCACTCTCTGTATATATGTGGCACGGTGTCCCTACATGATGATTACTATACTTTGGATGTTCATTCACTGAAAATTGCGAAATTAGCTTCGAGGTTTTCCTATGCCCAGAACATAGAATGCTATGAAAATCAAATGTTCTTAAATACGATGTGTGGATTACATATAAATATGCAATTGGATTAACTCACGACGGCAACTTGTAGCATTGGCCTTTGAGAATATTTTACGGAAGCTATTCTAACAACTCTACGAGGTGAATTTCTCTCCGAGTTCCCATATGAATGTTCGAATTGCAGAATAAAAATGTAGAGAAAAAAGGAAAACTTGTGCTCACTGACCTGGTGCAAGTCCTCAAAATGAACACCCCTTTGATGACTTAGGTATCATCGATACCATTTCAGTACCTCAAACCGAAATTAAATTTCTTGGCAGGCCAGGGAATCAAACCCGGACCACCGGGGCGACAGCCAAGAATGTTAGCCGCTACACCACAAGGTGACTCTTTCATTGTCAGCGCAATCTATTGCACGATGCCATGTAATTTCAGCACGAACTATAATAGTACACCTTTCTTCGTATTTTTGGCATTACATTGCCCCTGGTAAGTTAGAGAGATGGTTCGCATACCATAAACAAAGAGCCGAATAGTTCCAAAAACCAACAAACAACCGAAAGAAATACTGACAAGCTGGTTGAAAGACAGACAACAGATTTTGTAATTTTCAGAGCAAAATTGTTTTACAATGAAGAGCACTCTTGGTCTCCATACTGTTAAAATAATGAAAATTGTCCTAAAACTTCAACATTTAGAAGGATTTCATGTCAACTTGCTTATTTTGCCGTATATCTTATGTGTAGGAAAATTCCATGAGTTATTGTTTCAGGCGATGTTGAAAATACGAATAAAAGACATAAATTACCTCAGATTGCGACGGAATATTGTACAATTTAAAAACCTGATAAATTTACTAACGCACGTTTCTCGAATTCATATATCTCTGAACAGCACCAATCTAATCAGTTGGTGAATTCAGAATCTTGTTATTGAAATACTGTAGACTATAGCTTTATAGTCCTAATGTAGTTTTTTTGTTCTACCCGTAATTATTTAGGTTGCTATGAGGAAGGGGATATGGTGAGACAGTTTCCGTGTGGGAATGATACTACGGATAGATGCCCTACATGACGTCAATCTAATGAGAGGATTTAATGACAAATGAACCCGGTGAGTTAGCCGTGGTGGTTACGGCATGACTGATGGCAGTCGCTCACATCCGGGAGGTGAGGAGGTTCGAATCCCCCCGCCGGCAACCTTGAAGATGGTCTTCTGTGGTTTCCCATCTTCCTTCCAGGCAAATGCCGGGGTTGGTCCCTAACTATAGGCCACAGCCGCTACCTTCCAACTCCTCGTCCTTACATTCAAACTTCCCTCTTTCCCTCCCCAACGGTATTTGTAGCTCACCCATTGGGTGTCCGTCTCGAAGCAGCTACAAAACTGGCGAGCCGAACATGTCCTCGGACACTCCCGGCACGAAAAGCCATACGCTAAAAAAAATAAAAAATTACAAATGAAATTAATGAGGCAAGGTATGAAATGGTTGTGTGTGGTATTTCGAGTTCGGTGTAGTCTGACCATGCACGTTAGCGTGTGTAGCTACGTCGGCTGGTTTGTGACATTATGTCAACAAATTTAAAAAATATATTTTAACACTCCTGATTCCCTACCGGCCCTGTTACTGTCACATGCATGATTACCAATATGCTTGATTCCATTTTTTGGATGATTATATCTCGCTGCACCTGCTACATCACCCAAAAAGTAGGGGCAGATGACCTCGAAGTTCCGCCCCTTAAAACAACAATAACTATCCCAACAAGTAGTTCCGTGAAGAATTATACAGCTTATTTTCATATATCCTACTTATGTTAATTGCCTCTATCAACATACAAAAGTTCAGTTTGATTGCTGTAATAGATTCGCAGATATTGAGAACCGGCTAAATATTGCGCATGGTCGCCATGTTGGATTTTTATATCTGTAGGTCTTAAAGTTATGTACTGTTACGTGAAGTGTATTGTGTACGTGTAGTATTCAAACTTCAATCGCATGATTAGGACACAAGAAGTAAAAACGAGATTTTAAAATTTCGCACAGCTGCCATCTTGTGGTTATGGAAACAAATGAAAAAATTAGATACCAGTGGATTAACATTTGTAGAAGGATTTACAGTACCAAGTGTCACTGCACTCGGATGGTTAAATTGCGAGAAACGACCATGTGAATATTTATACTTCGCGTCGCCGCCATGTTGGATTTGTGATCACCAGGTTCTTGAAATTCCTATAGGTGAACTTATGTTCATAGCCCCAATGAAGATTAAAAAATTTAGTTTGATTGCTGTAATAGATTCGTAGATATTGAGATCCATCTAAATATTTCGGATGGTCGCCATGTCAGATTATTATATGTATAGGCCATAGAGTCACGTACCATTAAAGGAAAATTATTGCAAGGGTTCATTACTCAAACTCTCACTTCGATCGCATGATTACGACACAAGAAATAAAAACTTAATTTTAAAATTCGCAAAGCCGCCATCTTGAGTTTATATAAACAATTGAACTAAATTAAATACTAGTGTATTAAAATGTGTATAAACGTTTCCTGTACCATGTTTCATTGCGTTTGGATCATTGAATCGCGAGAAAGGTCTATTTAAAATTTTCAAATTCGCTTGGCTGCCATATTCGTTTTTTAGTTAACCGGTTTTTGAAAGTCTTATAGATGAAATTCCAGTAGTGCCCTTTATCTCCGTACAAAATTTCAGGGTGATATCGCTAATAGTTTCAGAGATATAGAATGCCGGTGAAATATTTCGCACAGCCGCCTTCTTGAGGTTATGTAAACAATTGAACGAAGTTAGATGTCGGTACATTACAATGGTTATAAACATATACTGTACCAAGTTGCATTGCGTTTGGTTGGTTACATCGTGAGAAACGTCTATTTAAAAGTCGCAACTTTGCTTGGCCGCCATGTTGGTTCTGTAGTTATCAGGTTTTCAAAAATCACATTGGTGAACTTCTAGTAGTTCCCTTTATCGCCGTGAAATATTCCAGGGTGATATCGGTAATAGTTTCGTAGATATCGAATGCTGGTGAAATATTTCGCACAGCCGCCACGTTGGATTGGTGGGATGTAACAAAATTTGAAGGGCACGGTCGGGGTGGTGTGGAATAGTGCTATGAACTTACCGAGTTGCATTGCAATCGCTCCAGCGGTTAAGAAGTTATTAGGGGGGCACACACCATATCACACACATACGCGCACACAGAGACAGACACACTGACAAAAGGTGATCTCATAAGCTTATTTTTTCATAAATGAAAATAGGCTAAAAAATATGCAACTTCTTGTATCCTTGTTGCACATCTGGTTCATGTACGTCCAAATATCATGTTTTATACGTCTTCGGTGTGTTTCTTTAAGGTGTGTCTTTCCCACTATGGTATGTTTGTGCTCCCCAGGCACAAAAGACGTTATGAGCACGGCAGACCACAAGCATATGACAAAATGTTGGCTCCAGTGCGCCTAGTGTCCAGGCTCTGCGCTCAGTACTAAACGTACTGCAGCACCCCGTCAAATGGATAGTGCTTGTGCGAATCAGCGCTGCAGTGCTAGTGTGATGTCGTGCTGCACTGCTCAGAAATAGGCAGAATAGGGCTGCGCTTCACCTGCTAGCACTGCTTCACCTTGCCCATTGCACGGCCCTAGTGCACACACACGGACAAAAGGTGATCTCATAAGCCTATTTTTTTCATAAATGGAAATAGGCTAAATACGAGATTTTAAAATTTCGCACAGACGCCATCTTGTGGTTATGAAAACAATTCAGTTTGATTGCTGACATTGATTAGTTGACATTGAGAATCGTCTAAATATTTCTAAATATGTGTAGACCATTGAGCTATGTAGGCTACTATTAGATGACGATTATTGCGTACGGTAGGTTCATTGTTCAAACGTTGGCTACGATCGCATGATTATGACACAAGAAATTAAAACTTAATTTTTAAATTTCACACAGGCACCATCTTGCGGTTAAGTTAACAATTGAGCTGAATAAGATATCAGTGCATTACAAGGTGTATAGCATTTGCTATACCATTTGACGGCGCTCGAATGGTTTAATCGCGAAAAAAAAGATCTATTTTAATGTATCAACTTCGCTAGGCCCCCTTGTTCGTTTGTTACTTAACAGGAATGTTGAGAGTCCCATCTAGTAGTTCATTTTATCACCGTACAAAATGTCAGGGTGATATCTGTAATAGTTTCGGAGATATGGAATGCCAGTGAAATATTTCGCACAGTCGCCATGTTGGATTGGTGAGCTGTAATAAAATTTGAAGATCACGGTCGGGGTCGGACAAAATAGTACCATGACCTTACCGAGTTTCATTGAAATCACTCCAGCCGTTTATATTTTATTAGGTGGGGACACTCACATACTCACACACACGGACTAAATGAGATGTCATAAGCCTGTTTGTTCATAAATGAAAATAATAAAGAAAGCTTTTCTTTCGGTCAGCACGAAATTCGTGTTACCGACTAAATAGCTTTCTTCATTAGAAATAACCATCACTGAAAAATGGCTTCTATCACTACTAAATGAAAATAGGATACCATGTAAACGAAAAGCAAGAACGGGAGGTTTCATTTAGGAAAGAAATACTCTTATTGGTCACAAAGGAGTGAAAGTTTGGTGTGTAGGTTACACTCTGCCTTATATGGCAACACTGCGAGAAGGTGAGTTCGATTCCCATCTTAGCTATCTTAGAGTGTTTTTCTGGGGTTTCCCACTTCCACTCCAGGAAAATGCGTGGATAGTTCCTAAGTCAAGGCCATTGCCAACTCCAAAAATAACAAAGTTTATCAGACTTCAACTACATGGGACTGATGAACAATAGGCTATGTTCCAAACCCCTATATGAAGCAACAAGAAATATTTCGAATCAATGGGATCCATCGTATTGATTTTAGGAAACATGTTTCTAACGTAGGCTACAATATGACCGCGATCGAAACGAGCAAGGAGCCTTGCCCTGTCTGATGGGGCACGCGCTCATATTGAAATCATTATGTTGATTATTATTGATATTTCAAGAAGTAATTATCCTATGTTTGAATAAATAAATGGCCTGGAATTACATATGGCCCAGCATCGTCAGTTCACGGTCGCCTTCCATGCTTGTCCGGGAAGCGGGCAAATAGACACTTCCATAACGTTATTGACGAGATTCTTTTCTGAAATAACGGAATCAATTTCTCCGCTTAGAATAATGTTACTGATAGCGCATAGCTGGTAAAAATCGCATGTATACCGTTATTAGACTTATAACGTTGTTGGTGGGTTCGCATTTCAAAATAACTGAATTAATTTTTCTGCCCTGAATAACGTTATTGATAGCGTATGGCTGGTAAAATTCGCTCGTATACCGTTACTAGACTTATAACGTTATTGGTGGGTTCGCATTTCTAAATAACGGAATTATTTTTCTGCCATGAATAACGTTATTGACAGCGCAAAGCCCGTAAATATCGCTCGTATACCGATACAAAGCTTATAACGTTATTGGTGGGTTCACATTTCTAAATAACGGAATTAATTTTTCTGCCCTGAATAACGTTATTGATAGCGTATAACAGGTTTAAAATCTCTCGTATACCGTTACTAGGCTTATAACGTTATTAGTAGGTTTGCATTTTGAAATAACCGAATCGATCACTCTGCCTGAATAACGTTATTGATGGCGCGCAGCGGGTCAAAATCGCTGTCATACCGTTACTAGACTTATAACGTTAATAACGAGAGCGCATTTTAAAATAACGGAATCTTTTCCTCTGCTGGTTATAACGTTAATAGCACAAACCAGGGAAAATTATAACCCCTTATTTCGTTGCCGCACTAAAAACGTTATTCATATACCATTTGTTTTGGGTACGGAAGCAGTAACGTAACAAAAATTAATTCGTTATTTCTGACAATTCTGTTACGTTATGAAGCCTTGGTGGAATGGAACTAGCCGCAAAGTAACCTTTAGCTCTGAACCACCACTTGAGAGGAGTTAATCAGTGTATAGGCTGATAATTCCTCTTCTTTAACCGATATGTCATCCTGTGTATATTATAACAGACGTGAGTACACAACTTTGGGCCAATACTTAGCACTTCAATATTACAATGAACGTTCTAAGCTTCTGGGGTTTGCCTTGGTGCTTTCCTTTGTTATAATATACAGCATATCTTGTCTTGTATGGTAAATATCTCCACCCAGGCATTGCTCCAGAGAGTGGTGCGATATGCTCTGATAGTCTTGTTCCACACAGTGCATAGTGAAGAAATGTAGTTCGTTGTTTTACCGATATCGTATTCTTCACAAGAGAACTCCCTGTATATACATCACTCTTCGTCTCAATAATTAGCACTGAAGTCTATGAATTTAAAGTAAGTTGATATTAACTAAATTAAGGGCATTGGGACATCTGTGTCACCAGTCTCGTGTAGTTGGATGTGTGTTGAATTTGTCTGATAGCTTGAATTTATGTGATAACTGCAGTAGTGTGAGCAGCTGTATTAAGGACGTGGATCGAGTAGGTGCCCCGGAACTTTAAATGTGCTACTATCCCGGCATTTGCCTGGAGAGAGTGTGGTAAAACTGGGAGGAAAACCACACTCAGGATTGCTGCGTTCAGCGCAAGGATTCGAACTTATGATCTCTGGACTTCTACAGCTTCCCGCATGGTCGTGGTGCACAATATACGAGCACGGTGTAGTTTAACGTACGTATGTGTATTACTCTACGTGAGTTATCCTTCATGTTACCCACATTAGATCCATGCAACTGCTGTAAGCAGGAGAAGTACATTTAAATATAAGAAATATTTCTGCTGCTTTAAGATGTTTCATTTCAGGGGCATGGCCATCCTGGTCACTTAGCCCCGTGTACTTGGAAAATAATTTGTGCCCTGCGTTGATCGGGAACAAAATCGTAACTGTGATCGCTGTGATGTATTGAGTGCAACCACGAGGAAGGTCGTAGGCACAATTAGCAATACTATTGCCACTACAGGTCCTTGTTGGTGCTAATTTCCTGATCAAAAATTGTGTTGAAATTGTTATTAAGGATTCTATGACAGCTGTTTACTGTTTATAGTTCATGATAATTCAATTTGGAAATTTCGTTAATACAACTGAATATGTGAGGTTCAACAAATGGGGGCCAATTTAAATCTTTGTATGCATTGTCAACTTAACTACTACATTGTAAAAGTCAATTGCAGTCGCCATGCGTGTTCTGTCGAACACCAAAATTTCAAGACGATAATGGAAGTCCGCAGATTGAGGGTTTGAACCCCAGTGCTAAAGTGGTTATCCTGCTCCTTTCTACCACCTACATGCACTCTTTTAGAGTTTATATACATTCCTGAGTGTCAATTTTACCTGGTTCAACAACTTTTTTCCTGAAAGCTTTAATTAAATTAGAAAATCCTTGAAATAATAATCCTCATAACAACTGGAATATACTGTAGTTTTACGGAAGAATAAGTAGATTCATTTTATGAGAGTCTCCTTTCAATATTCAAAGTATGATTGTTGCAAAAACGAAATCCAATACGCTTGTATTCATAACCAAGCTGTACGCTATAAGCCAAAATATGTAATACGCGTGGTTTGTGGTTACAATTGATCTTAATCCAATACGTTCAAAAGTAGAAAGGTTTCCCCTTAGGCTACTCTACAAAGCATTGGATGAGAAATTACGAGAGAGCTATCTGGCGTAAATATACAATACACGACTTCGCCGACAGGTTAAAGACCAATAAAATAAGACGATATTCAAGAAAATATATTTGATGTCGGCCATGAATATATAGTTCGCTATGTCGCCGATAGAGGAATGGAGCCACTGGAGCCTGTCGGGGACCAGAAATGTTATCTAAGGAGAAAGGCCACAATAAGTTTTATAATGGTATATGCATTTGATGAAGAAAGTAACAAATAGGCCTACCATAGAAAGACCATTTATGTTCGACCCTGGCGAAATGTAAAACTGTACTATAATGAGGCTCATTATAGTACAAGTTTTCATTATGATACAGTTTCTCCCACCAATCAGAGCTCATGAAACAGTTGTGTGACCAATTAGGTGAGGATAGCATCGCACCTGCGCTCATTTCAATGCGTGGCGAGTGTCATAATAAGGTATTCCAGGAGGCCGTGATCAAATACAAGGTATTCTCTGCGTCCCATGCGCTCTGTTCAGTACATAAAACTGGTGAAATCTCGACAGATATTTATGAATATTTATGTTCGAACATAAAATAGTTATAATTATCGTCGAACATAAACAGTCGTATGCAACTCGCCTGTAATGGTAATTAAGACACTCGTATGGAAATTATAAAACTCGCTAAGCTCGTTTTATAAACATAGGCCTACTCGTGTCTTAATTATTGCCATTATAGGCTCGTTGCATAATGTACTAATAATACATTTTATATACAAACCTATATGTCCACCCACACTTAATTAAAAACTACTCAAATGAGAGCAAAGGCACCTGGTGGCCACGAAGCAAATTAACTCTGTTGACGTACGGCCGACTGTGATTGACTAAACCATATCACCGAGATGGCCCAATCTGAACCTGTATACCACACAGCAACATAATACCACTCTCTAAATGTTGACCCAATTTGACGACGAAGAAAAAGGATTAGTAACAAAAAATGTGCCCTCGAACTAAATTTCCCTTACACCTCCTATAATACAAATAGCGCACGTCATATAAAAACTGGAACCCCAAAGACGTATAAGTCCCCAGCCACAGGAACACTCCGCTTAATGGCGCGTGGGTCATGGAAATTCAGTTTTTAATCTCACATGGCACCAAACTTTAGAAATCGAAAGAAAACTTCTCCAATGCAGGAAGTTTTGAATATGATTTTGCCGTTTGGAGCTATAAAATACCTCTCGTACGATATATTGCAGGTGTAAATAGGGTGAAATTATTGTAGGGCACCCTTTGCTCCCCCTAAGCTCATTATATGTATTCATAAATGTTATAGCGTAAGTTGGTTGCGGGATAAATCTATGGCCATTTCCAAAATTTTACTTCAATCTGTTCGGCCTTTCCCGAGTTATAAAATGACAGGTGAACGCAGACAAAATGACAAAAGTTCAATTTTATTCATGTACATTAGATAGATGCAGGCGTGTGAATGAACAGTCAAGAGTACGAGTTATGTTATTTTCAGTAAAATCGGGGGAAAATATATTACGTAATGATTATTTGTTGTGAGTGTAGATAGGACTATAAAATCCCATAACCTTATAGCCATTTCCGAAATTTCACTGCAATCTGTTTGGCCATTCACGAGTTATAATATGGCAGATAGACAGATAGACAGACAGACAAAAGTCAAATTTTATTATATTATAATTTATATATAGCCTAAGCCTCTGTGGCTTAGGCGGCAGCACGCCGCCATCTCACCGCTGGATCCGTGGTTCAAATCCCGGTCATTCCATGTGAGATCTGTGCTGGACAAAACGGAGGCAGACAGGTTTTTCTCCAAGTACTCCGGTTTTCCCTGTCCAAATTTCATTCCAGCAACACTCTCCACTATCATATCATTTCATCTGTCATTCACTTAATCATTGCCCCGGAGGAGTGCGTCAGGCCTCGGCAGCCGGCACAGTTCATATCCTTGCCGCTAGATGGGGGCGTCATTCATTCCATTCCTGACCCGGTCGGAGACTGGAAGCAGGCTGTGGATTTTCATTTTTCATAATTTATATATAGCCTATATCCACGAACCTACTACGCTGTCGTAGCAGGCGGAGAGGTGATACTCCGACGTGGCGCGTCCCAGGTGGCGGATAGGGGGGTCCTCACCGGCTTGCCGGCGGACTTGAGCGAAATAAAATAGCTCTCGCGGACCGAACACACTTAAGCCAGAGAACACCTAGAGGCACCTCTCGATCTCAAAAATCGAGTAGTAATTTCGTGATCTTATCTTAAGATCACCACAAGTTGTATATTCAACTTGTAGCTAAGGCATGATGGAACACACACTACTAACGCAACTACCCCAGGCCCCGGACACACGTCCGGTCTTTCCCGATCATCGGATTCTGGGGGATCGGGAACGAAATCATGCTTCAGAGAAGGATCGGAGCTTCTCAAAATCTCTTCGCCCCAAGAAAAAGAACTTCTTGGGTACTATTAACATCAATACCCTGTTGAAAACAGGAAAGCTCAAACAACTGATTGACGTCCTGGACAAATTTGATATTCAAATCTTAGCAATTCAGGAAACACGATTCCAAGATGAGAACCATTTCGACTCTGAAAACTTCAGGATATTTAAGGGTAAACCAGCCATTAATATCACAGGCAATTTATTAATGTTTGGGACGGCTTTTGCAGTGAGGAAAACTATCTTAGATTCAGTTATCGACTTCACATCGCCATGTGAAAGAATTTCAGTGCTTACAGTAAAATCAAGCAACAAGGCATATGCCTTGATAAATGCCCATGCTCCCATTAACCTAGACAATAAGAGAAATCCACAGAATGTAGAAGACTTTTGGGAATTACTAGAGGAAACTACAAGTAAAATCCCCAAACATCACGTGAAAATCTTATTAGGGGATTTCAAAGCACAGGTTGGCAGAGAGAAGATATACAGATCAATAGTAGGACTCCATCCCGCACATCGGCGGACTAATAAGAATGCAGAGCGTCTAATAAACGTTTGTACATTATTCATGCTGAGACTCATGTCCACGCACTTTATGAGACCATTACACAAAAAGAAAACCTGGAGATCACCTAACCCGTTATTAGGGGAATTTCAGATAGATCATGTGGCTATTTCCGCAAAGAATATGCTGGAGATTCAAAATGTTAGGGTACGGAAGGGAGTGGTAGATTCGGATCACTACCTCACGCAAATCAAGGTTCGGCTTCAACCAAACAGATCCAAACCTAAAGGCAACCGGTTTCCAAGAGTTAATCCGGACTGCTTGAGGAAGAACGCAGAGGTTTTCGTACGATATTTACAGGAAGAAAATCCTAGGGAGTGGCCAGACCTTCGCAAACATTACAGTCATCAGCCATGAAATTAGGACAACCACCAAGGAAAAGAAAGCACAGATGGTGGAACACAACGTGCGATGAAGCTGTCAATGACCGAGTCAAAGCATGGCATCAGTGGATTGGACATCGAACAGTGGAAAGATGGGAGAACTTCCTAAAAACTCAAAAACTGACCTCTAAAACAATCCGGCGCAAAAAACGTGCCTACAACGAAACAGACTCGAAGGGTTAGAACAGGATTTCCAGAAAAACAACACTCGAAATTTTTACAAGACATTCCGTGAGGACTTGTCAGGGTACAAACCACCAATATTAAGTTTCCGTCGACGTAATGGACGACTAGAAACAAAAAGTAAGGAGAACTGCAAGATACTGGCTGATTATTTCCAAACTCTACTGAACTGTGATCCTCCAGTGGAAAGACTGCAGTTTGAAAAACCTGTACCAAACCCAGACTCACTTCCCCCAACAACTCAGGAAATAAAAGAGATAATCCAATCGCTCAAAAATAACAAAGCCCCTGGGAACGATGGAATAACTGCTGAGATGTTGAAAATAGCAGGAGATGACCTCATAAGGAGAATTCATACACTCCTAACAGAAATATGGGAGAGCGAAATAATTCCGAAGGACTGGAAGAATGCCATTATCCATCCGTTGCATAAAAAGGGCGACCGAGCGGACCCCAACAACTACAGAGGTATATCACTTCTACCAATTATATACAAGGTATTATCTAAAGCACTCTTAAACAGAGTAGAACAACAAACTGATCATTTGATTGGTGAATACCAGGCAGGCTTTAGGAAAGGTAGATCGTGTTCGGAGCAGATTTGGAGCCTAAAGACGATATTAAGGATACGCCGCAGTACCAACACATTTGTCACCTTCGTGGATTTTAAGAAGGCGTATGATTCTATTGACAGACAAACTGTTCTAAACACCCTAGAAGAGCTCAGAGTTGACAGGAAATCCAGGGACTTAATCCGCCAGACTCTCACTGACACAACATCTCAAGTGAAGTTTCTAGGTGAACTATCAGAGCCTTTCGAAGTACATACCGGAGTTCGACAAGGTGACGGCCTCTCCCCACTGCTTTTTAACTTAGTGTTAGACAAAGTCATCAGGGAGTGGGAAAACAACATCAAAGGCATAAGCATTGGTACTCTGGAACAGAAAATGAAAGTAAAATGCCTAGCTTTTGCTGATGATCTAGCTATCTTTACCAAGACTAGTGAAGAAACCAAGTATGCCATAGAGAAGTTACATGAGTTAGTATCAAAGACAGGACTCCAAATATCGTATTAGAAGACGCATTTCATAGTAAATGGAGACCAGAATATCCCGAGATCTCCACTACAGACCAACTATGGAATAATTAGACACGTACCTTCCTTCAAATATTTAGGAGAAATTATTGTACCGTCTGGATTGGACAGGAAAGCTAATTTAGAAAGAGCTACCAAACTTCAGAAAGCATACCGAATAACATGGAATCACTATAATAAAAGAGTGATGTCACGAAATGCAAAACTAAGGCACTACCAGACAGTTGTTCTTCCGGAAGCATTGTACGCCTCCGAAACTATATCTCTAGGAGGCCACTCTCAAATTGGTGAAATCGAAATCCAGGAACGTAAAATTCTCAGGAAAATATATGGCCCCGTTTATGTTAATGGTATATGGATTAAAAGGAAAACCACAGATTTGTACACAGTAATCAATAAGTTCACTGATACCGTGCGTAAGAGACGATTGAAATTTTATGGTCACATCTGCCGAATGGACAACACCAGATATGCAAAAAAAAATGCTTGATATAATTAATTCAAAGAAGGTCAAAATCAGTTGGTTAGAAGAAATCAAACAGGACTTAAAGGAAATAAACATTACAGAAGATAGCATCGTGAATCGCAAGATTTTTGGAACACGAGTTACTAATCACACTTTCGCCGAAAAAGCTAAAAAGACCACTGGAAAAAATGGACGGAGGAACGTAAGAAGGGGCATAGCGAGTTCATGAGGAGATTTTGGGAGGTGAAGAAGAGGAAAGCTCCATCAACCCGAGTCAACAAGTTCAAGCGCGCTCCCTAAGTGGGCAAAACGAAGAAAGAAGATATATAGCCTATATTTAAAGATTTTCTTTCAGATAACCTGTGTTATTGTGGTGTATGTAGTAGTAGTAGTAGTGTGTGCCTTTGTCAGGTGAGATTAGGAAAGGAGGCCGCCGTGGCCTTAAGTTAGGAACTATCCTGGAATTTGTATGGAGTAGAAATGGAAAACCATGGGGAAACACTTAAGGATGGCTGAGGTGGGAATCGAACCAACCTCTTCTCAGTTTTGCCTCAGAAGGCTTATTGTACCCCGTTCCATCCCTCAGATCAGAATTCAATTTCCTTGCTAAGTCGACCTCAAGGGTGACAATGCCACGAGACGGACTGCTGCATTAAGTGTCATTCTACCAAGGAAGTTCAGAGTTCCGTTCATTGTCGACAACATGCAAATCCCCATTTGAATTGTGAAATGCAATTCTGCTGATTTCAATCAATCGCAATATTTGACACACGCAATGGAACTGATATTTTGTAGTGTTCGTTGCTGGTTCATTGTAAACCGAGAGAAACTGCGAGGACCGGAAATTAAAAAGCCCTTTCTTCCCCGAGTTATACGTGTTCGCCGCTGGTGTGAACTAAACAATGGGACCGTGCGTTGAAACTGGACACTATTGTGTGTTTGGTGACTAATATGCCTTGTCCTCCTGTGGTGCCAGGTAACGTTCATATTAATAATTCATGTAATACTGTATTAGAATTCCTGACGCCACCTAACGAAGGAAAATAACGTGCCTGTACTGCTGGTGATCTACATTAAGGCAAGGCTGTATTGAGGGCTGCATTGCTTTCATTGTAATGTGAAGTTTTGAAACCATTCTTTCAGTGTTGCCTATACAAACTCTCAGTTGTAACTCTTCAGTCGGTCAACACGAATTTGCCCATTGACTGGGTGGGGTAAACATTATATAATACTGTATATGAATAATAAGTGAATACCACTCCTGGAAAAAAAAAATACATGTATTAGATATGCTCACTATTATAATGGGGCATATTTTAGGATTACACGTTTCGACCTTGAAACGGTCATCATCAGATCTTGATCACTGAGTTGAGGTTTAAATTGATATTATAAATATTATCTAACTACATACAATTTTAGTACGTTTAATTGGTGTTTATATTTTGATTCGCAGTTTGAATATCGTTATATAAGGTTAGTTAGTGTTTTATACGGGTTTGGGAATTACGTATGAATATTATGCACGTGTATATAAATTAGAACACCACAATATAATAAATAATATTAGAGCAAGCAATTTAATTCTAATATGTGGGGCCGTTGGTCGTAACGGGTAGGCGACCCCCAGGGGCTCACATCTAGTGGGACGTGGGTTGGTGACCACGGGGCCCCAGCTGAGTCCGGCATTGCTTCCACTTACTTGTGCCGGGCTCCTCTCCGTCTTCTTTCCTGTCGACCTCACTTGGTCAACTCTTGTTCTCTTCCGACCCCGACGGTATTAGGGTATCCGAGGCCTAGGAAGTCTCTTCCTTTCCCGCCTTAATTGACCCTTGTCTCATCTTTTCTGATACCCTCCTTCTGTGAGGGGTCAGCCTTCTTTTTATTTTCATGTTATCTCCTGCCTTCTGCTCAATGCCCTCAAGAAGGCAGGGTGTATGTAGCCCCACCAATTCTGGTGCACCCTAGATATTGCTACACCCTCAGGGGCTCACGGCTGGTGAGTTCGGGGAGTTGGCGACCCCGAGGGATTCCTGAGCTGGGTCCGGGTTTCCCCCTTTCATCCAATACCTGTGGGGCGGACCCTCTCCTCTTTCAATTTCCTATCTGCCTTTCATGGCTCTCCTTTCTTCCAAGTCCCTCAATCCACATTCTCCAAGGGTTGAGGGCATTTCTTTTCCTCCTGTTCTTTATTTGCCTTATTCTCCTTTAGTTTTCCATTTCTTCTTCTAGTCTATAATTTAGTAGTTAATTTTAGTTATAGTTTACTTTTCATTATCATCATCACGATCACCCACCCCATTAGGGCCAGTAACCTAGATGTTAGGCCCCTTTAAACAACAATTATCATCATCATCATCATCAACTGGTAGGCGAGAAGGTAACTTCTATGTGTGTGCCAATTTTCGAACTATTCCCAGGAATACCTTCTGATATTATGTCCTGGTATAGATCTTCACTCATACCATGTTTGGTTTCAAAAGCTGCAGACGTTTAGGAGCGGATGGGTGAGGGGCACAGACATAGACAGTAATGTAGACAGAAGAACAGACACGCACATTGTTTTCGTCCAGATTGATCTATTAAGTCTTTTTCATCTTTTTTATACAATCTGAAAAGTAGACTAATAAATATACCGCACAAGTATACAGATTTATATTCCATTAAATGTCAGAAAAAGGTGGCGATGTTGATAGTGATATGAGTAAATGTTAGGATTTTATTTAATTTAGAAAATCCCAATGACACTAAGTGTGTTTTTGCAGGATAAAAATTCGAGCTACAGACAAATAATATAAAATACGTAAAGACAGAAGGAGAGTACAACATCGAAAAGGAAATGATAAGCGAAAAGGGAAGATAAATGTAAAAATATTTTGATAAGGATGTTCCAACCAGCAAGTGCAGAATATTCCACAAAGGCAGCCAGTTTCTGACATAGCCTCTTTAACTTTAAGCTGTGCAGCTGATCGATGAGGACCTGTCGTTTTCATGTTCATGTTACGTGGTGGAATTAAAAACGTATCCCTATTTATTAGACTTTGTACCTCAAATATAATATTTTATGGAAATAGCACAGCTGGGGATAGGTATAACAAGCATAGTGAACTACGAGAAGTCAATGATCTGTCGAACATAAACAACGAACGAAATGTGCCACCATTTTTTTAAATGTTGATATTGACAATCAACTAATAATAATTAATACTACTATTTCAAGCACATGTATTATAAAATATTGCCTGCTGAGTATTTCAGTTGTTAGATATATCATCTATGCATTGACATTTATTTTAATTGTCCATCCTCCATCTAATAGCCGTTTAATGGTTTTCCGTATCCTATATATATATGTTTCAGCACCTGGAAACGATCCATAGTACTGGAGTAGACGATGGATGATGATGATGATAACTGTTGTTTTAAGGGGCCTAACATCTAGGTTATCGGCCCCAGTAGACGATGGTACAGAGGACGGTACGAAGATAGAGTTGGTAAAGCACATTAATAATACGTGGTCAACAGGATGATCATATTGTAATGGAAACAGCCAATTTGAAGTAAATATTATTGGTCACTCCGATGAAAACTGATCCTTTCACATCGATGCAATTGCTATAATTTTTATCAGTCCTGTGGCTTAGCCATGTTCGTTAAATCGTGCACCACGGCCGCAAGGGCATCTGCAGATAATCCGAAGATCGTAGGTTCGAATCCGAGAGCTGCCAACGTCTATCACGATCCAGCAAAATGTCGAGATAGTACCTTACTTCAAGTCCCGGGTCACCTACCCCATCACTGTCCCTGATACAGTTACATACACTACTACACTCATCACTGCAATGTTATCAGATAAGTTCAACACACACTCAAGTATACGGAGCTGGTGAACAATATGTCCCAAGCCCCTCAAATTAATAAACAACAACAAAGCTATGTTATCAGTTTTTGGGGTTGGTGAAGGGGGATGGAAGTGCGTCGCATCTATAGTTACAATCAAGTGATAATAATAAGTTTGCACATTTTGGGAGATAAGGGATCTGCAACAAGTCCAGAGATAGTAGGTTGGATGAAAAGGTTCAAATAATGTGGCGAAATATGATGGAATTGAACACGTATGAGTACTAGCAAGCAGGGTGGCCTACAAGGATATGTACCACCAATACTCTTGCAGATCAGGGCTAGAGTGTAAGGCTCTGCTACCAGTGTTGGTGTTAAAATGAATATTCATTCATCGCATTCTCCAATATTGCAAATAAGACAATGAAGTAAATAAAATATAAAGAAAGTCGGTACTGATCAAGCAAACCTTCCATGTGAGAATCCCTACTTGAAAATAAAAACCGATTTACTTAGGAATTCAGAAGTGAATCCATCATGAGGGACATACGCATATCGCTGTGTTCAAATCATCTACATTATTACCTTCCACCTTGCTTCCATTACATCTCATATGTATGCGTTCATATGTTTTCTTACGTCAATCAATGTCGAACCCGAATAGATATAGTACGTTGGGTGATAAGCCTAACCATCCGATGGAGCAAATCCGTAACGATTTTGTGCAGAGCTTATTTCGCTAAACCCATAATAATGTGATGTGCATCAGGGCTGTTTGAATTGAGCGTGTTATGTTCAATAAAGTTCCAAAATTAAGATATTCTGTTTTCGTTGTCGTGACCAGACTCACACTCTACGTCACCAAACATATCCTCATCACAACGGTCATCATCTCTAAATATGTTCTTCGCGTCACTGTTGTAGTATATGGTGGAAAATTTTCATTTCATCGCCAACATTTTCTGGCTGTTTACATTAAATTGCTGTGCTCTGACATCCACAGGATAGATGTGGATTTTATACCAGAGGACAAAACTCATCAAATTTAATATTTATTTAAGTCAAATTTAATTTACAGGGATGTGCATTCCTTTAACTTGTCCAGAAATTGTCCGATCTCTGTGAAACTTGGTATAATGATCGTTGCTACGACTGGAGCGTTCTGGAATAAAATACTGTAGTCTGCTGTAGTTCTCTTCAATATAACAGTGTTAACCTCTAAGGTGAACGAACGTGTGTTACTTAGTGTCTGTTAATACTACAGTAGAGAATGATTCAAAAAATTAACTAGTACAATAAAATATGAAATATGCTGGTAGGCCTGTAAATATTTTTAAATTCATGAATTATGCATGGCATGTGTGCGTATTTCCAAAATTTTAATTATAATTTCATTATAAAATATGAAAATAAATAACTCTGAACACTTAAGAGCTACAGTAAGGAAAATTAGTGAAAAGGTGGGTCCTTCCGTATATGTGGCCACGTTTAGCGACGGCAAAAGATTACACTCTCCATACATCCATGATGGTGGCTGCGCGAAACATTTGAACATTAGTGTCACAACTCAAAATTAAATTGTGTAATCAAGACGAATCTTGCCAAGAGTTGAATATCATACAAGAGCTCTCACTAGCGTTAGTCAAAATGTTATCACACGGAATAAAGTTCACATCGGACATCTTGAAATTTCAAAATAAATTAATAAATTTCGGTGTCCGAGAGCTATTATAACAAAATTTAGTAACAGAAGAGAACCTTAAAAGTCGCTTCGTATGCCGAAAGCAAAAAAAAAAAAGATGCGAGCCTTACAGTCGTCGCATATGATGTGTAACATCTGACATGTTATCCTACTGGTATACTATACAGCTTGGACTTTCTTAAAATGTTAATTTACGCTCCATTTTCAGACTGGTACTATGATGAATGTATAGATTGAATTGGAGATAAGCTACTGTCACACTTGTGGCGCAGCGGTCAAGCTGTTAGTCTCTCACCAAGGTAGACCGGGTTTGATTCCCGGTCAATACATGTGTGATTTTCGAATTGAAATGCCATGTCCTGTGGTTCGCATTCCACGTAAAAGGGAGGTACCGTGGATCATGATTGTGAGATTAACGGTCACGCAAAACTACAAGCTTCCTTCCTTCCTTCCTTAATAATTCATAATAACAAAGTGACACACAACGTCGACTGTACTCTCAAATACTGTGAGCACACTCCTCAGTAACTATATCATTCATTATTCTCAAGATTCTCATACAATTCGTCGTAAACAATCAAAAAATGCCTTCCTACAATCATGAAATGACCAAGTCTCAGCTTTTATTCCACTCACATAACAACATTCTGTTATTCATTTAATATTTGACTAGCCTACTCAACCACAGCTTGACATTAATGCCGCTTACTTAAACGTAATTTGTCGTCTTTGTCCTACCCCATGTGATGTTCAACCTTGAACGTGAAGCTTCATAAACTGCTCAATGACAAATGAAATTAGGTGAAACATTTGCCACTGTGCTCGTCAAACCAGTGCCTGCTAAATGCACTGCCTACTGTATTACCATAACATTCTCGCGCTACAGAGCACACACTGCCTTGTTTCCAATACACACATTTTCAATTGTTATTGTAAAAGGGAGTGTTTTACGGATATTGTAGTTTATAATACGGAACTCATTTTATTAGATGATTTGTAGCTTCCACCAGCACTAGCCTAAATAAAGAATACGATATGGATCAACTAGATTAATAGACGCGACACCGCTCATAACCTTAAATTCCTTATAAACAGGTCCTCTTCATTCACAGACCAACACGTAATTTCATATGGATTCTGTTAAAATGAGTCATATTGATATGATAAATATCGTTTAAAATGATAATCTGGTAGCTGGATCGATGGATCAAGCGGACAGTGCATACTTCCGTTTTCCACCACTGCCAGCTAGTACACTTCCGTCCGATTGATCGAGCGGGCAGTGCATACTTCCGTTGTCCACCACTTCCAGCTAGTACACTTCCGTTTGATCTATCGAGAGGGCAGTGCATACTTCCGTTGGATCCACCACTGCCAGCTCGATCGTTCCGATCCTCTTCCGTCCCCAATTTTCAAAATTACTCCCACAAAACTATCCAGCAACCGAGCGGAAAGATGTTACACATCAAAAACAGTGACTTGATAGATTCAAGATGGTGGCTAGGCGTAGTATTAAAATACACTAGTTAGTAACTCTGGATATTATAGCTCAAGTAAGGCAAAACTTGTTCTGAATGTGACCATCTTCTCTAATTCACAATACCCTTTCCATGCTAGGGCATCTATTAAGTGATAAATTTATAAGATTATTAAGATTATACAACACATTCAAAGATACTCTTGACATACAATGCATCGGAGAGATGCTAACTTGCTAAAACCAAGACGTTAACATGAACTTTCCATTTATACAAAAAATCATGTACATGCAAATAAGAGGTTTTGGTTTAATGAACGGTCAGCAATTTGGAATTGGCTGGATCACATGTGCTTTCTCACACTAAGAGATTTTAGAAGCAATGTTCAATAATAAAACTGATGACCATTCGAAATAACTCATCTGTAATGACTAGTTGAATTTAAAATTTTGAAGAATACTCTTTACATTTTCATTAATTATAACATATATGCACTATGTTTCTTAATTAATTACAGTAATTGCATAATTTCAATTTATATAGTTTTTAATTTTAAATGTACCATGTTTTTAAAATTATTAATTGCATATTGCACGAATATCATTTCTTTTCTCTTCAAGATATAATTTTTAAAGGACCTTTCAATAATTTTGGTAGAATAATAGCATTATTACATGCATACTTTTAACAAGCAGTTTTCAGTTATTTCTTGTTGATGAAGGCATCATTGTTCACGTAGAAACGTGTACGATTTTAACATGTTTTAATTGCTGTTATAGACATGGATGAGATATTTATTGACTAGGCGTATTAAATAAAAAACATTTACGCTATACTCGCGAATTAGTATTTCTTCACGAAGCGGGATGGAGGTACATAACATATTCTTCTATCATTAGCTTAAGCGTTAATGTAACTTTACTAAAATAGTTTCTGTCATGCAGAATGCATTTTAACGGAATTTTATCTTTACTTGTCTCACACTAACATGTGGTTGGATAATTTAGCGACTATTTGTGGATCAAAAAATATACGCTATGAATGAAACGATAACATACGCAATAATGGACACGAAGATCCATGTTAAGTACTGTACCCGATACCTAGTTTAGGCTATCGGCTACGCCAGCAGACATTAAGCTGTAGTTGAGGTTTTGGAAAGAATTAGGAAAAGATAGCGCACCGATCGCGTCAAGAAGAATGTCAAGATGACGTAGGAGGTCTAGAATCAAGGAGGCACTGACGTCTGTGAGAAGATGGAATTATGGATAGAGATGTGAAGCTTTATTGAGATATATATGGAATTATAGCAATTAAACATCTTAGAAAAGGATATATAACATGCATTATAAGTGGAAATAATTTTATGGAAGTCAGATAACCCTAAGTTATTTTATAACGGAACAGCCGAGATGATCTGGGTTCGAGACTATGATCATGACGTGAGAGCACAGTGGTGGAGGACTACACCACGTGCCTGCGCCAAGCACATAAGAATGAAGACAGTGCCAGCAGATTCAGTTGAGCTCAGTCAGACGAGCAGGTAAGAGCAGCTCTATAGCGCAAGCGAGACGCACAGTGAAGGTCACGTAACATACCGAAACTGTCACGGCTAAGTGTAGGCGACAGTTCCTGCATCGCCGAGCAGCGAAGGCCAGGCGGGTCATTGATCCAGGCGGGCTAGCCGAGGAAGCGATTACGGACGGCCGGGATATGTCAGAACCGCACTGCAAGTAGTTGGAGACTTTATTACAAGCTACATTTCAACGCAGTTTGAACATAGCCTTTTATGAATAACTTTATGACTATGCTGTTCTATAACACATTCAAAGCTACTTTAACTATTTCAATTATACGGAATGTTGTTAGCATAGGCACTGATGAACATTAGATCGTGCATTAATAAGATTTATTGCTTATGCCGTTTTCATGAATTACCTAATACAGACAAATACAGGGTGTTTCGTAATCTTGAACACTCTCAAGTAAACTTTTGTTTTACGAAAGTGAGACTTAGTAGTCATTTGAGATTGAACTTGCAATACTCAAACTGAACATTTAACGGAACAGTGGCGTATCTTAGGAGAGGAGTAGGGGGTCCGCTGTTTCCATGAACTTTTTCGAGAAGGAGTTGGACAATATCCGCTATGGGTAATCCGAAGTTCAACATGTCCGAGTAGACGCAAATAGAGACAAGATGGCACCGCAGAGCGATGGATTCGATTCCTGACGAGAGGAGTCCACCAGCTGATTCACTTGGGATTTCGAAGGCAATCGTCATTTCATGGATGGAATGATATTCACGCCGATCTTTCGAGAAATTCTTTATGTAGGGAAAATCGACGATCTTGGAAATTTAATTACAGCTGATTATGAAAGGTACTGTAAGAGTCATAACTACCTGATACGATTATTTTCATGAATACTGGGCACACATGTATATTTTTCTAATAGGAGTGATTCGATTATTAAGACATGGTTTGAATTTATATACTTCGAATTTGCTAGAATATGGAGTGACCATATGATATGGCAGGCATCATTATACGAAATTCTCACCGTTGTTTGGCTTTATTAAGAAGATGTTTGGTCTTTTAGACATTTTTCCAGCTAGGATATTTTTCATGAATAGTTTTTTTTGTGTAACGAGTATTTCGAACACGTGATCTGCAATTGATTATCTAAAATTACTTCGTCAGTTCATTCCATACTAGCGAGTGTGTATTATTCATCAGTAGGGATTTTTTCCATTGGATTGTTTGGAGATATTAAGAAGTTATTCACTTTAGTGAATGAACATCGCTTTTATATGACAACTAGAAACTTGTTGATTCCTATCTGGTACATTCACTCATATAGCCTACGAGATGGGGTCCTTCGTATTTATACGATTGTATGGTGGCTACTCATCTTACCCATCGTTCAGGGAACTATCATCCAAGTCGACGGGGCGAGGTCTTTCGTATTTATACGACTGTACGGTGGTTACACATCTTACTCGCCATTGAGGGACTCATTTTTATCATCCGAGTGTACACGAGATGTAAGTGAATCAAACAAGGAACTACTAGTCACATATCAGTCGAAATTTTGTTAAATAAAGTAACGATAAATGTCAACAGGATTGCATTTAGTAATTCTTGTTTGCCAATCCAATATTTTGTTGCTATACGCTTTTGAGAGTAATTTCAGTTTAACAGCTGTTACAGCTGATGCTTTTGATGAGTTTATAATTGTGTTTGATACCTTTGAGAAGGATTTAAAGTAATTGAATCTTGTAAGATTAATCATTAATGGTCAGAATTATTTTAAGGCAGATCAGTATTGCAGATTTTGATGTGAGAGATTATAGCACATTGGTGTTTTTCTGCGATGTGAATTATGAAATTTTGTAAGAGAATTTATGCTATTTGAAAGCAGATCTTAAATTACTGAAGTGATATTTTTCCAATTGTTTAAGAAGTTGTCTAGATGTGATCAGAGTAATTACAGTTATTGGAGAATGTGTGCGTTGATAATTTGAAGCCAGTTACATATTTTTTGTAGATCATGCAACATGGTTAAGTGAAGTTTGTGATAGGCATTTTGTGGAAGTTGCCATGTGATAGTTGCAACGTTGATAATGTATTTTGAGGCAGACATGAGGTCGTCGTACCCAGTCTAGCGTAATTGTTGAGATTCATGCTGTATGTGCTGAATATTTATGGAGTTTTGTGGAATAATTATTGTATTCAAATGTGATATTTGAAGTATTGAAGAAATGTAATGTCGTTGTGGATAGTTAGATCCAACGTGATGTCGTGGAGGCAATAATATTTTTTGGCATGATAAATTAAATACGAGATATAACTTGGAAGTAATAAAACTGTAAGAAAACGTTCTATAAACCTTATTAAACAATTTGTTAGGAAATTAAACAAATAAATGAAGTTGATAATACAAGATTTTCTGAAAAATAATAATTAACGAAATAATAATCTGAGATTTAAGCATATTAACGATCTGACCTAATGAAATAAAAATCAGAATGACTAGATGAAATAATGAAAACTAAATAACCAGATGATTGAAATTTAAATAATTTGATAAATTAAATTTTGAAATAAATCGATGAATTAAATAAATGGATGAATTAAAGATTGAATAAATAAACTGATTGGAATAAATTAATAGACGATTGTAATGATGATGAATAACTGAATTAGAAGGTGATAATTAATTAACGAAGCTGATGATTAATGAATTTATATGGAATTAAATAAATTTAATTGAGAGATAATGTGAAGGAATTGCAACTTGAGTTGAGAATTTAAATAATGTAATGGTGATGAATTAATGATTCTGACAGGAATAGGTAGAATTTTGAAGTGAGAATTAATGTGAGAAATATTTAATTTTGATGATGACGATAATGATGACCAATGAGAATTTGAATTTTCTGTAATTCACAGATAAGTGATTGTTAATGACGATGTAAATAGTGTAAATTAATTATTCGATGTTTAGGAGCATTTGATTAACATGTTCAACATTCAAATTATGCCATGCAAACCATAAATTACGTGATATTTGATATGTGTGATTATTATATGTGTATGTTTAGACAGATTAATAACTATTTTAAATCCACATTGATGTTAAATTAAAGAGAAATTAGGTCTCAGGTTTCACAAATGTCAGTGACGAAAGACATAGTGCTACAGTGATCCTGAGAACCCAAGAGAACTTTATAAATTTTTCTTGTTATGTGGATAAAAATAATTTTGGATTAGAAAAGAGATGGTTCGATTTTTGGACAATGGCAATTTAACTTTGGCATTCGACCATACTCTTAGGTAGGAGTTATATTTAAAATGTCTGTCTGACTATCAAAGTAAAATAAATTTGTTTTTATCTTAGTTGTGATCTGATGATGGTGTGATGTTCCTTTTTCTTTCCTTGTCTTGAGTAAGGCTTACCCGGAAAGGAAGTGGTTTGCTAGGAATTCAGTTGATGGCGCCCATTTATATTTGCATTATTTCTATTAAACTTAAGCCCGTAACGACCCTAGAGATACTTTGTCTCGTGATACCCACTGCTTTTTCGAGAACTCAGGTGAATTTCCGACACATTCCTTATTTGACTAGAGGTTCATTTAACTCCGCTCTGTCCTGGAACTCCAGGAATGCGATGTTATAGCAGATGGGTCATCGCATCCCCAGGACGAACGGGTACAGAGAGAGAGGGAGAATTGGCTTTATCCAACTAGTGGGGCTTTTCGATTTTGTTTATTCTATGGAATCACATCAGATTTAGATTACTGAGAGATTGATCTCAAGTTCATTTAAGTGTGTTACAAAATTTATTAAACTTAGTCAGACAATGTACTTGTGTGCCCAATCCAGTGTTCATGTTAATCGTATTAGTAATATCATGTTAGTTATAAGACATTTTTCCTATACCCAAGTGAATGCAGGAATTGAGACATTGTGATGTGTTGTTGTCTAACGTCTCTATGTAAAACCTATATTGAAAATACAATTATGTTGCCGGAAGATTTAGCGAAGGTGTTAGGAGAGTTACAGACGGGTATGTCTGGTATTGCAGAAACTATTTCTAAGATGGAAACGGAAGTTAAAGAACAGATTAATAATTCAGAAGCTAGATTAGAAGCTAAATGTAAAGAGAATGTACAAGCATTACAAACTAGTAATGAAGAAAATTTAAAATTATTGCAGACTAGTACTGAAGAAAATTTAAAGTCATTACAGGCTAGTAACGAAGGCAATCTGAACGACAGTTTAAAGTCATTAGAGACTAGGTTACAGTCAAATAGCAAAGATGAGTTGATGTTATTAGAGACTAGGCTACAGTCAAATAGTGAAGCTAACTTGAAGGACAATTTTAAGTCATTAGAAGAAAGATTACAGTCAAATACTGAAAGTCATTTAAAAGCTAGTGAAGCTAACTTGAAAGATAACTTTAAATCATTGGAAGAGAAATTACAGTCTCGTAGTGAAGAAACTAACACTGAATTAGAAAACAAGTTAACTAGATTAGAGAATAGTTTAACTTTAAAGAATAATGAGATGCTGAAGACTTTACAATTAGACATAATTGCAGTAAACATGAAAGGAGAGGAAAATGTTCAAATATTAAGAAAAAATATTATTGAATTAGAAAGTAGAGGAGAAGAAAATATTTTTACTTTAAGAACTGACGTTATGTCCATACAGAAAGACATTAAATCAGATGTATCGAAGTTGAGATTCGACATCGATGGTTTAGTGGCAGATGTAGGCAAAATTCAAGATTGGTCTACCGAAGTATCTTTCGAGACTAAGATTAAAGGTCTAGAAACGAATCTAGGTAAAGAGATTAAAGATTTAAAGACAGTAATTGGGACCATTAAAGAGGAAGTCTTGGGAGAGGTCAATTCTAATTTAAAATCATTAGAAAATCAATTGCAGAAAGATATTAGGAAGATAGACGACGATATAGAGCAAAAGGTTAATGAAAACTTAGCTTTGTTTAAAAATAGAGTCGGTGCAATCGTGGAAGAACGGTATAGTGAGGTCGATGCCGAAGCAAAAGAGAAACGTGAAGGGTTAGATGAAAAATTAATCGCAGGTATGGCAAACTTAGAAGCGAGGTTTACGGAAAACAAGGAAGCGATGAAGATAGATTCAACTCTATTTAGAACAGATGTTGATCTGTTAAAGGAACAAGTCGCGTCAGTAAAGAACACGTGCGAAGGAAAAATTGACAAGTTAAGAAACGACTTGGACGAGAGTAACAAAACACAGGATGTTACATCGTTAGATGAATTGAAAACGCAGGTCAAGACCGTGAAGAAATTAGCAGAAGACAGGATAACTAAACTAGAATCCATGTTTAACAGTTTCACCAGTCAGAATATAACATCAGGGGAAACATTGATAAATCAAACAGCGATAGACCGCAGTATGACTAATCAAGAAGCGAGCATGGGAGAAGACCGTCAAATGCAACCGAATGTGACATTCGAAAGGGCCAGTTCAACCCCTCAGGATAATCCAAGTTCGAATAGGAGTACGTTGGGCCCAAGCGAACGATACTCAGGTCCAGTCACCATTATTAGGAATCTGGACGACAAGCCGAGAAAGTTTTCGGGAAATACAGGAGTCACACCAGTCGAATTTCTGCGAGATATTCGAGACTACATGGCGGAACACAGGGTAGCCAAAGAAAGAGAGCTAAGGATAGTCGAACGCGCCTTAGATGGATCTGCACTTACGTGGTTTAGAGCGTTCAGAAGCAATTTTGCGAACATGGAGCAATTTGCCATGGCTTTCTTGAGGAGATTTTGGAGTGCCGAGGATCAACTTAACGTAAGAGCGGAGATGTACTCAAAACGCTATTCTACGTCACATCCGACGCATTATGCCAACTATTTCACGTCACAGCTGGCTAAATTACAGTTCCTTATTCCTCCATTGCCAGAAGAAGAGCTTTTGCAAGCTATAGCGAGACAGTTACCGAATGAGGTAGAGCGATCACTAATAGCGTCGGGAGCCAATACACTGGAGCACTATGACGACATTTTACGGCGATTGGATTATACAAGCGCTCAAGTTACGCCTAGAAGTAACAGAAACGACAATAGAAACACGCAAGAAGTGAATGCGGTAGTCGTAGACAATGCAGCTCAAACGGACAGAAGGGATTCCTGGGAAAACCGACGGAACGAAGGGAATCGAGGAAACATCCGTAACGCTCGAGGAAATGATCGATATAGAGGACCATATGAGAGGCCATACGATCAAGAAGCGAGAGATAGCCGATATAGGAATTATAACCAGAATTCCAGATATCAAGACAGGAATCGATATAACAATAGATATCGGGGCAGGAATAACTGGAGCCAAGGTCAACAGTATAATGGGAACGACAGGCAGGATGGCCGAAGAAACGATCCTAACGACAGACGGGATAATCGTGGACATGAGAGGTCGAGGCAAGAGGATAGACAGCCTAGTGCACCACTCGAAGAGACAGTGAGAGATGTCAATCGAGCAAGCACGAGTGGCGAAGGAAGAAATAAACGTCAGAATAACACGGAATCAAGATGCTAATCATTGGAAGTCATCATTATTGAGAGTCAGAAAGAACCATCATGCTGAGTAAAGGAATTGTAGAGCTATCGTGTACATGTATTATATATAGAATGCCTGAGAGTGTTTTTTTTTCTCAATCCGGATAAAAAAAGGAGATGTACGGGAGAGATGTACCCGATACCTAGTTTAGGCTATCGGCTACGCCAGCAGACATTAAGCTGTAGTTGAGGTTTTGGAAAGAATTAGGAAAAGATAGCGCACCGATCGCGTCAAGAAGAATGTCAAGATGACGTAGGAGGTCTAGAATCAAGGAGGCACTGACGTCTGTGAGAAGATGGAATTATGGATAGAGATGTGAAGCTTTATTGAGATATATATGGAATTATAGCAATTAAACATCTTAGAAAAGGATATATAACATGCATTATAAGTGGAAATAATTTTATGGAAGTCAGATAACCCTAAGTTATTTTATAACGGAACAGCCGAGATGATCTGGGTTGGAGACTATGATCGTGACGTGAGAGCACAGTGGTGGGGGACTACACCACGTGCCTGCGCCAAGCACATAAGAATGAAGACAGTGCCAGCAGATTCAGTTGAGCTCAGTCAGACGAGCAGGTAAGAGCAGCTCTATAGCGCAAGCGAGACGCACAGTGAAGGTCACGTAACATACCGAAACTGTCACGGCTAAGTGTAGGCGACAGTTCCTGCATCGCCGAGCAGCGAAGGCCAGGCGGGTCATTGATCCAGGCGGGCTAGCCGAGGAAGCGATTACGGACGGCCGGGATATGTCAGAACCGCACTGCAAGTAGTTGGAGACTTTATTACAAGCTACATTTCAACGCAGTTTGAACATAGCCTTTTATGAATAACTTTATGACTATGCTGTTCTATAACACATTCAAAGCTACTTTAACTATTTCAATTATACGGAATGTTGTTAGCATAGGCACTGATGAACATTAGATCGTGCATTAATAAGATTTATTTCTTATGCCGTTTTCATGAATTACCTAATACAGACAAATACAGGGTGTTTCGTAATCTTGAACACTCTCAAGTAAAATTTTGTTTTACGAAAGTGAGACTTAGTAGTCATTTGAGATTGAACTTGCAATACTCAAACTGAACATTTAACGGAACAGTGGCGTATCTTAGGAGAGGAGTAGGGGGTCCGCTGTTTCCATGAACTTTTTCGAGAAGGAGTTGGACAATATCCGCTATGGGTAATCCAAAGTTCAACATGTCCGAGTAGACGCAAATAGAGACAAGATGGCACCGCAGAGCGATGGATTCGATTCCTGACGAGAGGAGTCCACCAGCTGATTCACTTGGGATTTCGAAGGCAATCGTCATTTCATGGATGGAATGATATTCACGCCGATCTTTCGAGAAATTCTTTATGTAGGGAAAATCGACGATCTTGGAAATTTAATTACAGCTGATTATGAAAGGTACTGTAAGAGTCATAACTACCTGATACGATTATTTTCATGAATACTGGGCACACATGTATATTTTTCTAATAGGAGTGATTCCATTATTAAGACATGGTTTGAATTTATATACAGTACTTCGAATTTGCTAGAATATGGAGTGACCATATGATATGGCAGGCATCATTATACGAAATTCTCACCGTTGTTTGGCTTTATTAAGAAGATGTTTGGTCTTTTAGACATTTTTCCAGCTAGGATATTTTTCATGAATAGTTTTTTTTGTGTAACGAGTATTTCGAACACGTGATCTGCAATTGATTATCTAAAATTACATCGTCAGTTCATTGCATACTAGCGAGTGTGTATTATTCATCAGTAGGGATTTTTTCCATTGGATTGTTTGGAGATATTAAGAAGTTATTCACTTTAGTGAATGAACATCGCTTTTATATGACAACTAGAAACTTGTTGATTCCTATCTGGTACATTCACTCATATAGCCTACGAGATGGGGTCCTTCGTATTTATACGATTGTATGGTGGCTACTCATCTTACCCATCGTTCAGGGAACTATCATCCAAGTCGACGGGGCGAGGTCTTTCGTATTTATACGACTGTACGGTGGTTACACATCTTACTCGCCATTGAGGGACTCATTTTTATCATCCGAGTGTACACGAGATGTAAGTGAATCAAACAAGGAACTACTAGTCACATATCAGTCGAAATTTTGTTAAATAAAGTAACGATAAATGTCAACAGGATTGCATTTAGTAATTCTTGTTTGCCAATCCAATATTTTGTTGCTATACTCTTTTGAGAGTAATTTCAGTTTAACAGCTGTTACAGCTGATGCTTTTGATGAGTTTATAATTGTGTTTGATACCTTTGAGAAGGATTTAAAGTAATTGAATCTTGTAAGATTAATCATTAATGGTCAGAATTATTTTAAGGCAGATCAGTATTGCAGATTTTGATGTGAGAGATTATAGCACATTGGTGTTTTTCTGCGATGTGAATTATGAAATTTTGTAAGAGAATTTATGCTATTTGAAAGCAGATCTTAAATTACTGAAGTGATATTTTTCCAATTGTTTAAGAAGTTGTCTAGATGTGATCAGAGTAATTACAGTTATTGGAGAATGTGTGCGTTGATAATTTGAAGCCAGTTACATATTTTTTGTAGATCATGCAACATGGTTAAGTGAAGTTTGTGATAGGCATTTTGTGGAAGTTGCCATGTGATAGTTGCAACGTTGATAATGTATTTTGAGGCAGACATGAGGTCGTCGTACCCAGTCTAGCGTAATTGTTGAGATTCATGCTGTATGTGCTGAATATTTATGGAGTTTTGTGGAATAATTATTGTATTCAAATGTGATATTTGAAGTATTGAAGAAATGTAATGTCGTTGTGGATAGTTAGATCCAACGTGATGTCGTGGAGGCAATAATATTTTTTGGCATGATAAATTAAATACGAGATATAACTTGGAAGTAATAAAACTGTAAGACAACGTTCTATAAACCTTATTAAACAATTTGTTAGGAAATTAAACAAATAAATGAAGTTGATAATACAAGATTTTCTGAAAAATAGTAATTAACGAAATAATAATCTGAGATTTAAGCATATTAACGATCTGACCTAATGAAATAAAAATCAGAATGACTAGATGAAATAATGAAAACTAAATAACAGATGATTGAAATTTAAATAATTTGATAAATTAAATTTTGAAATAAATCGATGAATTAAATAAATGGATGAATTAAAGATTGAATAAATAAACTGATTGGAATAAATTAATAGACGATTGTAATGATGATGAATAACTGAATTAGAAGGTGATAATTAATTAACGAAGCTGATGATTAATGAATTTATATGGAATTAAATAAATTTAATTGAGAGATAATGTGAAGGAATTGCAACTTGAGTTGAGAATTTAAATAATGTAATGGTGATGAATTAATGATTCTGACAGGAATAGGTAGAATTTTGAAGTGAGAATTAATGTGAGAAATATTTAATTTTGATGATGACGATAATGATGACCAATGAGAATTTGAATTTTCTGTAATTCACAGATAAGTGATTGTTAATGAAGATGTAAATAGTGTAAATTAATTATTCGATGTTTAGGAGCATTTGATTAACATGTTCAACATTCAAATTATGCCATGCAAACCATAAATTACGTGATATTTGATATGTGTGATTATTATATGTGTATGTTTAGACAGATTAATAACTATTTTAAATCCACATTGATGTTAAATTAAAGAGAAATTAGGTCTCAGGTTTCACAAATGTCAGTGACGAAAGACATAGTGCTACAGTGATCCTGAGAACCCAAGAGAACTTTATAAATTTTTCTTGTTATGTGGATAAAAATAATTTTGGATTAGAAAAGAGATGGTTCGATTTTTGGACAATGACAATTTAACTTTGGCATTCGACCATACTCTTAGGTAGGAGTTATATTTAAAATGTCTGTCTGACTATCAAAGTAAAATAAATTTGTTTTTATCTTAGTTGTGATCTGATGATGGTGTGATGTTCCTTTTTCTTTCCTTGTCTTGAGTAAGGCTTACCCGGAAAGGAAGTGGTTTGCTAGGAATTCAGTTGATGGCGCCCATTTATATTTGCATTATTTCTATTAAACTTAAGCCCGTAACGACCCTAGAGATACTTTGTCTCGTGATACCCACTGCTTTTTCGAGAACTCAGCTGAATTTCCGACACATTCCTTATTTGACTAGAGGTTCATTTAACTCCGCTCTGTCCTGGAACTCCAGGAATGCGATGTTATAGCAGATGGGTCATCGCATCCCCAGGACGAACGGGTACAGTACCAAAGCACAAACACACATGTCCTATTGTAACCCCTGTATATTTTTCGAGGAAATACTGTTGGAAATGAATAATAATAATAATAATAATAATAATAATAATACAAATAATAATATCCATGTACTAAACACCATCTAAAAATGAAAACCTCTTTGGTCAATAATTATAGTGATAGTAATAATAGTAATAATAACAATAATAATTATAATAATAATAGTAATAATAATAACAACAATAATATTCATTTATGTTCGACCCTAACTATTATGTGTCAGAAAACTGTATCATAATGAGGCTCATTATAAAACTATTTTTCATTATGAAACAGTTTCTCCCACCAATCAGAGCTCAAGAAACAGTTGTGTGACCAATTAGATAAGGATACCTTCGCGCATGCGCTCAAAATCCAACATGTCTATATAAATTACCGAAAGTGCACAGTCCATATGTTCGCGTAAATAAACTTGTGAATATGAGACAAGAAATAGCACTGTACCTTAATATCCTCAAATCCAATTTCTTCACAGCGGGTTGTTTTCAATCGACTTCGGTGACAGTTTTACTGAATGCTGGTGCACAATCTGAACATATGGCATTGAAGCACACAGAGCGCATGCGTCGGTCGACCAGAGAGCTTGGAAAACAGAGATATACTACCCACCGCAACACCCGATCACAAAATTTTAGTGACTGAACAGATTTTTATGAATATTTATGTTAAAACATATAATAAAGTTATAATTATCGTCGAACATAAACAGTCGTATGCAACTCGCCTATAATGGTAATTAAGACACTCGTATGAAAATTATAAAACTCGCATACGCTCGTTTTATAAACATACTTGTGTCTTAATTATAGCCATTATAGGCTCGTTGCATAATGTACTATTACTAAACAGCATCTAAAAACAGGAAACCACCTGGGTTAATATTAATAATATTAATATATATATATATATATATATATTTCGAGGGAAGTGGAAAAATCTTGCATAAGACCTTGAGAAGGGTCCGCACTTCTCAAGAGTGTGGGATTCTTACCCACTAAAAAACCACACCCTGTCCTCTTGAAAAAACCCATCCCGGGACCACTTTCGTAGTACTTCAGGATGGAGTCATTTTCTTTGCTTCACAAGCACCATCTTACTTCTCCATTCATAGCCGGCGGATCGCAGACTCAATCGACTAAATCGAGCAAGTCCCCATCCGACTTCTTCTGACGAAGGACCACCTCAACAAAGAAAGCGACCATATCCCAGCTGAGCTCGTTTCTCAGCATAATGCCAACTATATTGTCCGGCGTTATTGGACCAACCTCAGCTTCAAGTTGTTGTTTTTCCGCTGCCCAACGATCGCAGACGAAAAACGTATGATAAACGTCATCTCGTTCGTTCTCGCAGTAAATACAAACTGGACTCCTTACTTTGGCCATACGATGAAGGTAACACCGAAAGTAGCCATGACCTGTCAACATCTGTGTCAGAAAGTAATTTATTTCTCCGTGTTTCCTACTCGTCCACTCGACCAGACTCGGTATCAGCCGAGCTGTCCATCTTCCTCTGTGATCGTCATTCCACCTCTGCTGCCAAAGTTCCATCTTGCGTGCTACGGTTTCCTTCCGCGCTTGAGCCTTGCCCAGTTCTACTCGTCGGAAGTATACGTCTTTACGTTCTTGCGCGAGTAAGTCTATTGGTGCAACACCTGAGACAACCAGAACTGCAGGTTCCGAAACTGTACGGTAAGCACACGCCACCCTCAGAGCTCCTCTCCTCTGAATTGCAGCTAGGCGTTTCCTATACTTCTCTATCCTCAGCGAATCAGACCAAATCTCAGCTCCATACAGGGGAATAGACTGCGCTGTGGACAACAGTAGTCGACGTTTGCTTTCTCTAGGACCATGCACATTAGCAATGAGTCTACTAATGGCAGCTGTCACTACTTCCGCCTTGTCTGCTGCCTTCCGTATATGAGACCAGTATGTCAGTTTCGTGTCAAGAGTAAACCCTAAGTACTTCGCAGTGGCTCCAGTTCGAACGACCACCTCTCCAACTTTCATGGGAATTATAGTGTCCATTCTCCTCCTAGTTAACATGACTATTTCAGTTTTCGCCATAGCTAAATTCAGACCATGAGTGTTCATCCAACCACTCACCCGTCGCATTACCTGATTGAGTTTCCACTGAGCCAGAACCGCATCTCGGGCTACAATCACCGCTGCAATATCATCAGCGTACCCAACAAGGAATGTATCTTCGGGCATCTCCATGCGCAGTAAGCCGTCGTACAACATGTTCCACAAATCCGGGCCCAGGATAGATCCTTGCGCTGCTCCTGCCGTGACTTTTCTCCTCCTCTGGCCGTCTGCAGTGTCGTATAACAGGGTACGGTCCTTCAAATAATCTTTCATTATACGCAGGAGATATGCAGGCAACTGGAAGGTGAATTGAAGAGCTTCAACCATATCTATCCACCTAGCTGAGTTGAAGGCGTTCTTCACATCCAAGGTTACCAGAAATGTTATTTTCCTAGAATAGTGGTTACCTTCCTGGGCTTGATTCGCAGCTTCAACTACTAGGCGTACTGCATCTATTGTACATCGCCCACGGCGGAAGCCAAATTGCCTGTCAGACAGATTTCCCGCGGCTTGAATTGACGACAGTATGCGAGGTTTTAATAGCTTCTCCAGCACTTTTCCCGCAATGTCTAAAATACATAGTGGTCTGAAGGACGATGGCGCGTTCCCGACTGCCTTTCCTTTTTTAATCAGCACTAGTCGAGCCATTTTCCAACGGGCACTAAAGACACCTGCTCGCAGACAACAGTTGTACATTTCAAGCAGTAGCTGCGGACAAACCTTGAGAGCTAGTTTCATAGCTTCCGCGGGTATCCCTTCAGGGCCTGGAGCCTTCTTATTCCGAAGGGAGCATTGTGGTGTTTGAAGCCATATTTTCAGTGTTGCCTTAGTAAACAAGAGTTTAGTGCTTTTCAGTCGGTCAACACGAATGTACCCAAAAGAGATGGGTTATGCCCTAATCCTGAAATAAATTACATGAGATTAATAAAATTAATCTCATGTAATTTATTTCAGGATTAGGGCATAAAATTAATCTCATGTAATTTATTTCAGGATTAGGGCATAACCCATCTCTTTTGGGTACATTCGTGTTGACCGACTGAAAAGCACTAAACTCTTGTCCGAAGGGAGCCTACTGCTTCCTTCAGCTCACCTATGGTAAATAGAGGAATGAATTCCGGCTCAAGTACGTCGCCCCCATCAATTCGCACAGGGTGAGTAGGTAATAGCTCGTTTACAATATCATCCATCGTCCGTGCATCCAACGTGGTATTGGACATGGAGCCGAGTTTCTTGGTGACAATTCGGTAGCCTAATCCCCAAGGATCTACGTCTACTTCTTTAACTAACAACTGCCACATCAGAGTCTTACGTCTTCTGATGGCATTTCGAAGGGTTCTCTTAGCTGCAAGGTGCTCAGCGGATCTCAAATCAGCCTCTGGTCGATGTCTTGAACGTTGGGCACTTCCTCTGAGTCGAAGACAAGTTCTTCGAAGATCAGCTATTTCGTCAGTCCACCAATAAGCTGGACGTCTATTGTTTCGAAGACGCTTCCGGGGAATTGACGCTTCGCAGGCTAGGTGCAAGAGACGCATAGTGACCCCCACCTGTTCCTCAACAGAAAATCTTAGATCTAATTCCTCAACAATGTTACTAGTGCCTGACTGTACTGATTCGAGTACATTGGCAAATTTCTCCTCGTCGATGCGCGATACATCCCAACGTGTTGTCTTCAATGTGTCGTGCCTCTGAGGCCGCTGATCTCGTAAAATCCGGAAGGTGATATATTGGTGATCACTAGCAGTATAATCCTCGATCACTTCCCATTCTACTACTAAGGCTGCCAAACGATCCGACACCAGCGTAATATCTGGTTTAGTCTCCGTATAACCAGGTCGTCTAAATGTCGTTGAGGTCACTGTATTCACCACGACCAATCCTAATCTGGCTGCCATCTCTAAAATTCGTCGTCTCCTCGAATTTTGATGTGACATACCCCATTCCAATGCCCTAGCGTTGAAGTCACCGGCAACTACCACAACACCTTCCATCTCACGTACAGTATCTTCCAAATTGTCCAGCTTCCTTTGAAAGTACTGAATATGTTCATTCGGAGTTAAATAGCAACTTACGTACGTAATCCCACCACTCTTAACCCAAACGAACCCTTCTCCGGATCCGTGATCCTCCACATGGATTTTGCTCAGATCCGGTATCCAGATAGCCGCCGTACCTAGGGGATCCGAAAACCAGCCCAGCATGTCCAAGTTTCGATATTGCTCACTGATCAGGAGAATATCTGTTTTCCTTTCAAATTTTAGCTGTATCAAAAGATCATTAGCGATTATGCTTCGTTTCAGGTTCCCTTGTAGGACATTCGTCATTGTGTTTTTTCTTTAATCTTCGCGAATGCCTCTCGAAACACTGTACAAGAACCTGTTCCAGGGATGTGACTTATGTTTAAGCCCTCCCGATTACAGTCAGAGCACAGCACGCATTTCATGTCTGACGTACATCCTGCGGCTTTATGACCCAGTTTACCACATCTGTAGCAAAGGCCGCTTCTATCCGGGCCATTGCAATTCCTCCTTATATGGCCATAACCCAGACACCGAAAGCAGCGCGTTACCATCGCTCTTCTCCTCACCCTACAGTATATGAAACCGACCTTAATATGGCCAGTCTCCAATAATTTCTCAGCATTCTGATTATCCATTTCCACAATTGCCATTTTCTGCCCTCTACTGTTGGGTTTAGTGACGGATACTTTCAGCTCATCTATAAAACCCTCTATGTCTCGTTTCAGAGCCAATTCGACATCACTTACAGTAGTTACAATATCCATGTCTCGTACCTCCAAGACAGTTCTAGGAGTCAATGTCCTCACCAATCCTGCATGACCAACAGCTTCCCTCAAAGTGCTGCTAAACATTTCTCGACAGTCCTTATCAGCCTTCGTATCAAACTCCAGTAAAACGTCACCGGATCTAGTTTGACGGATCGATCGAATTTCCTGATGGCAGGCCTCTGGCTTCACCTTCTCCCTCAAATTCTTCACAATTTCTGCATAAGTCTTCCCAGCTGCTCGTTGGATCAGCACAGCCTTGGGTCCTGATCGTTTATGGGATTTCCGAGTCTTGCTGTCCCGAACTGGTGGTTTCGCCCTTTGTGACGACAGAGAAGCGCTTTCTGACCACGACACAGCGATACCGGAGGACCTCCTCCGTCGGACCGTCGTCCATTCTGACAAATTTTCCTCCTGCTTATCGGAATCTACTAGAGGCGATTGAATTGGGTTATCAGGGCTATCCAATGCCACTATCACCTTCTCATGGCCTAAGGTATGCTCTTCCACTGCAGGCAGAACTCCTTGCTTCTCCAGCCAATTGTCCCTGCACGATATAATGATATCGATGGCTTCCTCTATCTCCGCTATTCCATTTTTCACGTCATTAGATATATTCTTCTGTCTTCCTGTAGCAAGCTTCATCTTTCTGATGACACCAATGCATCTTGTCAAAGCCTTATCAATTGGAGTAGCGTCTGCACTTGTATCCTTCGAGCTACTAATAGAATCCATGATGGCAGATTTCCCAAAAATAAGCTGATGCCGACAGCAAAACACAAATACCGTCGAAAATCTATAGTATAAAAGGATGGTTGCTACGTAGCCTACTCAATGTAGTGGGTCTCTAATGGCCGCTGTCTCCAAGTAGTCCTGACCTACTATCTACCCCCTAACGACGAGACCTATAGGCCTGAGGTTACCACAGAATTACTCTCAACCCAGATGGCCTTGGATTTCACTAGCGCATGAAGTATGAATGTCGTCACTGCAAGTTCTATGATTTCAATAGTCTATGGCAAAACCTTAACCTAAAATTGACGGCACACGACCATTCAACACTCAATAAAGTCCCAGAAGAGAATAGAACTCATGAAACACAATATACGTACCATGAACTGGGACTAACACCAACCTGTTTCGATGCCGAAAGGCTACACACAAATCCAGCTAATTACTAATTCAACGGCAATTCACACGCACGACACACGCGACAACCTTATGCCAATCATGGCTGCAACAATCCCCCAATCAATATTAATAATAATAATAATAATAATAATAATAATAATAATAATAATAATAACGGGAGCAAGCGCTGAGTGCCTACTGGTGTGGCGTAACACTCATTGGCTCCCAACAGGCAGCACGCTTGCATCTTACCTGCCAGAACCAGGGTTCGATTTTTGGCTCTGCCAGATATTTTACATGGGGCGTGCCAACTGGAATGGGATGCACTTAGCCTCATGGGGACATTCCATCAGCTATTTGGAAATATAAATAGTGCCCCATGCCCTAAAATCCATGCTTCCGGGGCTGAGGTTGTGTTCACGCTAGGCATGCGTCCCCATAATCGATAGATTTGAACTGCGTGACAGTAGTCCTTTGATAGCTAATGTTGTTGTTGATTCTTTTAGGGGCTTTATGATATCGTGGTCTTGTACCCCGTGTACTTAAGTGTATGCAATATTTGTCTGATAACCTGTGTCACTGCAATGTCTGTACCAGTGTGTTTATTTGTAATTGAGGTAAGATTTGGGTAGGAAGCGGTCATGCATGGCCTTAAGTTAGGAACCATCCCGGCATTTGCCAAGAATAGAAGTGAGGAAACCACGAAAAAGCACTTCCAGGTTGACTGAGGCAGGAATCTAACCCATCACTTCTCAATTGTGCCTGATACACGTTGAGTGCAACCCGTTCCAACACTCAGACCAGAATGAAATTCCTTGGCAGAGCGGGGAATCGAACCCGGGTCTCCGCGGTGACAGCCAACAATGCAAGCCACTGCGCAACGAGGCAGACTGAGGTCTAATGATTGAGTTACTTGCTGTACTACCTACATAGTGATTACACAGAATATTGTAAATACAGGGGCATTATCTATGTGCGCCTCGATAAACACGGCAAGCTAAACCGGCTGTGATTGTCGCAGATCGCGGGCGCCCGTACGCGGTTCAGCTGGTGGTTGGCGTGCTCCGCTGACTCATATCGTTAGTTCACACGTGTTTTGTCATTCACATGGACACGTATCTGCAAAGCTTAGACGTTAGTGTTGCACGTTTAGTGAGTATTGTGATTACTGTGATTGTTGGTCATGCTTAGTCACCAATTCACATCGCGCGAACGTGTGAATGTCCATAATTCGTATATGAAAAGCAGAAAATCTTGTTCTGAAAGGAGACGAAAATTTCGAATCAAGTTTCCAGGGAGACTTGTGCCTAGTACCAGTACAATTAGGAGGCTCGCTAAACGATTCAAGGAAACAGGCTCCGTAATTAATAAAAGAGTTGACAGACATTCTTTCATCAGAAGATGTCAGGTGTGTGTTTGAAGATAGGGAGGACATTTTCAGCATCGCCTATGAGCACTCTAAGTACACATTATTGAACATGTTTGTTAAAAGTGTGAAAGTGCGCCCCGCCGCCGGCTGAACCGGGCGCGCGTGGCCGTGATCTGCGCTAGTCATAGCCGGCTTAGCTTGCCATGTTTATCGGGGCGCACATAGATACTGACCCTATACCTTGTTTCCTATACGAACAGTCCACTTCCTCGTGTAGCGGCTAGGATTATTGGCTGTCACCCCGGAGGTCCAGGTTTGAATCACGGCTCTGCTAAAATAAATAATTCTGATCCGAGGGCTGGAACGGGGTACACTCAGTCTCGTGAGGCAAAACTGAGAAGAAGTGGGTTTGATTCCTACCTCAGCCATCCCGAAGGTGGTGTTTCATGGTTTCCCAGTTCCTAACCTAAGGCCACGGCCAACTTCTTCCCAATCCTCACATGAATTACAAGTACACATTACTACAGACCAGTGGCATAACTACGGTGGGGGTTGATTAGGGGGATCGATCCCCCTCCCGAAGAGCCAAATAGAAAAACGTAATTGGATGGAAATTTTATTTTAAAATCAGCCATTTTTGGATTGATGTCAAACGACTAGATTATTTACGCTTATACTTTATAATTTGAGAACATTTATCTTTACTTGTGTAATTTATTTAGTGTTAGGCCTACCGTTCATTTCCGCACATTGAGAGGAGCAAATAAAGCGTATCAAATGTTATCGAGATCAAACATGAAAACGTGTATGTTTGCTGTTATTGATAGCCTTATTTTGCCACCCTCCTCCTCCCCCCACAAAGCAGGAACAAACACATGATCAAACCACAAAGCAAAAGCAGCAACCAAACACAAAGCAAAATTCAAAAACAAAAGCAAAAGGATAAAACAAACGAAAATGAAAAACTCAAGGCAAAAAAGCAAAAGCAGAAGACAAACGAAAATGAAAAACTCAAAGAAAAAAAGTAAAAGCAGAAAACAAAACTAAAACAAACAAAAAACACAAAACAAACGGAGATAACAAACACAAAGCAAACAAAAAATAGTAGAAAACAACAAACTCCAAACCAAAAACGCAATTAGTTCAGATTTGACTCCGCTCATCCCCCTCCTGAAGCAAATCCTAGTAACCCCACCACAGACACCACAACATAACAAGTTATCAGTTACGTTCTACACACACCTAAGTACGCGGACTGCATGACCACGATGTCGTAAAGCTGCTAAATAGAACCACGAAAAGAAACCTATACGAAACGGCCGGAAGTGACACTGACTTGTTAAGAAGAAAATCAGAATCGCATATGCTGATCCTCAACGATCATACCTAGGTATAAGAAATATTTTAATGAAGGAGTATATTTTCAAAAGTTATTCGCTCTTGGAAACAAAGGAAGTTTTTAATTGCTTGTTGGACGACTGAACTGTGTGTCCCTGGAACAGGAGCAACTCAAGTGACTGGCTGTATGCACTTCAATGTTGAAGTTTGGATTCACTTTATTTCCTATACTTCATCTCTTTTCTTTTCGCCTTCTTTCTTAATACAACTTCGGGTGGTTGCCATGGCTGCTCCCAGCTGCAAACTTCTCCCTCATAGCTGAGCATTCTGCTCATAGGAATGAAAGGTTCCTTCATCACTTTAAGTAACGAATTGCAAGTTCTCATTTGTTGGGGGACAACTGCTAAATCCAAAGACTCAAATGGAAGTGTATTAAGGAAATTATAAACTAAGCTCATGTCACAACTCACTGACATTGGGCCTATACTGGATATCACGTGACCAAAATGAAAAATCTCTTCTGCACTGGTGTGAAAAATATGAACCAGAATGTTTAGGAATTAGTATTTTGTACTTATAAATTGTAATAATAATGTTATTGGTTTTACGTCCCTTTTAACAACTGCGGCTATTTAAGACGCCGGGTGTCGGAATATTTCCACGAAGGGGTTCTTTAACGTGCCAATAAATCTACCGACACGGCTCCCTCGTATTTGCGCACCCTCAAATACCAACTGGCTCTGACAGGATTCAATCCTGCAACCTTGGACCCGTTGTTTGTTGTTTGAGTCTTCAGTCTTTTGACAGGTTTGATGCAGCCTCCATGGCTCCCTGCTTTGAGCTAATCGTTTCATCTCTACATAGCTACCACACCCTACATCCGAAGCAATCTTTTTAACATATTGTAACCTTGGTCTACCCCTACAGTTCTTGTCCTCAACCCTTCCTTCCATAACTAAGCTTGATATTCCTAGGTGTCTTAGTATGTGTCCTACCAACCTATCTCTTCTCTTCATTAGAAGTCGCCAGAAACATCTCACCTCTCCCACTCGTCTTAATACCTCTTCGTTTGTCACCCTATCTACCCATCTGATCTTCATCATTCTCCTATAACACCACATTTCAAATGCTTCAATTCTCCTTTTTTCTGCTGCACCAATAGTCCAAGTTTCACTTCCATAGAGCGCCACGCTCCAGACAAAGGCTTTCAAAAATGACTTCCTAATACCTAAATCTATATTCGATGTCAACAGATTCCTTTTTTTGTAGAAAGGCTTTCCTTGCCTGAGCCAACCTACTTTTTATATCCTCTTTGCTTCGTCCATCACTGGTTATTCTGCTTCCTAAGTAACAGAAGTCTCCTACTTCCTTCAGCTTTTCACCGGCCAATTTGATCTCCATAGAGGTTTCTGATTTATTTCGGCTGCATTCCAGTATTTTTGTTTTACATTTATTAATTTTCATCATGAATTCCTTCCGTAAGACGGAATCCATACCATTCAAAAACTCATTCAAATCCTCAGGCTTGTCGGCCAAGATGACGATGTCATCAGCAAATCTCAGAGTAGAAATTATTTCTCCTTGAATCTTCACTCCCACTTTAAATTTTTCTCCAATTTCCTTCATTGCTTGTTCAATGTAAAGATTGAAAAGTATGGGTGATAAGTTGCAGCCTTGCCTTACACCTTTCTGAATACCAGCTTCTCTCTCATGTCCTTCAGCTAGAATGACTGCTGTCTGGTTTCTGTATAGATTGTAGATCACCCTCCTTTCCCTGTACTTTATTCCTATAGATTTCAAAATGTCAAACAATTTAGTCCAATCAACGTTATCAAAAGCCTTTTCTAAGTCTACAAATGCCATGAACGTTCTCTTATTTTTCCTTATTCTACCTTCCAAAATCAGCCTAAGACTTAGTACAGCTTCCCTTGTTCCTACATTTCTCCTGAAACCAAACTGGTCTTCACCCAACTCCGTTTCTATCTGGCTTTCCATCCTCTTGTAAATTATTCTAGACAGGATTTTTGAAGCATGAGTAATCAAGCTGATTGTACGGTAATCTTCACATCTGCCAGCTCCCATTTTCTTTGGTATAGGGATAATAACATTCTTCTTGAAATCAGGGGATACCTCACCTGTCTCATAAATCCTACACACCAAGTGAAATAACCTGACCAGACCTTCATCTCCTATGCAGCGTAGCAACTGAATCGGTATATCATCTATGCCTGGTGCTTTGTTCCTGCTTAAGTCCTCCAATGCTCTGTCAAATTCTGATCTCAATATTAAATCTCCTTTTGCATCCTCATGAATTTTCTCCTCCCTTTCCATTACATGATTCTCAATCTCCTTTCCCTTATACAAACACTCTATGTAAGCTTTCCATCTCTCAACCTTTTCTTCCCTAACTGTTAGAGGCTTTCCATTTGTGTCCTTAATATCACAGCACTTGGTCTTCTTTTCCCCAAAAGTATTCTTAATCCTTCGATAAGCCGTGTCTACTTTTCCTAATTACAGACAATTTTCTATACCTGCACATTTCTCTTTCAACCATTCTTCTTTCGCTTCCTTGCACTTCTTGTTAACCTCATTTCTCAGACGTCTGTATTTTGCTTTCCCCTTTTCATCTCTTACATTCTTGTGTTTCCGCCTTTCATCCATCAATTCTAGTATATCCTGAGTGATCCACGGTTTTTTACCTATTCTTTCTTTCCTACCAATGTTTTCTTCTGCGGATTTTGTTATTTCATTCTTCAAAAGTGCCCATTCGTCTGCAATTGAAGTTGGTTCAGGGTTTTTCATTAGTCCTTCCTTTATACTCTTCTTGAACCTTGGACCAAGCAGGCGAGAAAGTTACCGCTGAGCCACGCAGCCAGTTACTTATAAATTCAATCATAACAATCCTTGAAGAACATAATTTCACTTCTAACTTCGTTTGTCAAATAATGTCTGATAGAATTTTCTTTAAAATACAAATATCAATAATGAAGATTCCCATGTTCGTTCGTTAATCATTAATCTCATTTTGTAAACTATACTATAACAGTTTTGCTGTAGTTTTATTGGAACACAAACAATTCATGATGGTCTCATGTAGGCTTACTTGTTATAGCAAGCTTTTATCCGGACTGAATCCCTTGTGATGAATCTTGTCTTACTGAATTCTGTTTTTGTAACAATTATCAAACTCTGACTCTTCAACTACGTACAAGCCCGGGAAACTTGTACATAAGTTATGAACGCCGGTCATGGAAGACTAAGCTGTTATATTTGACTGTTATAAATTATACATTTCGAAGTGATCCTTTCGTTACATTTAAACATCAAATTTCTGATTATTAATCAAAATATTCCGATTTTGTGTATTCAAATGGATAAGGGATGGTACTTGTTTATTATATTTTCTGCTCCAAGTTAAGACATCATCATGAAAAAGCCACAGCTGACACCATGATACCTAATATGACCAAGCGAACATAGAGACGGCTTCCAACATTATTACAGACGCAAAATACCATGAATCTGTGTAATATAATCTAGTCTGTCTAGTTCTCATTATAGAGAAGAAGGACCATTAAAGAAGTGTTTACACGAATCGTTGAAACGACTAAAACGGTATTGTAATAATTACACGGGAATATGTTCATTTGTTATCCTACTAATGAGGAAGAATATTTAATGTAATGTCATCATAACATCGTACTCAATTGCCAAGAAGAAATCTAGTTAGGTTATTGGTTTCAGTTCTTTGGTATTCACGGATTAATAGATGCAACTTGGTTAATGATGGCTTAAAAATCCTACTGGATATCCTTATAATAGAAACTCGTGCAATACCTTTCATTTGTGGATATATTAACGTAATACTAGCGAGATTCCATTAAATGGGAGGTAAATCTTCGTTTGTGACGATAGATTATGTACCAATTTGCAGCGAAAGCTCTGGGATATGTCAGTTAACCCTAAAACCTAACATGACCATATGGACCTGATGTGCATAGTTTCCTTCCAATTATTGCAATTTTCTATAATCATAGATTTGTGTTTTCATCACTATGACATGACTTTAATAGTCCTTCATTAAGACTCAGGCAATAGACAGCATGTTTTTTACTTTCCATTTTTAGGAAAAGGAAACAATTAAATGCCAGGACCCTGCTGCCCCACTTTGAATTGAGAAATCAGATAGCAACATGTTATCTACCTCTAGACATCTATATCCTAAGATATAAGATAAGATGATCCGACTTGTGCTCAAAAGACGATGAGACCTTCTAACTTTAGACCGGGAAATGACAGTGCTGAGTACGTGGGAGCAGTCGTGTAGTAGCCGAATGGATGACGAGGGATGGTGCCAGGAGTTCAATCCTTTCCAAGGAGGATGTCAAGTTCGAAGGAGGACATCAGGATGGAGACAGGAAATAGGACATTGACCAACAGGTAACCGGACAGTGAGGAAAACATCGCATACCGTCACTCAACGTAGTCTCAACACCGAAAATTCATTATTTCTAATAGTTAGATTCAGTAAAACTTTGGCCATGGAATTGATGTAATTTTTCGTATTTCGAGATGCTTTATCGTTCGAAGTTTATTGTTAGTACATCGATTACCCAGTGTGAAATCGCTTATGAACTCACTAATGAACTTATCTTATTTATGAACATTATGGTGTTTGTAGCCATTTTCAGCGTTGCCTAAGTAATCGAAATTTTATGTTTTTCAGTCGGTCAACACGATTGTACCCAAAGTGATGGGTTATTCCTTAATCCTAAAAAATACATTAGACTAATAAATACACTTGCATGACCAGCTTCGATAGTCAAGTGATCATCATCAGATCCATTACACTTAGGCTATTAAATCTATGTCTAAACTGAACTTACTAATTAATTGGGAACTCATGCAAAATTATTTAATTTATTTTAACTATTTTAGGGGCTTAGACATTTATCAATATTCTCAGTAGTAGCAATTTATGCACGATACTTGCGTGGAAGTTTCGACAGTTCATTGTCAGGTTGGGGTTGGACACCGTTACGAAGTCGAAAACAGCAATGAACATTCACACTCAGCTACACTACTGAACTACTAAAATAATGAAACTAGTATCTGGTAAAAATATAACTGTATTCTGTAAAACATATATATCACACTTGGCAGGATTCTTTGTCATGTATAGAATAAAATATTCATTCCCTATCATATTTACATGGCAACACAATAATGTAGAATCTACACTGTAGATGAAGATATTTATACTCATAGGTGATGATCTCCGGAAGCAGATGACCATTTACTACTAATTCTGGGGTTAGTTTTCCCATAGAATTAGGCCCATTACGTTTGCACATTGATACTAGCTAATTTCACTCGCAGCCGGACTTGAATATAAATTGCATGGCTTACAGTAGCCGGATTTACTTTAGCGCACGAATAATTCATATTATCTCGTGGATATTACTCTGGGATCTCGGTAACAGCTTGTCTGTTGCGGAATCCGCTTCGCATTTAAAACTCCAATAGTACACTTCCCGAAGAACTGTTTTAGCGATTCGAAATCGAAAGATAATAATTGTCTTTGTCTCTCGAAGACTAGGTATGGTATTCCTGTGAGAGAAGTTCAAGCTCAGGTCCGATACAATATCGTATCTTATATCTTTCTACCACAAGTTCCCCTGAACACCAGTGATCAAACACTTGACTCCCATAATACAAGTTGAGTTCTCAAAGTCACAAAGAATGACCTTAACTCCTCAGAGTCACAAAATCGAGTGCTTAAGATCCCACCCACTCGAGTAATAATATCAACGTCCCCTCTACATTCCCATTGACTCCCATGTCCAGAATACACGACAAATCTGGCCTTCACCAATGACAAATGATTACAACGTCACTCGTCTCCTCAAACCAGACGATGTTGCCAGTCTTCCCAAGCTTTTGACTAGCCCCAGGAGTCATCACGTTAACACCCGGGCTTATCATCACCGCTCGAAATAGTCTCTTTTCCAAGAAATATTACGCTATGTGTTTGTCATAACAAGACACATTGAAATTGCCACAATGACTTGCCAATTCAAGCAGGCTTAATATTATATTATACATCACTAAAACTAACTAAACTGACTTGGATCCCGCGTCAATAAATTATCATCTTAAACCTAATGAAAATAACTGAGAATAAAGAATATATGAATATACACTCGAATAAAAAATTGCATATCGAATAAATGCATAAAATAAAATATATACATGATTCTTATGTCTCGAAAATGAGGGTTCAATTCCTTGTGACCTCGGGACCGTCACAGTTCGAAGCCAGTTCATGTAATAAAATGTAATGATGTTTAATAGGAGTCAGCTATTGAATATTTATATTTAAATAGAACTCAGTTATTTTTGTGAGAGTACAGTTATGAAATTGAATAGCGATGAGAAGGAAATGTGTATGAGTTATGGTTATCGAAGGCATTATTGAGGAGTGGCACTTGTTTGTAGGGCGGGTGACTAGGGATCGTCACTATGATATTAGAAAGAAAAAAGGAATCCTGCAGTTTTACGTGACCGTTAATTTCGCGATCATGAGCCATGGGATGATATTAGAGATTGATCATGCATATTGTCAGTTATGAGAAAGATTGTTGATACCACCCATTCATATTTTAAGATTTCGTTAGAAATAGTTCGTTGTGCACAGTTTCTTTTATAGCAGATTGTGGTATTGTTGACATGTGAGAGCCAGTTATTAGGGATGTGTCTCTGTGAACGGATATTATGGTACATTGAATTTGTTATAGATGTCAAAGTGATCCATAGAAAGCTGAGAGAATGTTATGAGGAAGTATAAGAATCTGCGTTGATTCTTAAACTTCGTCATAAGCCATGAATAATCTATGTTGTTATTGTTGCATAGTCAATGTGTTGGCTAGTATTGAAGGCATGAGTGCCTCAATTTTATTGCGCAGAATGGCATTAATACCAGATGGTAACCAATAAACTGATAGAGTTTTAACACCATATTTGAAGGTTAGTTATAGTGAAATCTATAAGTGTTGATGTTTCGTGAGGTGTAGCCAAACTCGTATATGAATGTTAGAGATATTGTTATTATTTTTGGAATATTTTAAGCATTTTAAGAGTGCCATAGAACATCAGCGACCTTAATTGAGTCGATGATGTCTTCAATTTTGACAATTAGAAACTAATGTTGACATCAGGGCATGATGTGGCGAGGAGAGGTTCCGTGACAGAGTCAGATGATGTTTGGGGGGGGGGGGGGTCACATGAACACATAATGAATACGAAGATAGAAATTTACTCTATTGAGTGAGTAGTGTGCCCAATTGGACACGACAGATTGGCATCGAACTCGGGTCTTATCAGAGAAGACCAGGCCCATGATTATGCCTAGAGTCGAACCATTGATCTCTGAGGGGGAACAGCTACAGGGAACCCGAAGAGCAATGAGTTGTATAATGACATATAATAATATAGCATGATTTCACGGCTAGAATGTGAATATCATAGCTGTTTAAGGGAAAAATTGTTAGATAATGCAGTCATATGTACGTTTTCGAAGTATAGAAGCATGAAAGCAAGCCAGCTTGACAGTTTACTAATCGCAGCCAGTGGATGGGCGGAGATTCGTGTCGCCGAAGGAACTTATTTCGTCTGGACCGCTGGACAGCTCGAAATTAATGACTCTGGGGTTCACCACTAGACAACGTTTGAGACCGGAGTGGGGGTAATAGCCCACGGAAATTAATTGATTACAGCCAATTGGAGCATCGAAATGGAGTGAAAAGTACACCCAGGTGAATATATTCTAGGAGAGATAATTTAGGAGTGGTCTCACACCTAAATTAAAGCCTATATCTCTAAATGAGCCTGTGGACACAAGGCCTACGCCCAAGAGGACTGGTTTGGAGACACGCACTAGGGAATTTACCATGGTGGCGTCATGACGCTATGGAAGAAGACAATTAATTGTAATTAATAGGCCGAAGCGATCGCTTGCACGAGAGTGATTATGGGACTTCCACACCTAGATAAACGAGGTGTATACGTCGTTTTGAATGGAAATGCATTATTTCAAGATAGGAGTCGCTCTCGTATGTCCTGTGGACTACATTTTACGAGAAACCTTTATATAGGGGGAGCAGAGCAGACCAAGCCAGTTCGTCATCAGTTCGTCTTCAGTTCAACAGCAGTCTACAAGTAAACTAAAACGCTGCCAGTAAGTGCGCGAAATGTTAGAGTATCGACGCTTGAATATATTTGAAGAACAATGGAAGCACATCATACAGCTTCTTAATAGTAATTATGAATCGCGTAAGTTTTAATCTACCGCAGATATTTATCCATTATTATACGCAAGTGTAATTCGCTACAGCGGAGGAATAATTTAGGACGTTTTTTGGACACTGAATATACCAGGAGGTATTGTCATAGTTATAAATGACGCAGTATCGTCAGGATCACTACAATTACGGGAGCCGGGAAGGCATCACAAGTAATCATGACGGTGAACTGAACAGTATTGAAGGTGACGAGAATCGAACGCACGCACGCACACGCAAGATAGACTTTCACGGAGACCAGCGGTTGTCGTAGCTGCATCGCATCTCTGAGGTCAGGCGGTAATCGGAGTCCAATTAAGAATCCACATGTGAAATAGTGCGAAAATGTATATAAGTTTTATTATAGTGATTTCAAAAGTGTTTATGTGTATTTTGAAATAATATGTATTGTGTTAAAATGAGAAAAGCCAGTGATAAAAATATTATTACCATGTGTCGTGTGAGATATAGCATGGTGGCTTAAACCAAGCATCATGGTAGGTTCGTGGCTGGTGTGCTGGAATAATCCAGCGAAAATGAAAAGTGAGTACAAATTTACAATGTTATTCTAATTAGATAGTTCACCATACAACGAGGCATCACTTTAAGACTAAGATGTAACAGTTACTTATGTACGAGCTTTCACCACTCGTATTTTTGGTAGAATATGGCTTGGAGGGTGATTTGTTTAGGGCCATTCAGGCCTAAGAGAGTGATGAATGTAACGGTAACGTTAAATGATAATAATAATAATAATCTGGGGTCGGTAACAGTGATCAGTAATGTGATAGGCATTTCAGGCCTAAAGAACGTTCAAAGTGTGTCATGTCTAATATAAAGATACTGTATTTGGTAAACAGTAAGAAAGTAACGTAAAATATAGCGAGATACGAGAGTTTTTCAGTGTCAGTGAAGTGTTGAATGAATATTTGATATGGTCAATTCTTAGGATTGTATTTGAGAACCATTAAAGTAATGTAAGCCAGTAAATTTATACTTGTTTTTGGAGCTATTTGAAGCTTTGGCATAAAAGTAATTGCAGAGAGCACGTGAGTGCCTCAATAATTGAGTCATCTATGAGAAGTATTGTTTGAGCCGCACAGAGCGAGCGAGGTAACGTAGAATCAAGCGAGTTACGTCAATAAAGTTGCGGGGACCACTCTAACATCGCTTGCACGTTAGGTGAAAAGTTGGCTAATCTACGAGATAGTATTGCCGTGATGCATACTTGTATTATTCGCAGCGAGTGGTACGGAGGGTATCTGTATCCACGGCGTGCTGGAATAATTGCCACGAGGGATGCTCTTCGAGACCCTGCGTGAACCATGTATTAATTGATCTGCCCTGAGGGGAGAATCATGTTCGTCGTATAGGAAACGCAGATTTCCTTATTATTATTTAGGAAGCTGCTGATGAGAAATCTTGTATTCTCATTATGATGCGCGCCCGAAGCCACTAGTATTCGCCACAGAACGGCAAGGCTATTACCGGATCCATCCCCAGCCATGAATGTTAAATAGGAGCCGAGTTGAGCCCATTACACTATAAATATAGGTGGTAAATAATTACAATGACTCAATTAATAGAGACAACACTCAGGGTAACTCCATTGTACTGCAATTGTAAACAAAGATGACCTTGCTAGCAGCCAAGGGGGGTGTTATGTAGACCATGGGGACGGCGGCCATCTTGCTCGGCCAGCTGAAACTAATTTTATTGCCTGCTTGAAAAGCAGGTCTGTTGACCTGGGCCCTTTATTTTAAAAGCATAGTGAGACACTGAAGAATCTCGATATTTCGAAATGTAATTAAGATATGATTGTTGTGATGATGCCAATTGATTTAAATGATGTGTTTCAACACACATAGCTTGTTGGATCATTGTGATCGGATAATATTTGACCCAGTTATTCTCTGAGGAGGAACGCTGAACCAAATAAATGTAGGCATCTTTTTAAAGTGCATTTTGCTCAGTTCACGCTGATTTATGCAGACGGGTAAGTGATTTCAAGAACATGACACGTTTGTAACGATAATAATTTCGACCAGACCCAGAAAATCGTTGTATGGTGAAACTATAAACATTTCTATCCATGAGTATTTTGGAAGGGAAAACGTACCACTTTAGCGTTTCATATTGATGGGAAAAAGGAAGACGATTCACACGACACAACATTTGTTAATTAAGGCAAAAGGTAATGAATCTATGTCAATGAAAGTAAATGCCGTGAGAAACGGATTAATGTTTAATTATTACTGAATTAATGTCATTTAAAGTGATATGTGACTTTTGTGTTGTGATACTCCAGTTTGTTAAATTGTGCCACATGGCGAATGCTATGGAGACTCGTAGATGTCTGAAAGTAGCAATGATAGGATGCTAGGAATAGATTTGAGTGCAGTGAAGCACTAATTAAGAAGAGACTCACAAATAACCTTGATTTTCATTGTGGGAATTAAATGTAAATTATCCTTTGTTTGTATTTTGTTGTATAGCCATGACTTTATATCAGTAAATGTTGTATTTAGGAACATGTTGTTTCTTTCATGTAGATTAGTTACCTGACAGACTCAAATCCTGAGCATGTGGTCGTATGGTGGGCATGAACGTCCCATACCTCGAAAGACCGTGAGTTAGCTGGGATACGAACACATGTTCCACATGATGATAATTGGGTACATGGAGGAGATGTCACTATACTAGGATTGAGCCACAGGTACTACTAAAAGTCGGCCAAGATATTAATGGTAGAAGCATGTACAGCAGAAAAATTAGGATATATTAGGAAAAGGCCGCATCCCATTTGTTAATAAGCCTTCACGTCAAATTAAATGTTGATAATCCTCCATAAGACATGCTTAAATGTAACTTGTCACCATAGTTCTTTTTATTTATCATGACGCTGATACGTGGGGACGGTTTAAAATACAGGTCACCATAGGTGTGCGTGTCTACTCTCTTCTTTATCATGGCCCAAGCAACGTGGGGCGGTATTAATTCATTATGGAACCGCCTGCATCAGTGCAATATGAGCGATCTTGGCATTATGCAACTTGGCCACGGATACACCCCTTTCTCCTTTTTATTATCATGGCGCCCAAAGACGTGGAAGGCTTATGGGATTCAGAAAACCCCATAATAATAGCATGGTTTTCATGGGGAAAACCATAATAGTTTTTTTTTCCTCAAACTGTGTTTGAGCGATTGTGAGTCTTTTCTAGATGATACTCAGACATTAGACAGTGTTGTCAGACGGGTACGAGGGTCTAAACCCATTCCATAGGTGGTTACAGAACTGAGTAATATGATGTGAGGTTGTCGCGAGATCGGAATTCCTTTTTCCAATAGAACGCGCCAGCATGCTCAGCTGCGTCCTACCTGAATCTCAAAATAAGAAATACAGGATGGCTGGAACTGAGGAGGTACTAAGTGTATCGCGGAGTTAAGAGAACATTTTGACACTACTCTTGCTAAGAGTAAGGAAGAGGCTAAAGCATTTAAAGATGAAATAGCAGGTAGATTGGATGCCAATCAAACTGAAATAAATACTAGGTTAGAGTCAAACCTAATAGAGGTCAATAACAAAATTGATTATGTTAAAGAGTCTATTAAGCAAGAGGTAACTAAGAATATTGTTAGCGTGGTCTCAGAGATGCAAGCTGATAAAGACAAACGCTTTGAGTCAATAGAGCGAAAACTAGAGAATAATCTGCAAGCATGCAGAGAATCACAGCGTGAGATTAATGATAGCTTAAGCAGGATGTCCATAGAGCTTAAAGACATTCAAAGTCAAAATGAAGCGAATACTAAGTGTCAGCAAGAGCAATTTATTACATTCACTCAGACCGTGGATCAAAGGCTCGAAGACAGCGACGGAAAATGGAATAAGCGGATGGCAGGCTACGCAAAGGCGGTAGACGAAGCCTTAAGGAAGCAGGATCAGAATATCTTTGACCAATGCAAGGAGATCAATGAAATAAAAACTTCTGATCAAGAGAATAAGGAAATAATGTCAAACATGAAAAGGCAGGTCGGAAAGGTGCAAAAAGAGTTAGAACAAACTCAGAACGACCTAGCAGTCATTCATAAAAGGCAGGATGAGGACCAGGGAGAAATTACGAAAATAAGGACTGAGATCTCTCATATGGATGGTCACATACAAAAAGAAGTTACAAGCTTACGAGAAGAATTAGAACTTCGAGAAGGCTTGAAGACTGAAGCCAGCGATAAAACTCTTGCCGAGGTAAGAGAGAGTCTAGCGGGGGAAATTACCCACATGAAAGAAAGCCTTAAGGATGACAAGGAGAAAGTATTTTCTATGGCAGAGGAAAACCGGGATCGCTTGGAGAAAATAGAACGAGAGGTATTAGCTCGTTTAGAAAGGGCAGAAAATAGGCACAGCCAAATAGAAACTAGAATGATCGCACAGGAGGAATCCATATTGCGAAATCCTAGATCTAGCGAAGGAAGCCTAGATGAGAATAGGAGAAATAAATGGGCAGATATGGAGATACAGCCCACTCCAAAGAATGCAGCCATGCCAAGTGACAGCCCGTATACCACGCCTGGTATACCTATTGCTATGTCTACACCACATGAAAATGCTATACAAAATCAAATAGTCACTGTTGTGAGGGATAGTGACGAGAAACTGAAGAAATATTCTGGGAGTAATTCTAACATGACACCCAAATACTGCCTTAAAGAGGTTTCCGAGTACTTGAATGACGCGAAGGTACCGCCAGAGCGAAGGTCGAGAGCTATCGAAAAACTGACTGAAGGCGAGTGTGCCTTATGGTTTAGGAGTTTTCGGTACACGTTCGACACCGTTGATGAATTTCGCCAGGCATTTTTAAGCAGGTACTGGAACGCAAGTATACAACAGAACCTCAGATTGGACTTGTACTCCAGGCGTTATAGTACTAATAACCCGACGAAGTACGCAGAGTTTTTTGTGGCTCAATTGTGCCGTTTCCGCGAACTTGATGAAGGAATTCGAGAGTCAGATCTGTGTATAGCGATAGCCAAGCAGCTACCATATGAAGTACAACGTCTATTAATCTCAGCAAACGCCAAGACAGCGATTGACATGGAGGGGGTGCTGAGACAACTCGATCTCACCACAGCGCAGCACACAAGGCAAAGTCGGAACATGGAACAAGTCAACATGACGACTACACCGACTGAATCGACTAGGGTGCAGACTAAAAGTAAGTCTACTAGCACCGAAACGGAGAAATCAGACTGACAACGCGAAGGACGGGAAAACCAGAATTGGAGGCCAGCATCCAGAGGAGGATCGAACCGTGGATACCGAGGAAGGAAAGCCTGGAATCAGCGCGGCACAAGAGTCCAGCAGCCTGATAACAGAAGAAATTACGGCCGAAATGGGAATAACCAAGGATGGAGATCCCAAGAACAGAGTCGCGGGTTCGATGAAGAAGCGGAAGAACGATATCACGCATCATTAAGATACATGGAAGAGCGTGGAGACGACCATAGAAAATCGCGAGTACATTGGGATGAAGCGATTAAGAATAGGAGGTCACCCGACATCTATAAAAATGATGACGGTGCCAAGAGTCTGGAACTTCAACAGTTCGAAGACAGAGAGAAGAACTCCACAAAGAATGGAGCAATGAAAAAAAAAACAACATCAAAATTAAATGACCAAATAAGAGAGATAAACGCAGGATGGAATACAGTGAATGTGGTTAACTGGATTGCCAAACCTGAGGAAATTATTGAAGACCTAGATGAAGGGATGGTCAATGTGAGAAGGGAACTACCCATTATTATTGTAAACATCGCAGGCATGAAGATAAGAAGTCTTCTAGATACAGGCTCAACGGTATGTCTAATAACCCAGGCATTATATAATGAAATCCAAAGTAAAATCCACGTATTGAAAATATCTATTTCAAGCGTGAAGATAAAAGGTGTGATACCAGATAATGTAATGATATGCAGATACCAATTACTTTTAGATTTGCAGATAGGGAACTCTACATTCTCACAGACCTTCCTACTTGTGAATAAGCTGCCTTTTAACGTTATTGTTGGCATGGATTTCATAAGAGAATATAAGGTCATAATAGATCTCTCGCAAGACATTGTTATGTTTCGCGCAAGTGAGGAAAAGGAAGATTAAGAGCTCTCATTAAAACACAATGAAACGAGACCAGAAGAGTACGTGTGGCATACATACGGAGATATGACTGGGGATGCAGTATTGAAAACAGAAGACATCGAGGGAGAGTTGGCAACACTGGCCGCAGACATTGAAAAGGACCTCGAACCAAAATTTGAAGAATGCCTGGAAGAAAAGATAGAGGAAGCTGAAATTGGTCCAGAGCATAAGCAAATGCTAAGGGAACTGCTATTTGAGCACAAAGGAGTCTTCGATTCGAGACCTGGCCGGATCAAGAATTTCCAATATGCGTTCCAAGTTAGTGACTGGACACCATTCAGACAGAAGCCGTATCCTGTAGCCGAGAAACATTATTTAAAGCTCAAGGAAGCAATACAGGAGATGCTAGAGGCAGGCGTCATTGTGAAGACGGCCACACCTTATGTCAGCCCACTGGTAGTTGTACCTAAACAGGACGGAAGTGTAAGGATATGCCTGGACCTACGAAATTTGAATTCCAAGGTCATACCAGAGTTTGACCAAGTGCCGCCCATCAAGGAGGTCCTCAGGAGGTTCAAAGGAAAGAATGTTTTCTCAAATCTTGACCTGACAGCAAGCTTTCACCATCTTGCTCTGGAGGAGAAAACAAGCTTATTAACTGGGTTTTTATTCGACCAGCATACATATTCATACGTGCGTCTCCCATTTGGCCTGAAAACAGCGGGTTCAGCGTTGATACGAGCGCTTGATCGGAACCTGTCTGAAGAAGTAAAAGCAACAACCATATGCTATGTAGATTATATACTACTGACATCTGAAACAGTCGAAGAACACATCAGAGACCTACGCAAGCTGTTGAATGACCTAAGTCAGGCTAACTTTAAGGTCAATATAAAGAAATCTAACTTTGGTCAGAGAGAAGTTAAATTCCTAGGCCACATTATAGATGCGCAAGGAGTTAGGCCTAATCCGGGAAAATTGGAGGTCATTAAACATTTCCGGAGACCAACGAAGGTAAAGAACGTCAGGCAATATCTAGGCGTTATTGGATTCTTTTCAAGCCATTGCCCGAAGTATACCGAGACCGTAGCACCACTCCAAGATTTACTGAAGAAAGGAGGAAGGTGGCGTTGGACGGAAAAATGCGAGGAAGCCTTCGTGAAATCTAAACAGATGCTTTTAGATTATGTTAAATTGGGATATCCAGACTACACCCAGAAATTTATTATCCAGACTGACGCATCATTTATAGGCATTGGAGCGATGCTCTACCAGGAAAATTTGGACAGGCCAGAGGAGAAAACTTATATTGCATTCATAAGTAGAAGGTTGAAACCTAATGAAAAGAATTATACGGTCACGGAGATCGAATTACTCGCAATACTGTATGCCTTACAGTATTGGAGAAAGCTAATTTATGGGTTCAGAATTATATTAAGAACGGACCATAAACCCCTAACATTCCTGTTGAAAACTGACTTGTCGAGTCAAAGACTGACGAGGTGGTCCTTGTATATACAGCAATTTCAAGTGGAAATCGAGTATTGCCCGGGGAAGGACAATATCATACCTGACTTGCTAAGCAGATACCCGGCAGCGGATGAAGAGGAAGCCCTAGCTATCGAGATAGAAGATAGAGACCAGAAGACCTTAGATGATCTAAGGAACATCACCGTTTTTCAACGTGAAGATCCCTGGATACGGATGATGATTAATTACTTCGAGGGAAAGCTTGTCAGAGGAACCCCGATGTATGTTGAAGCTGAAGCGCTATCAGCGGAGTATCTATGGTTTAACCAGATGCTACACAAATGGAGCGATACAGACCACACTCGACCCAGGATTGTTGTACCACCAGCATTGCAGAGAAGGCTAGTATGGTTAGCGCACAGAGCTTTTGGTCACCCTGGCGTAGACAAATCTGTTGCCCTGCTTAAAGAAGCATTTATTTGGCCAAAACTTAGAGATACAGTCAGGAATACAATCAGGACATGTGATATTTGCCAACGAGTAAAGCCTAACTCGTACTTAATGAGGCAAAAACCTATACCACTCTTGCCAGAGAAGCCATGTCAGCTTCTGGCATTGGACAATTTTGGGCCGCTTCCGAGAGCTAGAAGAGCGAATAGACACATCCTAGTTGCACTAGACGTGTTTTCTAAAATGGTAGTCCTATGTCCAATTCAGAAAACCAGTACAAAACAGGTACTTAAAGGCTGAAGGAAAGAATCATTCCTATACTAGGGCAGGCGGAGAACATATTATCTGATCATGGGAGCTGTTTTACCAGCGTAGAATTTCGCAGGGAGTTGGAAAATCTGGGTATAAGACAGATTTTGTCCACAGTTCGACACCCGGAGTGGAATTCCGCTGAGAGAGTGATGAGGGAATTGCAGAAGTACATGAAGATATACTGCTCTACAGAAAACTGGAAATGGATAGATGTACTAGAGATTATTGAGTATTGTATCAACAATACCGTGCATGAAGCGACAGGAGAAGTGCCAGTGAACCTACATCTTGATAGAAGACCAGAGAGGCCATGGAATAATGTCATTCGGACACCTGTAGATACACAGCCTGGACGCGAGTTGAGGATCCAGAGAACATTCGAGTATCTCAAGAAACAAGCGGACAGACGGGAGTAAAGAAATAGGAGGAAACGATACCACAGACCACTACTCGAAGGGGAGTATGTCCTATTGAAAAAAACAGTTAGTTCAGATCCAGAGAGCAGGATATACAAGAAATTTCAACATAGCTATCACGGACCCTACCTGATTATAAGGGACTTGCAAAATAATGCATACCGAATCAAAGATGAAGAGACAGGTAGAGAAGTTGTTGTAAATGCAGCGAATTTAAAATTATATAGTCCGCCAGATGTATGAAACAAGAGAAGAGCAAGCCACTCACACCCAAATGGACGGGGAGTCATTATATATGCACGCGAAGAGTCCTGAGAAAAGCTCGCAGACCCAGGAAGAGAGAAAGCGAAACGACCAGCTTGCAGACCCTGGGGAAACGAGGGGTGAATGCAGCTGTCGGTTGAAAGAATTTTACGACCAGTTGTTTGAGGCCGCTGCAGAATTCCAAGAAATGAATGAACGACTAAGGGAGCAAAACAAGAGAACACGAGACGGCAGACAGAGTGAAATGGGGAAACGAGACATCACATTGCCGGGAGCACTGACCGCTTAAAGTAAATATAGCATGGTGTCCATGCCATCTGAAGGCCCGAAAAATTCACTTGTGAAATGAATTTTCCGAGCTTAGCAAGGGTAAGATGTGCCCAATTGGACACGGCAGATTGGCCTCGAACTCGGGTCTTATCAGAGAAGACCAGGCCCATGAATATGCCTAGAGTCGAACCATTGATCTCTGAGGGGGAACAGCTACAGGGAACCCGAAGAGCAATGAGTTGTATAATGACATATAATAATATAGCATGATTTCACGGCTAGAATGTGAATATCATAGCTGTTTAAGGGAAAAATTGTTAGAAAATGCAGTCATATGTACGTTTTCGAAGTATAGAAGCATGAAAGCAAGCCAGCTTGACAGTTTACTAATCGCAGCCAGTGGATGGGAGGAGATTCGTGTCGCCGAAGGAACTTATTTCGTCTGGACCGCTGGGACAGCTCGAAATTAATGACTCTGGGGTTCACCACTAGACAACGTTTGAGACCGGAGTGGGGGTAATAGCCCACGGAAATTAATTGATTACAGCCAATTGGAGCATCGAAATGGAGTGAAAAGTACACCCGGGTGAATATATTCTAGGAGAGATAATTTAGGAGTGGTCTCACACCTAAATTAAAGCCTATATCTCTAAATGAGCCAGTGAACACAAGGCCTACGCCCAAGAGGATTGGTTTGGAGACACGCACTAGGGAATTTACCATGGTGGCGTCATGACGCTATGGAAGAAGGCAATTAATTGTAATTAATTGGCCGAAGCGATCGCTTGCACGAGAGTGATTATGGGACTTCCACACCTAGATAAACGAAGTGTATACATCGTTTTGAATGGAAATGCATTATTTCAAGATAGGAGTCGCTCTCGTATGTCCTGTGGACTACATTTTACGAGAAACCTTTATATAGGGGGAGCAGAGCAGACCAAGCCAGTTCGTCTTCAGTTCGTCTTCAGTTCATCTGCAGTCTACACGTAGACTAAAACTCTGCCAGTAAGTGCGCGAAATGTTAGAGTATCGACGCTTGAATATATTTGAAGAACAATGGAAGCACATCATACAGCTTCTTAATAGTAATTATGAATCGCGTAAGTTTTAATCTACAGCAGATATTTATCCATTATTATACGCAAGTGTAATTCGCTACAGCGGAGGAATAATTTAGGACGTTTTTTGGACACTGAATATACCAGGAGGTATTGTCATAGTTATAAATGACGCAGTATCGTCAGGATCACTACAATTACGGGAGCCGGGAAGGCATCACAAGTAATCATGACGGTGAACTGAACAGTATTGAAGGTGACGAGAATCGAACGCACGCACGCACACGCAAGATAGACTTTCACGGAGACCAGCGGTTGTCGTAGCTGCATCGAATCTCTGAGGTCAGGCGGTAATAGGAGTCCAATTAAGGATCCACATGTGAAATAGTGCGAAAAGTGTATATAGGTTTTATTATAGTGATTTCAAAAGTGTTTATGTGTATTTTGAAATAATATGTATTGTGTTAAAATGAGAAAAGCCAGTGATAAAAATATTATTACCATGTGTCGTGTGAGATGTGGCATGATGGCTTAAACCAAGCATCATGGTAGGTTCGTGGCTGGTGTGCTGGAATAATCCAGCGAAAATGAAAAGTGAGTACAAATTTACAATGTTATTCTAATTAGATAGTTCACCATACAACGAGGCATCACTTTAAGACTAAGATGTAACAGTTACTTATGTACGAGCTTTCACCACTCGTATTTTTGGTAGAATATGGCTTGGAGGGTGATTTGTTTAGGGCCATTCAGGCCTAAGAGAGTGATGAATGTTACGGTAACGTTAAATGATAATAATAATAATAATCTGGGGTCGGTAACAGTGATCAGTAATGTGATAGGCATTTCAGGCCTAAAGAACGTTCAAAGTGTGTCATGTCTAATATAAAGATACTGTATTTGGTAAACAGTAAGAAAGTAACGTAAAATATAGCGAGATACGAGAGTTTTTCAGTGTCAGTGAAGTGTTGAATGAATATTTGATATGGTCAATTCTTAGGATTGTATTTGAGAACCATTAAAGTAATGTAAGCCAGTAAATTTATACTTGTTTTTGGAGCTATTTGAAGCTTTGGCATAAAAGTAATTGCAGAGAGCACGTGAGTGCCTCAATAATTGAGTCATCTATGAGAAGTATTGTTTGAGCCGCACAGAGCGAGCGAGGTAACGTAGAATCAAGCGAGTTACGTCAATAAAGTTGCGGGGACCACTCTAACATCGCTTGCACGTTAGGTGAAAAGTTGGCTAATCTACGAGATAGTATTGCCGTGATGCATACTTGTATTATTCGCAGCGAGTGGTACGGAGGGTATCTGTATCCACGGCGTGCTGGAATAATTGCCACGAGGGATGCTCTTCGAGACCCTGCGTGAACCATGTATTAATTGATCTGCCCTGAGGGGAGAATCATGTTCGTCGTATAGGAAACGCAGATTTCCTTATTATTATTTAGGAAGCTGCTGATGAGAAATCTTGTATTCTCATTATGATGCGCGCCCGAAGCCACTAGTATTCGCCACAGAACGGCAAGGCTATTACCGGATCCATCCCCAGCCATGAATGTTAAATAGGAGCCGAGTTGAGCCCATTACACTATAAATATAGGTGGTAAATAATTACAATGACTCAATTAATAGAGACAACACTCAGGGTAACTCCATTGTACTGCAATTGTAAACAAAGATGACCTTGCTAGCAGCCAAGGGGGGTGTTATGTAGACCATGGGGACGGCGGCCATCTTGCTCGGCCAGCTGAAACTAATTTTATTGCCTGCTTGAAAAGCAGGTCTGTTGACCTGGGCCCTTTATTTTAAAAGCATAGTGAGACACTGAAGAATCTCGATATTTCGAAATGTAATTAAGATATGATTGTTGTGATGATGCCAATTGATTTAAATGATGTGTTTCAACACACATAGCTTGTTGGATCATTGTGATCGGATAATATTTGACCCAGTTATTCTCTGAGGAGGAACGCTGAACCAAATAAATGTAGGCATCTTTTTAAAGTGCATTTTGCTCAGTTCACGCTGATTTATGCAGACGGGTAAGTGATTTCAAGAACATGACACGTTTGTAACGATAATAATTTCGACCAGACCCAGAAAATCGTTGTATGGTGAAACTATAAACATTTCTATCCATGAGTATTTTGGAAGGGAAAACGTACCACTTTAGCGTTTCATATTGATGGGAAAAAGGAAGACGATTCACACGACACAACATTTGTTAATTAAGGCAAAAGGTAATGAATCTATGTCAATGAAAGTAAATGCCGTGAGAAACGGATTAATGTTTAATTATTACTGAATTAATGTCATTTAAAGTGATATGTGACTTTTGTGTTGTGATACTCCAGTTTGTTAAATTGTGCCACATGGCGAATGCTATGGAGACTCGTAGATGTCTGAAAGTAGCAATGATAGGATGCTAGGAATAGATTTGAGTGCAGTGAAGCACTAATTAAGAAGAGACTCACAAATAACCTTGATTTTCATTGTGGGAATTAAATGTAAATTATCCTTTGTTTGTATTTTGTTGTATAGCCATGACTTTATATCAGTAAATGTTGTATTTAGGAACATGTTGTTTCTTTCATGTAGATTAGTTACCTGACAGACTCAAATCCTGAGCATGTGGTCGTATGGTGGGCATGAACGTCCGATACCTTGAAAGACCGTGAGTTAGCTGGGATACGAACACATGTTTCACATGATGATAATTGGGTACAGTAGATATCTTTGTATACTTTTATTTAGTGAGTTGACAAGCGTAAATACTATATAGGCCTATGTATATCTGGAATCATCATAGATGACTAATTGTGGGTTACATGATGAAAATTATCTTGAATGTTGTATATAAGGAATCAGCCGATAAGAAGCAGCGTGTAACAATTTCAAATAGATAACATTATTTAAATAGACGTTTCAAGAGTTTAAAGATAAGGGCAGCCGGGAGTGGCATTGTATCAATTAAAATTAAATTAGTACGTTTAGAGGAGCGTTAGGTCACCAAGAAGCACATATTTTGTGTAAAAATAATGCAGTGTCGGAATAATCATTATAGAGTAGAGACCAGTGATACTCGGTGATTAAGTATCGGAATCGATATAATTATACTTTCAACGCATTTTTGAATTATTGTTAATTTCCCGAGCTTAAAAAGGAAAGGTGTTAAGCATTTCATTTTATTTGACCACACGTTTCGAAAGAACCCCAGAAGATTTTAGGCACACGACACAAATAATTTAATTAAACTTTAACACATCGTCAAGGTGTTGTAATAACATCATTAGGAGTGTGATATATCCTATGTCACTTTCATTGAGTGGAAAAAATGACGTGGAGAACATTGGAGGTTTTATACAACTGCTTGCGTTGGTTTTTGCAGTTTGGTTAGTAAGTCAGGTTTGTGAATTGTGGATTGGGATTCCAAGAATAACCCACCTACCAATGATCACGTTATACCCCTGAGATTAAAGGAATCTCTTGCTACTGAACTACAACATACTGTACACAGTATACTCATTGCAAACCAGATTCCCATGCACAAACGAATAAGGAAGTGAGTATCTGTTCCTAGCGGGGTGTTATGCCTTCTAGCCAGGCCATTGCACCTCGCAACCGCACGGTAACGGACGCAATGTATATACAAGAAGGTTAAATTCATAAATCGCTTCGAACTCTTAAGGGTTGAAATCTTAATTTTAATTGTACTGTACAAGTTTCTCTGTGTATCATTCACATTGACGTAAAAACATGCCCATTCACATTATGGGATGAATCTGATTCTTGAGTAAACTACACGTTGCTATCGATTGAAATTGGCCCGGGGTCATGTTGGAATATTGTTCGCAATGAGAGCATGAGGTCTGAAGTGCCTCTATATGAATCCGCAGATATTCTTTTTATATATCAAGACTACACTCCTTAGAAATAATCGTTAATTATGTTTTACATATACAGTATTATAGCATGTTCCCACAATCCCATGAAAGTGTAAGCTTCAGTGGAAGTAACGTGTGAATGAATTCTCTTGCCTGTTGAAAAAGTCGGTCATAAAACCACATTTGAAGGTTAGTTTTATTGAAATCTATAGTGTCGATGCTTCGTGAGGTGCAGCCGAACTATTTTATAATTGGAAGAGGTAATATTATTATTATTGGAGGATTTCAAGCCTTTTAAGAGTGCTATAGGACATCAGCGACTTTAATTGAATCGATGACACCTTCAATTATGCCAATTAAAAGCCAATGGTGACATCAGGGCATAACCTTCCATCTTCTCATTGCAATAAAACGATTCTGCTTTCCAAACGTGTGGAGACAACAAACTATTTCAACAACATTTCTTCCATTGTATGAAAATATTTGGATGCATTCCCTTCGTCTGCCAAAAAAAACCTTTATTTTTGGAACTAATACGCCGCTATTGATCTATTGATAGAAAGTGCATTTGGGTCAGAACACAAAATTCGTTTTGTATGTATTTGCTTGTGCACTACTTAAAGCTTACATACTGTACTTCAAAAGCAGTCAACAAAAATCTACTTCCGAGGATTGTTGACTATGTACAGTTTACAGATTAGGCGGGTTGGAGGATGTGCGTACATTGACCTCACTGGGAAACATTGTAACAGTTTTTCTATTTACACTTATGAAGACGTTCCTTCTTACTTCAATTCATACCCTAAATAATTGACATGAATTCGAAAAACAAATTTAGCGAACGATCCCTGGTGGCCTTGATTGTAGCAATGAATGTTGAACAATGAATTTCAATTGTCCGGGAGTCTGAACCATGGACTTAGCATCCTTAATGAGGCAAGCCGATTAGGTGTACTTATCTCTCAACATCTAAGCTGGCAATATAGTGAAATGAGATCTTAGGAAATAGCTAGAATATTATTTTTCAATAGTTGATTGCTATGGAACGATTTATGGTCAAGAAATTAGCTTGTACATGCGCAAGATGTTTGTAGTGTATTATTGCATAATCTTCGCTTGCCTAATATTTGCTTCACCGTAGTATCAGATAATCATTATTAATGACTGCATGTAGTCCTTCCTGCACTTTATAGAAATGTCTGACTGGAGATCTACTGTTTTGTTCACCTATTCCTGCCTTCCACCTTGTCATAATCTGAATTATTTGCTTTATGAAATACTCCTTGAATTTCCATCTTATTTAACCTACTACATTCTGTCATACTTTGAGTATTGTTTATTTCCCGTCAGACTCATGTAAATAAATGTAGTTGTGTTGGATTGAGTTATTATTATCAATTACTCTCTTTGCCATTGTCAACATGATTCAGCTTTCCAACACAGTGTCACGCATCATCCATGTGTGAATTGTTTACAAAAATAGGAGAAAACGTAAGATACAGATATAAGTAAAAATAATGAAGAACAGCTAAGCCAGCTGAAGAATGAATTACAGGATGAAGTGTTATGAAGGCTAAGTGTTATTTCACGACGCTAAAATCTGCAGAGTTCTCCGCAATGTACTTCCCCCGCATTCTCCCGGCAAATAATTCAACATGGATAATCCATTCATCTAATTAATCCATATCGCACGTAACTTGTAGTTATCTGGCATTTACGCTCTCGGCAGATGCATTCTATTATCATAAAACGTATGTCTTCCTGAATACATTTCTCTCAAGACAGTAGCTTCAGAGTGTATTTTGATAATATTTTCCAATGACGTGCTCTTAACTACGTTGTAACAGTTTTTTTTAGAGTATTAATAGAACTAAAGGCCCATATTCATCTGTCAGTTTGTAACGTAGAGCTACTGTACCTTATTACCTAATGAATTGGTAACTTAAATCCCCCCCTTCCATCCTCGCGATTAATAATGCTGCTTGGGACAATTGTAATGTCTAGCTCATAACACGGAACACAATTGTCGACAGTCAGTTTTATGGACCACCCTCACTTCCTTTTACCAAATGCGTGTAGATACCTGTTGCTACGTCCTACTCGTAAATCACGAGCCCAGAGCGGTGGCTTAGCAATTGGCCCCAACATGGGACAGCAGCTAATTACAGTTGGAGCTCAACAATGTTCTTCCTGTGCTTGCCCTATGTTAACAATCCCTCAAGAGCTCCAGTTTAAAAGATACCACACGCAAGCTATTGCACAACTACAACTAGCAATGCTGAGTGGCTTAGTAATTGACATAAATATTGGACAGCAGTAATTACACTTGGACCCTTCATGAAATTCTTCTTGTGCCAGACTTATGTTAGCAATCCCTCGGGAGTTTCAAATCGGGTTCCTGCTAGAAGAACAAATGGTGAGTGGCATTGTGGTTGCTTGCATTATGAGAACGGACCAGTTGTAAGAGTGTTGTTTAACTTGGGTTCCTGCTGATAGTACCAATGGTGAGTGGCATTGTGGTTGCTTGCATATGACAACGGACCAGTTGTAAGAGTGTTGGGGGCAGATGATCTCGTAGATCCACCCCTTTAAACAACAACTAACTAACTAAGTAACTAAATAACTAAGAGTGCTGTTTAACTTGGGTTTCTGCTAATAATACCAATGGTGTGTGGCATCGTGGTTGCTTTCATATGACAACGGACCAGATGCAAGAGTGTTGTTTAAATTGGTTGCCTCCTTAGAGTTCAAACGGTGAGCGGCATAGCGATTGCATGCATATGACAACGAACCTATTACAATAGTGTTGTTTATGATGATGATGATAATTGTTCTTATAAGGGGCCTATCATCGAGGTTATCAGCCCCTAGTGTTGTTTAAATTGGGTTCCTGATAAGAGTACCAACGGCGAATGGCATAGCGGTTGCATGCATATGACAACGAACCAGTTGAAAGAATGTTGTTTAACTTGAATTTCTGGTAAAGAAATCAGTTTTCATATTAATAGTGGCGGAAATGGTAGACTAGGGCCTCTTCAAACCGTGAGATTTCACGCGTGCAAACCGAGAAGCAGAGGTTCTGTGCATCGTCATTGGACCAGCGTTTTGGCTCGGAACGACTCGGTTAAGCTCGGCTCAACTCGGCTTGGAAGGTGTAACACGCTACAGAACGTGCGTTGATAGTCGGCTGTTTAACAGTGAAATAGATACGCGCAAGATATCTACATAATAATGGAGCAACCTGCTGTGAAGAAAGCAAGGACTCCAGAAAGTCCATTAAAATCAAACTTTTTTTTTGGTCAGTCGTGATGATAAATCCAAATGCGTAAGAAAATCATCTATTAAAAGACACTACAACGGAGTACAGTACATTCGGAAAAGTATCTGGAGATCATAGGGGACGCCAGAGAAGGAGAATTAAGGAAGTTGAAAAATATTGAAGAAGAGCATTTTGTATCCACAAATGAGGTTTGTATAAAAGTACATTGAGGTAAAAACAGCGGGAAGGTGAGGAAGGAGGAGACAGACATTGCGAGCGAGACAAGCGGAGAGAAAGAGAGAGACAGTGCTATTGCTCAAAATTGAGGAGTGGGGGTTTGCAGTCGTCTTTTTCGCCTTGCGCCATGCATGCTCCTCGAGAGGCTCTGTGGTTGACTATTTTAAAAAGTTGTTTGAAGTTACTGTAGTATATTCTCGGTGATACAGCCGATTAGAGAATAATATTGAAGTTTGGTTTTAAATAAGCGTCTGAATTTGTTCGTAAATATGACTGCTGGTCTTTGCATATCGATCAGATTGGACTTAAAAGTAAAAGGAACCTTAATTTATTACACTTTTTGCTTTTATGAAACCTGTATTAAGCTTGGGATGAGAAGAAGCTGAGAATACAAAACAAAGAGACTCAGATTTTTCTCACCTTTCTGAGTATGCAGAGTGTCTGAACTTCTGTTGTGGAATTGGTTTACTATTATCAACGTCAAAGCCCACACACATTCCATCATAATCATCTGAGGAAAGCATGAGAGCTCTTCGTTCTCAAAATTATTTTTTATTTTATTTTAGCGTATGGGTTTTAGTGCCAGGAGTGTCCGAGGACATGTTCGGCTCGCCAGTTTTTGTAGCTGCTTCGATGCGGACACCCAATGGGTGAGCTACACGTACCGTCGCGTGTGGAGTGTTGTGTGGGTAGGAAAGTCTGAATGTAAGGGCAAGGAGTTGGAAGGTAGCGGCTGTGGCCTATAGTTAGGGACCAACCCCGGTATTTGCCTGGAAGGAAGATGGGAAACCACAGAAGACCATCTTCAAGGTTGCCGGCGGGGGGATTCGAACCTCCTCGCCTCCCGGATGTGAACGACTGCCAGCAGTTATGCCGTAACGACCACGGCTAACTCACCCGGTAAAACTATTATATTCATCTCGATTAAAAGAGCACATTGCCAATACTCACACTTACAGACCACCACGTCACCTAATGTTTGACCAAAAATACGAAGTATACAGGGTGTTTCAGGAGGAATAGTAAATATTTTACGAGGTGGTAGTATAGATGAATTGCAATAAATAATTCCATATACATGTGTCCCATGTGTATTGCGTACCGAGATACAGCTGTAGGTATGTAACCAGAGCAGTAGTCTCGTGTGTTGGTACATGTAGACTTTCTGCACATATCGGTGTTCCATGTACAAGAGTATGGCGGACATTACGTATGCACGGGTTGCATCTGTGTCATTACCAGCCGGTTCAACACCTTCGTGCAGGAGATGCAGAGGCATGATTTGGAATTTTGTCGTTGGGTACGTGCAAATTGCCAAGTAATCCCATTTGTAATCTTCACTGATGAAGTCACGTTCACGGGTGACGGCATTAATAACACTCGTAATGAACATCAGTGGTCAGAAGAAAATCCACATGCCATTGTGGACAAACATTTTTAGGTACGCTTCTCTGTAAATGTGTGGTGTGGGTTGATTGACAATCAGTTGATTGGGCCTGTTGCGTTACCGCATCGTCTAACAGGACCCCATTATCTGCACTTTCTTGGAAATGAACGTCCAGCATTATTGGAAGAGATTCCTTTGGCTACAAGAATGTGTATGATTTTCCAGCATGACGGTGCTCCTGCACATTCTAGTCGTCTGGTGATACGGCATCTAAACCTTATATTCCCCGGAAGATGGATCGGGAGATATGGGCACGTTTCTTGGCCACCAAGGTCCCCGGACCTTATCCTTTGGGATTTTTGCCTGTGGGATGGTTGAAAAGCGAAGTCTCAAAGGAAAAAGTTAACACAAGAGCTGGCCGTTTGGATTATGCATATGGCAGCCCTCATCAAAGAGCGCCACGACGCCCTCCGAAGAACTACACGGGGTGAAAAGTGCAAAATGCTTTGGTGGTGGAATTTTTGAAACTTTTGAAACATTGAACGTCCTCATTTGCCTTGACTTGACATTTGTTTGGTTTAAATACTACCAGCTGTATCTCGGTACGCAATACAAATGGGACAGATGTTATATGGATTTTTTATTACAATTCATCTATAGTTACAACCTCCTAATATATTCACTATTCCTTCTGAAACACCCTGTATATGGTCCTGAAAATGTTGGCCATCTTCTTGAGTAGACATTCCATTAAATCTTACATTATCTTACCAATATATATTGTCAAACAATATTTGTCAGCCAAATTAAAATCTTTCCACACTAGTTTGCTCACGTTGATGATGAATCAAAACGTGATTCCAGTAGAGCACATCTTAATATAGTTCGATTACACGGATGCGTTAATTTTGAACCAATTTGGGCTTAAATGTAGCTCGTCTGGGCAGCATTGGCGTCTGTATTGTGCCAGTAACTGATCTGAGATGCCACCGGAGCCGAAGGTCAAGATCCACCCTCGTGAGGTCCCTCCACAAAGCAAACACATGTAATTGAGCTGATCCCAGCACGAGACGGTTACTGTCAGGGCATCGGATAAGGATTGGGTGTGGTTATGAAACCAGCTAAAAGTAGTTTCATTAAATAAAAGGAAAGTCCAACTCTACTACAAATAAACGAACATTTAAAATAAAACGCGGCTTCGAAGAAATTATTCATCAAAGAAAACTAGTTTACTCTATATTGCGGTTCTGTGGTTAGTCCACGAGTTGACTAAAATATATGCACTCCGGAAATAAATTACATCTTACACTTGTTTTAACGCCCTCTCAAGGATTCCCATCCACAAAAAATACAAGCTAGGAAATGGTATGAAAACCGTCCCTATGAGAGTAAAAATGTTAATTACGCATAAGATTTAATTATACTGCTCCTATCTTGGGTATCAGATGGCTAATGCAATACCGTTCCACAATTTTCAATAGGATACGAAAAATTAAGTAAAAATATTGTAAGTTATAGCGGTACCATTTCCAACATTTTAATTAATTTAATAAACCGAGCTAGCTAAATCCTGTTCTGATATCCCACATAAATCGCACCTGAAAATTTAACCTACGCTGTACAACAAATATAAATAATATACGAGAGATAATTACAATCATAGGAACAATCCAACCTGTGTTGAAATTATATCAACAGACCACCAGGTGTTTCAACAGCAAGTAGTCTCACCAAGTAGTTTAGTATCGAATTAGGTTTCAAACGTCTAAAAATGCTCGGTTGGTTATTATGGTACTTTTTAACAGTTGGTGATGATTCATTCATTTAATGTTATATTTACTCACTTTAATTTACGGAAATGATGGCATTCGTTTAGTCTTAGATGTATACGAAATTACACATCATCTTGTCTTACATAATTGTTCAATTATATTTCTTTGTCCCTATAACTTTATTTATATTGCTTGATTATTATAAAACACCCTATACTTTCAAGTATAACACTGTACTAACTCAGTAGCAACTCGACCTTCAACTCTCTGTCACATGTAGCCTTTAGTCTGGGGTTCCAGTTCCACAACTGCATAATCTTCACTTGCACATTTATTATCAACTGAGCTCTCACAGCTTCCCAAATAATATTATTGACACCTCTTACAAACATGCGCACTTCAATTTATCAAGCTACTATAAATCTCTTTAATATTCATTAAAACATGACTTTCAAAACATACTATATAGCTTATCGTCTTCATAAAATATAACTTCTCCTATAGATCACAACAGAATTCATATCGACTCTGCTTGGAATAATATAACCTCTCGTGTAATCTAAGTAAACATCACCTGTAGGCCTCACAAACTGGCATTATTTTAGTCTGCATTAATGATCAGTACCTGTCTCGTTCTCTCTCATAATTATTGCATAGCATCTCACATTGGGGATGTCGGCTCCCTCAGCCTTCCTCGAATATAACATTTCAAAACAGTATTGAAAAAATCTGCTCAAAACTTGCAGTTGTAACACGTTTCACGGTCATTCACTGCCTTATCAACTAAACTAATAGCATCAAGCCTCTGCTTCCCTACCTGTGCTATCTTCACACACAATAAAATATCATATATCAATGCCTGCCTAGCGTATTTGTCCAGATTCTATAATGTAAGTTTGGCCTGATAATTAATGAATAATTACTAGATGAATCTGCATGTCACCAAAGTTACAATATGGTAAGGTTGTTCACAACCGTACCGTAATAATTCAGCTTCTCCGTAAATTCTCCGTAAATTATCTGCTTTATTGTTGAGCGCTGAGTTTATTATTATGACACCCGTAATAACTTGCTCACAATTCACCCTAGTATTTACCTTAACGTTAAATTCACAGTTAAATTTATCTGATTTTATCACTGTGATAGTGCTTCCTAAGCCTTATATGAGATCGTTATGTAGTACAAATAACACCTCTGAATAATATATTGGCTCTTTATTACCAATATAATACTTTTCAATTTTATCACGTGTTCGTTCAATGTTATGCCTGACCATGTGGTCTACAGTCCGAAATAATTAAGCACGTAATGTGAAATTGTCCGACGCCTAACTTGAGCATTTCACACAAAGAAAATAAATGTTCCTTACAATATTTCACAGGATTTTACTCGATTTTAACCACTTTGGATTACCGTGCGGTCGGAT